>OZ010791.1:455987261-457187261 GCA_963932465.1 Maratus speciosus | reverse complement strand
AAAGACTGAGTATAGAACGAAAATTGAAATAATGGTTTTACTATGAGTTTGACACGCGAATATACAATTGGAGTAATCCATATTAAAATTGTTTAAAATATTATGTTATAAATAGACCTCGTTCAGAAATAAGTTAAGATTAATTTTTAAAAATCTGTTTCATTTTTGTCTCAAATAATAACAGGGAAGAGTTCCATATCCTGTTCTGGTTGGGGTTGCTGTTTTTATTACTTGAATGCTACTGGAGGACAAGTAATAATTTTGAATACTTTTTTATAATTTTCTTATATACTATATATATATTATTTATAATTTTTCTGGGTGTTTGTAAACGATATTTTTCTGTAGATGTAACATTATGCAAATATATTTTTTGAGCATTTTTATATGTTTTAAGCTGTACATAAAATTAACGTTTATAAAATAATGTTACTTTTAATTTCACATGTATAATAAATATATAAAATATGAAACATATAAAATTATAAATATATATATATAAGTATTTAGTATTTATTTGTGTGTTTATATAATATGTATTTATAGGGGAGCTGGGGGATGAATGGGACAAGAGATGGATGGGACATTCTCAATATTTCATGCAATGAACGTTTCTTTTTTAGTTGATTTATATTACCATATATGGCCCTACCATAGTGTGCTTTAGAACCAAAAGTCGCTGGATCCAGAAATCGCTGGAAATTCTGGAGTTCCATTACCTGTGATTTATTCTGTTGAGCTGAACCAGGTTTCAGACCAGATGCTATAATCAGTAAGGTTAGCTGGGTGAAAAAGTTTCACCAGATTCGTCCGGGATAGCTCAGATGGTAGAGCACTGTTGGCTTCAGCCAGGATATCCCTGGTTCGAATTCTGGTCCGGACATTTTTCGCCCAGTTGGAAATTTACATCTAATATGAATAAAAACATTCGGATATTTTTTAGACTATTCATGGTTATTCCAGAAATTTAATTTTCAAATGCATTATGCATTTTCTAAATTGTTTATTTAGACATCTTTCACCTTAATAAATTGTAATGTTTTGTTACAGTATTTTGAATGCGTTGGAAAGTGTTTCATAATCTATGCTGGATGCATGATTTTTCGTTCTTGCTAATACGTTGCAAATAATCAAACATTTTAAAATCCTCTCTATGCTTTTCTAATATACAGGGCCAAAATGTTAGGAGTTAGAATACTTGTAATTACTTAATGTTTATGAAAACCATATGTTTATCACATATCGAAAGTAAAATTATAACGTGATCGGTAGATTCAAGATAAAAAAATAAAAAAAAAGTAACTATATTTTATGAATAGAAAGATTAATTCAAATCAAGTTTTCCAGAAATCAGCTTAAAAATTAATACTCATTTAGAGATCTTTTAAGTTCTAAAAGAAAGATCTCTTAATGCTACTAAAGATAAATTTCTGGGATTGGAAAAACGGATTAAACTGCAAATACATCAGACCAAGATGAGTTCCAGAATATGAACTTTTAAAACATACTTTTTTTTTTCTAAAAAGGTTGAAAGAGCATCTTTATCATTTCTTTTAAAGCGGTTTTTGTTGCTTGAAAAGGAATATGAGAGAATAAAAAAGATGTAAGAAAGTCTTTGTGTTCTGAACAATTGGTGAGAAAAGCTTTAATTTCATAATGTATGCATGCATAAATAGTACTTTTTAAGTTTTCGTTATACGTTGTAACTCTTTTCTTAATTTTTTGTGATGAAACTTTGAATTATAAATGCAAAAACACCTATTCAATTCGAAAAACATGATGCTACTAGTTCTGGTAAAATAACTTTAGACAATTCGGTAAGACATGTGAAGTGTAGAAGTAACATGAAAAAATAAACATTTTGATTATACTATTTAATTTGTAAATATACGGAATTCTAAACTTATGGTTGATCTGTAGAAAGAAACCAAAATATATATTATCATTTATAAAGCAATGATTTCTTTTTTATATAAATGTACACATATTTGTTATCCATATTTACGAAAACAAAATTAGTACAAATATGTTTTATATCGTGTACTTTATGCAGTGTTTTATCTTTTTTTCAAATAAAAAAAAAAGACTTACTAAATTAAGTTTGAATATTTTTTTATTATTTAAATATCTGCATGCGTGTTATAATAAGCACAACAAAATTAAGATTTTTTAAAAAATTATATCCCTTTTTTGCATTATATATCTCATTATACTGTAAATTGTCATAACAACTTTCAATTTTGCATATTGATTAACTTGCATATATATTGTAAATATTTTATTTAAAATATTTGTCCCCGTGTTTCTTAAATATTAAATAAAGATTTAAAATATATATACACGACTTAACTTTTGCGTGCATAAATACCAAAATGTTGTTGTTCCGCAGAAAATATCCTATTTAAGACTCTTTGAGATCTCACACAATGTTTTCGTTATTTCATACAGCGTAATTAATGCTGTATATTCTATGCAATTGACATGTGATAGTTTTCCAAACAAAACTGAACTGCTGATAACAGATCTATAATTGAGTACTGTGTTATTTCATACTTTTTTTTAAATGGAATTTTAAAAAACTAAACTTTTTTTTTACTTTTTCGGAATTATTTATATAATTTGTACATTAGCTTTAAAAGCAGTATCATATTTGTCATCTACGTCTTGAAAAAATACATAAACGGCTTTAAAAAATACTCACTAGATTGATTTTTAAAAAATGTATTGATTTTAATTTTTTAAATAATAAAATTTGAAAGGTAGCAAAAGAATCAAAATAAAAAAAAATTTATTAACTATCTGAAAAGAAGAAAATACTTTTTTTATTTAATTTTGAAAACTTCTTTTTCTCTACATTACGTTTAACGAATGCACAGTAAAATTAAAAAACGGAGGCAAAATGAAATCACAGTCTGCCTTTCAGAATGTAAATGAAATCACATTCGAAGATGCATATAAAAAATTTAGGATAGAGTAGAACAGTGGCGTCACTAAAAGTACGAATCTACTGTTGTGTGTTAAAATTGATCAGAATTAATCGTAAGAATTATGCTTAAGTTCACAGAAGATTAGAATTTGTTTAAACACCTAAACGTTAACGTAAGATTTCTAAATACAAGAGGTGTGTTCACAAAGTTTCAAGACTGGTCTCAGAATACAAAATTTATTAAAAATTTTTGTGCAGAGAACTAAAATTCTTCGAAATATGACCCTTCGGCATCAACACACCGCTGCCAGCATTTTTTCCATTATTCATAGGCTCCCTGGAAGTCTTCGCACGCAAGGCTATTAAGAAACCGCGTCGAACCGGCCTAGATCACTGGAATCGTGTTTAATTGCTTCCCCTTCGGTCTTTTTTGATCCAGGGGCACAAAAAAGTCTCTGGGAGCGAGTTCGGGGTTGTAGGGGGCTTACGGTGGTATTGCCATGTTAACCTTAGCCAAAATTTCGGCGGCGGCGAGCGGCATAGGAGAGGGCGCTTTGTTGTGCTGAACAATCCAAGGGGATGTGCCACTCTGCATGTTGACATTTCGTTTCAAGATCGCACTGGTAGACCGAGGTCTCATCACCAGCAACAAATTTATACAAAAAATTCGAATAGTCTTGCAAGCGACTGAACCAATTTTCGACGGGTGTCAATGTCACGCACTCACTTCACTGCAGATCTACTCACTGCAACGTCTCGGAGGCAATTGCCACGCATGCGCTCCGTTAGCTGACACACCTCACTACCGCACCCTGTCGGTGGAACGGGTATGCGCGCACACCCCTACTCAGGAAACCATCAGTCTTGAAACTTTGTGAACACACCTATGCAAAAGCCATTCGCAAATTTTTTAGAACGATTTTCATTGTCCTTACTGAACTATTTTACATAATATTTTTGTGTTTAAGCCCTTAATCGTCGCGTCATTTTAGGAAAAATCGTTCAATTTTTTTATATATATATTTTTTTATTTTTTTATTTTTTCGCATACATGTTCCACTTCTACAAATTCCCAAAAATTAAGTATTCCGATCTTAAAATCTAGTTTATCAATTCAGTGCATTTATTGAGCGCTTAAGCATTTAAAATATCCCGGAAGCCATAAAATCAAAGAAGAAACTATAATATATTAGCTAAAGTTATGAGGAGTTCAGCCCGTGATGGTCACGGGCGCGACCAAATTTGTTCACAAATGACTGCCCGTGAACGTATCAGGCGCGACGATTAAACGTTAAATGTTCAATTTGATAACCATTATTCTTCACTACCTATCTATACAATAATTTCCATGATGATAAGGCCTTTTGTAATATCAGAAGAGATATTTTGTATCATTCTTTTTGAGCAGCTATCCAAAGTCCTTGAAGTTTAGATAATACTTTATTTAAATCTAAAAACGCAAAAACTCCATGTATAGAAGTTTTAACTGAGGTATCAGTAAAGGGAATGATCTCGATACCCGCTTCTTGCTACATTTCTTTCAGGAAAATAACAGAGGATTGTGAAGTGTGGCTGCTTGTTTTATCTTGATGCAGTTTTATTGATTGATGGAAGTAAAGATGATAACAAAATAGGGGAAAAGATACAAATATGGGCACCCTCTTTTGTTTTTGACTTAAAGTGACTTTCATTTTAAAAATTGTTAGATTTTTGGCCTTAATCAACAGCTATCACAAGTTTACTAAATGACAAGTTGCAAAACAATGATTAATATCAGTTGTTTCAATTCACAAACGAAGATTTACAAAACCTTTGAAAAAAGCACCAGAAAAAATGGGGTGCAAATATGGCCCTCTCCAAAAATAGTCACAAAAACTAGTTTAAAATGTTTTAAAACAGGATAAACAGTACAAAATGGTAGACAATTTATTTATAACAACAAAAAAATATTATCAGAAATCAAAAACATAACTGGCTCTTTCAGCCGGGCACAATCTAAGTGTGCCTAGATTTAGCACATAGCATAACCCACACTTCTCTGAGAGTGTCTTCACCGAACTTTACATCACAAAAGATACAAGTTGTATCCCTCGAGACTGGTTTAGTCCCATCATTGATATCCAGGTTCATATCATCATCATTGTCCACAAGGAGAGGGTCATTGATGAGTCCGAGGATAAATCGCATCGTTTCGTGGGTCGATTTCTTTTAAGGCCTTTGGTTTTTCCCACCCCTGCCCCTGACTGGTCTCTTACTCCAGAAAAATTTAACTATGTCTTCTTGAGAGCCCTTTTCTCAAGTGATTTGGTCAACTGATCCTTTACATGGTGATCCAATGATGACGCTGAATCTTGCCGCTTTGAATCTACGAGTAGTGGTCTCTTCTTCATGTTGGAAACAGAAATATGTCAACCGAAGAAACTACATTCAAAGTTCCCGGGAAACATTGCAGTGTTTCAGCAGTCTCATCAATTAGCATAGCTAGAGTTTAATTTTCTTGTATATAAAGATAATTCGAAAAAGAGGGGGTCCATATTTACACCAAGAAAGGGTGCCCATATTTACACCAATCCCAACTAAGAAAGATGACCACTTTCACATGTAATCTAAGGACGTGCATGACTAAAGGCGTGCTTCTGAAAGTAGCTTAGGATCTTCGCTTTCCCGATATCACTTTGAAATTATTTTAAACTAACTATAAGGACATGAAAAGAAAACGATTTCATATACCTTTCAAAAGTTTGCAGTCCGGAACAAACCCCAATTCGCACAATGACTCAAGCTGCATTCACACTATTTGAAAAAATGGTTCCAACTGCTCTCTATTATCTTATATCAACAAGTGGCATCATGTACAGTCCTGGCCGCTAGTATTCAGAACCTCCAATGGCCACTTCGAGAGGGGTGTCCATATTTACACCTGTGCCCGTTTTTACCCTTCTCCACTATTTCATATTTAAAAGTTGGAGTAAAATATGACTATGTTCCTTACAGTACATGGAGTTCATCTTTGCATTTTCTCTGCTATCTTAATTTTTAATTTCAGGTTATATGCAATACCAGAAATAATCATAAATAACTTTGAAACGATTTCTTTAGATTATTTGAACCATGTTTTAAAATTTGTGGAAAAGTGTTAAATTTATATCTGTACTTTTTAAAAATATAATTAAAAATCCATTTTTAGAGGAACAAACACTGAATAAAGATCTAATTTAAAAAACTTTTCCATTTAATTCCTACTATGTGATCATTTAATATGAAACTTACTTAACTAAATAGAAAATAGATAAGGCGTTTTTGTGCCAACAGATAAGAGCTTAAACTACTTCGTGTTTGGCAACCTTAGCTGATAAAATACTCCGAAAAATCTAACGTAAGCTTAAAGTCATATGATATAATCTAAATTCTTGGCTGCATCTAGTTCATTTTCTCTATAGTAACTAACATTTTTTTTTTCTCTAAGACTATTTTATTTTGTTTAAAGTGGAAATCCAGTTAAGATATCTTTTGTTTGAAAAAGATTTATGATTGCCAAATTGATATGTATACTTAAACTAATATTAATAATCATAATTATAATCATATCTTTATGGAAATATTTACTGAACGGACCTTAATAATTTCTTGCAAATTGCATTTCCTTCCTAAGAATTGAATTAGCACTAAAATACCTAACCGCAGAATAAAACAAACAAAAGTTAAACAAAAAAATTCTTCTTAAAATTTTAAACACGTGAAATTCTATATTCTAACCAGAATGCACAATGAATTCTAAGTTGGTCGTTAAATAAATCTCACCAAGTTTTTTTTTTTTTTTTTTTTTTTTTTTTTTTTTTTTTTTCAAACGCAATGGAGGCATGAATTATTCATAACTTGACCTGTCTTACACACGATCATGATGCATCAAATTTTACAAAATGTTGGGTAATGGAATAGCTTAAAAAAAAAACAAATGTGCACCACTATAAAAGAAAATATTTACTTGATATTTCAATTCGTTGGGAAGTAACAGCAAAAAAACTAAAAAATATTAATAACTTTGAAATTTACTATGGGAAAAGAGTTATTTATCTCTCAAGTAATTTTCAAAGAATGCAAGGGATTACGTGTGTCCTTGTAAAAAAATGCTAAATTAGGTATTCGTGATTTTATTAAGTGAATATTTTATTATAAACCTTGCTGACTAGACTTATAATGAGACAGAAAAATTTGTATGCATTTACTTTTAATCCTTTCAAATTTCGAAAAAAAAAACAATTTGCATATTTTCAACGATATGAAATTAGAATTTTTAACAGCTCATAAATATGATCTATGCATTTTCTATGTAGAGATAGTTCCAATGCGTAGAGTAAATAATTAACAATTTCAAAGATAACAATAAAACACTTTGCTCTTGTCACTTCACAGGAACTTTTATTATTTATTCGTGGAACTTAAACTAAGAAAAATTTGTATGCATTTACTTTTAATCCTTTCAAATTTCGAAAAAAAAAAAATTATTTGTGTATGTGTAACGCTTTCAAATTTTAACTCTAAACAGGTCATGAACATTATCTATGCATTTTCTATGTAGAGATTATTCCAATGCATCGAGTAAATAATGAAAAAAATTTTTAAATAACAATAAAATGCTTTGTACTTGTCATTTCACGGAAAATGTTATTATTAATTCATGAAACTTTACACTAAAAGTCCTTACAAATTCATATACAACGTACCTTAATGGTACAGTTTTGTACCATTAAAAAAACAGAACAAGAAAAACACGAATAAATAAACATCGGGTATAATCTCAATATTAAAATGCGTTGTAAATTTATAGCTAACAAAGCACTTATAATGTTATCTCTCATTCGAATTTTTTATCTTGTATATCATCAGAAAATCGGGGATTAGCTTTTATAGAATTTTAAATGTCATACCAATATGAAACTAATATTGTCCAGTATTTAACCACTACCTTTTTATATTATTTTAATGTGGGAAACATGTAAGATAAAAACAATAGGTATATGAATTATTTATGTCTGACACACAACCGTGATCCATCAAATTTTACAAAATTTTGGATAATGGAATATCTGCACAAAAAAGCAAATGTGCATATCTATAAAAGAGAAACATTCACTTGATGTTTCAATTTGCCTTGACAAAAATAAATAGTTAGTTTGAAATTTACTAGAAAAAGTAATTTATCTTTAAAACCATTTTAAGAGACTGTAAGAGATTGCGTGTGTCCTTGTACAAAATGTTGGAAAAGTGTTCGTGATTTTATTAAATAATATTCTATTATCTAAATCTTGCTGACTAAACTTATAATGAGACTGAAAATTTTGTTTTACATTTACTTTCAATCCTTTCAAATTTCGTGATAGGTAATACTATTTCAATATATACTTATGAATGACTTTAGATTTTTTTCTTTGCTTAAGTTCTGCACTGTAAAAAAAATCCGTCAATATACACAAATTTTTCCGTAAAATTTTACGGAATAGTTTAATTTTTCTAAATAACAGTACAATTTCCGTAATTAATGTTTTGAGATTATAAATCCGTATAAATCCAGTAAGTTTTCCTTAAATTTTACGGAATATTACTGTATTGCTTTCAAAACAGTACAAGCTCCACAAATGATGTTATGAAATAGATGCTTTTGTTTGGAAAGCAAAGTAATTAATTGTTGTATATACTTATCTTACAATGATGTGGCCGCCCCTCCGGGTAGTCCGAAACCGACCCCTTGAGGGGGGGAGGAGACTCGGAGCCCGGCCGAGTTCGTTGTACACGAATGCGAGGGGGCCGGATGGGGACGAATCGCTACCTCCTAGAGTGGCTCGCGGTCGACAGGCCTCGAGTCCGGTGGCCACGGGTAACGGACGTTGTGCATGGGGCGTAGGCCTTCGGGTCCTATGGAATAACGCACCCCCGGCAACCGGGTTCTCTGGTCAAGCCGGATGGCAACGTTCCATAGGTCGATTCCAGTGCCAGTCTTAGGGCAGGACGGTGTCGCTGGGGAAAGACTAGCTAAAGCGATAGGACCTCATCCACCAATTGACTAAGAGGGAGCCTAAGGTAAGAGAGCGGGCTTTGTAAAGGAAAGGTCTCGGTACTCGCTAGTGACGACGGGGCTCGCGGGATCGCCGTGCGGGGTCACCCGGAACAACCGAACGGCGAGGGGTTCGGACAGCACCTGATGTACTTTTTGCGTCAGGTGGCTCATCCCGCCGAGCTCCGCAGCTGGAGCAGTTGTGAGCCGACCCTAAGGTGGGTAGGGTTTGATGGTGCCCTCGTCGACCAGGGAGCGGTCGCAGAGGGAAGCCAGTATGGCTCTGGTTACCCGATGTCGTGCCGTAAACCCTGGGGGGCGGTCGGCTGGCAAGTCCGCCATCGAACACTATCTCCGCAGGGAACCGGGCCGGAGGCTCGCCGGCTTACGCGGCGACACATCGAACCTTGGGGGGACTCTTGGTCCGACCCAGATCCTGCGTGTCTGTCCGCTACTGGAGGTTACCGCGCCCAGGGGTGAGGATCTGGCGGTGTCTCAAACTAATTTTTGAACGCAATAACAGGTAGCGATCGGTCACTGCACGGGGTTAGGGGCATTCGTGCCTGGGTACCCTCGACGGCCGTGAGGTAAAGTAGAGGGAACAGGGCTCTTGCCGGACTCCCGCGGCTTCTCCACCTTCGGGTGAAGTCGAGTTGCGGGGTGGGGCGGGACTCCGAACTCTCTAACCCCCTAGCGAGGCGGGGTCTATCCCGTCTAGGTGGAGCTTTCCGTGCCCGCCTGGGGTCGCTAACGGCCCCTAGTCTGGTCTCCTTTGACTCCCAGCGTCGAGCCGCGAGGGGTTCCGCAGGTGAGCGGGGAGACTGGACGAAAAGCCCGAAGCAGGGACGCTTTATGTCCGGAGGGGGTTTCCCCGCACCTCCAAGGTCTTCCGCTAGGGGCACCTCTAATTTCCATCGGCTGGCTCGTATAAATGTCTTTGCCGGAAAATGGTAGTTGATCTTATGAGCCCTCCGTAAAGCAATTCCGGCTCGGGAAACCTCGTGTAGGTTCATGGGCCCGACTCCTTTATAGGTATTTGGTTCCTGTGGGTTGTCGGGACGTACCGGGTCGGGTAACCAAGAGAAGGGACCATTTGGCTCTTCTAGCTGGGTGTTGAGGATTGTCGTATCTGGCCAATTCATCTGTCTTTTGGGAATAACCAGCGTGACGTGTGCCGGTCTGACCGGAGCTTTTGTGAGGGCTGACTTGGTGGGACGCTCCTGGCGGCGACCTTCGGGACGTGTCGCGGGGTTTTCTTCCGGGTAGTTTCGAACGGAGGCAAATGGGCCTGTGAGGGCCTAGGTCCGGGACGTGGGACCCCTCATGTTATCTTACAATGATATTTTTTTTATTGAAATCCCATTATTTGCTAAATATGGCTCTATATTAAAAATATATTCAATGATTTTCCAATAATAGCTAAACAGTATGTTTTACATGAGTTTTCAAGTAAAACCAATAAAAATTATGGTACCATCTATAATATGTATTTTTAAACAACTCGCTATAATATATATATATTTTTTTTTAATATAAATTTTTACTATATTTAAAAAAAAATGAAATCTTATTAATATCTTTTTAAGTTTGAGACCGTTAAAAAAGAAATGTTACAGTTTATTTTTCATTATGATTTTAAATTAATATTTGACTTATTTATGGCAAGCTGTTAATATATTTTTTTAAGTTTCTGTTAGGATGTTTTAAAAGGAAAAAATAATTTTTTAATTTCAATGTTTTTTAATCTATTCACTTTAACACATTCGCACATAAAATTTAAAACATATCTGAAATATAATAATGAAATTATTATAAAATTGACTTTTATTTGAGTTTAATAAGCAATAAAGGAAATTTATTTTAATACCATATAGTAATTATCTTTATTTGAGTTTACAGGAGATCATCAGACAAATTATTTGGAAAATTTTAAAAAGTACATGTTTGAAAAAATATGTTGTTATTCTTGCAAAACTAAATGAATAAATGTATAAATAAATAAAGTAGTATTTAAAAAAATTAAAGGTCTTGCAAAAAAGAAGCAGTCATTACTCTTAATACATTCTTTCATGCCTATAATATTTTAAAGAGTAAAAATTATCTTATATAAAGCATGAAACTAAAAAGCTAAATATTCAAAATTATAGGGAAAAATGTGTAAAATATTCAGAATTGTATACTCAATTAAAAAGTATTATCTCTACGAAAATATCCTCGTTGTGTAACATGTTAGCTTTAAAAGACAAAAGCTTTAAAAAGACATCTGAAATAAATAACGATATCTGAACACGTAGTTTCTGCAGCCGTGGCGTAATCGTTAAGCGCGCTTCCTTGGTTCGAATCCCGTCAGGATAAGTGTTGTTGATTTAGCGTTGTTTGAATTAAATTGTGATTTTCTGACCTTGATGTAAACCTGGCCTTGAAAAGAGAGAGTGTCAAATTCATAAATATGTAAGTTTCTCCCTGAAAAATTTAGCCCCACCAGTGTTTGAGAGGTTCTGCTCTCGATGCTGGTAGACGGGAGGTTCTGGGTTCGAACCCAATCGCGCCTGTCGGTTTAATCGTTCGAAGTTTTCGTGGTTTTCTTCTAGCCATGGATTTCCATGCGTAAATACGGGTTAGGTTCCATTAGAAAGACCACCGCGGAGGGCACTCCCCCCTCGGATCTATATCCCTAGAGTAGATAATCGGCCGTCAATAATCAACCAACCAACCAACCCTGCAAAATTATTATATTTTGTCTTTGAAACGGAAATTTTTAAATACGGAAATATGAAAAAAACGGAAACATTTTGTGAAAAAACGGAATTTTTTCTGGAATTTAAGGAAAACAAATTCCGTTAAAATACGGAAATAGTACTGGCGTCTCGATTGCCTGTATTTCCGTATTTTAACGGATTTTTTTTTTTTCCTTACAGTGTGAATAACACTTTATATATATGTATGTACTGAAAATAAGATTTTTTCCAACTCATAACTTAAATAATTTTAGTGCATTCAAAGATTGCAATAAAATATTGCACTTCCCCTTTTTTCCAAGAAAATTTATTAATAATTTGTTATAAAAAGATAAATTCATGATACTCAATGACATAAACGCCATAAATTCATGCTACTGAAAAATCCATTGGTACGAAGTTCTTTTTAATTATGTGTGTTTTATTTTGCAATAAAGGGTCATCTACATATTAAAAATTGCACCAACATTTATTTTTCAAATGGTAAAATCCACTTTTGGCTGTTTACTTGAGTTTCTTCGATGATACCAGCCCGGAAAGTATATAGTATATGTACTTAAAAAATATCTGTATAGAATTTGTTATAAAATAAAATTAATTAGAATATCCATATAGGGTATTCATGAATTTTGAAAAATAAAATTAATGTTACACAGCTAAACCTGCTGAAAACATTCATTCCATAATCTGAAAATATTTATAAAAATTCTAAATATGAAGCAAATAAACTTGCTATAAAAGAAAATTTTATAGAAGTTTTCTGCTTACATTTTAAGATTTTCATTCTTTGTGATGCAAACGATAGCGCGAAACGGCCCCTAGACCATCCCTAGACCAGAGATGGCGAACCTTTTCGTGTATGTGTGCCGGGAATTTCAGAATTATTATGTACGAGCATTATAACGTGCCAGAAACACTTTAACTTCTATAAAATAAATAATTATTTTTTTATAGAATTTTTATTTAAATAATTTTACTTTAAACTTTTATGAAATTAGATTCCTAACTTATTTCTTATGCTGTTTTCGCTAAAAATTAATAAATTAATAAATAATTTCATAAATTAATCTAAAACCCTAAACCTAAATAAAATAAAACTTAGTCATAAATAAAAGTATGTTCATTAGGTATAATATTATGGTATATAACTATATTTTAAAATCTAGTTTTCAAAAGTAAAACTTTTAAAATTTAACAGAAAAGCAAAATGGTTTTACAAACATTATATGTTAAATTCCTTGGCTGGTAAATGGCGCGACAGAGACCTTGGGAAGCATAGCTCGTAGGGGGCAGAAAACCCTACTTATCTAAAACTATATTATATACTATCGATATTTACATTTATTAAAATTATTTATAACTGGATTTAACATCAAATTTTTAACAATGATTAAAATTAATAATTATTAAACAATTATTTATAAAGCCAATAAAGTTTATTTATAAGGCAGAATACATATAGAAACCTTTCAAATTATGTCCACCTTAGATTTTAATATTTTTTATGCCATTTTAAACATTTAAAAAATATATAATTTTAACCAATGATTTCTTTTAATCAGTTGATTAAAATCACGTTTTAATCACTGATTTAAATTATCTGATCGCTGATTAAATTTTTGACAACTTAGTTAATATACAAGAGTAATTTATACGATGAAGAAACAACCAAGCATTTGACCGCAACGGAAAAAAACGGCATGTTACCACCAAAAATTTTAGTCGACTCACCCCAAAGTATTGGGTAAGTGCTGGTACCCTTACTGACGTGAAGAAGCGGAAACCGGCCACCATTTATGCTTTGAAGAAAGGCCAGGTACCAGTACTCTCTAAAAACATCAGATTTATTTCTCTGGTGTTTAAACTAAAACTTATATAGGCAAATAAGGAAGTCACGTAAAAGATTTTTGATACTTACCAGAAGTGTTTTGACGAAATAGCAATAAAAAAATACCACTTAAAAATTTTTTAAAGAACGCAAACGGAAATTAAAATATCAGTAGGGAGCCCTCTTCCTTACAACTGAGCGGCGTTTCCCTACAGCGCCTGCGCATATGAAAATTACGTGATTCGGCATCTTGTACAAGACGGCATCTCACCTCAAGTTAGCCTAATTTATACACCCACACAAAACTGTACTTTTTGTAAAAAGCACAAAATGAAATTTGTCCCATAAACTGAATATTTTCTATAAGTTTTTTGGGTGCCAGAGAAAGCCGAGTTTGGCATGCGTTCCATAGGTCCGTCATCCCTGCCCTAGATCGTCTAAAAATTAAATTTCTCTACATCTCAAAAACTATTGATATGAAGTGAAATAGCTCATGCCATGTTTTCCGCAACTCTGACTCTTTTTGTGTAAAACTTATTGTAGGTTATAATTTTATTTTTATAATATGCATTTATTAATAATTTTTCTAATTAAAAATATATTTATTAATAAAATAAACAAAGATTTTATTTGGCTTCACTCAAGGTATCTCGTTATAAAAGCATATTTTCAATCGCATGGTATTTTAAGAAGATATAAATTAAAGTTTATCACGTACATTTATTAGCATCTTCCTCAAAGTTTAACCTTTTCAAACTTAATAAATTGTTTTCAAACTTAATAATTTTTCAAATAAATTGTCAAAGATATTGACATTTGTAAACTAAAAATTGGTGCAATTTTTAACGTACAAATGACCCCTTATAACAAAATAAACTATACTTAGATATGAAACATTTTTATACGAATTAAAACGGCACTTTTAATTTGATGATCACTCAATGTATGTCTTTATAAAGGAACATTTTCAATCGCATTATATTTTAAGAAGATATAAAGTTTATCATGTGCATTTATTAGCATCTTCCTCAAAGTTTAACTTCTTCAAACTCCATGAAATTTTATTAAAAAACACTTAGAAACTATATACTTTATCGGGCTACTTTTTATCTGAAGAATTCAAATAAAGTGTCAAAGATATTGACATTTGTAAACTAAACATTGATGCATTTTTTAACATACAGATGACCCCTTATAACAAAATAAACTACATTTAGATATGAAGCATTTTTTATACGAATTAAAACGGTATTTTTAATTCGATGATCACTCAATGTATCTATCTCTTTATAAAAGAACATTTTCAATCGCATAATATTTTTAGAACGTGTGAATTGCAGCATATCACATGCATTTAACATTAGCATTCTCTTCAAACTGTGACATCTTCAAAATCCATGACGATTTAAGAAAAAAATGCATAAACTTTATCTGGTTACTTTTATCCGAAGAATTCGAATAAAGTATTACAGGTATTGACATTTGAAAAATAAAACGTTGCTATTTTAATATACAAACAACCCACTTATGACAAAACAAACTACATATAGTTATAAAGTATTTGATACTAATAAAACTGTACTTTTAGTTTATTATATTTTTACGATAATTAAAACTAAAATTATGGCCATATTTCTGCTCCTTTTTTTACGTAATGTACAAAAAATATTTACATAAAATTTGAATCATTAAAACAAGAAATACGAAAAATATTGTGTGTCTTAGATAACATCTAAAACTGAATATGTTTTAGAAGGTTATATACAATGAAACACTTACTAATATTTTCAGATGAATATCATCACATTCATGTTTTTTTTTTGTTTTTTTTTTTTCTTTGTCTTATGCATTAACAGAAAGCCTATATCCGTTTTTGGAACATTGTAAGTAAACCGTTACAATTAATAAGTTAATATTACCCAGTATTGGGCCTCTAATGGTTATATATATTTTTTAATAGAAAATATACAAGGTGGTTAAAATAAGACGGTAAAAAGTATTAGATATGGGATATTATTCTAACTTTTAAAATTTTTCGGATGTGTTTCCATACTAAAAAAAAAAAAAAAAAAAAAAAATCTTGCATAAATGAATAAATAAGGATAAATGAAGTCGTCATTTTTACCTTTTCAATTTTCGTCCATTTTTTTTTTTTTTTTTTTTTTTTTGAAGAATAGTTTTATTTTTGGAAACGGTTCCGAAATAGAAAGTGACCCCAGACCCCATCTAAAAAAACTTTGCACATTAGCCTTATTTTTGCAAGATAATGCTAACAGGAAAGATGAAAATTCAGAAAGGATCGGATAATCTTTAAATAAATTCTATTTAATAATTACCAAAAGAACTCAAGCAGTGAGTCCGTAGTTTTCATTCATAGTTTTAAACTAGTTTTATTCGTTTTTTGTTGTTGTTGTTTTTTTTTTTTTTTTTTTTTATCATCAGGAATACCATTTTCAAAAGAAAAATAGGAGTGTAAGGTGCTCAAAAATCCTACATTTACTCAGTCCTTTAACCCGCTGATAACCATGCATGACATAAAGTGTATTTATGGCATTCTACTATATTGAAAGAGTTTGCATTATCTATTATTTACAGTAATAAGCTTTTGTACAGTTGTTTTATAAAGGAATTTCTGATACGCTAAGTTTATTAGAGTACTGCTTCCCTGCGTGTTTGTAGTCCAAAGAAATGTTTTTCGGTTCGTTTTCTGATTCCTTATTAGAAAAAAAAAAAAAAAAACTAACTCCATCAGGTATTCACTTTTATCGTCCTTTCTATCTCAAACTCGGTTTCTTCATTTAATGAATCTAAATCTAGTGTTTCCTTTATTGTATATTTAACTGCCTATTCTATATGGCCTACAATCTCTTCATTTTTTTATCTTTCTGATTCTGTCAATTCGTACAATACCATGCCTTTAGCAACATGGCGATAAATCTTGAAAAACCATCCAACATAATGATAAATGGAATTTTGACATTCTTTTCCTTTTTTTTTTTTTTTTTTTTTTTTTTTTACATTATAAAGAAACCTATTCTGAACCTCAAATTTAAAGATTTTTAGATGCAAAAGAGCAAAAATTATTAAAACAGCAGTTGTTTAAATCTTACAACTCGGAAGGATCCTTAACTTTTAAATAGTGATCAAACTGAAAACGTAAAGAAAATTAATATTTTATCTAAATCAAATGAAATTAGCTGCAAAATATATAAATCCCCTATTTTAAAAATATTTATAAAAATATATATTAAATAAATCAAGAGTTAAATAAACCCTCTAATTATTACAAACCAATAATACATTTACCAAAAATGGCTGTTAATGCTTTGTGTCGTTTAAATTGTTATTGAAATCCTGTTCGGTAGTGTTGGAGGTATTTTTCATTAACGATAAAAATCCCAATCTTTTTTTTTTTTTTTTTTTTTTTTGGCTGCTTTTGTATTGATCTTTAGCAGCTGATTTTTTACATGCATGTTATCTTAAAAATAATACAACTGCCAATCGTATTTTTTGTAGAAAATTTTGATAATTCGCGTTGAAAGACCTTCCTTATAAGTACCTAATTCTGCTTAACCCTTTATGAAGTGACGGTACTTTTAAGTATCATTAAAGGAAATTTAATATAAAATTCATTTTATCCATCTATTAATAAAAGTAGATTTTACTTTTCATACAAAGTACTTTGCTCGATCACATTTAGAAAGCACGGCTAAATATTTTGTAAAGTGGTAATTTTCTCAACCATTTGCATGAGTGTAGTTTTACTCTTATTAAAACATGTTATATGAAAAGTTTTCACTACAAAAACTTTTCTATTTTCAGATAGAATCACAAATATTTGCATTGTTTTTATAAATAATTGTGAGATTTCCTTTACAGAAGTTTTTGTTAATTAATTATTCCTATAAATATTGTAGAAAAAGAGCTATGACTACCGATTTATTAAATTAATTTTAATAAAAAACTTATCTAAATTTCGTATTATTATATTATAAATTTTCTAATACATCTTCAGACATTAGGAAATAAAATATATAGATTCGGAGTATTCACCTTGAGATAACATTAAGAACATTTAAACATGCAAAATCAAAATTATGATTTTTTATTACTAAAAGGTGCTAATATATATATATATATATATATATATATATATATATATATATATATATATATATATATATATATAGGTTTTAAAACACAAAAACCATCGTAGATGTTAAAATGATGTTACAAACGTGACACCCGAGCTCTTTCACTTTTTCGCATTTTCTACCTTTTTTAGAATAAACAAGTTGAAAATTGCTCGTCAAACGTGGCAAATGAGGTGCGTTCGTACTATAACTAGTTTTATAAATCTTTTTTCCACCGCAATTTGTGCTGAATGCATATTTTAGTGCACTTCATAAGTGAATATCAATTTTATTCTGTTCGAAAGGCTGTAACATCATTAAAATGCACTTGCAATAATTTTTTCCCATTGGCCGTAATGTAACGGAAATATTTTGACTGTCCCTGTAATTGAACTATACCTCCGATTTTCATAAAATTTGAAATGACACAACAAAGTTTTGCAACAATTTTATATTTAAAATTTCAGACCATTCAGAAGGTTGTAACATCATTAAAATGTACTTGCAATAATTTTTTCCCATTGACCGTCATGTAACGGAAATATTTTGACTGTTTCTGTAATTGAACTATACCTCCGATTTTCATAAAATTTGAAATGACACAACAAAGTTTTGCAACAATTTTATATTTAAAATTTCAGACCATTCAGAAGGTTGTAACATCATTAAAATGTACTTGCAATAATTTTTTCCCATTGGCCGTCATGTAACGGAAAACTTTTGACTGTCCCTGTCATTAAACTATACATCCGATTTTCATAAAATTTGAAATGACTCGACAAAATTTTGCAACAGTTTTATATTTAAAATTTCAGACCAGTCGGTTGGGTAGTTTTTGCTCTGTTATATGCGGACGGACAGGACGGACAGACGGACGGACCGAACGACCACTATATGTGCTACGTATTTACATAATTACGAACGCACCTAAAAATCATAATTTTGATTTTGTATGTTTAAATGTTCTTGACATTAAGGAAACTAATTATTGAGTTGGAGCAATTTTTTGATTGAAAAATACATAAAGGTTGATTGCATGATTTTCGTAGTTTATTTATTTATTTATTTATTTATTTTGTCACGATATGTTTCTTATTTATTGAAATATTCACATGCGCATGCACTTGCACATTTTTGCATTTGTTGCTACTATTTTTTTTCTTTTGTAATGTAAAAATCTATTACAACTTTAGAAGAAAAATGCAGTCAATTTTGATCCTCTGTAATGTATTTTGACTTCTTCAGTAAAATGGCAATGATGAACTTTTTAATTGTTATTTTTTGCCGATTGAGACTTTGTCAAATTGGGAGTTATGCACTCATAATAATATATGCCAGATTAGTAATAGGTCACACTATAAACGTCCATCTAAATTAATTTGGATTTTAAAACGTGTTTGTGTGCATGTGTATCAAAAGACATTTAATCACACATTTTCCTTAAAGAAATTTATTATATTTAAAGGGTATCTATATTATACAGCGCATTTCGTAAAAGCCGAAAAGGAAAAGAAAGTAATAAACATATAAGTATTCTTCGTGTTACTCAGTACTCAGGAACAAAGAATTAGTCTTAGAACAATTTATTTAACGTGCAGATCAATTTCGTAGCCAAAGTTACCTAAAACACAAAATGATGGGATGGATTTCTTTTTTATTCTAGAATATTTCAAGCGTCTATAATCTACCCTAGGAAAATAAATAAGTAGATGAAAAGTCAAATGTATAAGTACTGAAATTCGTTAAAACTGGTGTTGTGCCAAGAACTTTTGCACTTGTAGCTCTTTACTTCTTAAATATTCAAATTGATTTCAAATGGAATTGCATAAAAAAGAAGAATGTTTTACAATATAAGTGAAAAAGTTCTAAAGTTTAATTTGAAAAATCGTCTTTTGCTCTGACTATATATATATGTTTCAACGCTCTCTGATAATGGATAGATTATACAAATTACTTTCTCTAGGCCAATTCAGCCTCATCTAATATTAATGACATATCACTTTGAATTTGTAACTAAGCAGATGTTCGGTATATTTATAGATTACAGAAAATAAATCTTATTTGAATTTCTTTTTTTTTCTTTTTTTTTTCTTTTTTTTTTCTTTATATATATATATATATATATATATGACGACAGCATTGTCGTGGTGTCTTACCGTGAGGTTACGATATATCGACCACCCGCAAGGAAAGTGACACATATCGTAGAAATTCATTTTGCGTCTTAATCCACTAATAGGTCTGTCATAGGTGTGTCTTGCTACACAAAAAGTTGCATAAGTGTAGTTTTAGTTATAGGAAAAGTCACTTTATTACGCTATATGTTCATTTGTGAGGATTACTTTGTTGGTTTTGGAGGTGAATATAATACCGCAACCAAAAAGGATGACTGGATACAATGCATAAAGTGCCGAAGTCGTTCCATGAACCGTGTACACATTATATCACATTATAAAAATATTTATTTGCTTAAAAGACGTTATAAAAATACATTAAAAGAAAATTAAAAATCTATATTGACATGTTTCAACTCTCTCACTGAGTCGTCATCAGAATGTATAACAGAAAATTACAAATACAATGCATGTGAAAAATGGAAAAAATCATCGAATATAAACAAGTAATCATGTAACGCGCCCTACATTTTTGCGATCGCACGTGTTCCCTCTATGTCGCGACTCCGTAAATTGTTCAACCATTCAACTCATAAATTCGGGATACGAAAAGATAATGTATCGTTACAAACTCCTGAACCTCTTAAATAAATTTCAATGGACTCTCTTATAAATAATTGTAAATAAAAATTAGACCTGCAGATTATTCTACTCTCGTTAAAAAGTATGTTAATGTTCTCTATTTGATTCAGCCGGAATAAAGCAGTATTACCTCTATTATAATTTTATGTCCGCTATATGTTCTTTACATCTGATATTGAATTTTCGTTGGGTTATAGCTATATAATGATTTTTGATTCCCCCTCTCTAATAAATGGAACCATATAAACTGCTGAAACACAATCAAGATATATATCAAGACATATATTTGTACACACTATCAAGATCTTTGCCGAAAATGTAGCAAAATTTTACGAAAAGTGAAGGATTGAAATTATACTTCAAATTTTGTTTATTCAAATTTAATCACTGATTTTCCGTGATGTAACAGCAACTAAAATTTCTATATGTTTCTCATGATTAACTGCATGAAATGTGTTATTTTTTGCTATTTTAACTTCATTTTTTCTTTCTTGTATAGGATGGCAAGAAACCAAATCCAAGATGGCAAGAAAATATCCAAGCCGATGGCCATCTCTCCTCGGCGTCGAGGAGAGATGGCTATCTGCCATTTTAATTTCAATTTTGTTTGCCACTCTTTGTTCTCGATATTTAATTTTTTTTTTCTTTGTCCAAAATATGATGAGAATATGTATAAGAATTTCAAATATGCATCAATATTTCTCGTATTTGCATTCTAAGAATTTTTATTTCAATCTTTAAAAACTATGGCCATCTATCCTAGAGTTATCCTATTATTTTAAAAGTTCACATGAAGAAGTTTAAAGGGTATCAACAATAGCAAGTAACATAAAATATGTTTAGTTTATCAAACAGGTAAAATTTTTGTTAAGCTTGTTTTAAACAAAATTCTATATATTTAACGAAACCATATATTCTCATTTAGACCTAGAAGAGTTTTGTTGTTCATTGCCAACATAGCTCAGTCACGCATAGAGTTCTGCATTTTGTCGGGTAACCCAATTTCTGCCCGAGTTGGATTCGGGTAGAGTTGACTTTGAAGGCTTTGGGTTCAGATGAGTTTCAGGTTAGGTTTTGATTCTTTCGGGTCGGCTTCGGCTTGACCCGATTTTTTTTTTTTTTTTAAGTCCTGAATATTAGAAAAACAAAATGTAAATTTGAGTATCAATGAGTGTATATGTGAATATTTTTATTCATATTAGATTTAAAATTAAATTGAATTAGATTGAAATTTGAATTTTTTTTTATTATTTATTTTTTTTAACATTTTCGCGTACAGCTTGCATTTATAGTCAACAGTATCACCATTTTTCATTTATCATTATTATTATTATTATTTTAATAGGGAAATGGTTAATAACTAATCTGGAATTTCTGCACTTACAAATCAAATTGGACTTGTCGGGGAAACGTTCCATATTTGGAATATGGAATCTGCGGTAGGGGCATTAACATTTATTATTGTTATAACGTTAGGGTGCCAAATAAAAAGTACATAAACAATTTTTTTTAGAGTACACTAATTTTTTTTTTCGTAAATGCATCATAATACGTGCATAAGAACCATTACCGTTATTATACACTTGTTGTAATTGTTTTATGTTGCTTTAACACATAAATTCGAAAATTATGATCTACATATAAATAATATCAATGCAATAATAATATAAATACCAATACCAATACAATACCATATAAATGCAATATATATATATATATATATATATATATATATACATATATCTATTAAACATTGGCAATAAATACTCATTATCTTAAATCAAAATAAAATTTCATGGAAAAAATAAATTACTTATCAAATCCGTTTTTATGGTTAAAGATATTTTTAAAAGTCAATGGCATTTCAGCGTTAATAAAATTTACAGTTTGGGCATAAAATAACGGTTGAAGACATCTGCAGTTGCTACTGGTAAATGGAATGAAATTAAATTTCATATGCAGATTATCAAAGGCAGAGAAAATAAATTATGAAAAAAAGAAAAGAAAAACTTTTCGATTCCGACAGCGTCAAAATCTTTTCTATCGCCGGCTTTTGGCACTTTTTGTATACGGTCGCCCCTGTCTTCAAAAGTTTGCGTATAAAGTTTTGTTTCATTCCGTTTATTAATTTTAGCTGTACTTGCGCGAAAAGATGGAAAGTTTTTTCATGGCCACACTGTGTGAGTCTGGATATGTTTTCCTTATGTGAAATAAATACACTTTTGCTCCTACATTTGAAAACAATTTAAATAATTTATTACAAAAACATGGTTTGAATGTTTTTAATAAGAGTTGTAAATTTTTATAGATACGGATTTTATAGATAAAGTTATAATCACATTTTTAACTTATTTGATTCAAACACTTATTTAATGCGTACATATTGACTAAATTTTTCTTTCATTTTTCAAAATCCAGCTTGAAGTTTTCAGGTCTTTAAATTTGAGATTACGTACACTACATAAAAATTACTATCTCGTTATTATGAGTCATAGATTTTTATAAATTTCAATAATCTATATATGTTAGAAAATAGCTAAGATGCTCTATTAAATTCACTCCAAATTGCGGGTTCGATTTTCTGTTTTATTTTAAAGCCTTGGTTATGTCTTTCCTCAAACTTTTAATGAATATATTTCTCTTTAGCTAAATTGCCGACAAAAGTCTCATTTTCGATCCTAAGTGCCATAAATTCTCCTCTATTTCAAGTCCCAATTAAAATGCAAGTAACATGAATCTCACGGCCAATTAACCCATATTTATGACTGTTTAAATCTATAAATTCATAGCCACTCGTACCCTATAATGAAGTGGAATTTAATTATCCAAGATTCATTCTCGAGCATCTGTCTAACATGAAAAACCTATAAGGATGTAAACACAATAAAGCACTCTGTTTAAGAAGTGGCGGTTCTCGTATCCGATTCTAAGGCTTGATCAGTTAGTCTCATGCTAACTGCCATTATGATCAAATCCATCGGTGATCTGGGAAATGATCCGGGATTACCAAAGATTGATATTAAAGATTGCTGCAGCCTCCGCTGCAAGTCGTTTCTTAAGTTTAAATAAAGTACTGTAAGCAGGAATGTGGATATTATAATACCACCGCTACTTCACGGAAAAGGCAGCCATGCACCCGTTCGAGGTCCCTACACCATTTTCCGTTACTTTACCGTCACGGAGGGACAGACCCGATCACGGAAAATGTCGACGAAAAATTTTAAAAGACAAGTTCAAAACCTGAAAATTTTAAAAGCCAAATTCAATTTAATACCGGAAAATTTTTAAAGCTAAATTCCAAATGTTTAATGCATCGACAACAACAGACTGGGTGTTAAGTTAATCACAGATAAGTAACCCCTCAATGCTGTTCAACTGTTCAGCGCTGTTTCGGACGACCTCTGCAGCTTCGAGCACTTTTTAAGTAATCATTACACCAGACATGACTCCTTGCGATATATGTGTCATTAACCCGGGAGAACTCGCTAGTGAGAATGCCCAATTGCTTTTCTTTTACTTTACATTCATATAATATCAACTTTTTTGGTTGGCTTAGTACTTTTATTCACAAAATAGGTAAAATAATTGAAAAACATTTTGAAATTTTAATTAAAATGAAAAATGATTTAAATAAGAGTCTTAAAAACGTACGACTGTGAGAGAAAATCTCATGCAGCGAGTTCTCCCGAGTTAATTATATTACCTGTAAAGAAAAAGAAATGACTTATTCATTTTCCAGACGCTGAGCATTACAATAAAAAAAAAAACTTTTTTTTCAAAACATACTTTTACACATATTTATAACGTTTCCTTATTTTGCAACTTCTTCTCTATTACAAACTGCATTCTGAACTTAGACTTGTTTATTTTACTTGTGCCTAATATTTCTAAGATCTAAATAAATAATCTCTTACAATGGAGGAAGAAGTAAGAGATAAATATAGTCGTTGTGAAATATATTTCTATTACGCAAGACTGTTGCTCAATAACGAAAAGTTACAAAAGAAGCAAATCGTTTAGGTTTTTTAAATGACATTTTTATTACGACAAGAAGTAAATTTTATTAACAAACATTCAAGGAATCCTATTGTTTTAACTTTTACAAAAAAGCAATTTACTAAAGTGAATAAGAATAGTTGAGCAAAAAAAAAAAAAAAAAAAGGTTATTTTGCATAGCTATACAATCAAACATGAGAGTAAACATGATAATAAGGTAGTGAAACACAAAAAATTTGCTTATTTAGAAATGTTCGATGTTCCTGCATTTATATTTTATTTACATTTACATTTTATTTTCATTTATATGTTATTCTGAAAACATCTCATTAGTGAATAAGTTCTTGTCATTTATTTGCGACCATGTCCACTTTGATCAGACAACCAGTAGTACTGATTAGAGATGAATTCGGGCTATTGTTTTCGGAACCGGAGCATCAAATCAGAGACCGATACCGAACGTACGCAGTAGAGATTTGTTAATAACATTTTTAAATGGTTTCAAGACCATTTTCTCATATAAAAAAATTCTTCTTACATAAAAATAATTAGTAATCCCAAAATCATGACAACGTTTCGTAATTTTCATGTTCTTGAAAATTTGTTTGAAATAGCAAATTTGATATTTATACCCAATCACCAGCAGAAATCTGCAAAAGTCGCAATTCTTCTTATCTTTTTTTAAGTATCATAGTACAACTATGAGAAAAAAGGTATGAATTTTTCCAGTAACTCTGAAAAAGGACTTCAAACGAATAACTATAAGGGATATGAGGCATTCTCACAATCTTTTGACTTTTATGTCCCTGAATAACATTTTCTTGTATTTTTTTTATTTCATATACTGGGGAACATCCCATTGCATGATTACATAACAATATTAACGAGATAAATAAGTTTTGGACGGCGTTGGGGGTCCAAATACCAGGAAAACTCCTATACCGTCCCGTGTCCCTGATGCTGATTTTTAAGTTTGGAGCTGTCTGTATAAAATTGTTTCAATAAAAGTAATTCGATGTAACTTTTTTCCGAAACTGGGACACTTGTTTTATAGAAATATGTAGCAAAAAATTATCCTGCACACATTTTTATGGTTGATATTATTTTTTAAACTCTGTCCCTGGGTTTTTCATCCTTACCGTCCCTCTTGCTAAATTTATACAGAAAACTCCTTCAAATGCAGCCACAGAATATTTTTCAAGTTTTTTCTCATACAGAAGTATGCTAGAGAAAGAATGTCTAAAATTCTTTGACAGGAAATTTACTGCAGAATTTAAATCAGCATTTAAATATCAATTTGAAGATCGTGGCTTTATTCGTAGTCTTACCGTCCTCAAGGTTTATTCCTGCACTTTTCGAGGTAAATTAATTTTTTATTATTATTATTTAATCCAATGTAAATAACTGTTTCTAAAAATCAATGAATATTGTGGCTACCACTTAGTCTTAACATGATTTGCCTAAAATAGGTGGCAATTTTCCTTACCGTTCCATCCTTACCGTCCCCTTTTTTCCTACACCATCCCCTTTTCTTACCTTACCGTCCCTTCTACACCCCTTTAAGACAATGTTATACCAAAATTTTGTACTAAAAATACTACATTGTTATTATTTCTTATTTGAATGTCCTGTGGGTACTATGCAAATTCATTATAAGTAAAAGTTTAGAAGAAAATAAAAAGGTTTAGTGGTAAAATGGTAAGGAAAATTAAACTCTCAAGTTTAACATAAAACTCAGTTAAATGAAAATTTTTTCGCTGCTGACCATTTTTTCTTTATTTTGAATCATTAAGGCATTCGTCTATCAGATTAAAATGTTATTTTAGCAAGTTTAATTTCACCAGATTTTTATTCCCGAAAGTCAAAAGATTGTGAGAATGCCCCAAATCCCGTGGCTTCTTTATGTTACTAACACCATAGAACTATTAATAAAAAGGAACTGACATGTCCTTAAAATAGTGAAGCTTCAACTGTAACCGTTTTCGCAGGGGTTGATTACCGCTGGAAGAAACTTCCGCAAGAAAGTTTAAATAGAAATTTTCTCGTTATTTAAACTGCTTATTCATACAAAATTTCAGTCATAATTAATAGCAGAAACAAGCTATTCATTTTTACTGGTGGAAGTTTAAATTGGCGGTAGTCAGGTCAGGACCTGCGTTTCGCCATATTGTGACAAACTAGACAACTTCCTGTCAGTGTCAATGAAAATTATTACAATACTTGGGTAAACTGGCACCAGTAAAAACAAATAGAATTTATTGCCAGATTTGTAAGAAAATATTTTTACAAATAAGGCTCTTAAATAAGACGAAATTTTCTATTTAAATTTACTGGTGGGAAGTTTGTCCCAGAAAATCAGAAACTGGTGATCCGATTTAAAAAAAAAAAGCAGCCGCCATCTTGTGACAACCTCCTCATTTACTTCACTCGCTACTGATAGACAGTACTACTGATAGACAGTACACTATATGTCTCCTCCTCTTTATTCATAACTCCATTACTAACACTGACAGTACTTCAGATTCAGCTAAAATAGTTCTCCTTTCCCAGCAAAGAGGAAATTGCTGGCCAGCAGCAAGATAGGTGCTGGCAATCATGGAGAAGTGCTGGCTGATGGTCTACCACTGCATGACCACTGCTGGACAGCTTCAGTCAACTTTGCTGTTGGAAATCATCAGATAAAATTCTGGTGGGCATTCATTTTATCTCATGCGCTGGCCCACCACTACATGGAAGTGCACGAACTTTTGCAGTATTACTGCTGGGAACCCTTACGCTAAGTGGCGCTGCGAATATCGAAGACATTGAATATTTGAACACAAATCTGAAATGAATATCTTAACACAATTTAAGCTGTGAAGCTAATTTTTTTTTTTTTTTTTTGAAACTGTAAAAAATATAGCACCACTGCCACCAACAAAATAAATAAATAAATGAATAAATAAATAAATTCTTTATTTCAATGCACTTTTTTTCTCTCCTTAAATCTGGTTTTACTAGGTTACAAAGGATTTCGGTTTTCATAATTACGCAGTTCAGATTCAATAATAAAAAAAAGCGTATAAAATACATAGGATTTCTATACAATAGAATAATTTCTATACCAGTTTAATGTTTGGGAACGTAAATTACAAAAGAAACAATCTTGAAATAGCGTAATGAGGGATTGAAAACTACGAGCAATCGTAGCGTACGCTGAAAGCACTTGTTCATGTCCGATCACGAAAACCAAGCAGCATCGAACGCGGACAGTACTTGGGAGGGTGACCACATGAGGTTCAAATATTTCTATAGACATTTCTATTATAGACACTTCTATAGCTCTTGGTGAAACTAGCTTATAGAAAAAAGAGCCATAATTATACAATAGCTTGTTTTTTTTTTTTTTTTTTATAGAATTCTATAAGAAATTTTTGTAAGGGAAAGTGCTGGGCCAGCAAAGGAATAGCAGTGGGATAGGTGCTAGCACTGCAGGAAAAGTGTCGGATTGAAGTAATGTGATGGCATACCAATGCTGGCCTGCTGTTGGCCATTACTGATGGGCCAGCTGCATTCGGCTTGGACACTTTTCGACAGGTTTAAGTAATGGCACCCTTGCACTTTACCGCTGATAGCACTGCTGGCTGCCATCTTTTTTCCAGCTGATGGCCCACTGTTTCTTTCTTTTCTGGGTTATATACCATCAATAATAATTCAATTCCTTTAGAAGCTGATTATTAAAAGATTGTAAAATTACCTTATGAAACTTAGACTATATTCTTGTTTTTTTTAAATATGAAGGGTTTTTTTGTGTTTGTTTGTTTGTTTTTCAACTTGTGAATAAATAAAATTTTCACTTTGAGCCCGAAGATCGTAGCTCGGTATAAAAATCGAATCCGAGCCCATTTCGGGCTCTGTCTGCCTGTTCACATACTCTCAATGTCCTAACAGACTTGATGAGAACCTGTCTATCCAACTGCTTTAACGAGAAAAGACTTCGCAGTGCTTGCTGCATGCTGCGTTTGGCATTATAGTTCATATTTCGAAGTTTGCACGTGAAAATGAAGATATTTATATGCGCGTTATATAAATATTATGCTTATGTTTGAAGATTACAAAGTTTTCGGTGGATTATTTCAATCTGCCTAAATTGCGTTTTAAATTATATTAGCTCAAGAACTGGTGTTAATGCAATAAGTTTATTGATAAAAAAATAAAGCTGACGATGCAAATGTGCTCAAATTCAAGCACATTTTTTTGTGCTTGAATTTGAATACACAAATTCAAGCTGCACTTTCTGGTGTTATTTGTTCGCCCTACAACAAATCTCCTCCTCTTTATTTTTTCTTTTTTTTTTTTTACTTACTTTTGAGAAGTTTATCTCCAGCATTAAAATTCTACTAAAAATAAATTATAACTGTGTCATAATATTAGAAAGAAACGTTCGCAAAGGCAAAAAATCCTAGGAATATAATTAATTTTGCCTTCGCTTTAAAAAAAACAATATCACAATGCTTCAGCAAGCAACCAAACACATGCACATCAAATTCTTTTCTGCCCAAAGCGTTTGACTACACAGATTCTGCAAAAAGCGTTGGGCCGTTAAGTGTAAGTGAATAAGCTCGGGCTCAGCTTGGGATCACTTGCTCGGGCTCGACCATCAGCTACTTGACACAAAGCCTTCCAGCAATTTTTTGACGTCACTGTTAGACGACGACGATCATTTCCCCCCAATGGAATTCCTTGCATTTTTTGTACGTTAAAAAAGTAATAATTGTTACTTATTTTAGGAATTATTCCATTACATGATCTTTTTTATAACAAGTTAACCATTTATTTTTCATTTTGTTCTTACTTTGTAAACAAACATATTAATGCTTTTTCTTTATAACATATAACGATATGTTAAAATATTTTTCTAATCGGTTAAATTCCAATTTTACCAAATACAGTAAATAAAAATTTAAAGATTTTGCTAAAGATTTTTATTTACACTAGGTAAAACTCATTAGTTAATGTTTTAAGGGAAAATTAATAAAATGTTAATGCTATAAAGAATATTTTTAAAAGAATATTTAAACCAATTTGCCAATCTATTATTAATAATAATTCTAACCCAGATGTATCTCATAAAAAAGCTCTTTCAAAAATCTTTTTATGAAAATAATTTGTAATTTCAACTTTTTTCTGTCTTTAATTTTTTTCTTACAAAATTGTTAAAAATAAAATTTATTTAATTTTCCAAGATTTTTGCTCATGTTTGTTAAAATATAACTTTTTATTCATTTATGAAAAGTAGTAATTCAACCTATTTTAGAAAAAATCTTTAGTTACTGTTTGTTTTCGAAAGCCGCGCCAAGCACTCTGGGACAATTCTACTATCCAAAGGGGTGTTATGCTGAGATGGGTATTTTCCGAAGTTCCACTTTGGCATTCACTTGTACGTTGTCACTAAGATTGGCACTCACTTGTTTGATATTTTTTACTTCCGATCAAAGATTTAAATTCTATTAATGTCGCGGTTTGATTCAAATTTAAACTGCTATATTCAGTGTCCAAATAGCTATTTCGAGTGGAAATAAATCTTACGTAGTGGTAGTAAGAAGATTTTATATAATGTCTTTCAATTTTGTGATCAAAAGGCAGAAAAAGGAGAATTAATAGTTCCGATAGCTCATTCTCAAAACGAAACAGTCAAATTACCGGTCTTTCTAGTAGTACTATTAAAAAGATTCTCCGAGAAGCAGAAGATGAGCGTAATCCTGTTTTTTGTTCGCCCAGAAAAAAGGTCTTTTTGTGTCTATAAAAAAACAGCTATAAATGAATTTGATTGCAGAGTTATTAGACGAACACGATTTTTATGCAAAGGAGAAAACAATCTCTTCTTTGAATAAATTGCTTTCGATTTTAACATTTAAATGTATATTTTAACAAGTAAACTTTTTTAATTTGCAAGAAAAATCTAAATAAATAAATAAATAAATAAATGAAAGTTAATTTTGTTTTGCATTGAGAAAACCAAAAATGTTGTATAACATTTTTAAATTTTTAGGCGTTTTCGATTTTTATAAATATTAACTACAAAAATGTTTTCACATAAATCGATATTATTTCCCCAAAAGCGCTTTCATAAAAAACGCAGCTAAACAAATTCCTCTCCCCCTCCCCCCTTGTTTTGATAAAATCAAAGCAGATCTGACGCATGCGCAAAAAAGCGAGGGGTTTTGATTTACGAAAACAAACAGTATAAGGAATCATTTACTTTTTATTTTATTATTTATTATTATATTAATCTGTGATTCGTCCTAAATTAATTCTTGTTTCATTATCTAGCGTTCTTTGCTTTTAGTTTTGTTTTTGCATATAAGGAAATAACATATAATAAAATATAACATATAACATAAAATAACTCTGCTAATAATACTGTGTGAAAATTTTGCAGCAATCACATATAGAATTCTGTAAAATAATCAAATCTTTCTTTTTGACGTGGAAACGTCCTTTAGCTGTGTAAGACCAACACTCTGTTCCAATCACGCTTACGTATTGTAGGAGGAATTTTTTTTCCCCTTATGTTTTTCGCATCTTTTTTTAAATCATGCTGTGTAGTTGTCCTTAATGTGTCTATCAATAACCAACAAATATTAAGATTTTCAGGAAAACTATCGATAATTTGAAACATCATATTCCCCCAAAATACGTACCGAAGTTAACATAATTTAGTGAAGATAAATTTCACAATTCCAACTGCAACACAATGCGTGATTACTTCTAGACAAATTTTAGAAAAGCACTTGCGTACATCACAAGATAGTTAAATGTAGGCCTTTATTTGTTAATATATCTTAGTTAAGAAAAATTCAATATATACAGACTGATTGGATGACAGATAAATTTTAAAAAATAGATATAAAGAGATTGGTAGAAAAAATCGATATTTACTTCTCAATATTTCCTATAAAAAGTACTTTTTCATTGATGATATAAACTCACACTTCTTTGCAACATCAAGTTATGTAAATTTAACTTAACTTAAGGAGTATGTTTTCAATTATTTTGCCCTTATAGGGTTAGCGATTTTCCGTTGACTTAAAAACCATCATTCAATGTCCGCCTCTTCGGTGATGAAATATTGCTGTTTCAACAACTATCAAATTTAGTTTTAAAAATATCAATCAGATGTACTTTCGGACTTTTCAATTATCCCTTTTATGCTAAAACACTTTGGACGCATTTATCACTTTGATCGATTAGTAAGACAGATGTTATCGTCGTTCAAACAAACCCCGTTTTGTGAAATCAATAAGTTGTCGATTTTAAATTATTTTCCCCGATTGAACGGAAATGAAAAGAACCCTGTGGGAAAGGTTTGAGTTAAATGATTTTTTTTTATTCACCTCGGGGAGTCTTCGTATAATTTTAGTGAAGTGCCATTTTCTTCGTTTATCTATTTTATTTTTATTAATTATTTAGTGCTATACGCAGAAAACTTATTTAAAAGTAGCATTCTTTAAAAAACACAAATAAAAAAGGACTTTAATTGCCTAAACATAAGTATGTCTCTGAAAAATGCAATTTGAATGTTTTAAAGCAGGAAAAATCCCTTGAAAACCAAAGGTTTAATTTATATTCAAGTTTTGCGGAGTTGGAAAAAGACCAACTACATAAATTACATTGTTGAAGAATGTAACATATTTTCTAAAGAGGTTTTCATCTTGTTGTTTACAGTATTATTTTTTTATATATATAACAGAATCTAATTCGGGTTATTTTTTTTTAATTCTTAAAACCATTTTTTAATTATTTTCTATTTAACTTACTCAAAAATTATAAGAGAAGAAATACTGGGTACAGTAGCCTCCCTCTTAACTGGCCTCCTCTTAACCGGAACTCCGCTTTAACCGGCCGACTTTTTTCCCCAACATCAGGCAAAATCCAGGGATGACGGCCTTGGGAACTCAGCTTACGCTTTCGAGTTGAAGTACAATCACGAGGGGAAGGCAAATTCAGAAAGGAGAACGTCAGTTCTAAATGGATACGCGTCGGTTGAATTTTACCAGTGTGAATTCAGGTTGTGGTCCGGGGGTAGAACACCCCCCCCCCCCTCCAAGAGCAATGAGGTGTCCCCGCGGAAGATTTGAGATTTTGTATTTTTAATGGTCAAAAGTGCAATCCCTCACCCCCCCCCCACACACACACACACAAACACACATTCTACTTTATAATATTTGCAAACTGTTTTGCACAAACATTTAAAAAGCTTGAGGGATACGAACAGATCACCATAGAAGATGTATAAGACTTGTTTGAGTCTGATAAAGATCTCAAGCATGAAACATTATTTGACGAGGATATAATTGGGACTGTAATTGATGTTGTTCAATACGATAAAGACTCTTATGATGATCCAGTTGAAGTTGACACTGCTAAAATTCCTCATATGGAAGGGGTAAAAGTATTAGAGTTGGCGCTACGCTATGTTGAACAGCGGCTAACAGCTTCCTCGGTTAAACTTATAATTTTAAAGAGATAGGGAGATAATGCTGCAAAAAGTCAACGGGCATCTTGCCTTCAACAGAAAAAGGTCACTGATTTCTTTATGGTTGATTAACTTAAATATACATAATGTAGAACAATTTCAACTTCTTATAAAGGTGTGTGACACGATTTTCAACAATTTAATTTGTGTTAAATATTTTTCAGTATTTGTTATGAATGATGTTTTTTCTTTCAATTCAGATAATTATAATTAGTATTCATTTCAGAAAATATGGAGAACCAATTTAAAAACTAAATGCATTGCACGGGTTTAATTAATTAAATTACGCAGATGCTTATTTAATTTTTTTTTTCAACTTCTCCGCTTTAACCGGTTTTTCTCTTAACCGGCTAACCCTCGGTCCCGTTTAGGCCGGTTAAGCGGGGGGCTACTGTATTTTAATTTTTATTGTTTTAGGCAAAATAGATAAAAAGTGATTACGGCAGTATGTTTGGTATTGCTTTTAAAGATTCTAGCGCGCATGGATTATTTTCCTTAACATTTACTTAGGAAAAGTTAAATGCATGATGGCAATCTCCATCTTTATTCTATGTTGCATTGGTCTTTCTATAAAAATGCTTCCATGCAATATATTATTATTGCTTGATAAAATACACATGCTCTGCATGTACAGATACATTAATCCAGTACCTATTACTTTTAAACATAATCGGCATGCCCATTGAGTCAATTGTTCTAACGCTACATTAATGTATTGAAGTCTTGTGAAAAAATTCCCGGCCCATGCATCACATCATTCTTCTTACTGTGACCTGGGTTAGCAAGATTACAAAAATCAGAAAGTGAGATTTTTGTACTGATACCGATACACGTTGTTTTGTAATGTGCTCGCATTAACAATCGCAGTTTGGGGTTAATCAGATCGAAATTTATCAAAAATTCCTGCTCTGTCTTTAGTCATCGTGTTGCACCACCTTCTAACAAGATGCATGTACATTAGTGTCTCACTGTACTCTGCAATCAGTTTCTGGTGATGTCAGAGGTGTCAGCAACATCATTTCAGATTTTGCTTAGAAGGTGTAAAACTCATTTGTAGGACATATTAAATACAGATTTTCTGCCCACTTGAAATTAAAAAGGTTTTTCTTGGATCCATTTTTCTTACTAATTCCCAAAAGAATGGTTGTATTGTTATAATTTCTTGGCATAATGTGTTTGAAAAACAAATGAAAACATTCAACTAAAAAAAATGATTTAAAAAATCTGAAAATCAGAAGGGGGGCAATTGTCCAATCCTGCTCTCCCTAAATAATGCCTCTGTTCCGCGGTTTTCAAGTCATTTACCTATTCAAATAAAATCACTGCATGTACTTCTTCCGGACACCGCCTGTCCTATACACGCGCACATACAGGGCCCGATTAACCTTTGAATCTAGGGGAATCATGTTATCGTTTGGAGCACTCCTTCATTTGGGAAAAGTTTTCTAAATTCTTCATGCATAAAATCTCATCAATGTCACTGATATTTTCCTGGAAGTGGTTTAACCGAATTCATATAAATTTCATTAAACAGTTTCGTTATGTTCCTTTTATCTACTTCAGATATATTTAGTACATACAGCGTGTCCATAATTAAACGACCCTACTTTAAAGTTGTCTACAGACAAAACTGCTGTTCATAAAGTTGTGAAATTTTGTGAAAGACATAATAAAGGGATGGGAATTTGTTTAGGCTAAAAAAATTGTAAATAAAAGTAATTCAAAATTTTGCCACCAGAGGGAGTTTTTTAATAAGTTACACATTTAGCATTAAGATAGATTAAAAATTTTATTTATTAACTTAACCTTACTCTACAGACAGCTTTTCACGACATTTCCCTGGCGTTTCCCTGAACATACTGCGATCAACTGTGGAACATGCTATCTTACGATTCCAGATGGTTTCTGAAAATGATGAAAATCATGCAGAACATGTTTGGTTATAACGAGATTTGTTAAAGCATCGTAAATACATGCTTAATGTGTAATTCGTTAAAAAATGGCCTCCTATTTTTTTTTTTTTTTTTTTTTTCGCTCACACATATTCCCATACTTTTATTATGTCCTTCAAAAAATTTCATAACATTCTGAAGAACAGTTTCGTCTGTAGACAACTTTAAAATAGGTCCGATTAATTATGAACATTCTGTAAATAAAATTTCTAAACTATCTTAATGCTAAATATGTAATTTATTAAAAATCTCCCTCTGGTGGCGAAATTTTAAACTATTTTTATTTTTATTTATTTATTTATTTATTTTGCTTAAACAAATTCCTATCCCTTTATTATTCCTTTCCAAAAATTTCACGACTTTATGAACAATAGCTTTGTCTGTAGACAACTTTAAAGTAGGTTCGTTTAATTATGGACACCAGGTATACATGGTACACTGTTAAAAATTTGCAGCATTCTGGCAGGTCGTTTGACCTTTTTTCCGAAAACGGTTACACAACCGTAAATTTAACACTATTCTGACCATATTATTGGCCATTTTATGGTCAGAATGTAGTTAAATTATGGTTATGAAACCGTTTTTTTCAAAAAACGGTCGAATGACCTGCCAGAATGCTGCAAAATTTTTAACAGTGTGTGTTCACAAAGTTTCAAGACTGGTCTTAGAATACAAAAGTTATTAAACATTTTTGTACAGCGAACTAAAATTCTTCGAAATACGACCCTTGGGCATCAACACACCGCTGCCAGCTCTTTTTCTATTATTCATAGGCTCCATGGGGGTCTTCGCGCGCAAGGCTGTTAAGGCACCTCGTCGAAGCTATTTGGGTCGCTGGAATCGTGTCGAATCGCTTCCCTTTCAGGCCTTCCTTGATCCGGGGAACAAAAACAGTCGCTGGGAGCAAGGTCGGGGCTCTAGGGGGCTTGCGGTAGTATTGCCACGATAAACTTAGGCAAAACTTCGGCAGCGGCAAGTGGCTTGTGAGAGCGCGCATTGTCTTGGTGGACAATCCAATCGTCCCTGATGTTTGGGCGCGCGCGCTGGACTCTATCCTTCAAATAGTGCTGCATTCCAGGGTAAAACTGACCTGACCCGGCGAGTCCGCCCAGACACCAGAGAAAATTGGATTGTTCACTACGACAATGCGCCCTCTAACACGTCTCTGGCAGCCGCCAATGTTTTGTTTAAGTTTAACGGGGCAATGCTGCCACAAGCCTCCCTACAGCTCCGACCTCGCTCCCATAGACTTTTTTTTATTTTTCCGGATCAAGAAAGATCTGAAAGGGAAGTGATTCGACACGATTCCAGCGATCCACGATTCCAGCTTCGACGAAGTCACTTAACAGCGCTGCGCGCGAAGACCCCCAGGGAGCCTATGAATAATAGAAAAAGCGCTGGCAGCGGTGTGTTGATGCCCAAGCGTCATATTTCGAAGAATTTTTGTTCGCTGTATAAAAATGTTTAATAACTTTTGTATTCTAGGACCAGTCTTGAAACTTTGTGAACACACCGTGTATGTACTATATGCTCAATTAACTGGGTGTTTCTAACTAGCACATTAGTATGTTACATGATTAATTAACATCACGTTAACCAAATTCATATTTCCCGGTTAAAGAGTTTCCTGAAGGAGTATAGGTTTCTCTTGCATTAGGCACACTTCCCCTTCGAAAAAAAATTAAGAATGAAAATGGGAATTAGTACTCCCATTTCACAATCATTTTGGGGCCACTCTTAAATTTTAGAGGAGAAGCACGTACTTCAGGTGACTTTTGGATAATCAGGGCCTGCGAACATGGCTGGGAGAAAGAATGAAAAGTATGTTACTTCTTAGTATTGGCGCGAACGCAAAATGTTCCATCTTTTTTATTCTTTCTAAACATGTCTTTTCAAAGCTGCTAGTAAAATGACTATTCAGTCATGTGAAATTAATTCAATTATTTTGGTAACAAAATTTATGGTACAGTACAGAGTCTAAAGTTCGGACACCCAAAGTTCGGAATTCTCCAAAGTTCGGACTTTCAAGCGGCAGTATTCACGAAAGAAGTGAAAAAAAAAGTCTAGAACAAAGCAGCTTTATTACTGAATCTTAACTCGTGTCTATGTACAGAATAAAAGAAAAACTTCTTAATGATATACCTAAGTTAATAAAGCGGCCCACATTAACTAAAATGTTCCAATGGTTCAGAAAGTTGCAATTTCGTCTTAATTGTTTGTTTCCTTAAGGCTGTTCTCAAGTGCTCTGCTCAACAAGCGCAAAACGTTTTGACACATTTACAAATTCATTTTTTAACGGAAAGTCATAAAACTGGAAGTCCTGACTATGGAAGTGATTTGGAATCGAACTGTGTTTTCCATAATTTTTTGATAAATAAATTACCAATTGAGCTATAAGCGATTTTGATCACTTGACAAAGACGTTTTTCACCCTTTCTTGTGTTATTCTTCTTCCGCGCGGAAATTCGGTTCAAAACGCCCATTTTGACACTATTTTCTGAAAGATCTATTGCGTTTGCAAAAAAACGGAAAACACAGTTCGGTTACATAGTTTCTGAACAACACCTGCTAGTTTCATGCATCTCCGAATAAAAATAAATCTTTTGGATTTGAGAACAGATTAAATAAATGTTTTTGTTTGACTTTTTATTTTGTTATGATTTATTTAATGAAAATGTTTAATTTAGTATTAATAGTTGTTATATGCAATTTTTAATATATGAACGTCATATTTTGCCTTTTCATGTAGTGAATTTTCTTTTCCTTTTTATTAGAAAAGCAATATTTTTGATGACCCAAAGTTCGGAAAATTCCGAAGTTCGGACTTGGTAAAGTCCCGAGGATTCCGAACTTTAGACTTTGTACTGTACTGGGAATCATATAGATTTAATGCCCCAAGTACAATGGTTACTGATTTTAACATTTTCTTACAATTGTGACAGAAAATAAACTGATTCAATTTTAGAAGACAAAAAATGATTAATAATATTTATTCAAATCGCAGAGCGATTTAAATTACAATACTATGTGTTGTCAATCAGATAGCTTCTCTTTTGTCAAGTGTAGAAACCATACTCCTGTTCTTGTAGCAATCCCTTTATAATATTACAGTATTTACAATTACATAAAAGACAAAATTTAAATTATTTGACTAAATGTCTTCTTATTGCTTGATAAATTATCGGTTTTTAGTATTTTATGCGCTGAACGCATTTGTAAAATTCAAAACACGCATCTCACTAACAGTTCTTACCATTATACACTCCGTTCCTTTATACACTTCTCGTGTCTGAATCAGTACTCTGTTCAGGACTATGAAATTCATCACTCATCTTATATGTTACCCTCATCTTAGACCCTAAAACATATAATGAATGACCTGATGATCACCAGTGAGTCATATTGTGACAAAACAAAGATGCCACCTTTCGGTCACCTCTCTGACTGTGACCATTTATGATCATTGTGACGTGACATAAACTAGCTGTATTATAAAACTAAATGTCTGAGATTCAACTCAAATAACTAATTCACTCAAAATATTTTTTTAATTAATAAAAAAATTCAAAATTAAGAAGTTCTTGACCGAATGTTTACCAAAATTAAAAACTTTCAACAAATAATATGAATTTTCTAACATAAAAATGCATTTTTATAATTAGAATTTTCAGTCAACTGTGTGTATATATAATTATTTCATTTCTAGATGCCACCATTTATATTTAATTCTCTTAAATAGAAAATTACGATTTCAGTAATTATCAAGGATAGCTACGGAAGACGAACAAGAAAATTTAGCTTTAGAAAACAACATAGTAATTAATTTTGAAAATCACACTAGTAATTTGAGAAGTTTCGCTGTAACAAGAGTGTAACAATGAATAAAATTACTTTTAAAAACTCTATTTTGAAATAAATCGACTGATGAATTGTATGTCGGTTAGACATCGGTTAATATTTTTACTATAATTAGTAAGTCGAAAAAAAACCCCTTAAATATAAGAAATATATCTTATATGTTCTTTCTATTGTAATGATGCCTTTATTTGCAGCACGAAAACTAATTTAATACTCAAAAGTTTTTATTCTTCGTCTCTGACGAATTAGTTTAATGAACGATACGATTTATTGTTATTTTAAAGCAGCATACAAAAGAACTCCCATATGTTATGGTACTATAGTGACCTTAGTAATTATAGTCATTAATGCGCCTCACTTACACGATTCCCCGGGTTACACTCCGGTTTCTTCGTATTCCAACAGCATCTTGTAGAACCTAATGTGAAACTTCTCTCATGTATGTGACGTTTTGTGTGTTTCCACATCGTTAAATTAAATTTAAGATAGCAGCATTAATTTAAATTTATGTGTCTTTTTGGCCTCTCTTATCACTTTCATCTGATTTAAGTTTATTGAATTCTAATTCTCATTATTAACCTTACTTTTTATTTTTATCAATTACGAAAAAATGTTTTTGCTTAAAATAAAAATCGTGTAATAAAACAATTGTAAGAGCAATTTTAGATACTCTTCAACAAGTGCAGATTTAATTACTTTTCGAAAATGTTTGCAGCGAAGTGATTTTTTAAAAACATTTTAAAAGTATTATCAGGCATAGAAAAACATACGTATGCATCACATCTAAAAAAACAAACTTACACTACTGCATATTTAAAAAAATAAAATCTAATTATAAGTAAATCTGGAAATAAAAAAGAGCTACGGTTATTCAACATTTCATTCAATTACTTTTTTCCCCCCTCTACCCCAAAATTTCATTTACTATTTAGTTAGTGTATACAAATTATCTCATTTGAATAATTCTTTCAGTTTACAAATTTTTCCTTCAGCCCCTTGAATCGTATAAATGAGTGGTCATTGTATTTGAAGTATATTTTAATGAGTTATACAATTTTAAAGTCATCGAGATTTCTATATGTTATTAAACTTTACAGCATCGAATTTCTTATTGAAAGATTTGTGAGTAGCATTTATATGATTTTAATAAGAATAATCAGAATAATGTATATGCATTACGGTCATTGAGTTGTTATTCTTTGAAATACGTTTTAATGATCTTAAACTATTCCAAATAGAAGGAAATTGATGCATGTTGTTTAAATTCACTGCATTATGTTCTCTATGTCCCTATGGTTTTATAATTCTTCATCACCACTATTTATGTTCAGTATTACTTTTGCATATTCCACCCCTTTACCTACGTAAAAACGGTCTCGGTACGTATAAAAGAAGTGTCAGTCGGAAGTCGGAAGTCGAAAGATTACTTTCACTACGGTTGAAGAATTCCGGTTCTGTTAAACTTTGAAAAAAAAAAATGTATATATACATATATACTCAGATAAATAATAAAAAAAGTTGTTTTCTTAATGCCTGTATTACATTATATATTTACACCTTATACCCCTTTAAGCCCTGACCCACACAATTGTGGGGGTGATACTAAAGTAAAAGAGAATGACTATTTCCTGTTTTTGTGAGATTTAAAACCAAATCTGCACATTTATATGAGTTAATTGGCTTCAGATGTTTTGATAAGACACCACTAGGGGGCACTAACTAAAATACAGGGTTAGATTTTCTGCTTTTAAAAAGACTACATCATCTGACAGCAATAGACAAAAAAGTATGTACTGTTGTAATTTCTTTTAAATATGATTTTTAATCTTTGCTTAGATTTAATTTTTCTTTTCATATACTTTATTCATGATTTTAATTGATTTTGTCTTTGATAAATTTAATTAGGCTTTACAAATGTTGAAAAACAAATGACCCACACAATTCTGCGGGTCCGGGTTTTACCGTTTCCAAAATGGGTACAATTCCTAATATATAAAATTTTTATTTTTAAGTGATTTTTTTAAAGCTTATGTTTTTAGCAATTTATTTTTTATTAATTACATTTTTAAACCGGATTAATTTTAAATAGGTTTGTACTATTCATGATTTCTATTTAAAATGGATAGTATTAGATATATAATATGCACATGTAACGAACTGTATGTTTTTGCTCTGAGTTATAGATGCCATATATGATTTATAAGTTTTATATCAGTTATATGCATACCACTAGATTGACTTTTAAGTTTGATAAATTCATTCCATTTTGTCGACACAGCAAGTAAACCACCAGGAATAAATAATAAGTTATGGAAAGGTCAGCAAATGTTCGACAGATTCCGTAGTGTCTGCTTGGATTTACCAGGAGATCAGGGAAATTTTTCCATAGATGAGCAGACGATTCCTTTTTTTAGGACGTTCCTCAGTAAAGCTGTATATAAAAAACAAACCACACTCTGTTGTAACAGCATCATCTGGGATAGTTTTAAATTTTGTATTATACCAGTGGGAAAGTACAGAGCTGGTCCACAAGGATCTAGGCTTCGGATCTGCTGTAGTCCTTACTCTGGTCCAGACCTAATTTTATGTACTTCGATCGGTATTTCAACAAAATACCGGCGATGGAAAAACTAAAAAAAAAAAATGAAATTTGAAAGATCGGGCACAATACAAACGAAGTGAAGGGCATACCATTTGTCAAAGGCTCTTAAGAGGGGTGCGAGCGTTGAGCACGTCTCAGAAAATGAAATTGTAGTGGTCTGTCCAAAAACAAAAATTGTTTCAAACATTTTTATTGTGGCTGATGAAAATTATCTCAATAAACAACAACTTTTTTTGCTTAAACTTTTATTTTTAGATATTTCCACACGTAATCCCAAACTACACAGTTCTGTAGATACAGCCCAAAAACGGCTGCATTAAGCCCGGACCCATATAATTGTGTGGGTCCTCCCTTGGCATAACCTGACATGGGGTATTTTTTTAAATATTTTTTTTTTCAATCAAATACGGTCCTATCGGTAAGGGGAAACCACTCAAACTTTAAATTTCTACCAAAAAATCTCCTGGTCTTAAAGGGTTAATGATTTTCATCAAGCAATGTACCAAAAAATAGCGTATTCATGCACGTCTGTGTTTTCAATGCTTTTTTTAAAAGGATGTTGAAGTTTATTAGACAACGCGAAAGTACTGGTTTACTTGGAAAAGTGAAAATGGCATGTTTTTCAATGGAGCAGTAGTAAAGGTTTTTAAAGAATATAATTAAAGGATTTTTATATAACTATATTATAAATTTTTAACAAATTTTGAAAACACGCACATGCATGAATACCCTATTTTTTCGTACAGTAATGCCTGATGGAAATCGGTATAAGGTGTAAATACACAATATGTATATATTTAAATTCGTTAGCAATTATTTTTTTAATTTCAAAGGTATTATATATCAGTCGTCCATTTCAAACACTCGTTGTCGGTGTTACCAATGGGCTACTTTTTAAAAATTCAGATTTCTTGTTTAGCACCAGTTTTTGAACTAGTAAAATTTGCCTTATTCAATGACATTATTAAGGTGAAAAGAAAGAAAATTTTACCATTTCAGAAAAGTGGTGCCAATCAAGAAATCTGAATTTTAAAAAAGTAGCTCACTGGCAACACTGTTGTGTTCAACACTGTTGTGTCCAAAAATTGAAATTTTGCGGGAAACAAAGATCATCTCTTACAATCTTAAAAATGTGGGTATTGCTTCTATTTTTAATTTCATAAGAATACAGACAAAAATATTAGTTTTAGTTTATTTTCAAAATAAAATAATATGTTGGACATAATTTTATATGTAATAAAAACATATAAATTATTATTATTTATTTTATATGTAATAATAAAAGTATAAAAAAATGTATCCACCATACTTTTTTATTTCGTAAATAAACTAAAACTAATATTTTTGACTGTAGTCATATGAAATAAAAAACCGAAGCAATACCTACATTTTTAGGATTGTAAGAAAAGTTTTTCGTTTCCTGCAAAATTTCAGTTTTTGGACACAACGAGTTTTGGAAATGGACGACCGGTATATAATGCGTTTGAAATTTAAAAAAAATTAACGAGTTTTGGAAACTGAATAATGGACATAACGAGTTTTGGAACATGCGTCCAAAACTTCATATGGTTATATCACATCATTCTGTAAAAATACTGACAAACTCAAGTTACAAATGGCAACAATGTTACAAAATTGCTTTATTATCTAAACAGTCACTCTAGTCCTAAGGGCAAAAACAAATGTCAAAAGAACAATAGTTTTTAAAAAAGTGTTTAACACCCAAAATATTTTCCTTTTCAAAAGGTATGTCAGCAGAATCATCCGCAGCTATATCGTCTTCCTGGCCGTAGTCTCATTATAAAATAACTTTCTTGATCTGTATTATTATTATTATTATTATTTTGTAACACTTGAGGTTTCGCTGTGTGTCAAACTCAGGCTCATAGTACTTTTGAAGAAGAGACGTCAATTTCTCAATCTTTACACTGACACGTTTGTTAATTGATTACTAAGATGATAGGTTGCGCAATGTAATATAAATACATTGTAAAAAATAATTGTTGATTTTACAGTATAATACTGGCAGCTGGGGTGCCAGTATTAAACTGTAAAATTAACAGCAATAAACCATAAATGAAAAGGAGTATACTGTTTTCTTAAAGAAAATGCAGAAATATACCATATATTACTACTTAGCGGTATATTACTGTTTATTTTACGATTTATTATTGTTATTTAACGGTATATAGGTTGATTTCATAGTATTATACTGGTATATACATAGTATTATACTGGTATAGCTGCCAGTATAATAGTGTAAAATCAACAACATATTTTTTGCAGTGTAGAAAAAACAACGTTAATAGCGCCAGAACTTTAAATTTAAAAGCATACTAGTTTCGGTAACATTTAGCGTACCATTCTCAGTGCAAAGAATGACACAAGTTTAGTCCGCAAACTCACCTCAGTCTTCTTCTCTTCCCAATATCAGCATTTTATTACCTTTCTTTCCTAAATTCAGCGTTCCCATTGCTAAAATTCTTAGGCAATATGATTTCAAAGTAATTTTTACCCTTACCGATAAACTTACCCTCTCTAAACTCAAATATCCTATTAAGTTATCTAACTCATGGTGTATCTATAGTATTAATTGCCGGTGTAGTCTTTCCTATATTGGACAAACCAAGCATAGCTTAAAATTTCGTATTAAAGATACAATATATTAAAAAAATAAATAAACCAATAAATCTTCAATTGCAAAATATTGGTTGGAGATGAACCACACTTTTGATTTCAATTAATTTAAAATAATCTCTAAACCCATTTCAATACATGAACTTAACTTTTTTGAAGCATTTCACGTCTATAAAAATTATGAAAATATTGCTACGTAATTGTGAATTCGCTATTCCCCCATTATCAGATTGTTGGAAATTTTATAAAAACCTCCTTTTTTTTAATTTCTTCAAGCATTTTTCATATTTTCGGTTACATTCCCTATGCTATTTTCCTATCGGCTGTTACCCGAAATCTCATGGCTTCCTATTGGTCAATAAACCTTTCACTTGAATCCGTTTCTCTTCTATATATTTGAGCAGATTTCCGTCATACGTTAATAGCGCCAGAACTTTAAATTTAAAAGTAAACTAGTTTCGGTAGCATTTAGCGTACCGTCCTCAATACAAAGACTTGGACTCATCCAAGTCTTTGCACTGAGGACGGTAAGTTAAATGCTACCAAAACTGATATACTTTTAAATTTAAAGTTTTGGCGCTATTAACATTGTTTTTTCCCTTCTTTATTGGTTGTGGTGTAGTTTTTTTCTAGAGTTTGCCTTTTTTGCAGATACTCTGTAGAACATCAATATTCAAGTCGTATCCAGTCTCGCCTTACACTTTAACAGTTTTCATGTGCTTTGTCAGGACAATATTCTTGCTGGTCATGAACTGAAAGTCCTAATTTCGAACATTCAATACGACTGTTTACGAGTTTCATGCATTCATACCTGTATTTGTACCTAATTTTAAGAAGTTTCCACATTCTTAGAAATTTCATCCTATTCTTGAGGATTTATAATAGTTGATTTGGACCTAACTTCTCTTTTAATCCTGTCAAAAATAAGATCTTGGGAAATATAGGAATGACTAACAACAGGAAACAGAAGAATATATTTTTTTACTGCTAGTGCGGCCTTTAAAAAAAAAAACTAGCGAGACAGAGTTGTTTTGTACTTTGGATATTACGACAAATTGAACTGATTGTCTAAGTTAGCAGTGAAAGGCAATAGTACACAAAGACCATTGGCCCACTAGTAGGGTGGAGGACATAACTAACTGTTGAACTGTTAGTGCTGTGGATTTGACGAGTTCTGGAACTGTACCTAGTTTTTAACTTAATTTTCAGGTGAAAATAACGACATTTCGAACTGTTTGACTTCTGAAATGTGTGCATATGGCAAAAATTTTAATCAATTTACACAAAAAACAAGTAAATAAATTTGGACATAACGAGTTGCGGAACTGGGCGACTCATATATATGAAAAATTACACGTTCTCTTTAAATTAGAGAATTGATCCAGATTTTGATCTTTAAACTTGCTTGTTGTCTTTTGATTTCAAAATATATGTGTGTATATACATATTATCATATATATATATATATATATATATATACATATATATATATATATATATATATATATATATACATATATATATATATATATATATATATATATATACCAGTTGTCCTTTATGGTAAACAGGTAATATAATTTTTTAAGATTTTATACACTTTTCAGTTTTAAAAAATCAAAATACGAATACAAATACAAATACAAATACAAATACAACGGGTACAAATATGAAAACAAAAGAAATGAGAGGCAAAAGCTACGTACGATTTTACTAGTGGATTAAAAAAAAAAAAAAAGCTATCATTGTTCGACAGCTTTTTCTAATTAGTTTAATAAGCTTTAATATAATAATCTATCATCAAAATTTCTCGGTACAGTTTATAGAATTTACGCATATACTTTCCACAAAAAGCTTTCAGATTACGTACTAATAAATAACAACCAATTGTAAACCTAATTTAAAAAATGAACGCTTCTTGCATAATATAGATCAACATATCATACAATTTATTTCGGATAAATAATGGTAAAATCTCATGAATAAAACTCATTTGGAAGGGAAAATATGAATACGCAAACAATGTGCCCAAAGAAAATATTTTTTCCATTATTTACCAAGGGTAAAGTGCACCTTCAAGCATAAGACTTATTAATTTACATACATAAAGAATTCCAGAAGAAAACTTTTATTAATTAATTTATTTTAGTTAGTGAGCTAGTTATTTTGAATATCACCAGTTGATGAAATATTCCACATTAAATATACAGTCATTTTATGCTAATAAGCAAAATTTAATTCATGATATTTTATTAAGCTTGTAATATGATCCTTTATTCTATATTTACCTCATTAAAAAAGGTATTATTTCACTGTCATTTTCAGAATAAAAGAGAAAAACAGAAGGCGAGCATTATTATATATTTATTAAAGGTACTTCTCATTATCCTGCTAAAAATGAAATTATTAAAAAAAATTTTTCGAGATGATTATCCCATTTTTTCATGTAATGAATGTTTTTTATGCCTTAAATTTAATAATATTTTATACCAGCTTTTTCAAAAGAAAAATGGCATTAAATGAAATTATAACACTAAAATTACATTAACTCTGCAAACATACTCTTTAAATTTTCAGACAATCTCAAAATCATTTCATGATAATTTTATCAATTCTCTTAAATTACCAAGGAAATTTATAATATCATTTTGAACAGAATTTCAATTTAATATATTTATTGTGTATAAGGCTTTTGTAATCTTTATTTAATTCTCATATTAATTTTAGATTAGAAAGCCCATCAAAGAACACCTAGACCGATGAAATGAGCTGTAATAAACTCAATCAGGTATTAATTTTATTCACAAGAAAATCAAACAATCCTCTATAAAACGAGATTATCGGAAATAGGAATTTAATCTTTATAAATCTACCAGACATAGATTGTCTACATCTGGAAATTCTAAGAACCTATAAAATTATCGAACTTAACACCTAATTTTGTTATATTCGGTTTCTTCGGTAAATTTTACCTTCGGATACCAAACGTTTTTTAGTGTAGAAAACTCCGAAATTTCAGAAAATTCAAACAATCATAAGTCAGTGAGTTTTGGTCATACATCGGCGTATATCGCTTTATGATATAATGATGTTCTTCTTCTCTTTTTCCTCTTTTTCTGAAAATGATAGTAAAATAATCTTCTTTTTATTGAGCTAAATGTAGAATAAAGACTCACATTATGAGTTTACGAATTTAATAAAATATCACGTTGAATTTTGCTTATTATTACAGTAGAGCCCCGATTATCCGAGTCCCGCTTAACCGAGTTGTTTTCTTCTGATGGACTTATAGCTTCCATTATTACGGAACAGCCATTATAAATTAAGTGTTAGGTGAAGATAAAAGAGCAGCCGTAAAAGGTTAGAACTCCGATTTTCTGGTCGAATGAAAAAAAAAATGATCATTTTTTTTTTTTTTTTTTGAAAAAAAATTTTTCCATTTTTTTCTCATTTTGAAGTTAAAGTGGTTATTAAAAAAATCTTGGAAATTGGTAGCTATACAGTAGCGAATACTGCAGCAAAATTGACATTCAACAAACAAAAAACTATCAAGGGCTTTTTTAAATAAACAATTTCATTCCCCGTTTTTCTTAAAAGTAACGGAATTGTACATCAAAGAAATGTTACTCGTACTATAAAAAATAATGAATTAAGCGAAAATTAATATTTATCTTCTTAGTTGGTGACGATTTTTGTAAATCCGGTTTATCCGAGTTTTTTGCTTATCCGAGGTGAGCTTGGTCCTTATTAACTTAGATAATCGGGACTCTATTGTAACATAAGCTGACTGGATGAATTAATCATATGTTGAATATCTTTCAGCAAAACTAGTAAAATTTGCAAGGATCCCTGTCAAAAACTGCTAATAACCTAGCATTCTGCATATCTTCTACATAACTATTCGATTTTTTAAGTCAAATAAACACACTTCGAAAGAGAATTTTTTATTAAGATGTGAAATGAAATAAATAGAGGAGAAGGTCCAAATACCGGCTAGGGTCCAAATACCTGCTACTAGGTGTTTTGAGAACTGAGTGCAGCGCAGCCTAGTGGTGATAGGCAGAGTTTGTAACTTTAATTGAGAGGAGAAAGTTAAGAAAAGTACGTCGCTAAAGTCGGTGTCGTTTACAAATAGTAAATACAAAAGTGTCGAATCTACGTAATCTGGTACATCAAAAGTTTTTCAGGTATGTGTTTCTCATTTTTTTTAAATATACTGATCGTATATTGGCTTGAATTGTTATTTTCTAGATATATTTAGCTCTCAATTGCCACGCACAGAGTATTGGTATTTTATTATATGAATGTGTAATACCGATTTTAACTTAAACATAGCAGTAGTCCGAATACCGGCTACCTAGAGTCGTCTAAATACCGGCTAGCCGGTATTTGGATCTCTCTCGGTTGCTCTGCTTGAAGGGGAGGAAAATAAATTAATTTAAATAGTTCCATAATTAATAAATTAATTTAAATGGTTCAGAAATAGTCCCCGTCCCATTTCGCAATATGAAAAAAGCAACCATGGCCGTAATTCTTCAGGAACGACACTGGTTACCGGATCACTTTCCATAAAAGAGCTGTTGGACACTACACAATTGCGTGTAATAAATGTGAAGAGAAAGAAAAAAAATGACGGAGTAAACCAGGCGAAAGAGGCAGAAATTTGATTTTAACCCTCTCTCTGCTCAACCCGAGATTTCCTTGGGCATCATAAATAAAGCAAAATTTCCGCAACCCGAGATTTCCTCGGGGATGCATTTTTCCGTCTAATTAACCCTCCTTGATTATTCCCATCAGTTATTTTTTTATTGCAAATTATGCCTTATTTAATCGGAGCATTTTCACGGTTAAATTAGACAAAAACTTTTCTTTTGAAAAACTTTAAAAAAAAAAAATCATTAAAATAATACAATTTTTAAGCAATTGCACACATTGCAAAAATAATATCATAAAAACATAAAAGAGTGAAAAATGTTAAATTATATTTGTAAGCAAATGCTGGTACAATCATTTTTCCTCTTTCCCCGAGAGAGATATGATATGATTTAAACGTTTAAAAATATTTTGTCGCAGTAGCCTCCTGTTTATAACAGATAATGTTACAGCAATTTTTCATTAGTTTAAGTTATAAAAGAGTTTTTCAAAATATTGCTATGAGCATTATTAAAAAAAAGATAGAAAATATTCATTTTTATAGAATTTAAACCTCGATATCAGAAAAAGTTAATAATTTTTGTTGCATTACCATGAAAGTGGCTTTGTATGTGCTTAAAGCTCATTTCTTTTCAGGGACAAAAATAATTTGGGTCTTCATGATTAGGTATAATAGTTCATTAACTTAATAATATACGAGGGTGTATCAATAAGTTTTTTCCTCACATACAAATAATTGAGTAAATTTTACGAAATTGCTACATTGTATTAGTCCTTTTCTATATAGTCACCGTGCATAGTAGCACATTTTTGCAAACGGTATTTCAAAAAGAGATGGGGAGGATGTATTCCAGGAGGCGCGATATAGAACCAAAGGGGGGCATTTTTCTAACTTTTGGCGACCTCCACATGTGACGTGTTGTTGCAAAGGCCTGTGACCACTTATTCATGTTAGGCATCCCCGCGCCCCTACTCCTAAATGGCCCCTCGGGGGGGGCAATTTTCGGGGGAGGGGCACAAATTTAGGTCCGTAAATTTGGGACTCTTTGTGTCCGCAAAATTTAGAAAAAGGCCCCCGAAGGTCAAATTGGAGGGAGGGGCGCAGGATGTGCATAACATGAATAAGTGGGTACAGGTTTTTCCAACAATATGTCACATGTAGGGGTAGGTAAAAGTTAGAAAAATGCCCCCTTTGGGTCTACTATGGCGCCTCCTAGAATACAACCTTCCCCTCTTTTTCAAATACCGTTTGCAGAAATGTGTTACAGCGCATAGTGACTATATAGAAAGGACTAATACAATGTAGCAATTTCTTAAATTTTACTCAATTATTTCTATGTGAGGGCAAAAAGTTATTCATACACCCTCGTATTTGATGCATATGGAACAAGAGGCTTTGAATTTACGTCATGCAACAGCATTTTTATATCTCATTTAATATTTCTTATCATATTAGTTTACACTACTACTTCATAAGCTAGATTTTAAAAGGAATCATTAAAGAATTATTGTTTATATCATAAACCGGTGTCTTTTAAAGTGGAGCATTCGTGTCTCTTACAGGTACGCGAAAAGATTCTAGGAGGTACGCGAAAGTCTGTATCAGTGAACCTCAACCTGCAAAAATGGCTTTTCATTGCACTGATTGTTTTAAAAATTAGATGTAAAAACACACTAGATCTTGAAGATGGCTTTCAAATCTACCTTAGCAGCATAACTCCGAAAATTCGACAAATGTGCAAGTGTAAAGCGCATTCGTCATATTAAAAACTTATCCCTAAAGCTTGCATTAAATGCAAAATAAAAGTTATGTTTATTTGTATCCGTTCGATTTTGCTTTTGTTCCTATTCATAAATCTTATACGTAAATTAAAAAACAAAAAAGAGTTAAATCAGGTTATTCACAATCACATGCATGAACTCATACACATAAAGACTCACATATGCAGGGTGTTCGAAAAAGGTTGAAGCCTGCTTTAATTTTTTTTTCCACTTTAAGATACTAGACAATGTAAATTACAAAAGTTTTCAAAATAATGGGAGAATTAAGATTATATCTATGAAATAAATCTGCCATTAATTAAAAAAGTTACACTTTTTAATTTTTATATGGTCTCTGTATCCTATAAATTATATTAAGAAAAGTTTTCTCAGTGCTCTTATAAGTAATACGGTAAAAATTCCACTATCTTACGACACAGACTCACTGAATTGTGATCCTTTGATTTTTCTAAAATTTCGGAGTCTCCGACACTAAAAAATGTTGGTGGCCGAAAGAAAAATTTACCGAAGAAACCAAATATATCAAAATTAGGTGTTAGGATGAAAATTTTTAAAGGTTGTTACGATTTCTAGACGTGGACTTTTTACTTAAAACAGGGTAATCTGCTTTTCTAGTAGCAAATAAAGTTAATGAAGGTATTTTTATTTAAAAAGGCATTTTACTTATTTATTTAAAAGATAAATTAGTTAATTAGCCACTCATATGAGTATTGCCGTTGCTGTTGTTGTTATTGTTGTTTTTCAAAATAACAGCTGTTGGATACTTGACCTACTGCAACTTGTGGCTAGTTTCACCCGGATCAAATCTCCTATTTTTCTTTTTCTTTACTATAACAGCTCGTATTTTAAATTTCTAAGTACATTTGGATTTCTCAATAACAATAATAATATTAACACGTTAAGCGCCACGTCAGTCAGCGGTGACTGACACTGAACTTTCCGTTTAGAACGCGTCATTCACTGATGACTGACGGTCTAAAATATGATATAAAACTAAATATATATATATTGTATTAAGTAATTACTGAAAATTTATTTAAAATTTACTAACCTTTTATTTATTACAGGATTATACTTTCTTAAAAATTACTTAAAACATTGTAAATTTTTCAGCTTCTGTGTCAGTCACCGTGGCACTCAACGTGTTAATCATATTTTAGTAATTAAAAACATAATTTATCTCAATATTTTAAATGTGTGATCTTTAATTACAATATCTAGATACAAACTGAATGCAAAAAATGTCAATTAATAAATTATGTAAAATATAAATTCTGACAAATGCGTTTTGCAATTCATAATAAGTTATGCTGAATATATATGCAATGATTGTAATCTGCATATTGCTTAGCATATATAAGACGTTCCTCTAAAGATATTGCTCTATTTTCTTCTAAAGATCTTAAACTACTTACTACATTCAATTATCAGTAGCGGTTCAGAAAAATGAGCTTTAAAAAGGAAATTTGACTTGTCTGTTTATAGTAAAAATTCTCATTGATTTCATTGATTCATCATTGGCGATTGGTTCAGTTTACCGAATCATAGAAAATATTTTGTATTATTATTATTTACTGCTGCTTTTGAACTATGACAATGCCAAAAGATAGACTACATGATAAGCTATTTCTATAAAGCAAATTGAGATCCTGTTGTGTGTCAAATACAAATTACGAGCATTTTAGTAAAGTGTAGACCAAGTATTCCCTATATATTCACACTTACACACTGTAAAAAAAAAAAAAAAAAAAAAAAAATCTGTGAAGTTACTAAAATTTTTCTAGGAAACTGGTATTCCTAGAATTGTTTATGTAACGGCAACAACAAAAATTCATGTAACAGTATCTGTTACATGAATTTTTGTTGTTGCCGTTACATAAATAGTTTTTTTTACAGTGCACATGCATACATACATTTATGAACGAATTTATGTTCAATCCTTGAATAAACAATGCACCATCCTCTACAACTCTACCACAAATCATCGAATAAATATGCAAATGGTATACCAATCGACTAGTAACAGCATCGACTAATGTTACATTTGAATTTACCTCAGGGGACGTCTACATATAGAAATTATAACAAACTTTAAAATTTGCAATACTAAGACCTATTTTAATATCATATTTGTATTCTTCAGTAAATTTTACCCTAAGATAGCAAACGGGAAGTCATTCGATCAAGTAATTTAATATTTATTAAAGTTTAGATCTCTCAATGTTAAAACCAGTTTTAATCGTGGGGGTCATTCCATGTCAAATCAACCAATGGTCTGAACCTTGACATCTCAGAAATTTATAATTTTTGGTGCAGTGGTAGAGTCCGTCAAGTTAACAAGAAAAACCAAAATTTCCGATTTTTTGCGCTTTTAATTTTTGAGTTATTAATTTTTAATAAATGAAAAATTGTCGAAATTTGACTCCACTTTGAGACCTTTAAATAGCTGTAGACAAAAAACTATTTGACTTAGAAAGCTCTAATTGGTGTCATTCTCTTCTGTTTTTAATGATCTTTAAATTGATATACAACATGATTAAATTATTTAAAATTTAAATTTTTTATTAAAAAATTAAAAATTTAAATTTTAAAATTTCAAAAACACCCCTTTTGATTTTTTTGAAAAAAATATATGTTTTAAAGACATCAATTGACTATGTGTATGCCAACTTTCATAATGGGATGGCAATGGGTTCTTATGGAAATTAATATTTTTGTATTATTACATATGAAATTTGCTTGTTTTCCATGTTTAAAGCTTAATTGTAAAGTATAAACTCATTGGTTAATGTTTGAATGAATACGACGACTAATCTATTAAGTAGTTTTTGTAATACAAATAAATATGAAAATTTAATCTATTAAATATAATATCAAGTTATCATTTGTAAAATGCTTGTTTATTTAATGACAGTAGAGCAGGCATTCTAATACATAGTTAACTTTTAAACAATAAAAATATGCAAAAACTTACAGGCTCTGTGTCTAATTAACTGTCTAGTCTTTATAATCAATTTCAAATTATCTTAATGGAGATCAGGTACTTGTAACAAACAGTCCACTAAAATTGCTTGACATATTATATGAATGTTGTATTAGCTAGCTTCAATGGAATTTGATATTTGAAGCTTTAGGTGTAGTTATCAAGAGGTAGGACTCTTTTAACACCTGTTATCCAATTATGCTTAATTCATGAAGCAGCTCTTTGAAACATTCAGTGCACATATGACTTTATAATATTTGCTACACAATTAATATTTTATAAAATGTTATTAAAAATTGAAATTTGTTTGTAATTAAAAACATAAATATGCAAAAAAATTTCATTTCAAGGACTTTTAAGATAGGAATTTTACAAACGAAGTCAACTTCATTACTCAGAATATAAACTTTCCCAGTTGCAGTAACAGCTCAACTTTTTACAAAAAGATCTCCCCTAATACATTTAATATATCATTCAATTGTGTATAAAAAAAAAATGAAATTGCTGGTCCCTTTGAATGTAGGAAGCTTATTTTATATTCACTTGCAATTGATTATACAGGGTTAATTTTACACTGAGCCTGTAAGTTAATTTCCTTTTGAATATCTTTATTGTTTAATCTAAAAGTAAACCATGAATTAGTATGCCTACTAAATTGTCATTAAATAAATAAACATTTCTCAAATTGTTATTACCTGATATATTTAATAGATTAAATTTTCATATTTACTTGTAATACAAAAACTACTTCATAGATTAGTAGTAGTATTCAAACTAGAGGTCTGGGCTATTTTTATTCGTGACACTCAGGCCAGGCTAGGCTCGGGCCTTACTTTTTTCTGAAGAATCGGGCCTAACTTATTTTTTCTGAACCCAGCCAGGGGGCTGGCTTCATTCTTCCTAGGTCTGCACAAGTCAAAATTTTTAGTTCTTGTCTCGATCCAGCCTGTATGAAAATCTTCGTCTCAGCGTGGTCTGGACCGTGCTATCAGTAAAATTTGGCCCGACTTAAAAATTTTTGCAAAAAATGCATATATTTTTAAATCGTCATTCTACGATTAAACTTTAAAATTTATTCCTTTTAAAGAATAGTAAATTTCTAGGCAATAAAATTAAAATACAGCAAAACCTGTTAAAAAGAACCTGCCTATGACAGAATCCTGTCTTAAAAGGGAAAATGTGAAAGTCCATGCAAAATTAATACAGTAGACTCCCTCAAATCCGCACAGCTTGGGACCAGAGAGTGTGTGGATTTTAGAATTTTGAAGATTTCTGGTCATTGCCTTGTTTACATTTTTTAAACAATAATTTGAATGTAATAATGCAATCAAAATTATAATGAATGCTTGCAATATAGTAAAATATTAAAATAATTAAGTAAAGTAATAAACTAAAATGATCAAAAGTAAGATATTTTTAAAAAGGATTAAATTATTAAAAGGTCAAGTAGATAATTAATAATGTATAATTAAATATGCATAATAAAGATGAGATACATCCCTTGAATTTTTCAACAAAATTTTCCTTTTAAAGGTACTTTATAATTTCACATAAAAATCATAAAGTAAGGAAGTTTTATTTCCGGTTTAGCTAGTCTTAATAACCAAAAAAGCTTGATTACTGCATAAATATATTTGGTAAAAAGATTGTGATTACCAATGATATCAGCAATATCTTGGATTTTTTTCAGAAAAAAATTTATACTTCCTTCATGAAAAACCACGAGTTTAGTCATATTATCGAGAATTACATATTAAAATGCATACAGAATGTTATAAAACTAAAAAATTCTGTAATTTTGTCATTACATCTGAACTGAAAGTTTCATCGTTTACATCTGTGATGATGTACGGATTTTAGGCATTTGCGGATTTGAGGGAGTCTACTGTATAATAATACTCGTATGTGAGAAAAGAATATAATACATACACACTTGCTAAGAAGGGAACCTGTCCATAATGCTTTATTTTTCTTTTCTATGCAATTCCGTCTTAGAAGATTTTACTGTATAGCATTTTTCCGATTTTTAAGTTTCCAATACTTGGAGTATGGATTAACAATATTAATGATAACTGAAACATTTAGACGCAAATAGAGATTCATAAAAAAAAAAAAAAAAAAAAAAAAAAAAATCGCAACCTAAGGCCCTTCTTTAAAAATAAAGATTATAAACCCGAATAATAATAAAAGGCTAAAATAAGTATTTTTGATCAGAACTACTCGTATGAGACAATTTTTAATCACATCGATGTAAAAATCCATGTTTTTTAGAAATTCAGTCTGGTTGGGCAAAAAATTTAACTTTTTTCTCAGCTGGGCTGGCCAAACTTTTAGCTTTTATGCTGGGCCGGGCCATTATTTTTTTTTTGTATGGACCGGGGCTGTGCCCAAACTGTTAACTTTTATACCGTGCCGGTCTCAGGCCAAACTTTTATACTAGGCCGGGCCATTAATTTTTTTTTCTATGGACCAAGCTCAGGCCAAACTTAATTTTTATACCAGGCCTGGGTCTGTAAATTTCGACCTGTGCAGACCTCTAATTCAAACATTAACCAATGAGTTTACAGTTACGCTTTTGACATGAAAATACAAGTATAGCAAATTTCGTATATGATAATACAAAAATATTAATTTCCATAGGAACCCATTGTCATCCCATTATGAAAGTTGGCATACACATAGTCAATTGATGTCTTTAAAACATATATTTTTTTCAAAAAAATCAAAAGGGGTGTTTTTGAAATTTTAAAATTTAAATTTTTAATTTTTTAATAAAAAAATTAAATTTTAAATACTTTAATCATGTTGTATATCAAATTAAAGATCGTAAAAAGCAGAAGAGAATGATACCAATTTGAGCTTTCTAAGTCAAATAGTTTTTTGCCTACAGCTGTTTAAAGGTGTCAAAGTGGAGTCAAATTTCGGCAATTTTTCATTTTTTGAAAGTCGATAACTCAAAAATTAAAAACCCAAAAAATCGGAAATTTTGGTTTTTCTTGTCCTCTTGACAAGTACAACAAATAAACAAAAAAATATAAAAATCTGAATCCTGAAGGTTCAAAAATAATTTTTTTTTTGGTTGATTTGATATGGAATGACCCGTGGGTAAAACAGATTGCAATGCCGATTGTTTTTTAATCATGACTCAAAAATTACTTGAAGGAATGAGCTATAATTTTTAGATTCGGATATTTGATGCTTCTGTGATCTTTGATGAAAATTTATTCCCGTTAAAAAAATATTAGTGTACAATTAATATTTTTTGCAAAAATTACTTTTTTAAATATATTTTTTCACACTAATTTTCGAAAAAAATGTATGAATTGTAACCTATAAATTTTTTGACAGAAGTTGATTTCTGGGAGCTTCAAATATGCGAATCTAAAACTGCAGTTCACTTTGCCATGTAGTTTTGAGTTATGCTTAAATAACTGCCTGCATTGCAATCCGTTTTGCACAGAATTAAATGAATTTAACATTATTAAGAGTTTCAAACTTTAATAATTCCTACACTACTTGACTGAATGACTTCCCAGTATCCGATGATAAATTTACCTAAAAATCGAAATATAAAAATTTTAAAGGGTGTTGCAATTTCTATCTGTAGCAATCAAACTTTAACAAAGCAAATTTTAAGGATATCATTTCTTAGTAGAATTTATAATCACTTTATTAGTACCGGTAACTTTTCTATATGATGATTTTAGTTAAGTGATAATCAGGGATAGTTCTTTTTTTTCTAGGACAGTACATAAGTGTACTTAAAAGATTGTTTTCAAAGCCAGATTTTTAAATATTATGCAACCATAAGAAAATTGTATGACTAAAACTGCGCTTAATGCATACGCTCTAAGTATTACTGAAACCATAGCTCAATAAATTTAAACTAAAACAAACTATTTGAACTATTTTAAAGTATCACACAAAAAGAGGTTCTCTTGTTAAACGTTCTTTATCGACGCATAGAAGTCGCGTTAAATAAATAGAGTTTATTATCGATAGTAAAAAATAGTTTGAAAACTATTGATAATGTTACATCGATATATTGATGTATTTAACTAAGGGTAAAATACTTGCATGTAGAGCTAAAACTGAAATTAAAAATAACTGCAATAAAGAATATATTCAAAAAAATATAGATTATTAGGAATTATTTTACTGAATCATTCAAAAGAAAAATCTTATTTATTATTTCAAAATAATTAGTTAATATTACTAAAAATGCATAATTATTCTTTTATTTCTGTTTTTAAAATACATGAGATGCTGAAAAAATTTTTAACTTAAAAAATGAATAAATATATAAATAGATTTTATAAGCAGCTTTCTTAATTAAAAAAAAAAAAGGTGATGAGATGTGGTATATGCACTGTAATAAAAATCTGTAAAGTTACTAAAATTTTTCTCGAAAACTGGGATTCCTAAAACTTTTTATATAACAGCAGCAACAAAAATTCTTCTAACAAAATTCTCCTAAATTCTCCTTTGCACCGTAAATCAAAAAATCTGTAAGGTTACTTAGAATTTTTTAGGAAACTGGGTTGCCTAGAACTTTTTACGTAACTGCAACCCGGGTTACAGATATATTTTTAGTAAGATTACTGTAATTTTAGTAGATTCTTTTGTGATTCTTTTGCTACTGATTTCTGTATAGCTTTACAAAAACTAGTTTTGTAGATTTATATCTTTTATTGTACAGTGTACAGATAAAATTTCAGTAAGCATACAGATTTCTGTAACTTTACATCTGTAGAATTACAGATTTCTTTTTACAGTATGAAATAGACTATTCTGAAGCATGGTAAAGTTTGAAAAAAGGCACAAAAATTGTATTTGATGACTAGAAAATTGATATCACAAGAATATAAAATGATGTTATCGGTAAAAAATATCTATAGGTGTTTTAAATTCGCATGAAGAAGGGTTTTGCTTTAGGTACACTGTAAAAAGAAAAGATTATTACTACGCTGAATTTAGCATGCAATGTTATAAATTCCACTGATTTCTAATATGTATTTCTTATTACCCAGTTATTAATATACGTATTTTTTCATGCTTAGGTAAAGAAGGTTATAATTTATTATTATACCGCATTATTATTATTGTGATTATTCGTATTAGGAACACCTATTACTGTTTTCGGATAGATGCTTTGCACAAAATTTCGAATTTTTCCACTAGGATAAATTGTACAAAAACCTCATAATAATGCTTGTTATAACTTGCATATATTTGCTCATAATAATGCATATGGAAAACTATTTTCTTTTCAGATATTTAGTTCTAAAAACAACCTTTGTTCTATTTGTTTTGGTTGTTCATGTTGAAAAAGATACTCAAAAGGTTTTCCCTCTTATTTCTAAACAAAAACCTGAGCAAAAATGCCTCTTTTACTTTATAATTTTGTTGTTGATACTGTCTCCAAAGTTTAAATTATCTCAAAAAAGCTCTTTAATAACTCTAAGTAATATATTTTTTTTTGTTCTTGAAATTCTCAAATGAAATTTGTTTTGTATTTTTGTAACAGATGCAAGACGTCTTTAAAACATTCAACGTGATTAGTTCTTTATAATGTAATTTAAATCTAATGTAAGTGCAAAATAATATTTTAATCCATTTAAGAATAATTTATGAAAGAGAAGTGCAATTAAAAAAATACTTATAGTTTGTATGAAAAAGACAATTAGGAGTTACGTATTTTTTTACATATTGTGTTTAAATTATAATCCGTTTCAAGTGAACTGTTTTACATTACTGTTTCAATTAGGCTCTATCTTATCTTTATAAAATTCAATCAGTTTTTATACATGTACAATGCACTTACATATATATATATATTCAGCAATATTTTTCTTTTCTCGGAACACCTTCTCCCAGAACACTCCTTACAATGGTGTCATTTTTAGATCTCTGAAGGTTATAATTCTTAGTTACTCAACGGAATAAAAACAAAAATAGGAACAGCTTATTCTCATTTGATGGTATGACAAGCGCTTAGTCAAAGATAATTCACAACAGTCTGGGTATGTCTCCGATCTAAGAGGCCACCCGTAATATTTGACAATGAAAAAATAGGAGCAGAAATGAAGGGAACATTATGTTTAAAATGCATTATGCCAAATGATCTGTTTAGTTTATCTGAGTGTTCTTGATTTACAAAACATGAAAAAAATATATTTAATAATTGCAAAATGTTATTATTTTCTACAAATTGATTCATGGTTGTTTTAGTTTTAAAAAGTGGTAGGCATAATGTTTCATTCACGTCAAATAACAGTATGAGAATAATATCAAGAACAATGAGGGAATAGTGTTAAGTACTAAGTATGAGAATAATATCGTAAAATTTCGCTTACTATAAATATATTACCATATTCTGACATATGCAATACAGACAGAGAAATTAATAAGACATGTGATAGATTATACAGGGTGTCTGAAGATGGAATCTACCCTATTAAAATCAGTGCGCGTATCTATGTAATCGCAAAAACTCGAAAACCACAAGGCACAGGGCTACGAAATTTGGCACAAGGGTCGCTGGTAGGGGGCCCATGAACGATTGGGGCAAAAAATTCGTAAATTTTAAATAGATTTTTTTTATTTTATCTTTTTGACGAATTTTTGCCTTTTTTATGTTCAACCCGTAATCGCGCGCGTTCTAACCAGTTCTAAATGTTTACCGCAATGTGAGATATGCGTATTACGTACGCCACGCTGCAATACTAAGAAGCTGCAGCTAGTATTACGATAATTCATTTACCTCAGATGCAAATAATTAGAGATAATTTAATTGTTCTCAATTATTACCTTTTTTAAAAAAATAAAGAAAAACATTTTATTACAAACATCAACAAAACTTTTTATTCTATTTATTCCCTTTTTCCAAAGATATCGTTTTATCGACTGCTGCCATAGCAACATGATAATTCGGCAACATTTTATTTTTTATTTTGTTTTTTTTTTAATTAAATTCATGAACTCCCGTTCGTAGAACGGGTTAAACAGCTAGTGAATATTTTAAAATTCAATAACAAGTAAAACGCGACGACTATATTAGAGTCATTCTTGTAGGATATGAATGCGTGAAGTTCGAGATATATTTAATACGCTTCTTTTTTTAGTTCCAAATATCATAGATATTTGGAACGCATGTCGAAGTATTGGAAGTATGTCGCTTCGCTGTCTCAAATTCTTAGAATGCTCAAACTAATGTATAAAAATGGATGAAAGTTCACGCAGCTTTTAACCTTCATTCTGTTTAGCTGTTGAAACGCTTAAAAAATGATTTGCATTTTGATATTGCAAGGTTATTCTAAGCAGTATTAGAGTTTGAGTCAATGAAGTGTCAGCTATCTGTGATATTCAGAACGACAACAGGGAAGCGTAATAAATGTATTCTCGTCTTCACACATTAATCTCCTGCAAGAAGAGATGCCTTTAATAGCTGTCACTGTTTACATGCTATTGAATGTTTGAAATGTTCAGTCCATTTTAGGTGGATTTGTTTTGTTTTGTCAAGAGCAATATGGACCCTTTTTTTTTTTTTTTTTTTTTTTTTTTTTTTTTGGCACACTAGGAGTATACATTCTGGGACTCCGTTATAAAGTAAAACCCGACCCACAACGAACTTCTATGCCTAAGTTAGAATTCGAACTCGGCACACTATGTCCAGCAAATGGGCCAGTCTATTTTAGGCTACTCAGTATTAAAAAAATACAGGATCTATTACAGAAGAATATTACATTTTAAAATAATTACATATTTGAGGTAACATCTTCAAATGATTAATGGCGTATCACATTTTCAACAGAGAGATCGTTATGTTTCTTTTTATTAATTTAGCACTAGACAATGTTTGTAAAGTTTTAGTCAATAATTATACTGTCAGGAATTTATTTTATACGGAAAACCTCAGTTTTTAAGATTGTAAAATATACGAATTACTTCGCAATGAGTTTGAAAGAGTTCATTTTCATTTAAATTATTTTGTCAAATATTTAATATTCATTATTCTGTCATAGGAATCTGTTATTTTTTTTACTATGACTGGAAGAAAGCGGTCGGTATAGTTTAGTTTTACAGTTGTGAATTTTATGTGAATACAGGGTGTACCAAACTGTTTTAAAATTTAATAACAAGTAAACCGTGACAGCTATTAACATTAGTATTGCAGAAGATTTATGTGCGAAGTTAGGAATTTCTTTATTGTGCTTCTTTGTTTCATTTCCAAATATCGATGGAGATGTTAATAATTTCTGTTACCTACCGGTTGCAAAGAAATACATTTGTGAATATCGGTTATTGGTCCCATTTTTGGATCAATTATAATATGGCTGAACCACACACTGCAATGAACCTTATTATAAGGTGATCAAATGTCTTCATTTTCTGAGAACAATGCTCCTTTTAAAGGCATTTTACTCAATTTTGAAATGAAGATACATTGATTGAAATTAAGCTAAGTCTAAAGAGCTTATCGTAATCAGCTATCCCGTCATGAATTGATATGTCTTAAAAGTAAATAGTGTTTTCAGAAAATGAGAACACCTACTAATCAACATACCTTGACTGTTTATTTACGAGAATGACTGCTATTTTGTTCAAATTTTGTGGAAGAGTAATTTATCTTTGTGCATCAAAATTGCAAAATTCGAGTAATAAGATGTTTCGCGTACAGATTGTTTAAACAAAAGCAGACTCGGTGATCCTTCCATTATCTCTAAACTAGTCTTTGTTTACTCGTCTAACTCATCTAAATAAACTCATCCAAACGATCTCCAAATTCGATAACGTTGATTGACATAATTTGACCAACATCTCCCATATAGGACATGCCTTCTGTACGTACGAGGCTACTCTATCATAAAAATAGTTCATGCAAGATTGTTTTAGAAAAAAAATGACGAAAGTAAATGCCGCAATAACAATGCAAAGTGAAAAAGGCCAACAATAACGATGCTTTTGATAAATGAAGAAATACGTTTTTCTTGGCATTACGTGACAACTCCAGCTTGAATAAAGTATATTTTTTCATAAAACGTATTTCTTCATTTATTAACGCTACACAACTTCAGTGTGTGACATTAAAGCAATTTAAAGACAGATAGAATCAAGTAGTTTTAATTTATAGAACAATGACTTGAAGCGATTAGTTTTCATAAAATTATAAATAAAACCTACATGAACTTTAATTTAAACCATTTTTCTATCTAAAAATTCAAACATTTAATTTTACAGCAATTACCAATAAATATAAAGAGTTGAAATGCCAAAAATTCTTTCAATCTCATTGCTGAAAACTGTTGAATCTCAAATTGTGACAGCAGCCCATAAAACAAACGATTTATTTCAAAATAAACCTTCTACAAGTATTTGCCATCAGTTGCAAATCTTAAAAGAGGATCGATTTAGTAGTCACGTGTTTCATGACGTTTTGTTGACATCACCATGGAAGTTTAGAAATGAATGGTGAAAAACTTGTTCGGTGCTTGTAGTAAAACTATACGAGTCTCGAACATCGATAAGAAGAAGCCATACTGCGATCCCGATGACAAAGCGTTTAAGGTCGCTCAAGCACTTCTATTCCAACGAAAAAAGCAGATGAAGAGGCAAAACACGGAACCTTTTCTGCAAATTAAAAATTAATTTGCTTGGGAAGTGAAATTAACAGAGCTAAATTTGGCATAAATTCATGAAACCCAAAAATAATTAAGATTCTAAATTTTCGTCTCATATTTTTTTGAATGAAAATTAATATTCGGATTAGAGCTTAAACAAGAAGTAGGCCACTGCCGACAATTGTTCTGCTGCACAGAAAAAAGCTATTTTATTTATTTTTCGAGGTTTTTGTCTACGTGAGATAGACCCACTGATAGCTGTTTTTTTTTTTTTCCTTCATATGAGTGAAATGCACATAGCAATGTTATAGTGTTATAGGGTCATTTTTCTATAAACGTACAAACAATTTCGTAGAATACTCATTAAAATGTAATTGCAACTGAAACAATATTATAATGGAAAATGTGATGTGGTATATCATAACAATACACGTAAATAAATACTGCTGCCGAGTGCTAATTAAATAGTAAAAAGTATTAATTTTTCATATAAGTATTGTGTCCACAGAACCAGACAAAACATGTCAATGGCAGTCGAAGCCCTCTTTTGTACAATTTACAGGGTCTGTAAAGTTAATTTAAAATATTTTTTTCGTGATATATTATTCATTTTTCAGTAAAACTAATCTAGGATTCAATTTAAATCTTGTTTATTTATAGTTTTATTCAGTGGTCGGAAGTAAGGTTCTACAAGTAGCGAAACTCAGTAAATACGTTAATCATGATATGTAACAAAGCAGAGACAAAATAAAACTTGCATAAAAGAATTGGATAACGTGAGTTTTATGACGTTGAAATACTTATCCGACAAACTTTACGATCGTAGACTAGAAAAATCATAAACCTTCTTTATCTTTAAAATTTTTCACATTCTTTTTGCTGCACAGAAGAAAAAATAGATTCCTAATCGTTATAAATTTTCCTTAACAGTTTTCATCCTTTTAAATAAAACTGTTATAGATTATCATTTTCCTTTTTCTTGTGTAATCAGAAAGGGTAATATTTTAAGCAAGTTTTAGAAAACCATTCAGTATCATTGCTTTTTGTTTCTTTACAAAAGTATACACTTATCTATTATTTATTTATTTATTTATTTTTCAATACTGTGTTTGAAAACCTTGCATATTTTTATTAGTTAAAAGAGCTTTGAGTTCCTATTCCAAAAGAAAGATAGTAAAATTTCATGATTTTTTCTACCATCAGTAAAAATGCCCTTACATACATTTAAACAGAAATTTACCTCACTTGTAAAGGTAATGGAGGGGGGGGGGGGGTAAAAAGTTTCAGTTTCTTTATAATTTTGAACATGTTATTATAATTTATGTATTTATTCTCAGCAGTGTTAGTTTTAATATCAAATCTGAACACCACTTCTTTGTCGCATTTTTTTTTTTTTCGAATTTCCGATTTAAAAAAAAAAAATTGTATTCTTGATAATTAATATACACTATATGGCCATTAATGACCGGCAACTTTCAATTTTAGACATTTTGTCGAATATTTAGAAATATACTTGTCAGATTCTACTGCAATTGCAGGATTAAAAAGAACACGTATGACCTCATATTTACCAATGTCGATTTGACAAGGGGGACAATTAGAGGGCCAACAAAAAATCAAAGAAAAAAGATAATACATGGGAAATGATCTATCGCTGCAGAATATAAATAAACAGACATTCTGGAATATGTGTATTCATTTGTGTAAGAATAGCACGTATATTAATAGTGATATAGCGATTTTTTTTTATAATTAAAAAAATTCTTGCGTGTTTTTTGCTTATAACATGCAGGGTTTTCAACCAAATTTAACGCCGGTTTCAGAAAAATTGACAAAATATAGTAGAAACAATCTAGTGCAATTGGAATATAATTATATTAAATATTGTAGGAAATATGATCAGTTGTATGACGTAATTTCTCTCTGCGCATGCGCGAACGATAACAAGGATCTTTTTACACAATTTAACAGTCAACTCTATGGAGCAACTTATTAAAAAATCCAGTCAAATATCGTAAAAATTCAGAAAGATATCGGCGTTAGAGTGAGCTAATTTTTAATTGTGCTCAAAAAACAGCTGAATGATAAGGAATTTTCCACAAATTGTCATTTTTTATTAACTGACTTTCAGACAAAAGTTAGTATTTAGTGACTATCAACGAGTAGATTTGGAAAAAAGCTTCGATTTTGACACTTTTTTTTAGAATGGTATAGGCTCGTTCTGGTGGTTATCCAAGAAGAAATAAAGCATCAATAAAAATTTAAAAAAAAATTAAAATTAAAATTGACAAAATTGATAGTCCTGCGACGCTGACCATACGGGCACAAAAAAAGCCGAACGTATGACATGTGACGCCGACTAAGAAGGGATTAAAAAGCACTATTGAAATAACTACATATGTAAAAAACGATAATTGAATTATTCTGTGTTGTAAATTTATTGAGAAAATTCTTATATACATTATAAAACGACTTCTTTAAAGACAAATATAAAACCTTTACTTTTAAATTATTGTCATTTTAATTTTTTTCAAATGATCTCGTTCATATCGCGTTTTTTTTTTAATCCTCCGAAGAGCGCGATATAAAGAGGAAGTATTGTAATACATTTTTTGCGTAAATATTACTTTTAAAGATACGCTAATTTAAAATAATAATAATTAAACTCTAGTTACTACATGTTAGTTACATGGCGTGTTAGTTAGTTAGACTCTAGTTACTACATGTTTGGCGTAAATTAGCAAATTAAAATTTACTTTTTTTTTAAACCTTCATACCCCTTTTAACCCTTACCTTCTTACGGTCTCTTATATTTCAAAACAAACTGTTGATAATTAACGGAACCCGATTGAGTTGCCACCAATAACAGTTTCAACCTAAAAATATCTTTAGTATTTAAATTTTAGAATTGAAAAAGCTATAGGAGTTTTTTCTTCAGGTTTTTGATACGAGGGTGTATCAATAAGTTTTTGCTCTGACATAGAAATAATTGAGTGAAATTTATGAAATTGCTACATTGTATTAGTCCTTTTCTATATAGTCACTGTGCACAGTAACACATTTCTGCAAACGGTATTTCAAAGAGAGGGGGGAGGATGTATTCCAGGAGGCGCGATAGTAGACTCAAGGGGAGTCATTTTTCTAACTTTCCAGATGTGATATATTGTTGGAAAGGCCTGTGACCACTTATTCATGCTTTGGACCCCCGAGCCCCTCCCCCTAAATTTGCCCCCGGCGGCATGAATGATGTCCGCAAAATTTAGAAAAGGGCCCCCGGAGAGCAAATTTCGGGGGAGGGGCTCGGGAGGTGCATAGCATGAATAAGTGGTTACAGGCCTTTCCAACAATATGTCACATGTGGAGATCGGTAAAAGTTAGAAAAATGGCCCCTTTGGATCTACTATCGCGCTATCTGGAATACATCCTCCCCCCTGTCTTTGAAATATTGGTTGCAGAAATGTGTTACTGTGCACACTGACTATATAGAAAAGGATTCATAAAATGTAGCGATTTCATAAATTTCACTCAATTATTTCTATGCGAGGGCAAAAACTCATTGATGCTCCCTCGGATTATTTTTAATCATTTTGTAAAGATGTTGAAGTCAAGCAATAGCTAGCATAAATTTAAATTTCAAAATGCTCTCGTTTGAATTTATTTTATTACATTGTGTACAGAAAGTACTTACGATGCCGTTTCGAATACAGTAAATGACATTAGGCTTTTACATAAAACAAAGATAAAATAAAATGCATTCACCTTTCTTATTGAAAACAACATTTAAACAGGAAAAATAATTTCAATACAATCCCGTTACGATCATTTCAATCATTCTGATTGCAACTATAGAAGAAAAAAAGTGTAAATGCCATTTCTAACAAAGTGAACAGTGCTATTAACGTATTCCTTTGAGAATGATATAAATTTCACTTGCACAAAAACAGCATAGTATATTTGCATATCTGCATAATATACTGACTATTTGGTGATGTAGTTTGCAAAATATAACCCAAAGAATGATGTTACAGTACTTTTAAAAAATCAAATTCCATTTTCAGGATTGATGTTATGCGTTATAAAAACTTGTAACTACACCTTAACTTCTTTTTTTTCGCGTGGCATACTATACGTTAGTCTTTTTTTTGTGTGTGTGCCCCTACGATCATGCGACGCCGACCGTAAAAATTTGAAGAAAAAAAAATCAGATAAGGATTTCAAAACAAAAATTTGAATTTCAAAATAAATTAGTCGCTACTTACACGCCACGTTATATACCGTGATTGTTTCTTGTATATTTTTGTACTTATGAATATTTCTATAAGAGAATGCGCGACAATATTCCTACTAAAGGGTCTCCCAAAATTCACGCAAGAAGTAATTTTGATAGAAAACACAAGTTTATAATTAAAAAATTGTAAATTTTTTATTGATTTATTACGTATACGATATAGGGATAGCATATCGGTATCGAGTAAATGGCCTCCACAGTCTGCTGGCACATACACACTCTTTTGTTGAAATTTTCCATGACCGTTTTGCATAAATGTGGCTGAAATTCGTTGATACAATGCTCAATTTCCTCCTCTTCCAAGGCGTCGGTGGTCTTGGGCTTATTGGAATGAACCTTAGATTTCAATAAAACACAGAGAAAAAAGTCCAACGGCGTTAAATCGCATGATCTGGGGGGCCAATTCTGTTCACCAAAACGGTAAATTAAACGACCAGGATATGACTCATGCAGTAGTTGAATTTTTTTCGTGGTGTATGGCCTGTGGTACAGTCTTGCTGAAATCACATGTCGTCCATATCCATATTTTGCAATTTAGGCACAAATGGCGCATAATTCAAATCTTGTGTGAATTTTGGGACACCAAGCAAAGCCGTGGAGACCATTTACCCAACATGCTATTCCATACAGAATCCTATACCGTATAGTTTATTAAAGAATAAAAAATAACAATTCTTAATTATAAGCCTGTATTTTCTATCAAAATTACTTCTTTCGTGAATTTTGGGACACCCTTTATTTGTTTTTTAAGTCATTCTACATTTGTTTGTATTTTCTGTAATGTCCATGTAATATTCTATTTATTTTAGCTTTCGTTAGTTATTGTTGCATGTCAACGGCTCTTATGATGCATTCATAGAGTGAGTTCGAAGGCAGTGAATGCAATAAATGATTTCAATGTGTTTTTATTTTCCCTGATGTCAAACGAAAATTGTAAAGCTGTTTTAACGGTAAGGTTGTAAAGCCATTTTCCAAAACTGTTTTTACGTATTTCTAATAATTCTTTTAATGCAGCTATCAATCATAAATGCCACAAAGCAGTAGATTTGATAAATACAGTATCATATTATTTTTATTTAAAATTTGGATGCATTGCAAAAGAAAAAAAAAACGGTAGATTATTGAATGGCATATAACATGTACGACCACCAATCGAGCAAAAAAAACTTCTTACTGGCAAAAATATTTTGCATTTTCGAATTTTAGGATAGAACATATATTAATTATATAAAAAATGCTTTTTTTTATCGGAAATTCCAAAAAAAAAAAAATTCGACCAAGAAGGGTTTAAAGTAAACAAAAATAAACTTATTTTGTTGCATTAAACACAATCTAGGCAGAAAATATGTTCAACAACATTATTATTTGTACCACAAACTAAAAATAAAAAGGTAAAAATTATTTTTTTTTTTACAAGTGCGTTAAATTGGAAATGATATGCTACGACGATATTTAATATAAGAAGGTTTTTTGCATATTTTACCTTCCAGAATAAATGAAAAATATAAATGAAGTGGCAAGTTTTACATTTCTGTTTTCTTGTTTATCAAAATTTGTATATTTTCCGAAGTAAAAATAAGAATTAGTTTCTGAGATACTAGACTATATCTCCAGTAAAATTTATGTATTGGATGTCCAGAAAATTATTTAACGAATTTACTTATTTAGTTATACGTCAAAAACACGCAGCAACTTAATTTTTTTCACACTAACTTAAATAGTGGAAAATCGCTTATGATTTTAAAATGGATGTGTGTTTTATGATCTCCTGTTTTTTTCTTTATTTTACAAATAGAAAATGTCTAAATCATGGCATAAATTCAACGTTTTGTTGGAAAAGTTACTATTAAACCATTCTATATCTGAATATAAAATGCATCATATTTTTTGTACATGTGTACAAGATTGAATGTTAAACACCTTTGGAAAATGGTACTATAAAATAGCGTTTTTCAGAAAGGCGTATAAATAAATTTGAAAAAAATATAGTATATGGGTCAAGCTGTCATTGTTTAAAGTAAAGAGTCAGACATTCTATCTGTCTTACACTTTAATTTCGTTGTACTGTCATTAAATTGCATCGAAATTTTAAAATGCTTATTATAGCATATTTATTTTGAAAATGTCTCTAGATGTATCGTAATTTTGTAAAGTGGTATAAGGGTCATCATCTAAAAAGTGTACTATTCCAGTCACAAAGCCTTTTTTAGTATTTGACATGAAAATTTTTGAATTAATTTATGTTTTCCGTAGAAAGTGAAAGAAGACTAAACGTGTTGTGTGCATACATTTTTTAAAATTACTTTATATTTTTTATTTCTTAGTACACAGTATGTGAGATCTCACCTCTGTGTCATGTCACACACCAATGTTACTAAGGAAAATATTTGATTACTTATTTAATTGAAATAAAATTAGAAAATAATTATTATTCCAGCTACTAGAATCTCAAGATAAAAGTGACTTAGCATAGTTAATTACTTTCTTTATATTTTTGTTTGTTTTCTGAATATAGAAAGGAGTGAGTGTCAGACAATAAATTTTCACCTCCATGAAACAAACATTAAATTGCATTTTCATATTAATAAATGGCAAAATTATCATCAGATTTTATTTCCCATGATGTAAAATTAGCCAGTATGTTTGCTGCTGTTAAATTATAAGTCAGAAATTTCTTTTTATACTCAGGAATTAGATGGCTTTAGATGTGAGATGAATTTTTTGTGTTTATTTATATTCATTCCAAATAAATTCATTATGCATTCTTATATAGAATTGCCCCTTAGTTATATATCTAACAGAATAAGTAGTTTTTTATGCTTTGTCTCACTACTCAAACATAACTTTAACATAAAATTCAACTCCGTGAACGATGTTAATTTAAAAAAAAAAAATGTTTTTTTGAAAAAAAAATATATTGTAGCTGGACCACTACTGATTTTTACTTGCAGTAAGTAGTAAATTTTTAAAAATGATAACATTTGTCTTGAAAAAAAAAAATTTTACGGGAAAAATTTGTATTGAAAATTTACACTTTTGACAGAATGACCCATAAATAGTTTGAATCTATAATCAATAGCCATCTATTGTCGCGTATAATACGTTGGAATAGCATTAAATATCTTTTAATTCAAAAAATGTTAATATGTTTTATGCTTTCGAATTCATTTCGGCAGTTCCATTTAGTTTAGAAATCCGTCTGCCAGTCTATCCGTTCGCCTAATTCTTTGAATGCCTATCCACATTTTAACATTTCTAAACATATTGGGATTACAGCAAAATTTAAATATTTTGGCCAAATCCAATTTCTATTGAGGAAATACATGAAATTTATATTAATAATTAGAGAAATTTTCGTGTTTGATTTTTACGTAGTTTCTTAAAATCGTTTATTAGATTCTGAGAGTTTATATCTTGAAAACGTGTGCTTATTTTCAGATTATTTGCAAAAAGATTAACAGCGCGTTGTACCATTTAGTTCATTCTTTTATTCATATAATTCACTTCATTGTACATATAATAGAACACTGTAAAATAAAATTCCGTTAAAATATGGAAATTGTACTGGAAATCGAGACGCCAGTAGTATCTCCGTATTTTAACGGAATTTTTTCCCGTAAATTATATGAAAAAACGAAATTTTTTCTGGAATTTACTGAAAAAAATTCTGCTAAAAAACGGAAATAGTACAGGTATCTCCATTGCCAGTACAATTTCCGTATTTTAATGGAATTTTTTTTACAGTGAAGATTTTGGATAATATGTGAGGCTGTTTCCAGCCAAATCCTGATAAATTCAACATAAATTATTTCTGGTATTCGTAAAAAAAAATAATATTTCATACAAAAAAAATTAAAGATAAACAACCAAATTGAAATGTGAAATTACAAAAAAAAAAAAAAAATCAGTAAGTAATATGCAATTTTATTCAAACTTTAGTATATACACAGTATATTATCATTTCTAAACAATTATCAATATTAACATGACTTTTTATACATTTCATGAAAGAATATTTTACTCTACATTTTTCTAAAAAATCAGTTTAATTATTTGATACTTTTAAAGCTTAATTTTATCCTCATCTCAAACTTTTCAAACTTTGTGAGTTCATTATAAATTTTCAAATAATAAGAAATTGAAAAGAAAAAGATAGATTTCAGACTTCATTATATTTATCCGTTTCCGCTACAGATTTTCAACTCTACACTTTTACTACTTGCGCTTATGAAATAATTTTATAATCGTACTTTTGTTAATTATTCGTTCAAATTAGAATTATTGGAAAGCTTATTTTAATGTCGAGAAAATTTATATTTGATTGTTATGGATAGAAATTTTTATCAATCAGTAAATTTATAAAATATTCATATGTTAATTTATATAATAAAAATAATAAGAAAAAAAAGATAAAGATTACGTTGTATTTTTTCTTTTTTTGTTAAGAAAAATATTTCTTTATACTAATAACTCAACTATACTAATAACTTAAACTCTAAAAATATACTTTAGTTTAAAATGTTTTCGTCATAAAACTACTTGTTTTATACTAATAGTTATTCATACTCTACGTTAATCAGTCTTATTATTGTATTCTTAACCTCGTCAGACCCAAAGGTTTATATATATATATATTACTTAAGTTATGAATTTATATTAATAAACTGATAACTAAGAAAGATTGAAAAGCGAAAATAGTTAAAATTTATTTTTTGAACATAAAATTTGATGATACATAGGGACACAATAAGTACATTTTTTGACAATTTATTAGGATTTTTTTTTTTTTTTTTTTTTTTTTTTTGCATTGCAAAAACAATGAAAAACATGAAATAATTATACATTTATTAATTTTCTATTACTAATGGACTCTACAAATCGTATCTTAACGTGAGAAAAAATTATTTCCGTTTTCGTTTTTGTACATTTCGCACATTTTTGCTGCAAGGCATTTTGATATAACACATATCTCGCTAAAAAAGAAAAAACAATAAGAAACAAATTGCTATTTTGTTTAGTTCTGCTGTCAGTTAGGATCCATTCACACCATTTTTTTTTTTTTTTTTTTACATTATTTATATACGCGAAAAAAAATTGTAAAGTGTGTAGTGTATCCTATGGGATACATTGGGTCTGAAGAGGTTAAATAATAATTTACATCAAAATGAAAAGTTAAACTATTGACATTAAAAATAAAGGGCAACCTAAATTACACTAATATCGTTCGCAACAATTTTTGTGTATAACTGACTTGTGAATGTTTTAAAATAATTCTTTACTTAATGCTAAATGATCACGCAATACGTTTCTTTTATAATGTATAATAGTATCTAAACTTATAACGTATTCAAATGTTAATTTGTTAGATTAAAAAAAATCTGCAAAAAACATAAAAGGTTACGTTGTATTTTTCCTTTTTTAAAGAAAAATATTTCGTTAATCAAAACATGCGATACTTTAGTTTAAAATGTTTTAGTTATAAAACTACTTGTTTTATACTAATGGTTATTCATACTCTGGCAATGAGTCTTACTGTTATATTCTTAAATAATACCTTACATTTCAGAATGAAAAGTTACACAATTGACATTAAAAATAAAGTAAAGGGCAACCAAATTACGCTAATATCGTTTGCAACGAATTTTTATACATAAGTGACTTGTGAATGTTTTAAAATTATTCTGTACTTAATGCTAAGTAATCACGCAATAAGTTTCTTTAACGTGAGACAACTAGAATAAAATATTTTTTGCTCTGTTGTAAAATCGTTATTTTTTAAAGTATTTAGAAAGAAAATATGTGCAAATATTTTTAAATTCATTGTCCATTTTCTTTTTTTTTTTTAAATGTGAAACAAAAATAATAAACATTTAATTCTTTTTTAATACTGATTTTTCTTTAAATTTGATGGAAAAAAATTATAATTAAAAAATGTTCTTATTTTAATTTCTATTATTCTGCGTTTAATTTTTTCCTAGAAAATCTTTAGGCATTTAAGTTGTAAATAAATTAACATAAAAAAGAAACTTTTGATTGAAATATATTACTCAAATAATTTAGTTTTAAGAAGCATAAAGCTGTAAAACCATCAAAAATCTGCATTCTAAGTTTTTAATACATTTTAAACATTACAACTATTGTTAAAAAATATAATAATAAAATTATTCCTTATTTGAGATAATTTATATATGCCACATTTCTTTAAAATTAAAAAAATTTAAATTTTAATAAATAGTTCCACAAATTGATAATTTTTAGTTTTCTAGCCTTTTTCGTTTAACAGCTGTATTAATAATACAAAATTAATTACTTGTATCTAGTTTACAATGCTAAAATACAGCATGCTATTTTTTTCTGGGTTTGCCTTTAAAATTTTGTAAAATATTAATTTATTTTGTAATTCCTGCAAATTTGATTTATTGATTTATTTATTTGTTACTTTTCAGACCATTGTTATTTTATTTATTTATTATTATTATTTTTATTTTACTATAGTCTGTTTTTTTTGTTGTTGTTTTTTTACAATGAATATGCAGGTAATCAATGATTTTAATCGCTGAAGCACATACAGTTTTACAATTACAATATGCTAAAACTAAAATTTATCAATCTGAAGATATTCTGTTTAAATTCTGATTTAATTGTAATATAAACTGTTAAAATTTAAGAACCACTGAGATTTTATAATGAAGTTTATTGCTTACCATTAGTGACTGTTTACAATTTTCAAAATTAATCTGAATGAACTGATTGGAGATTTAAAGTCTATGTTGAGTTAAATTGAATTAGACCTTTTTAAAAGGTATTTGTAAATAAAGGATAAGTAATTATAAATTTAATTCTTGCCATAAATTATAAGCATTTCAAAACTTAAAAAATATCTATGTTTATAGATTTTTTTTTTTTTTACTATCATAATAGTTTTGCAACATTTTCACAAATGATGTTTTCATTTCTATTGAAATTAAATCGCTTAAATACAAAATTAGATTACGATTTGCAACTTCAGGCAACATGCAAAACCCCAGGAGAATCAATAGCGGAATTTTTTTTTTAAATGACTCAGAAAGAGTGGTGGGTGATCAACTGCAGATTAATTTAAAATAATATACTCTGGGAAAAGTGGGTTGGACCACGATTAAATTTTAGCATTAAAATTTAAATTTAAGTTCCTTAAGTGAAATTGTTTCGTAAAAATGGAACAAGCGTTTTAAAATATTTTTTGAAAACACCTTCCTTATGAGTAGATCCAGCGTAAACATTAGCATAAATTTATAATGCTGGAATAAATTATTATCTCTGCTCACCTTTATTAAAAAAATAAATAAATAAATAAATAAATAAATAATTTTTTTTTTAATTAAAAGACAGCATGCTAAATGAATGATATTCATAAATTTTAAATCACATAAAAAATTATTTGCATCAATTAAACATATTTACAAACTAAAAAAAGGAAATTTTTATCATAAAAAGATATAATACATAGCTACACAGATTTAGCACCTTAAGAAATTCACTTTTGACAGAAACATGTGTCAAATAAATGTGTATATTTTTCAGAACTGTACATCGTTCGCGTCCATCTAGTCATAAAATCCAATTGACAGTCTGGAAGGCATCCTTTGATGTACAGTCGTGGAAAAAAATAAAGGAAACACCCCTTAATAACTCTGCAAGAAATTATTGCAGAAGAAAATTACTGGTACTAAACGATTGGAAGTAAAGTATACTTTTAAATGATGTATATAAAATTTGCTTAGGGGGGGCATCTGCATATCAAAACGAACCCAAACTTTATTTTTTTTTTCAATAGCAATACCCGAGTTTGGCACCATAAATAAATTCTGCACCCTTCAATTAGCCTAAATCCAAATTTTCATGAAGTTTTTGCTATTAGTTTTCCAGAAATTAATTATTTTAAAATGAGCCTATGTTAGGGGCTGTATCCAAATTGAAGTTTCGTACTCGATTGTTAAAATGCTACAGAATGACTATGTCACTTCTGTTAATGTATTATTTCTTGCTAATAGGACTATTTCATTCGCTTAATATGTTTCGACTATTGTCAACACAAATGTTTTAATAAAATGAATAAAATATATATATTTTTTCAAATTATGCTTTTCTGCACATCGTAATCTGTATGGTATCTTAAGCCATCATTTTGACATTTTCTAATCGTAATTCAAAAACTACTTGGGGAAAAAATGAAATTGAGAATTTGCATAAAGCACGATATAATAAATATAAATCTATCAAAAAAAAAAAAGTAGGTTGCAATTCATATTATAAAAATTTTTAAATTACAAATTCAATATATTTATGTTTGGGTTCTTTAGTATTATAACCACACAAAATATTATCGCATTAGGAGTATAATTTCAGGAGATATTAATAAAAATATGAAAATGTAATTTAACATTATAAGCTCTAAATTTTGAATATTTATGATTCAAAAACTTATCATACAAATGACTTGCAATTTTTTTTCTTTGCATAGTTTGAACCGAAGATTTAAAATATATTATCAAAATTGGTTATTGCCATTGAAAAAAACAAAGTTCGGTCAGATTTTGATTTGTAGATGCCTCCCAAGCAAATATTTTACATGCATCATTTAAAAGTAGACTTTATTTCCAATCATTTAGCAACTTTCTTCTACGATTATTTGTTGCAGAGTTAGTAGCGGGTGTTTACTTTTTTTTCCACGACTTTGCATACATCCCAATATGTTAAAATACAATAATCATACCATCCAATTAGTGTAATAAAATAATTAGTAAAGATTCATTTTCATAACCACAACTTTAACTTAGCTATTTGAATTATAGTTTTCCGATCAGTAGTTCATGAACTCTGTTTTTAATGTTCATTTTCATTAGTAAATGCAATTTGGGCTATCTTACAGTGATGCGCGCATGAATGTGATGAACGTGCCCATCAATCTCTAAAAAAGATATTTTTTGTAAAAACTTTAACAGTTAATTTTGTACCATGCAAATTATCTCTTTTATCATTAACTGAGCAGTTGATTTTGAAAGTGGGAAAAGTCTATTTTAGTTATTTATAGATACTGAATGGAATGGATCAAATCATTTGAATGGATTTTAAAATATTCTATGAATACCTTTAAATCCATCAAAGTTATTAGCCCCCTGTATGCTATTTCTTTCTCCCAGCTTTTTTTGTCTCCAATAAATATCGTTACCTTGTATACGCCAGCCGTAAAACAAAAGCCGATGTTTCACTGTGCGATTAAAAACTCTACAGCATTTTTTAAAACTTTTAAGCATCGCACATTTTCAATGTTTATATCGTCGTATTGGGGAAAAAAAGTACTTTTTAATCAGGGGTGTAAAAATCTAGGCGCCAGCGAGCAGTCTCTCACCACTAAATTTTATTCGTTATTTTTCGTCTAATATTTCGTCTAATTTTTTTGTAAGAATGCTAATAAAATTTAAGCGAAGAAAACTAATGAAATTTAGTTGCGAGACACTGGCCGCTTGCACCTAGATTTTCACACCCCTGTTTTTAATGCAATTTGTTTGAAAACTGCATCTCCATTTGTTTTATAAATATTAATTTTTTGTAGTTTTTAGCGACATTTGTTTCAACTTGGCAACTCAAGTACTCCATTTCTGTAGAAAGTAAAGAAAAAATTGTTGAAAAATAGCAATTATATCTTTTGGTTGCCATTTTCTCATAAAAATTGAAAAAAAACTAATTAAAATACGTGCTATTTTGAGAAAAATATAAATGAAGGATTTATGATAAAACATGGAGTTCTTATAAACTATATTTAATTTTAAGTATCTATATTAATGCAAATGACGTCATTTTACATAAAATAAAAGCGTGTGCTTTAAGTCTTAAAACTGAAATATGTTTTGCACTACAGATTACAGTCCCGATTATCCGAGTCCCGCTTAACAGAGTTATTTTCTTCTGATGGACTGGTGGTTTCTATTATTATGAAACAGCCATTATAAACGAAGCGTTAGGTGAAGATGAAAGAGCAGCCGTAAAAAGCTAGAACTCTGATTTTCTGGTCAGAATGGAGAAAAAAAATGGCCATATTTTTTTTTTTAATAGAAACCACCAGTCCACCAGAAGAAAATGAAGTAATGGAAATGCCGGGGACGACACTAAATTCTAAAAAAAACAGAATTCCTGTTCTCTAGTGTTATATGGTCTTATTTCATATAAATTTAAAATGCAATAATAATTATCCGTGTGAGCTGAAAAATGTCATGGTTTTGTCATGCGCCAATGGACATTTACATGTTTTCTCTTTTCGCAGTTTTGTAAATATATTAAGTTACAAGAGCAAAAAAAAAGTAAATGTGTCTATTCTCATTTAAAATAATCATGTGATCATAACAAACACTCTCCAACATATTTAAAATTCTGTACTTTATCCACATGACTCTTTTCGCATTTATTTCCGATCATATGGAAAATATCACTCTTTAAAAGTCACTTCGCGTTGTTTTGACGAACTGGATATGCCTTTTCAAATGAAAATCAAATTTCAAAGTAATTGCTTAAGAGGCACAAAGGCCAACATAGTGGAAAAGATTCCATGCCCGGAGTCGAACCCGGGCCGTCAGTATATCGCACTGACAGTGCGCTATATTTTCTGATATGTGCGCACTAGTGCGCACATATCAGAACGTCAGTGCGCTATACTGATGGCCCGGGTTCGAGTCCCGTCATGGAATCGTTTTCACTATGTTGGCCCTTTGCACCTCTTATGCAGTTAATTTGAAATTTGATTTTCATTTGAAATATTGCATGCAAGGCGAATGTTTCTCTCTGGAATAATTTCCATGTATTAATATGGTATGCCTTTTTATTAAAACTATATAGATTACTTTAAAAAATCGAAGAATAATCATAACTCCAATTCTACTATTCGCAGAAAAAATCTGTATGCACCAGTTATTGTTTATAATTTTCTACACCCCCAATGTAATGAAATTTTCTTGAGATGCCGTATACATATTAAGATTTACACAAACTTTGTTAATCTCTAGACGAACTCCGATATTTCTTTGTTTTTTTTTCATTGGATTTATCATGCCACTCCCAACCCCCCAAATACGTTTTAATTGCTCTATCTTAAGAAACACCCGAAATATCAGTTAAAATGTGTTCATAAAGTGTCCATATTGAACATTTTGAAAATTGTTTGAAATATTTGTTAACAAATGTGACAATGCTCATTAAGAAATCCATAAACATGTCATTTTCTTGTTTTACTTGACGTTCATAAAACAGAAAAAAGATGTTTTCAACTTCAGTCAAGTATGACACCCTAAATTTGTTGATTTTACGTATTTGCTGATAACTTGACAACTAATGGTCAGATGTTAACGGGAATTTATATTGTGTGGGGGGAAGAAATCCGAAAATTTCATATTAATATTTTAAAAACATATTTATCAAAAACATGCACGCGCGTTATGTTTAAGCTTTTACAAAATATTATCTCTCTATTCTAAAAAAAAGTAACTACCGCTGTCACCGCCGCCGCCGCCGGTTTTGATTTTTTTGTGGCCTTTCTTCGTTAATATTAACAAAAATAATGCATACAAAAATATGAAAATCGGTGGTTTTATACAGAAATGTTTGATAAACACGCTAATGCAGACAGTTTTCAAATCGAAGAATTATTTTAAGAGTTATTTAATGCTAAAGTTGGACAAAATCGTTCCACTAAAAAAGTTTTATAGCAGCAAAAACTATACGTGGCAGTGTAATCATTTTTAGATCATTTTATGCGTTAGAATTTGCCGGAGTGCAGATTGCATTAATTTTTTTATTTTGACTCATTTTTTCAGGTTTTATTTCTATTTTAAATTCAAATTTTCAGTATTTCTAGAGATATTTTTTACCGATTTCAGAAAATTGTACTAATTTAAACTGTTGCCAACTGTATAAAAAGCACAAGCAATAATGTTTGCTTCAAATTAAAAATTTATTCACACGTGACTATTATAAACAGGAAAAAACTTTCAAATTAGAATTAAATAATCTCTCTATTCTAAAAAAAAGTAACTACCGCTGTCACCGCCGCCGCCGGTTTTGAATTTTTTGTGACCGGAGGTCTTTCTTCGTTAATATTAAGAAAAATAATGCATACAAAATTATGAAAATCGGTAGTGTTATACAGAAATGTTTGATAAACACGCTGATGCAGACAGTTTTCAAATCGAAGAATTATTTTAAGAGACATTTAATGCTAAAGTTGGACAAAATCGTTCCACTAAAAAAGTTTTATAGTAGCAAAAACTATACATCGGAATTTAATAATTTTTAGTTCATTTTATGCGTTATAATTTCCCGGTGTGCAGAATTGACTTATATTTTTAATTTGACTCATTTTTCGAGGTTTTATATCTATTTTAAATTCAAATTTTCAGCATTTCGAGAGATATTTTTTACAGATTTTAGAAAGTGATATTAATTTAAACTGTTGCCAACTGTATAAACAGCGGAAACAATAATGTTTGCTTAAAAAAAAAAATATTTATACGTGTAATAAATTAAAAATTTATTTACACGTGACTATTATAAACAGAAAAAAACATTTGGAATTAGAATTAAATAATTATGTACAAAAAGCAGGAACTTATTAAAAATTACGTCATAAAAACTATAATTACACGTGAATTTTAAGAGAGAAAGGAATTTGTAAAATAATAAATTTATTAACACGTGTTAGAAGTCTTAAATAGGAGAAATTACGTCATATTTACGTCACATTACAGTTATTACATAAAATGAACACAAAATAATATTGCAAAACGGTTTAAATTTACAAACTGCGCTAGACATTTATTTGATATTTTGAGAGGATACTTTTCAACTATTTTTCTTAGGAAAGCTCAAATAATATTTTATTTCTAACAAGTATTTTCACGTGAATATTAAAAAGAGAAAGAATAGTTTGGTCAAAATTACGTCAGATTAAAAACGATTAATTTAAAATGTCTGATTTAAAAGAACTTTCTTTTCGCTTTGTTAAAAAATACCGGGAGACAAAGATTCTGTTTACTTAATTCCTTTTATATTAGCTTATTTTGAAATGTTATTACACGTGTCTACGTCATCAAGTTATTTTTATTTCGACGTTTTATTTGTATTTTTATTAATGTTGTACTAATTTATTTGTTCTTTCGTTATTTAAAATAAAAATTATGCAATTTGTATAATTTGGCGAGTGGTTTTTGGGGATTTATATAATTTGGCGAAATTAGTCGACGGGATAATCAAGTAGTACCGCAGCGGATTTGGCGTTAAAATTTCCCCAATCAAAGAGAAATGAATAGAAATCCGTTTATAGGGAGATCGCCACTGTTTTTTTAAATTATAATTCAATCTTTCGAAATCTTTTTAAAGCCGATCACATTAGCGTGCATTTAGAGTCTGCGGTGTCTGGACGGGGGTTGGCGAGCGTAGCTCGTAGGGGGCCGAGCCCCCTAGTTACGTATAAAAAGCAGGAACTTATTAAAAATTACGTCATACACGTGAATTTTAAAAGAGAAAGGATATTGTAAAATAATAAATTCATTAACATGCGTTAGAAGTCTTAGGAGAAATTACGTCATATTTACGTCACATTATAGTTATTACATAAAATGAACACAAAATAATATTGCAAAAAAGTTTAAATTTAGAAATTGCGCTAGACATTTATTTGATATTTTGAGAATTAATTTAAAATGTCTCATTTAAAAGAACTTTCTTTTCGCTTTGTAAAAAAATACCAGGAGACAGACTCTCTTTACTTAATTCCTTTTATATTAGCTTATTTTGAAATGTTGTTACACGTGTCTACGTCATCAAGTTATTTTTATTTCGACGTTTTATTTGTGTTTTTATTAATGTTGTACGAATTTATTTGTTCTTTCGTTATTTAAAATAAAAATTATATCAATTTGTATAGTTTGGCGAGTGGTTTGGCGATTTATATAATTTGGCGAAATTGGTCGACAGGATAATCAAGTAGTACCGCAGCGGATGTGGCGTTAAAATTCCCCAATCAAAGAGAAATGAATAGAAATTCGTTTATAGGGAGATCGCCACTGTTTTTTAAATTATAATTCAATCTTTCGAAATCTTTTTAAAGCCGATCAAATTAGCGTGCATTTAGAGTCTGCGGTGTCTGGACGGGGGTTGGCGAGCTTAGCTCGTAGGGGGCCGAGCCCCCTAGTCTAAAATAAAATCACATGAATTATTACACCATTTATGTCTAAATAACTGACGTATGTTTAACATTGATTAGTTTTTGTTAGCAATTTTTATCTCCATAACTTATCGTTCAAAATGGATAAATTATATTTTATTCATTTATTTATTTATTTATTTGAATTTAAATCTGAAATAAAATTCTAGCGTTTCGATTTAACTTTGATAAGTTAGGTTCAATTTTAATGTAGATTTTAATATGTAGAATAAAACATTCAATCATAAAGAACTTTACACAAATTAAGACGATACTTTATACCCATCATCTTTTTTTTTTTTTTTAGTTAAATGGTAAATTTGTGCTCTATATAATTGGAAGCATTTTAGAAAATAGTTTGAAAATTTTCAAGGGAAAACTCGTTTAACAAATTATTTTTCTTTTACCTTTTCCCCTTATAATCCGTCCTCCGCCCCCCACACACACACTCACACATACCATTTCACTTAAAGCAAAATTCAATGTAGAATTTTTTTTAAAAAGACTAGTATCATGACTATAGGCCCCTCCATATAGGAATCAATTATTATCAGTGTAGTATTTCATAATGACAATATATTTGGATTTAGTTTGGATTTTCATCTTTTTGTGTTGCAAAAATATTTTTATAAATTCAATTTATATATTTTTTAATCTTTTACAAAAACCTTTATTTTAGTGTAATCATATTTAATATGAAATGAATTTTGTGTGCTAATTCAAACCATCAAAAGATCAAATAAAGTTCAGTCTAATATCTTTGGATACGTTAATGCGTTTATCACCCAAACATCATATTATCATTAAAATAAGTTACGATATAACTATAAATAATTAGTAGATATTTTTAATATGACTTAAGTAAACATTATGTAAGACTAGTAAAAAAGTATTTTATAAGGCTTTATTATAGCTTTATCCTTTAAAAGCAAAAATTTTGTATTTACTTTTCCATGTCAAACACTTTGCTTATTTCAACAAAAAAATCATTTCTTTCAGGAGTAGATAGCTCCTTTATTAAAAACAAAAATAGGCTATATCTCGTAAGAATCAAAATTTTGTAGTTAGGGCTAATCAGGCAGTTTGGATCGAAATTCTGTGTCCTTGGAGAACACTTAAAAGAAACTGAGCTACTTTCGATCAAAAGTATTTTCTTTCTCGACTTTTAAAATTATGCTGATGCACTTTAATAGAAGATTTGAGAAAAGATATTAGGGCAGACAAATACCATTTTACGCTTTAAAAGTTTCTTGAAACTGCTGAAACAGGATATTACTTAGTAGAAATTTTCCCCAATTTTATTCACGCCATTTTTTTTCTTCTTTTTTTTTACTTTCCCCTATATTGACAAGAAGAAAGTATTGGATTCGTGAAAAATTTTCACATTGTTTAATTGTTTATAGAAAATGTCTGTCCGCAATTTAAGTTTTTTCATTATATATAAGGTAACTGTTATAGTGATTACGATTTTTAAGATCGCCCAGTACAGCAAATCTATAGCTCAAGGACTAATGCACAGAATTACATCAAACTTCATATTCTGTTAGACCATGACATAAATAGAAGTTGATTATCTTTGGATGTAAATCGCTCAACAGGTGGTGCTGCTGTGCTGAATTTTGGTCCTAATATAAAAATCAGTTTAAATTTTAAACATTAAAATTTTAAACTGTCATTTCTAATATCTATTGTTTTATAACATATTTATATATTTCTCTATTAAAAGTCACTTTTATATAAACTAGAAAGAAAGGAAGGGTATCATTTTTCTCCAAAATAGAAATGCAATACATCTTTGCGTAAATGACCAGACCATAGACTGGGAATTTTCATTTATAATGAAATTAAATAAACTTCATATAAAAAATTAAACTTCTAGTAAAAATAATTACGTGTTTCAAAATACTAGGATGAAATGATACCTTACCTGCCACATTTAAGAATGATTCAAATTGAAGTACTTACTTAGAAAGAAAAAAAAAGAATAACAATTATTGATATGATAATCGTAAGCAGATAAATATAATGATGTCAATATGATAAATATGTATGTAATCTATACCTTATCTAGTAATTTAATAATCAACCAATTATTAAACCTCATTTTAAGAATTCCGTGTGAGACTTTGAAAAAGTTTGTTTAAACGCTTCCCGATACGATACTGCAATATTTTAAAGAAACAATATTAGCATATTAATATTTTGAGTACATTAAAACTCAAATCACTTCTTTTCGTATGTTCAATTAAAATGAGATATTGCAGTAACATCGTTTAAAAAAAAATCTTTCCAAGTTTCTTTTCTTAAGCTTCAAGTTTAAATCGCGTTAACTTTTGTAGGAAACCAGAAAAAGCCACAATGTTGCGAAAAAATGAAATTGAGAGAGGAAAATGTAACTTTTTAAAAGCCGAAATTCTTTTGTATTATGAACTTTATATATTTGTTATCAGCTACGCTTATATTCAAAATCACAAAGCATCACTGGATTTTAGAATAAAAAGCTTCTTAACATTTATTAACATGCTATATGTAAAGAAAAATAAATGAAAAAAAGCTTTGGATGGTTGATTGTTTGTATGGGGTTTTATGGCGCAAAATCCCTTTAGGGACATGCTGCGCCAAAAAAAGAATTCTAAACACACATAAAAAAAATAAAACATTGACATTAAAATAATTAATTAGGTTAAAATGAAAATAGAAAAAGCTATCTGGATGGGGTACCCCATCAGATGTAGTCATACAAGCGTAGAAAACAGTATTGTAAACAAGTAAAACTTAAATTTAAAAAATGAAAAAAACCGACTGCGTAAAAAGCGAACTAATTAATTATTACGCATCAATGTGAAACTATTTTTTTATATTACTTACCTATTTTTTTATTTACTTGTATTGATAACTTTTAAGTTGTGTTTAATTGTTAGTTCCTATCTATAAACACTGCTTTGAAGAGGCCTACAGATGTCTCTGAAAGTTAGAGTTGCAGTAAAGCTGGAGATCCTACCTACACAACTTCTAGGTTGTGTAATATTTAAACGGAGCTTCTGACTGTAAAATAGTCAATGAAACATCGTCTTCATTTTGAAAGACCTATCCAAGTATATGCCACTCAATTGGGTGCGTAAAAGTTTTTTCGTCTCTACCGCCATTTTGAATTTATAAAACATCTAGCCTATAACCATCGGACGGTTAAGACGAATCGATAAAGACCTCATTCATTAAAATCCACCCAGCCGTTGGGATGTTTCGAGGGTGTAAAGAAATCCACATACCCAGATACGCCTGAAACACATTACCCTTCTTGGCAATCGGCTAATTAGAAAACCAGTACATCATAAAATTAAAGCTTTTTTTTTTTAAATGTTATCTAAATGGGGTTCCCATGTCAAATAAATTGTCAAACTTATGAAACATATAAAAACCTATGTCACAAAATAAAAGACCGCATGCTTTAAAAAAGAAAAGCGTGCCCCATGAAGTGTTTCACCAATGAGGTTTGTCAAAGTGGATAATGAGAAATTAATATACATTCTATACAAGTGTTAGAGGCCCGAACAGTCAGTTAAAATATGATGGATGGTCACGATATCAAAGTGACAGTGGTGACACGTGAACTCATCCTGCCGTAGTAAAAGATGTTTGCGGGTGATTCTTGAATGACCAATTCTCAGACGTGTCAGAAGAAAATCGGTTTTCCTTGGATAACTCGGAAGCCAGGTTATGATTGCCATTTGTTCTTAATAGAATGTTTTAATAATAACTTAATGTCTGAGAATGGAATTTTTTGATATAATGGGTTAAGAGCACGTTTTTGCCGCTTCATCCGCCTTTTCTTTTCCAGGAATACCTATGTATCCAGGTGCCCAGCAAAATAAAATATTATAACCACATCTTGTCAAAAAAAAAAAAAAAATGCTTTGAGAATACAAAATATGAAAAACGAATATAACAGAAATCCAGCGTGTTTTTCGCATTTTAATTAATCATTATCTTTAACATCTCCATACTATTTTTTTTATATATCCATCATAATTTTGAAGCTGTTTTGCGAAGAACGATAAGAATAATACTTTCACTATGACTTGGAGCATGCAATTATATCGCATTGTACAAAATATATTTTAAAAAATTATTGAAAATTTGAATTGAAATGTCGTCTTTTTACTTATCGCAGCACGTGCTGAGACGCATTCAGACTTCCACTGAGTACGTTGTGAATGTAATGTTTCTCCATTGCAAACATCAAAATTATAATATATATTTATATAATTAAACGATATAAGAACAATGTATAAGCAAGTTTAAAAACAAAATGATGAATAGTATAAACCCCACATATAAACACAGCTTAAACAGTGCTTTAATCATATTACTAAGATGAAAAAGTTCGTCAAGAACTTTTCTGCTGTCAACACACAGAACAAGTTATGACGCCACGATCAAGTCTGAGGTTAGATCTGCGGCTAAAGAAATGTGACGTAATTAGCTCTGAATCAAAAAAAAAAAAAAAAATCATATAGGAGCATACTGTTTTGTAACGAAATATGTATGATGAAACCTGTGAAAGCGGGGTTGTTAGGGGTTGAAATAAACATCTGTTCTAGACAGGTTTCTGTCTTAGCAGGTATAATTATATGGTGTTCTTACCATCAGGACCACAATTTTTTTCTATTTAAGACAATATTCTGTTGTAGACAGGTTTTATTTCAATCATATATATTAAAACGTAAAGGGAATTCCGTAAGATCCCGATCAGTAAGACCAATATTGACACATTTGCGCATGCGTCAACACTTTTTCGAACCTCTTTAACTAGAGGAATGTTCAGCGGGTCCCTGTTGGCGCAGCGGTCAAACGCAGCCGTTTAAAGCTCTGAATTTTTGTAGAGGACGTGGGTTCGAGCCCAACGCCTGGCAAAAAGATTTCTGCAATATTTTTGGCGATGATTCTCTTCAATAAAGACATGTTTTATTGCAGGAGAAGTTGTATGATTTTTATTTTGTTATTATTATCATTTGAATGCTTTATAATTAAATAAAATTTAATGCGCAACAGTATTTTTAAAAAATAATAATTTTTTATTTAAAATATTTTGCATGTAATTATCAATTAAATAAATTGAGCTGATCTACAATTTTTGTTATATTTTCTGACTATTATCAAGAATATATATATGTGTGTGGCAAAAAAAGAAGTTTGCCATTCTTTTCCGTTAAAAAGAAACCGAAAGAAAGAAAAAAAATATTCATATAAGAATTATAAAAGAAATTACCTTGATATCCATGGTTTAATATTTAAAAAAGAAATAAAAATGTAAAATAAAATTCAAGTCAAAAAATTTATATTATAAATCGTTAGCTGCAAAAAGTTTTAAATTTAGGCCTTAGAGGAAAATGAGACTGATAAAAATAAAATTCATGGCAGCTTTTAATGATTGTGCAGTTTAAAATAAATAAATAATTAAAAAATAAATATTGTTATTTTTTCAAAAAAAAAATATACCGTAGTAAGTAAAAATAAATGCTTTACCCAGTATTTTTAGGTAAATTTCTGATAAAAAGCAAGCGTAATTGGTTGTAAATTATAAACTTAAAATTCTTTCACTTCATTGAAAAGGTTAGACTGACAGCGCCCTCTATCGCCTTAAAGAAATGGGAATCAATTACGCAACATAGAAATTTGTCACGATTTCAATAATTAATTTAAAAGCAACTAATTAAAAATTCAAGAATTTTTCTAATGAAACATTTAAGTTATTTACCGTCAAATCTTGACGGACACTATCTAGTAGTATTTAAAAAGGATTTCACCTAAAGATGAGAACCACCCCTCAAATTAGGTATGAAGAAGGAAAAGGATCTGGATTCACGTCTAAATAATTCTCATTTGTATTCTCCGGTTTAGTCTGACCTAAGAGAAAAAGGGTCGATATATACAGTGACACATCAGCTAACAAATGCCTCAGCAAACGAACGTTTAGGCTAATAATAAATTTTACTGCGCTTTTCTTGACTCGGCTGACGAATGTTTTATTAGATGCGCACTAACGCAGCCGTTTTGCGTTTTAATGGAACGAGAAATAACATTTCGGTTATCGAAGATTTTGGTTAACGAATATGATTCCAGAACGAATTACCTTCGTTAGCTTAGATATCACTATCCCAGATATTAAGAATGATATTTTTATGTATTTATTATGTATTTTACATTTGTGTTTAAGTGAGTGTGTTTAAATGATTCAAGGAATAAATTTCACGGGCTGAGAAATTAAAATTATTATTCAGTGAACAAATATTTAAATTTCAGATTTGAATATGATAACGGATAGTCAAATATTGCAATACCATATGATGTACTTAAGTCAATTCACTGGAGAAATATTTCATAAAAGAACAGTTGTTATTTTCAAATAATTTAAAATTGTGAGAAAAAGAATGTTTAGTTAGATTGGCGTTGCGTCGCGTCGCTATGAACTTTTACTTCCACGTTCAATCTGAGAATATTCTGTGACTGTAAGGAACATAACGAAAGGTTACTTTAGAATACATGCTTTAGTATACTTTATTATGATTTGAATGATGTGACTTTTTTTGTCACAAATATTGAATATGAAAGTTAAGCATTGCATCTTCCAGTAAAATTGATTTAAGTAATGTAAATAGTTTCTTCTTATGAAACATTTTATAGAAAGTTATTCCACGGCGATCTCGATTTCTGATTTTCATATATTGATGTGTGATTCGTCAAGATTCTTTAAATTCTCGATGCGATTCTTGATGTATTTATAAGATTATTATAATTACAGATCAGCACTTAATTCTAAAATTTCTTCGAAGGAATATGCATTGTCAATCAAAGGGAATAATAAAAAGTTTAATCATTATATTTAGTTTATATATCACTCATGTATCATTGATCTTTCAAAATGAATGTTAACAAAGAGTTTTGTCATCCTATTCTTCAAAAATAAATGAAAGTTAATTAATTCTTTGAATAAGTAATTAGTTTTATTCCACTTGTTAGCACATAACAAAGCACAACCTTTTCATTTAGTTGGTGTTTCATTAAGCGGGTAATTGAACAAGTTGCAAATGAATGTAATATTCTAGCTAATGAGTTGTTTATGAACTATTTCGATGAGCCAACTGAATATTGAATTCAGTTTTATTAAGAATGGTTTATGCTGTTAATAATGAGAGAATGTGATGAAAAGGATTAGAAAATCTTCATTATAAAAGAATAATTACGCTTGAGCAGGAAAGTAAAAATTAGAGAATATTCGCGAAAATTGCTTTGTACAACATTGTCAAATAATTAGTATATTGGCATGTCAAATAATACTATAGCACATAAAGAGTACTAAAACATTATTAGAAAACCTTCATTATGGAATAATTATATAAGAGTAAAAAATTAATCATTTGAAAATATTAGTGAAAAGTGAAATAATTACCATATCTATTGAATTGTCAATAATACAATAAGATGGATTTGAGTAAATTCAGTACAGAGGCATTTAATAAATGAACAGATATAATTCTGAAATAATTCAAGATGATTATAATCACAGATCAGCACTTAATTCGAAAATTCTTCAGGGTAAAATGCATTATCAACCAAAGGGAATAATATGCAAACAATTTATTGAATAAATTTAGTTAATATATTACACATGTATCATCGATCTTTCAAAATGAATGTTAATAAAGTATTTTGCTATCCCGTTCTTAAAAAAATAAATGAAAGTTGCTTAATTATTTCATTACGGAATTCGTTTTACTCCACTTTCTGGCACTCAACTATAAGCAGAACCCTTACATTCAGTACGAGTTTCATTAAGCGCTAATTGCATATGTCGCTCGCAAATGAACGTAATATTCTAGCTAATAGATCGTTTATGAACAATTTAGATAAGCGAATCTAATATTGAATTCAATTTCATTAAGAAAATTCTATATTTCTTATAATAAGAGAATGTGATAAAAATGGTTAGAAAATCTTCATTATAAAAATAATAATTATTTTTGAGAAAAAGAATAAAAATTAGAGAATATTTGCAAAAAAAAAAAAAAAAAAAAAAAAGGCCTTGTGCAACATTGGCAAATAATTGGCATATTGTCGTTTCAAATAATACAATATCAGATACAATAAAATAAAACAATTGTAGAAAAACTTCATTGTAGAATAATTATGTTTGGGTAAAAAATAATCGCTTAATAATATTCATGAAAATTTCTTTGTACAATATTGTGAAATAAATACTATGCGAATTAAATTGACAAATGCTAGACTATCTTCTACAATATGATAAAAAAAAATATTAGAGAATCTTCATTTTAGAATAATTATGTTTGTACAGAAAAGTAAAAAATTGAGAATATTTGCGAAAGTTACTTTGTACAATATTGCAAAATAATTGACAAATTATTATATCAATTGAACTGTCAAATAATACAATATTAACAGATTGATTTAAGTACATTTATTGGAGAAGCATTTCATAAATGAATAGATATTATTCTCAAATAAATCAAGATAATTATAATCACAGATCAGCACTTAATTCGAAAATTCTGTCAAAGGAAAATGCATTGTCAAAAAAGGGGGACAATACACAAACAGTTTATTCATTAAATTTAATTGATATATCACTCATCTATGACTGATCTTCAAAATGAATATTTAGAAAGTGTTTTATCGTCCAATTCTTCAAAAATAAATGAAAGTTAATTAATTCTTTGATTAAGGAATTCGTTTTATTTCACTTTCTTGCGTATAACTAGCACAGCCATAATTTATTTCGCGTTTCATTATACAGCTAATTGAACATGTGGTAAATTAAAGTAATGTTCCAGCTAATACGTCGTTTATGAACCAATTCGATGAGCGAATTTAATATTGAATTCAATTTCAGTATGCTCCTAATAGTAAAGAAATGTGATTAAAATAAAAAAGATTAGAAAGTCTTCATTACAGCATAATTATGCTTGAGCGGAAAAAGATTCGACAATGTTCATAAAAAATGTTTTGTGCAATATGTGAATGCTTATTTTTACCTAGGAAATTAATTGAACTGAAAATTTCATCCATATGCTTTCTATTTTAATGATAAGGTAAAATGTTCACAATTTTTACTTCATTATAATGTTTATTAAAATTTATGTACAGAATATTTTTACATGATCATGATATTATTTACATTTAACTAAACATATATGGGTATCTATAACAAGACTAAAGTCTAATCAGTTAATGAGTAAATGTATGTAGGGGAGATGGGGGCATATGCGAATAGTTCACATAAATATAGTTTTTTCTCATAACTGGGTTAATTTCTATAAACAAAAACTACTCAATATAGTTAACAGAACTTCGTTTTACACATGGTATTTTTTTTAAATCACCTTTTAAGTTCTTCTTATTTTTTTTAATAGTTTTATAAATTCAAAAAATTGTTCACATGTACCCCACCGGCGGGGTAGTTGTGAACATGCGGGACACATGTGAACACAAGGAAAAAATATCCTTTGACATGCTTTTTATTCTGTTATTCATTTGTCATCATAATTATTAATTATATTATGTGTTAAATTCACCATAAAGAAAAATATATATATATGAATTTCTCTAGATTCTGTGTGACATTTTTAAGCAAAAAAAATATATATATATAAAATGAAAATAAGTAGATTTGGGGAGGGAGGGAGTCTTAGATGATTGATTAAATATTGTTGTAATAAAATAAAAAATAAAGAAGTAAATCTGAAAAAAAAAATAACGCTTATAAATTTTGCTAAGGGGGTTTTGTTTGGGGAAGATTTTAAGGAGGGGGTATTTAAGTAATATTTATCGGAAATCTGCCGCAATACGAAAGGTTCTCACCCCTGTATTCGCCTTATTTACTTATAAATTAATGTTAAAGAATGTTTTTTAATACAATAAATCTCGATTATAAGCTCCCCACCCCCCATCCCAAATTTAACTTCATTTGCTTTTCAAAGAGAGGGAATGATTATAATCGTTATTTTACGGTAGTTATCAGTTTAAAAATCTTACTTTCTTAAAATATTATTGTCTATCTCCATTCAAAGCATGATATACATAGCTGTTTTAATGATGGAAGTAAGCCATCATTGCTTATTTGGTATAAATGAAACAGAAAAATTTTCAAAATTGTTTAACGTAATACTTTTTGTATTAACAATGCATAAAAAATATTGTTGTTTAGTAAAATAACATATAACACTTATCGCATTTTAGAAAACATTACATTTATTTAAATAAAAATTGAATGTAAATGAGCATGTTGCTCTTTATGTACTCGCTGACAGATGTGTTTGTGGAAGTTTCAATACCAAACCAACTTTGTATGACGGAAACGTCTTCTATTTCAGGAAAATTATAGATATTGAAGCTGACATTATTTCTCATGATATTATCTGAAGAGAACAGAAACACAGAATGCTTATTAGGGCACTTATGAACTGTTCATATTTTCCCCCAGCTAGTCTGTTCACAAGTGCCCCACATGGCTACTAGAGTTAAATTGATAAATCATTAACATTTCTCAATTTTAGAAAAAAAAACTTGATCAAATATATTAATTAGTATTCATAATTATATGTTAAAACATTAAAATTCAAATAAATGAATAAATAAATAAAGTTATTCGCTTATCAAGTTGAAACTGACTTTTTACTTTTGAGATCTAACAGTGTTTTGTCTACTGAGGACAAACAAAATGTCAAAGAGCATCAAAATTTTTTTACCATATATCTGCTTTGGTATTTTTTTTTTTCAAATAAAAAAACATATAATAATTATCGAAAAATTGTGATATTCACATCTGCCCCATGTTCACATGTGCTCCCTTCTCCCCTAATATAAACTAGTAAGATAATTTTATTTATTTGTTTCAATTAAATATAACTACATGCAAAAAAGGGATGGCACAAAAAAACCGAACATTTTTTTTTTTTCAGAAATGTGCTTGAAATATGTTTATTATTCAAACTATTTCTAAAATAAATCTTTGTTTCATTTTAAACAGTTTTGTAAGGCGAAGTAGCAATTAGGCAGAGGTAAAAAAAGACACGTTGTATCTATACAGAAAATCCTCTCAAATCCGTAACGCTAAAATCCGCAACGCTCTAAAATCTACGCATTCTGTTTATGATGAAAACATTGCTTTAAAAATATGCTAGATTTGTATAGCACAATATTAATTTTTTTTAAATAAAAACATAATTTTGAAATTAATTAATTAAAAGTTTATAAGTAGTGGAAAAATATTTTTTTAATATACTATTAAGTTGAATAACCTGCAAAAAAAATTTAATGCTTGGTAGTGCGAAAAGCATATTGGAGACCATAAATACAACAAAAGATTCAATAAAAGTAATATTTTCAAGCTTAAACGGGAATGTTTATGTAAAAACTTTAGACTAATATATAGTCTTCAATATTCCAAATTATTTTCGTTTCTGTACTTTTCTTTTTCAAAAATGCTGTTTTTGGTTTTCAAAAATGTTGTTTGGTTGGGATTTTGAAAATTAAAGATTGTGAAAAAATAAAAATTAAACTATCAACTTCTAACATGTAAGGAAGCAACAATAGACTTATACATATCTGGTCAACCTTTAAATTTGTCTTTATAATTCCTATTTTTGACAAACGTGGCTTCTAAGAATATCTTTTGCCTTTTTTCCCCGAAATTTCACGTTAGAGTTAAAATAACAATATTGTAATTTTTTTAAGTATGGTTTGTGAGATTTCTACACTTAATTTAAAAATACCTTTACATCTTCAAACAAGAAAGTAAAAATCATGCGTCAAGCATAGATTATGAAAAAACTTTCCAACACATTCAGAATTATGTAACAAAACTGCATCCTTAAAAAATTAAATTATTACTTCTAATTCATCCATATGGAAACGCATAACACATTTCAAAACCAAATTTCAACTGTTCCCACCTACAATCGGAAAATTATCGGTATTTTTTCAGCAACCCTATATATGATATATAGATTTGTATCTATTAGCTACATGCATGCAAAAATTTAGTTCTCTTAGAAAATACATGTACTTCAGTTGAAAATTCCCCTTCAGCAATTTCATCTAATAAGAGAATGGTGCATGAATACTTTTGTGCAGTCCTGTATATGAGGTATAGAATTTATATATAACGAGTAACATGCAAAAAATTAATTAAATTGAAAAGCGCATACCGAATTTTAAACCGCAACTCCAGCAATTATTACTCAAAGACTACTCAAACACAGTACTGTAATCGATTTATTCTGTGTGTCCCTATAAATGAATAAAAAATGCTATTAATGCCCTGTTCTAACGTGATTGTTGTGAAATTCAGTGATTTATATCAGTTTCAAGACATTTAAAATAGCATAATGTCATTAAAATACTCTGCAAACGATTTTCCCCCATATACCATAATATAATGGAATGCTTTTGAGTGTTTCTGTAAATGAACTATTAATCCTACATACTTTATATACTATAACAAACATGATTTGGTAACCCTAAATAACCTTTATCAATTGCATGAAAATCCGAGTATATTTACGGGAGTTAGAGCGTGGACAGACAGACAGACGGACAGACAAACCGAATGGACAAACACTTTTAAACTTTGTTGGAAAGTGTTACAAATCGGTTTTTCTAAAATAAAAATAATTCATAACTTCAGGAACATTTTAAACCAAACCGCGTTGAATTAGAACAAAAATTATGCCTGTAGCAATAAAAAAACATAAATATTAACGGTTACTTGCCTTTTGTAAAAGAAAATATTTAAACTTGATTTTCTTAATTTCTAATCTTTATACTTTCCTATAAAATTAATAAAACAGTTAAGAACGTAAAATTATAAAATTTTACATTTATGTTGTACAGGCGGATCTTTAGTCAGTGAATATTATTGTGTGTGTGTTAATGGAAGCAAAAGTTTTTATGTTGTAGTATGTTTAATTATGAAAATTTTAATAATTTGTACAATTTTTTACAAGATAGTTGAAAAATTTTTATGATTTCGGTTTGTCTACCCGTCTCTGTTCGTGCTCTAACTCGCGTAAATATACTCGAGTTGCCCTGTGATTTCTTTATGTCACTGTATTTTATGAGTTGCGTAGAATTTATAGTTCATTTACAGGCACAATCAAAGGTATTCTGCTACAGTACGGACAGTTGGGAAAAATCGTTTTAAGTGCATTTTAATGATGTTAGAGAATTTCAAACATAATGAAATTGATATGCATTTATGAAGTACAGTAAATCATGCTTTTTGTAAAATATGGGGTGTAAAACATTTATTATTCATTTACAGGACTGCACGAAAGAATTTCATTAGATTATGGCCTACGGGGGAAATTGTTCGCAGGGTATTATGTTTACACTATTTTAAATATAATGAAATTTGTATACATTTCTGATGTTTGCTACAAAATACTTGATGTAGAAGATGATGCGCATAGCATTTGTCGTTCATTGGTAGGGACACACAAAAGGTTTCGGATACAGTGCTGTCTTCAAAGTACTATCTATTAGCGATAATAGCTGGAAGTGTGTTTTCAATTATGGTATGTGTTTTAAGTTAAACTAATCTTTGCATACTAAGTGGCGTGTATAAATGTTGTACATCATATATAGGGTTACACAAAAAAAAAAATCGCAAGTATTATTGGGTACTACCATGAATGGCTTACGGGTGCTTTTTAATTTAGTTCTGCATTTTCAAGCTCAAATATATTTAGTATATTAAGAGACATTTGTAGTCTATAAATAAAATCATATACAGGCATACCCAAAGAACTGGATACATGCTCGCCTATAGAATATAATTTCTGTAAATGTGATTGCAGTAGTTTCAAGCGTGTTTTAGACTGAAAATTTTAGCTTAAGATTTGGCGTGCCTAGAAATCTGTAGGCAATAAACAGGGCTGTACAAAATAATTCAAGTATGTTTACGTCTGTTGGTAGAAATTGCTCAAAGTTAAATTTTCAATCTATTATGGATGCTTTCATATTAAACTAAATTTTAGAATATTATGTAGAATACAATCTGTAGAACACAAATCTATAAATATTATTTAATTCATATCAATATTTAACTAAACTAGGGATCAAACCCAAACTTCCTAGATTACAGGATATTTTCATATATTACCCACTAGCAGCACTAAAAAGCATTTTTATATGGATAATATTAATAAAGTATTCAAATAGAGTTTTTAACTTTATTAAAAGCAATACTTTCGTTTAAACAACATACTAGGAATTAATAATAGAAGAAATCGCCAAAGATTCCGCTACTTACGGGCGCCTTTTTTATTTTGATAATTCCAGTGGTTTAAACGCATAGTTCGATTATATCTATGTTAAATTTGTGTGCGGGGTACATTATTTTATTACTTTATTTATTTACTGATGAAGTTTTTGTTCCGTTATGGGACATCAGCCAGAAAAAAATGCTGAACTATTTATATTGTTTTAATTGCAAACGGGTTAATCTTTCGTAATTGGGCTGCATGCCATAGAGGTACATTTTCTCTTAAAATCATGCTTGATTTTTTTCTAACGATAAAAAACCAGTAAATTGAGATACAGTTTTCAATCAAATTGTATTTGAAAGAACATTTTTCCTGTTCGACGGTGTAAAAATTGAAATTATGCAATGTTTATAAGTTTTAATAAATTGTAAAAAAGTGAAATTTATTGGCCAAGTGTTGCCACTACCAATATGACATTAGCATTAGTTACGGACATGTTTTTGCTTTATAATATAGATACTTATTTTTTTATATAATATTATTTATAATATAGATACTTTTTTTTATATTATATATACAGAGTTCTTAAAAGCTTTACTAATATACTTTAATATAGATTAAATAATTCTAAAAATATTAATATATAATCGACACCAGCATTCAATAATGCAAAATCTTTTTCATCCTTAAAACAAATCTTTAACCAAGTCCATGTCAAAATATATTTATTAGCTGTCTTACTCACTAAGAAATAAAATATCAAGATCATACTTTAGGTACTAGGATTTTATTTTAAATTCTATATTTCTTTACATAAAGCTGGACAAATAAATTATTATACTCATTTTTAAAAGAATATTTTCTGGCACTCTCACGCAGTTTTAGTGATATACGTATGATGGTCTAGAAAATTCATTGCAGTAATTTACAATTGCATTTTTTTCTTTCATCCAGTTGACAATATATCTTATGTTATTTTTCTCCAACTAAATCCTTCTGAGACTTGCCTATTTATAAGATTGTCACAATTTTACGGCGCTTTTTTAACAAAATATACAAAGGAATTATTTTTTATCATGTATAAAATAGGCTATACCGGACTGTACTAAATTTAATTTTTAATGCATACTACAGTACATATGGGGGGGGGGGGATCTTTTAGTCTCTTGGCATTGCAGATTTTTATGTACATATATATATATATTAACTTAAGGAAAGATATAAATATATAATTTGAACAAAGAGATAATTGTTATGAAATAAAGTTTCTGCGGGACAATTCTGCTCTGAATTTAATACTTTGGCTATATCTATAAAAAAAAAATCTGCACGAAATGTTCCAAAAACTCTCAAAATTTTATTAAAATAATGTGAAATAAATCTCCTTCTCTCTCTTTTTTTAGTACTCTTTTATTTAACTCAACTTAGTTTTTCTATGCAAAGATGATCGGGACAACTTTGACACTTTTTGAAAAATATGTTGTTTGGCGCCCTGGGAAGTTCCAGATCCAATTAAAATAGGCTCTAGTGTTTTCATTTCACAAAGAAGACATTGTATGGAACTATTCCTGATGGTTTTTTGTCGTATCAGTTGTTTTATGGCCGCTATCAGTGAAAATATTTTGTAACTGCGAAACATGCGATGTTGGACGTCTAAAAAGTGTTCCATTTCACATTTTTAATCCAAACGTAAGTAAAATGTGCCTATTTTGTCTGATAGAGTACATAATAAGCTTTCAGAATCGCTTTTGGAACTTAATCTAATGTTATTTTTATGGTTGATAATATTAGTTAGCAAAGTTGCACCAAGAACCTTGGGAAGGGTGGGACAACTTTGCCAGCCTAGAATTTTGTCATTTCCCTAGACTCTTTCATACTTTTTCTTCATATCGGAGGTTTTTCAATTATTATGACGCATTTGAATCAGAATCCGACCAAGGTGTAGTACCAGAGGAAGAAGCAAAACCCGAAAAAATTGCAGAACACGAGTGACCTGACGAACCCAGTGAAGAGTTAGTGCAGGACATCATTCCTAAAGATAATTATCAATCAACAATGACTGAAGACATCAAGTTAGCCCAAGATGATAAGAACTTCATGCAACTGAAGGTTAGTATGTTTGTGATCATTAAATTCCTGGCGAAAAAAAGTGTGAAACATTACTCTGCAAAATTCACCCATTATTATGGAGCTGGAGAGTTTGAGATGTCATACCTTAAATGTAAAGTTTTCCTTTTCCTAGTGTTCCCGTTGAGGCGTCCGTCAACGTAGCCAATATTGTGTACATCGCTGAACCTCCTTATAGATGGTAAAGGAAAAATCTCGTTTTCTGACAAGGATGCCCGATTTTTTTCTAACAACTATTCTATTTCTTTTCTTTTTTATTTAAATGTATATGATATGATTTAAACAGATTTTTTGAATTATAAAATTCAATTTCACTGTGTTTTTTGTTGTTGTTGTTGTCGCTCTTCACTATTTTTTAGATAGTTGGCGAAGCTGCCCCGTTTCCCAGTTTACTTTGCCAGCACGGTTTTACACGCAAAAAAATAAAAAATAATAACAAAAAAAAATGCTTGCTCAGATTACCAAATTGCCACATATTCTTAAACCAGAGTTCAAAATTAACGGTTTAAGACGATTTTAAAGCATTATTCAGCATTGTGAGTAAACACAAAAAAAAGTGGCAAAGTTGTCACGGTTTACGGTATTTTGTATTTGAATTTTCACTCACTTCCTCATATGCGAAAATTATACAAAATATGTTGTGTTTCCGATGACAATGCAACATTTTAATATTTTTAGAACTTAATTTTAAATTAATACATTACTTTTGAGGCATTTTACGCTGGTCCGCTATAAGTGATAAATTGCCAAATACTCTTTATGGTTGTAGAAAATATTAATAAAATAAAGAATGTAAATATAGATTTTTAAATATGCTCTAATCAATTAACAGTTTCACATTAATTAAATTATGATTACTCATTTAGAAAGACTAAACGCATAGTTTCAATGTTTGTTTGTATGTTTTACTTTCCTGTCAGTCATATCTTTAAAAAACTGGACCAAAAATTATAATTTTTTAAAATAAATTCAATAGCTCGCGCTTTCTATCATGCTTTAAAAAAGGTGAATTTTCCTTAATCGGGTTCGGTGCCCAAGCGAAATTAATTTAAGGGAAAATGTTTGGAAAAACCAGGAATTACAGTCGTGAAATAAGGCGTGATTTTAAAGATAAACATCAAACTTTTATAAAAGAGTACATTAAAAAAAAAAAAACTATTTTTATACTTTTATATTTATTTATTTAATAATAAAAATTTTAACAAGTTTTTCTTTATTTTTTTTTTATTTTTTTCTAGTTTTATATCAATTCAACACTGGTACTTTATATAGAGATTATTGTATGGATAGATAAGCAGGATAACATACTAAATTATTCCTTTTCTTGTCTTTTAACACACGTAACTTTTCATTTTAATGCTCTTTCAAAAGATAACAAAGAAGAAGAAGTGACAACCTCCGGCTTTATTTGAAATAGAAAAACGTACTTTGATCCAGCAAATTTGTTTAATTCAATGTGCGTTGTATTAAATGGGATGGCCATTTGAAATCTACTTAATTTTATTCACTAAATAAAAATCTGATACGAAGTATGTATTTTGGATTTTAAAAAAGCCGGAGGTTGGCATGTACGTAGTGATAATGAGAAAACGTTAAGTAGAATAATTTTCAGCGTGCTTGAGATAAGCATGAATGACTCGGAGGTGACAGCAAAGAATTTTAAAAGAAAACGTTTTGCTTCGACCTATTGCGTATTCTATGCCTAATCTAGAGTAAAGACTGCAAAAATTTTATTCTAATATGCTGTTATATTAGTGAATTTTTATAGTGTAAAATGATGCATAAATAAAACTGAAACGAACTCATTCGCAAACCGCAATGTTCAACGCGAAACATATAGACAGCTGACACTAAGTGCGGCCTATAGTTTTTTTTAAACAAAAATATAGTCTATAGACTACTAGCATCTATTAATTTACAATAAACACTAATATGCTTAATAATTTGTTTTAATACAAGTTGCTAGTTCTGATATGCATAATACTTTTATTTTGTTGTTACCTCTATAAATAGAATAGATTAGACAAGGTAAAAATCCCTGATTTTATAAAAGGACTTTCGAATTTATTTATTGGATCATGTATATAAATATAATATAAAAGTATCTGACTTAATACAGTATTTTTTTTACAGTGCTTTAAATTTTTGAAGCCTTTGAAGATGTCTTTTTATCTGTTTCGTTGATAATATTTGCAGTGACGTATTTTTTGTTCATGATCTTATTAGATGTAGCAGCATTCTGCAATCTACAGCGTGCATAAAAATTATCCTGAAATTCACAGTTAATAATAATAATACAGAAAATACAGATAAAAGAGATAAAACATCACATTTTATTAAATTTAATTTTAGTATTATGAAGTATTCTTAGTACTTTTTTTTTTTTTGAGAAACATTTTACAGGCAATTTGGCTTATGCTGAAGATATCCACGTTTAAAACCTCATTTTCAGTTAAAATATTTACTTACATATGTATAGTTAAAGTCCAGAGTTGTATATTTCTAACTTTGTTTGAGCAGGATTAGAACATGAGATACAGCTAATGTAAAATGTTACTACTTTTTTTTTTTTTTTTTTTTGAAAAACAAATACTATCAAGCCCATAGCAGTTCAATCTTAGTTTTAACATTTTTTGAACAAACATCTTTTTTCGACTTGCGTTTACGTGTAAACCAATACAATAATATGTTATGCATATATACTTTAAAATTTTATATAAATGTCTGAATGGTATTTATTGAGAAAATGTTACTTCATGAACTACCTTGTTAAAATTTGTACATTTATAAACAATTTTGAGGGGTTTTTTAAAAACTTATTTATACTATAACCAGTATATCTCACACAAAAAACTGATTAGCATTATACTTATAAGCTATTCCTTAGGTAAACCTATTACTATCAAAATAAAAATAAGAAATTTTTAATATATTTATTTTGTTGATGTGTTTCATGTTTTGCAACAGTGTTTTTATTTCTCACACACTCTAATTTTTACAGAACAACTCTGTGAGCAATTCTACCAGTTTTCCCCTGTAATATACACAGAGGAATACTGTGAAATTGGTACAGATTTTCTCTGTATGAAACAGAATTTCGGAATGTTACAGCCAGTCTAATCATGTTGAATTAAAACAAAAAAAAATTCTTTATAGGGAACTAAATCCCCCCTATATAACAAAAAGAACAATACTGATGAGCAGAAACAAAGTTCTTCTGAATTAAACAGACTTCATCGGCCTTACATAACAAGAATCTTGTTCATTCATAACCAAGCACTTTTTACCAGATCACTTTCCTCTGCATTAATAGAATCTCTGGTGCAGTTGGAATGATTAAAATAAAACTATTTGTACATTATTACTACCATTTTTCTTTACTGTATTTCTGGTGTGGACTAATTTATTTATCGGTGAAAAGTGAAGGTAACTTATGATTTTAAAATTTTCAGCTAGAGGGCGAAAACTATAGCTATAGTGCTAGATAGCTGCTGGATAACAGAGAAAATCTATACTTTACATGAAATGGACATACAGTAATCCCTTAGAATTCGCGGATTTAACATTCGCGAGTTTTGATTATTCGCGAAATAAAAAATGAGGAACATTTCAACATTCGCGAATACTTAACTTGGTTATTCGCGAATTTTGTTTTACAAAGTGACTCTTTGTTTTCAAAGTGACTTTACTTTTTTACAAAGTGAACTCGCTTTGTTTCACCAATTCCATAAACCATTTGACACTGGACAGCTGCATTGCACTATATAGCCTAAGTTCCGAGAATTTCAAACCTTGTATCGAGGCAAAATATAGATCAGTAATTCAAAGAAACGCGTGCTAAAAATAAGAAAATGCTAAATTATCTAAAATTCAAAATTTTTACTGTAAGTGAAGATTTTTCTGCAAAAATTACAAGAAAAATTTTAAAGCTTCAACAATAACTTGTTGAAAAAGCAATAGAACGCGATCCTTAAATTCTGAGAAGTCTTAAATTTAAAAGAGAGATCGAGATCGCAACTTTTCCTTTTACGTAAATTCATAACAAAAGATCTGTTGTTCAAAACAATCATATATATATTAAAAAAGAAAAAAATCCCTGCCGGCTCGGCCTACAGGCGCAGGTAGATTTCGAAGTTAAGTTCTAATTTCAACAACAAAAACTAAATCATGATTAGAGATAAATCCACTTTAAGAATTTTATCTGGCCGCTTTTGACGAGTTTTTATTTAATTTTTATATAAGAGCTGGTTGTATCAGAATCATGCTAAGGCGGTATTTAAAAAATATATTTTTTTCCATGCTCAACAACTCGAAATTTTCTGGCAAATTTTCAGATTTATTTTCAAAAGAAAAAAATATGAAACTTGCTGACGTGATTTTTGAAGAGATTTCAAAACGATGTGTATTTTTATTTTTCGTTCAATTAATTAAAACTTGATTTATAAACAATTATTTTCTCAGTAGGACAATATCTTTTGTTTCCAACACAATCGCCTCGGGAAATTCGGTTCAAAATGCCCACTTTGACATCATTTTTTGAAATATATTATACCTCTATAAAAAAAAAACTACCATTACGGTACATTGTATAGTTTCTGAATAAGAAAATCAACCAATTGGATGCGTCAGAGAGCAAAAATTAATTTAAAAATGAGTCAGAAAATAATCAGTTTGGATTTTAATACACCCTTGATACGTTGATTTTTTTCCTTCAACCGCTATATATTTTTCCTTTGTTTTTGCTGTAAGAATTGGTCCTATCAAAAACGTGTCAATATAAAAGTTGTAGATAATAATAAGAAGATTTATAATAAATTTAATTGGATTTCATATCTTGAGAATTGACAAAGTTATGAATTTTTTTTCTCCCTAAAACCCTATTTTTTGCGCTCCTTGAGCCCATTTTTAATTTGATCAAAAATCTGTGATACATAAATTTTTGGCCCTATTTTTAAAAGTAATAAAAACTTTAAACTGATTTGATATGTACAAAAATTAAGAAGTTATGGCGGTTTTTCGGTTTTTACAAAATCCCTCTCTCTTTCCATCCCCTTGGTCCAATTTTGCCCATTAACGAACTTGACCGAGATTTTATGCCCCTTGATTTTATGTATCAGTTTGGAAGAGATTTTTGCAGAATTACGGAAGTTATCGTGTCCATAAAACAGTTAGATAGATTGATAGAGAGAGAGAGAGATTTGTGTTTTTAAGGGTTTTTAAAAAATTATATTAACCTTTTAGATTAATATATGTAATATTTTGATTGTATTTAAATATGAATGCATTTATGTGGCAATGTTGTTAGTAATGCGTTTAATTTGCAACATGTAATATAAAAAATAAAGTCTAAAAATTATAAACTGCAGCAACTAGTATAAAAAAAAATGCAATTGTAATTTTTATTCTATCATTGATAAAAAATATAATTTGTAATTATGTAAAAAATATTATTGTAAGTGCATTCAGTATAATGTAACAAGTAAACTCGTATCATGCTAGCTAAAACTTGTCACTGCATTGTATTTTTCGAAAAACTTTCCATGGAAATATCTTCAACGATGAAGCTGAATGTTATTCACGCAATTAAATTAAAATCATCCGAAAATACTCAGATACCGTAAAATAACTTTTTTTTTCATCTTTTCTATTGAAAAGGAGAAATGTGAATAAAATTTCAACTTATTTATTTAAATACATCAATACAATTGACGAAAAAATAATTTTAAAATAAATAAAAATGGTTAAAATATTCATTACAAATTCGAGGTCTTCTCCTTTAACCTTTTAATCCTACAGCTATTAAAAGTAATTTTATCGTGCAGTTGTTACATTTTATCAAGAATGGGAATTATAAATAAGTTAAAGTTATTTAGTTATGCCACTTTCGACATATGGTACAGTAGTTAAGTTTTTTAAGTTTTCTTAAAATAATTCTCTTGGTTAACTCTGGACTTTATTATGCTTTTTTTAACAAGGAAAAAATCTTTTGTGTATTTATCTTCTTTGGGATTATGTGATTTAAAAAGAAATAAAATATTGAGAATGGATAACACGGAAAATTTTATTCTGAAGGAAACTAAAAATGATGGAGATTCTATAACTATTGTAGTTTTATAAGTTAAAATAAAATCCTCCAAAGATGCTCAGATACCTGAAAGTAACTTTTTTTCATCTTTTCCCTTGAATAAGACAAACATAAATAAAATTTCAAATTATTTATTTAAATAATATAATTGACGAAAAAATAATTTAAAAATAACTAAAAATGGTATAAAAGTGGTTGACACGAAAATAAACAACTACCAATAATTATTATATACCTAATATATAGCATATATATACACTGGTAAAAACAATTAAAGGGACAAATGGTTTTTTTTTGCAATTAAAAAAAAACTAACAAAGCAAATAAAACCAAACTTGGCCAAAATATCATTCGATATAAGACTAATGTATGGGAAAACAAAAATGGGCACAACCTGCACTCTAAATAAGGTAACTGGTTACGTGTCCAGCACAGAAGCTGACCGACACCCTGTCAGTCAGAGAAAAACATGTCTAATACAGTGTATAATCGTCTGTAACAACTACACAACTCTCACATCGGCGTTTCATACTGCTTACCACGGTCCTTATCAATCTCTTTGGCAACTGCACACAATTTTGCACCAAGGCACCCTTGAGCTCATCGATGGTCCTAGGAGCTGGTCTTCGAGCTGCAATTGATCGTCCAAGGGCGACCCATATGTGTTCGATGAGATTAAGGTCAGGGGACATCGCAGGTTCGTTCTCCATTCGCTGAACACTCATCGCACTCCATTCGTTGAACATCCTACGTTTCAAGGTATTCGTCCACCAACTGATCCCTATGTGGACGGGCGTTATCGTCCATAAAAACGAAATTTGGTCCATATGCTCCGCGGAAAACTCTCAAAGAGGGTGCAAGAATCTCGTCCCTGTACCGCTGACCTGTCAGAGTACCTCTATCAAAAACATTATGGTCGGTACACCCATCTGCCTTGTTGCCTGCCAGACCATCAGACCACCTCCAGCATAGGGATCATTTTCGACCATGTTAGAGGGCCGATATCGACTCTCGGGTTCTCTCCAGATGAGAACACATCTCGATTCGCTGTCCAGACTGAATCGCGTCTCATCACTGTACAGAACCGCCCCAAACTATCCTCTGTCCAAGACAGGTGTTCTCGGTACCATGCTAGACGGGACTTTTTGTGGTTCACAGCCAAAGGGATGCAGACGACAGGGTACCTGACATACAGGCCACCTGCATTAAGTCTCTGGGTGACTGTTTTCCTTGAAATGGATGTTCCTGTAGCATTATACAGGTGACGAGACAGTTGTTTCGCTGTCGCGGACCTATCCTTTTTGGTTAATAGTCTCAAATAATGGTCTTCAGCCGTCGTTCTTGCCCTTTTTAGGCCTTGACCAGGTCCGGGGATCACTGTTTCAGTCTCTTTGTGAACTGTTTCCACAGAGTAGACACCACATATCACGGAACACAGAGGTGCTTAGAACAGGTAGCCAGTGATTGGCCGGCCTCGAGTCTTCCAACAATCTGCCATCTTGTGGCATCATCTAGACGATGTCGACTAGCAATACTAACGATGGGTAAACAGAGAAATTAAAAAAACAATGATTGGGATATGCTACGATGCTTCAAAACGCCCTTCCGCTACAAGCTTCTGCGGTCAAATGAGGCCCCTTTGCACAAAACGCGATCACAGCGCCACTTTCTTATGACCACACATACCACTGCGTGGCAGGTGTGTCCGCGACGAGCTTAACTATCATCTGATACCTTATTTGCGTATAGGGATAACTTATTGTTTTTTGTTTTTTTTTAAACCGTTTGTCCCTTTAATTGCTTTCACCAGTGTATATACATACATATATATTCATGTTTGTCTTACTCAGGGCAAAAGATGATTTTATTTTAACTTATAAAACTACATTAGTTATAGAATCTCCATCATTTTTAGTTTCTTTCAGAATAAAATTTCCTGTGTTATCCATTCTGAATATTTTATTTCTTTTTAAATCACATAATGATTGTAATTTAATATATCTTTAGTACTAAATTTTAATCAAGAGCTGTCAACGAATAAAAATATTCAGAATATGTAAAAGCGAACTACTAACAACTTTATAATTGAATTTTCTTTTTGAAATATCATATAAACACTCTATTTTCCTATATTGTACTTTTCTGTAAATTCTTTGTGACACTTGTAGAATTAGGATTTTTCGCTTGAATGTTTTTACTTTTATTTTATTTTTCTATATCAGAAACTTAAAATTATTTTTCCTTTCAAAGTTTTGTCTAAGTTTTTGCTTACATGAGAAAATTGTTTATAATGGATGCTTTATGAAGGGAAAAAAGAAACTGGAAGTAAAATGTCAAACTTGAGAGCGTCAAAACAAGCATGAAAATGAAATTACATTTCACATTTTTCTTTCACTATCATCTGTCAAAAAAAGAAAAAAATGCTTCCGCGCTCTTACAGAAAAGTTGTATAGTTTTTTTTTTTTTTTTTTTTTTTTTTTTTTTTTTTTCAAGACTTCTTCTAATAGGTGTCACACTGGAAAAATTTTTTACTATCACTTTACAAACCATAGAGATATAACAGTGCCGAGCGGGATTAAATAATATTTGTTAAGGGGTCTCAGGACTCTTAAAATTGGAAAAAATGAAAAAAAGAGACCATTTTCAACATTTAATATCTTAAAATGTATTTGATTTTAAGACACAATTTTAATTGGAATAAAATATATAAGTATGTTCTTTCATTTCATGTGTTTAAGAAATTGTAAGATGCAGAATTATAATTTACAGGGGGCTCCAAACTGTTAGACATTTGACAAGCAAAAAATCAACATAACAGCTTACGCGCACGATTACAAAATAAGTATTGCAACTAGAATGAAAATTTTGGTACCTACTTATACTTCAGATTGTAATAATCATCCTGAACTTAAATAAATTTGTATTTAAAGCTTTTTTATAATTTTAATACAAAGTTGTATTTAGCTAATGCCAAATTTAGAAAATTTCAACAGTATAATCGCCCCCAAAAATATTGTTTTGAACAATAAAAGGAAATTTTAGGTTCAGTTGATACAGACTAACATATAGAAGAAATGTTTTAAAAATTTCATGAAAAAATATTCATAAGTTTTTGAGATATCGTGCGCTTTATGCCGAAAAACGTAATTTGGAGAAAAATGGCTTCAAAGTTTCCGAAAGGACGCTTCAGCTATTGAACGTGTATAAATGTAAAAGCCATAACTTCAGTTATAATAGGAATTTCAAGGAAACAATTATATCAAAATGCTCAGAAAAGATAGGAAGTTAACATCTAAAAAAATTAAAATTTCGAAAATTTTAAAGCATTAAGAGTCCTGAGACCCCTTAACGCCCGGTGCTCATGAACTGATTATTCACACCAATGACATCTATTTAGTAAAATGAAGTCATTTTTAGGTGCGTTCGTAATTATATAAATACGTAGCGCCTATAGTCGTCGTCTAGTCTGCCCGTCTGTCTGTCCGCCTTTCAGCATATAACAGAGCAAAATCTACCCAACGGAATGGTTTGAAATTTAATATATATAATCGTTGCAGATTTTTTTCAAGTTATTTCATTTTTTATGAAAATCGAATAAACCTTAAAAAGATATTAATAGAAGTTTTCTTCGTTCTATTAAATCCTGTCATATGCAATTAATTCAATGATATCCCATGATAGGTAATGATTTTAGGTTGTCATGGTGATTACGTCCTACTTACGATGGAGTCATATTATTTACGTATTACTGAATTTAATATATATAATCGTAATAAATTTTGTATTCATGCATTTTTGCATAAGGGTGCAACAGCTATTGCACCAAGATCTGAATATTTATAAAACTATATTTATAGTACGAACGCATCTTATTTGCCACGTTTGATGTACAATTTCTCACCTATTATGGATAAGTATCCATACTTCTCAGATGTATCTTCAGACTTCGACCTCTGAACCGTTTAATAAAATAGTTCTATAAACATTTTAATTAGTTTTAATTTTCATTATTTTTATTTTTTGTACTTTTTATAATTTATTTTTTTTTCCTACATATTATTATCTAATGTTGTATCGTGCAGTAATTATATGTATTATAAATTGACATACTTTGAACAAAGCAGCTATTAATGAGCTCTTACAGGGTTTTTAAAGCCACTAAAGAGATTAAATATACAGGGTGTCCAATGTTTAATTCCTAAACCGTTAGTCATAGATATATAGTTCCAGTTACAAAAATGTTTTAAATGAGATAAAGAAATATTTTAAAAGCGATTTTGGTCAATAAAGATATTTCTTTAAAAATTACGAAATTTGAATTCTTATACGGTCCCCCGGTCCTGTAAGTTATATTTAGTAAAATTTTCCTATTACACTGTCAAGTAAGACAAAAAAAAAGTTCCGTTCATATAACGCTAAAATTGACCGAGTTATGAAACTTTAAAAATGCATGACATATACCACTTTTGTGCATTTGAACACAAATGAGTTTGACATGCTTTGAGGGGCCATATACCAAGTGCTTAAATTATTTGAAGATTCGTGTGTATCTGCGCTTTGAAAAAAAATCGTACAAGTATTACGATTCAGTTCACTTTTAGTAAGTTCCATATAGGCTAAAATAATTTTAGTTCAACATATGTTTTATTTTGTAACGATTTGAGACTGTTTCTTTTCATAATTCCTTTTAACAAAAATTATGTTATTTTTATGTTTTTATTTAACTTCAACGATCGTATGCACGTTTTTCCAGTTCAACATTTGTACTCGAACTTTAACTCACTTTCAGATATCCGATCGAGATTAAATTTTACATACTGACGTAATCCGATGACAATCTAATATTATTATGATTTTCGGTGGTTACCATTACACTTATTTTACAGGATAACACAATAAAATTTGGATAGATTATCGCCAAGAAATTTAAGAAAAAGTTTTAGATTAGATAACACAAGACTGCGATGGTTGTGTTTTTTAACTATTATGTATTGTTTAGCTCTGCATACGAAAATTACCTTAATTTTTAACCATTATGTCAGGCTTTTTCGCAAATCACAAATTGTCAAAGTTAAAAAATAACAAAAATCGGATACTATGAAATAGAGAAGATGGCTGTGTTTTTTAACTTTTGACAATTGATTTTTGAGTAATTTTTTACACTAAATCTGAAAATGACCTTCATTTTTAACCACCGAGTTAGACATTTTGCAAATCATAAATGTCAAAGTTAAAAGATAGCGAAAATCTGATACTATAAAACAGATGTAAAACTTTTTGTATTTAATTTAATTTTATATAATTCAATAATTTATTCAATTTTTTGACTTATAATGGGATTCTTACAGATAAACAGCTGAGGAATCCGATGGGGTGGGGGAGGAGGTTCAATTTTAACTTTGAACTTTTTAACTTTGAAATTTATAATTTGCGAAAAATCCTGACGTGTTGGTTAAAAATGAAGGTCAATTTCGGATTCAACAGTAAAAAATAGTTAAAAATCAATTATCAAAAGTTAAAGACACAACAATCACATCTATTTTATATTATCAAATTTTCGCTTTTTTACTTTTTTTAACTTTAAGATTTATGATTTTCAAAAAATCTTTGCGTGATGGTAAAAAATGAAGATCAATTTTGGATTCAGCGGTATAGAATACATAAGAATCATTTATCAAAAGCTAAAAAACATGACATAACCCAACGTTTGCAGACTAGTGTAATCTAATAACATTTAAAATATGTATCATTTTGTAAAGAATTGAGGTTGTTAATTTTCATCATTTTATTTAACAAAAATTCTGTTTTGTTCTCTTCTTATATGCTCATTACAAATTGTATATTTTGCTGTAATATGTCAGAATGATTAAAGATTTCAAATTTATATTGCAATGTTAATTTTATTCTCAATCGTTTTTTTATTATATCTGACGCAATTATATTTCTACTAAATTTGTGAATGACCCCTAATATGCAGCAAAACATATTCTTCAACTTTAAATAGCTATTACTCGGTCAGTTTCAATCGTAGAATAACGGGACTTTTTGTTTCTTATTTGTCAGTGTAACAGAAAAATTTTACTAAATATAACTTATAGGACCGGGGACCGTATAAAAATTTTAATTTCGTAATTGTTAAAGAAAAGTTTTTATTGACCTAAATCGCTTTCAAAATACTTCTTTACCTTATTTAAAACATTTTTGTAATTGGAACTATATGTCTATGACAAATGATTTAAAAATTAGCAGTTGGACACCGTTGAGAGTGGACACCCTGTATTTAGTCAGTGTAATAAGCAAAATTATAACTTCTATTTCCATAGACATTTCTTCTATAAAATGACCATTGCAAGAAGAGAAACAATGAATGTTAGAACAATGTACAGCTACATCATCATTGCAAAATACAGTGAAACCTACCTTTGGAAAAGGGCAAAATTGTGATGCTGTTTTCTTTGCATTTTGTTTTAAATGCTAAAGAAAAATTATTCTTTGAACATTTTATAAAAAAACTTAATAACTAATATGAATGCAATCCTTGGAAGTATTAATCATTGTTCAACGTATTAAAAATACATTAAATCAATAGAATTATATTACTTTAAACATTGCTTGTATTGCAGTGAAACCTGGAGCTTAGTGAACGTATTAACACGGGCTTGTCAGTGAGGGGGTTAATACACCTGTAAGGTCCACCTGCCGTTCCATTAAAAATTGGCCCTTATGAGGGGCGGACCTTGAATAGGGATGACAAAAAAAACTAAAATAAGGAAATCAAATCCTGTAGGGGAGACTAGGGAGGGTTGATCCACTTTTTACAAAATTATTTTTAATTTTTTGAATATTGAACGTAGAATAAAATTTTATGTATCATTTTATTCGTTATACAATCAGTTATCAAAATAAAATTGCTACATTAGTGCAATATATAATAAACTTGAAAAATGATTGATTTTAATCATGAGAAAATAATGGGTCAAAGCTCCCCACATATGGGAGGCTTGACCCACTATAAGAGAGGCTTGACCCACTTTGTTTTATATTGAAATATTTGTGAAGAGAAATAAAATAAGATTAAAAAAAGGTAAAATAATTTTATGGTACATGATTTAATTATTATAAAAAAATATTTTTGAAAATATGAGGCTTCAACAAACCTTTTTTAGGCGCAATCGGATGTCAGAGGGGGGAAATTTATTTTATGCAGGAATTTGTCCGAGCAGGTATAATTCTACAACAGGGAAAATGAAATTTTAATATTTAAGACATTATTCTGTTAGAGACAGGTTCCGTTTTCATAGGGTTTCATATATTAGTAAGTCCGGTAGAAGCAACTGTCGCGCTTTTTATGTCTCCTTGCCCTACTTTCTGTGACATGCGATCTGACAACTCTAGTTGTCATATACTTTGGCCTCATCTCACTCTATATATTGTGTTGAAATTTCTCTACATACCTTCCTAGTTTTTCGATTTTTGCTATGTTCTTTTGCAGCCACATGAGTACTTAGCTTATCATTAACATCTTTTAACCCATTCAGAGGCAAAGTACTTTCAGTAGTAAAATGTTGAAATAAATGACTGGCACCGGAATATACGAACAAGTTTATTTGGAAATATGAAACAGGCTATATTTCACATGCGTATTAAATTGAAAATATTTTAGAAAAATTCTGATGCCATTGTGGAATTTGGGAATTAAAATAAAGTGGTTTCATAAACATACCACTGCCCCTGAAACGGTTAAGACTGCTCCTTTTGTACTCTCTAGTATTTTCCACTGTTTCTATTTACTTATTGTAAGTAATATTTAAATGGAAAAAAGTTCCTATCGACTTTCCCATTTATATTTCATTAATTTTTTTCGTGCGGTACAAATAGCAATCTTTTACATCTTTCTTTAATCAGTTTTAAACGTTTTCTTTTCCATCACTCCATTTTTCTGTACCTTTGCAGAATAAATTTACATTCATTTTCATATAATAACCATTAATCTTTCATTATGCACAGTATATAATAGATTTCCAAAACAATTTAATTAACACATAGCCGACGGGTAATTTTTATCAAATCTGAATTTTAAAACAGTAAAAGCTCCTCCCTGTTCTGAAAGTCTTTTGTAAATTGGTGTTCTAGATAGGTTTCCAAAGTTTATGCATCGGTAAATATCTTTCAATGAACGATCTTAATAAACACTCTCTTACAATCTAAAAAAATGTAGACAACATGATATAAATTAATTTTCTGTAAGATAGAAGCCACGCCCTTAGTCAATGATGTTTTTTTTTTTTTTTTTAATGAAAACGAGAATTCTCGTTTCCCGCCGTGAATATGTTAAAGGAGTCTTGAACATGTGGTCAACACTCCCTCACATTGACTGGGTCAAGCCTCCCCACATAGCCTTTTTCTAAAGAATAGTACATTGTTATGTTAAGCCTAACTTACTGTGTAATCTTTATGCCTGGAATGAAAGCTCGATATTTCTGCTTTACTTAAAACCTACTTACTTAAATTCCTGTGATATATTTTATTTGAAAAAAGCTTACAAAATATTTCTAAAAAACACAACTTTTAGGTTGAAAACGATTCACAATTGATTTTTTCCACACCTATCTCGATTGTCTGTATGAAACAGAGACTGTCGTTTGAGCATTCCAGTAGCTTTGCTTGACACCTGTTGATAAAACCCTGAAATTCTTTTAAATATGAAAACTGATGGGTGGGTCAAGCCTCCAGTATGTTTAACCCTCCCTAGTCTCCCCTATAGGTGAAAAACTGTGTATTAACATTTTCAAGCTCTATACATGATTTAAAAAAATTTCTATTGAAGTTTGTTTACTTTTCATAATTTTTTCGCAGACAATTTTGGTTTCTAATGATTCTTTTACTTTATGGAATAAATTACTTAAATTTGCATAATTTATTAATGCCTTAGATTGAGATATTAGTTTATTTATTTCTGTTAGCGTTTCCTGACAGGTGTAAAAATTGCGCTTCAATATGCATTCACAGTTTTAGTAAATGTGGAATCAGTTTTCTAGAAAACCTGTTATCCTTAGTGTGCCCACAATAAAGGGTCAAGTTTCCGCTCAAACCCAAACCCTACAGGTTGAAAGGTCAAACAAAGTGTGAGGAACACCTGTTTGTCTTGTGGAAAAATTTGTGGCCTTCATTGTGTTACTAAATACTCCCCATCTCTTCATTCCTTCTTTGTTGCAAATGCAGTTGTTTTCTGAACTCTTATCTTTTGGTTTAGGAATTTAATACACCTGTTTAGAATTTAAGGCACATGTGAAAAAAATGGCCTTTATGAGGGGTAGATGTGGCCCTTAATAGGAGTAAATTTAACAGTATGTCTATGGAAAAATTTTTCGTTCCTAAAAATATTGGCCCTTAACAGAGGTGGCCCTTGAATAGGGATGGAACCTTTAAAAGAAGTTTCACTGTATATATTTTTTTAGAAGATGGAACGAAATTAATTCATTCTAGTCTTATATTATTGTGAACTCCAAAACTGTTAAGTTAAACATTGTAAACTTTTGAAACTGTTAATGAAAGAAGGATGCTCCAAGTTGACCTTTCGGGGTCCGTGGTATTACGGTTAATAGATGGGAATTGGCCGAGCCTGAGAAATACACCTCCAACAGGCTTCATGCTAAAGGCTACGGCTCGAATGTCTCTGTCCCGAGGGCAATATTTTATGTACGAAAGCACCAAAAGACTCCAGAATTATTTAATTTAGTGAGATATTTTCTGGGTTGTCATTAAAAGATAAGTCGTGGGGGGGGGGGGGGATTAACACCCCTACTAACTCTGGAACAAATTATTGTAGAAGAAAGTTACTGGTACCAAACGATTGGAAATAAAGTTCACTTTTAAATTGTGTATACAAAATCTGCTTAGGGGGCCATCTACAAATCAAAACAAACCCAAACTTTATTTTTTTTCAATGGCAACAAGTAATTTCGACAACATATTTTAAATCTCCGGTTCAAACTATGCCTAGATAGGAAATTTTAAGTCATTTGGATGATAAGTTTTTGAATTATAAACGTTCAAGATTTAGAGCTTCTGATATTAAATTATATTTTTATATTTTTATTAATATCTCCTGAAATCATAATCCTAATGTGTTAATTTTTTGTATGGTTATAATAGTAAAATTCACAAACGTAAATACATTGAATTTGTAATTTTTATACTTTTTTAATATGAATTATGAAATTAATATTCTGAAAAATTCTGAATTGCGGCTTACAATTTTTTGATTTATGTATATTTATTATGTTCTGCTTTATGTGAATCCAAAATTTCAATTTTTATTGAAAATCGTTTTCAAATTATCCTTTAAAAACTTCAAGATGCTGATTTAAGGGGCTGTCTATGATGTGCAGAAAAGCATAATTTGAAAAGAAAAATGAATTTAACTTATTGTATTGAAACATTTGGGCTGGCAGTAGTCCAAACATATTAAATGAGTGAAATAGTCATATTGCCAAGCAATAATACATTAATAGAAGTGACTCAGTCATTCTGTAGCAATTCAACAATCGAGTACCGCCCTAAAATACAGCCCTAAAATAGACTCATTTTAAAATAATTAAATGATCTGACACTAATCCTAAGAATTACATGAAAATTTAGTACTACTTAGTTATCCCGTCAACCAATTTCGCCAAATTATATAAATCGCCAAACCACTTGCCAAATTATGCAAATTGACATAATTTTTATTTTAAATAACGAAAGAACAAATAAATTAGCATAACATTAATAAAAAATACAAATAAAACATCGAAATAAAAAACACTTGATGACGTTGCTTACAGTCAAGTGAATGTGACATTTACGATCAACCATTATTGGCTTGGCCATAAATCTTTTAGTTTGGCGATAGATTTTTGGTCGACGGGATAACTAAGTAGTACCGAAAATTTATATTTAGGCTAATTGAAGGGTGTAGAATTTATTTATGGTGTCAGAACTTGGGTATTGCTATTGAAAAAAAAAGTTTGGATTTGTTTTGATATGCATATGGCCTAAGCAAATTTTATATACATCATTTAAAAGTAGACTGTATTTCGAATTGTTTGGTACGAGTAACTTTCTTATACAATAATTTGTTTCAGAGTTAGTAGGAGGTGTTTTTTTTTTCACTACCGTACAAGAAGATATGAAATGTTTGATTATGATTGAACAACTGCGAATTATGCAAAAGTTTTTATTTTATTACCAATTCGTAATTTCTAAAATTATCTACCATCTATTAAAAGCAACTTCGGCACAAATAAACAACAACAAAAATACTCTATTTCCTGTAGATTTACAGAATAACTCCTATTGCGACACATTATATAAATAAATTGAAAAAAATACAAATATGAATTTGCTAATTGATTGATTACCCCCTTTTTTTTGTCTTTAATTACAATTCCTTTAATTCCTGACAGAAAAAAAAATTAAAGGAGTATCGAAATTTTTTTTCTTTATTTACTACGATAAAAAGTTCTGTGATTATTAAAGATGTATTTATGCAATAAAATTATGTTATCTCATGCTGAATATTTATGAAGATCGTAAGAATATCTTAAATTCTAGAAAACTTGTCTTATAAACAAAGCATTTATAAGAAAACATTTGTTAATGAATATATTCTCGTTTTACCTGCTAAACTTTATTTAATATGGATCAACCAGCAAAAATATTTAAAACTTGTAACTCAAACTATAAATAAATCTTTTCTGCTTCTATATTTAAAAAAGTAATATAAAGAGTGTATCGTTTGAAGCGTACGTTCCTTTACTCGTGTAATTCCAAAGGGAAGGGGGGGGGGGGGGTTCTAATTTGTCATAATCTTACACAACAACTTTTTCTAACAAATTTACTTCAAAATTCGTTGTTTACCTTCGAAAGATGTTCATAATAGATGTTTTATGAAAGAAAAACAGAAACTAGAAGTAACATTTCAAACTTACGAGCGTCAAAACAAGCATGAAGATAAAATTACATTTCACTTTTTTTTCTCCCGGGATCAGCTGTCAAAAATAAAATATTTCTGTGTTCATTTTGGAAAGCCGTATAAAATTTGTTTTTCCAAGATTTCGGCTAACAAGTGTCACGGTGGAGAAATTTTTCATGAGCGGAAGCAGAGAAGACAGGAAAATCATTAATTTAGTAAGACATTTTCTGGATAGCCGTGAAAGGATGTTTAAGACAAAATGGGAAATGTTTCATTTTCAGTATTTAAAACATTGCTTGCATTTTCACAAAATCTTCATTGCAAATATTTATTTTTATAGTTATTTTTTTTTATATTATTAACTAAAAATCGACCGTACCTGAAACCGAATTACGGTAATCTTTCTATTTTCAACCGAAAACAAAAACGAAAATGTCGAAAAGAATTTTTAATTAATTAATGCATACATAACTATACATAATTATTAATTAATTATACGTGATGCTTATTAAATATATATAATTATTAATTAATTATCCGTGTTTATTAAATATACATAATTATTAATTAATTATGCGTGTGTATTAAATATATATAATTATTAATTAATAATACGTGTGACTCAAATTCCCTCTCTGTGCCTCTGAACAAAACTTTTTCTTTTGATATAAAATAAAATGCAATTAATTCATAACCACATAGAATGGTTTTCTACTAGAACTCCCTCAAAGAATATTCAAGATACTTCAGAGGTTTCAAGCTAAAAATTTTCCATTACAGTTAAGTCTGCAGCTTTTAATGAGCACGTGACAAACGACTTCAAAGTTTTGTCATATATGCATTACTTGCTTTATAAGTTACACTCACGTCTTGAGCCAGTGATGACGGAACAAAGAAGTTCATAGCAGTAAATATAGAGTGTCTCATTTGAGCCGATACAGCTCAAATCACTGAGTAATGTTGAAATTTTCCGATGGAAGAAAAGAGATTTTTGACATACAGTTAATTTTGGGTAGAGTTTCGGTCCGGCCGAATTTTTGGCAGCATTTTCGCCAAACATTCGTTTTCGGAGAAACTCAGATTTTGTTCCGAAAACGAAAAATAAAGCGAATTTTCAGTCGATCTCTATTATTAACTATTATTATACAAATTTTCATAAAACAAAATCTTCTTTTTTCTCTATAGAATGAGTAGAGAACACAACTATAGTTTCGAGAGAAACTAATTAACGGCTTTCTTCATCAGGTGACAAGTAGCAGATAGTAATTATCCCAACAACAGGAAAACAGACTCTGGAAGCAGATTTTTTAATTATTTTATCTAAAAGGGCAAAGAAGGAAGAGGCATTGAATGAGAAGATTAATATAGATGTCAGTAAAAAGAAGGTTGAGAGGGACTGCGCGAAGAAAAAGATCGCCACTTATAGACACAAGCACAGGAAAAAAGCAGAAGAGATGCCAAAAAATTTCTAAAGTGTTCACCCAAATAGAAATATCCCAGAATGAGTATATAAAACGGCAGAAAAGTTAACGGTATACTAAATTAATAAGGATCATGATAATAATAATATTGCCTGAAAGATAAGAAAAATTATTAGAAAAAGAATATAGCTTTAAAGATTCAAAACTGTTTTGCATTAACAATGATATCAGAATATAAGTAAAATGTTCTAAAATTCCAGAAGAATAAAAACAGTTTAAATAGTAAAAAGATGAGGATAATGATAATAATAAAAATTGATAGATTTTTTTATTATTTTCTGATCGAGAGAATATTTATAATTGACAGGAATGCAAGAATTCTAATGAATAGATTTTTTTTAAAGGTTTTCAAAGCAGTTAATTTCAATTGTAATAGTAAAGGCTTAATTACGGGCAATTAAACATCTTTTATTATTGTTATCGTGTATTGCCGGTATTACATTTTTTTTACTCGAACCGGAAGCATATCATCTCTATCTTACTATTGAAAACCACATACACTATATGCTTACGTATCATATTTTTTAGAGCCTCTTCTCTGGGGGATTTTTTGAGCTTCAGTTACGACCATCCAATCTTTATTTAAAATGATAGGGGTTTTCTTATTCTACACTGTAAAAAACATCTGTAATTTTTACAGAAAAATATTGTATTTTTTACATAAAAAACTGTTTCAAAGAAAAACAGTTTTTTCTTTGATAAAGAATGCATTTCGTAATTTTTACAGAAAAAATCTATATTTTTTACAGAAAAAAAAACTGTTTTCATGAAAAATACACATATTTTCTGTAAATTAAACGGTTTACCACTGGCGCCAAAATTGACAGTTTTTTTTCTGTCAGTTTGAAAGTTTTTTTTTTTTTTTTTACAGTGTACCATCTTCTACCAAAACAACCGCAGCGGCGCGCTTATACGTATGCGAATCGGTATAGACGCAATCACCTAGCGTGCAACAAGTGAGGAATGTTTATTTACCTATGCCAACATTTTAGTGTGCGCCGTTCACTTTTTGAAAGCAGGTGTTGTATATTACTTGTAAGTCACCATCATTTATTAATTATCCTGTACAATGATTGTTGTAGTTTATAAGTCAGCTTATTTATTGTCGTTGCAGTTGTAGTTATTCTTGTGATGAATAAAAATATTAAATCAAGACGGGCGGGTGGTATCGGACACAATTTCGTCGGGTACCCTCGGATACTTTTTGCGTTAGAAAGAATGCCCTGTTTTTTATAAATTAATTTATTACACATTTTTAAAAGCTATTAAGTAAACGCTTAAGAAAGTGCTAATTTGTGTATCTTATACAGATCACTTCAAAAATGCCAAAATGCAACGGAAGAGTTTTCAAAGAGGGAATTGGAACAAAAATATAATGAAACAGGTTATATTATGTGCCCAAATATATAGTATGAGGCTATATTATGGGGAAAAACAGCTAACAGATGCGATGTGCTAAGAAGTACCCTTCAGGATCGGATCAAAGCTCTTAACAGTATACAAGAGGCTGAGCTTAAACCCAAACTGAGGCTATTTTAACGCACATTCTCAGAAGAGTATCCACAGAAATTACATAATCATGTCAGGGATCTTGATGATTGCCTGATGCCACTGACGAGTGTTGAGTTTCTGAAATTAGTATTTCAATTCGCCGAGAACTTAAAAATTCCTCACATGTTTAACAAGTAGAAGAAAATGGCCAGGAAAAACTTTTTTTACAGCTTTCACAAAGAAATATCCAGACATGGTTCTTAGAACCCCAGAATCAACCCGCATTGCGAGGGATGGAGGGTTTAATAAACCGCAAGTCAATCGTAATATGATCAACTTCTCAAATTACTGAAGGAATATAAATCCCCTGCATCGAAAATATACAACACTGATGAGACTGGTGCCTCCACTGTCCATAAAAATGAGAAAGTCATTTCTACAAAAGGAAAAAAGTGAGTTGTCAAGTTGACTTCTGGTGACAGGGGACGAAACATCACGTTGTGTTTTCTGTGAGTGCGACTGGCCATTTTATACCCCCTCTTTTAATTTTTCCGAGGAAAAGGATGGATAAAAGTGATGGTTTGATGTTAGGAGCTCCAACCGAAAGCATTACTATTCCTCATGAAAATCGCTGGATGAATGGCGGGATATTTTTAATGTGGTTACAGCATTTCAAACAGCGTGTGCATCCTACGAAAGAGAACCCCGTACTTTTAATTCTCGATGCACATAGTAGACACAAAGAATTTGCAGTGCTAGAGTATCCTCGTGCTAATAGCATCAATGTTGGATAATAAATCTAGGGTTTATGGACAATAATAGTTTAATGAATCTAGATTATACAAAATTACAATATTTAAGCTTTAAAATTAAGGGGGATTCGGGGAAATAAAAGGCACCGGCCGACGCTACATTAATGTCAAGAAGCTGGAACGGGGCGTCCTATCCCGTTCGAAAGCCAATGCACTTCTAACCCTGCAATCTGAAATCTTTCACAGACCAGATTTATAAAATTTATGCCTCAGCACATAATTGTTGGGTTGGGCTTTACGTCACCAGATTTCCTGTGGGAACTTTGCTGATGTTATCTTGTTGCTAGCATGAGTGTGCTATGAGAACTCTAAAACCACAAGTCACATCCATATGCTTCAGCACTTCACTACGCACAGACACACAACACATAAGCTACAATCGCTCGATAGGGTATTTTGTAAGCCATTCAAAGCTGCATTTCTTTTGAAAACGCAGTGTGGATGAGACAGGGAGCATGTCCGTTATTTTAATTTTCCTTAATAATCAACATGGGGAATAAAAACGTGTTTTATGAAAATGTGATGGCAAATTAAATGTAATTTACTAAAAATGTAAATAAACGGGACAATGTGAAAAACAATTAATATATATGCATTTTTATTCTAAAATAAAATTTTTGAAATAGTTTTACAGCCCCACCCCACTCATGCTCTCTCACTCTCACTGTGCTATATGTATTAAAAGACGTACTCCTAGAAAGCTTAAATAAGAATTTTTATCATTATTATTCTCCTATCGTGAATATGTAAAATTCTACATTAAAATGAAATAATACTCAACATTTGAGATTCATAAAGATGTATCAGTACTCACATTTTTTTTATAATTATTCCTGATTAAATTTATCTAATATAAACCAAGATTTTCTTACAAAGAAAGTAAAAAATGTAATTTCCTTTTCCCTTTTCTCCTTAACATCATGACATATTTTGTTTTTATATTATTCTCGTTCCGTTTTGCACTTTAAAAGAAAGTTAAAATATTACTTCTTACTCTGTTATATTTTTCGAGGGAGAAAGAATCCATCTAAAAAAGAAATAGATAGTTCTTAAACTATTTCAATAACTTTTTTGTTGATAATGATTTTTATTTCTATCACATTTTTATATAAAAAGGCTTTGAAAATGTCTCTTTAGAATTTTTTCCCTTAGATCTTTGCTATTTGTTACAGTCGTTTATTTCTTTTATGTTTACGTATGTATTTTTTTATGCTTCAGAGATTTAAAAAAAAAAAAAAAAAAAAAAAAAAAAGAATTTCCTTTTTAATTCTTAAAATATTTTTCAAAATATTAACTTTAAAGTATTACGTAACGAAAATATATAAACTTCAATTTTAACAGAAAAAAAAATCTGTGCACGTTTTAAAATTTAAATAAAAGTAAAAATAGTTTAAAAAATCTTTTATTCTTAGAGGTAAAACCAAATTTAAATTTTATGTTTCATAATGGAAATTCACGCTTCTTTTTTGACGTCGCATTCTCACATAAAAACCATATATTAAAAGTTCAAAATTAAAGAATTATTATTTTTTTTTTAATTATTTTTGTTCAATTTCGTCTTGAAATATGGCAACAGGAAAGAAAAATAAATTATATTACGCAGATGTTACATTACATCATTGTAACAAACAAGTACTAATTATTGTTGAGTAACGTGGCAATAGGTTTTTAAAGCGTATTCCTGAAAACAATTTAAAATAGCTATTATTTTTAAAGTGCTTTATCAACGTATAATCAAATTTTACTTATACTAAATCTATTCATTGGCAATTGCGATACGAAAATATTGTATTGCCATCGGAATAATTTAATATCACTCAACTGCACTTAATTTCCTGAACTCTAGTACATCAGAAAATAGGTGAAAAATCTTTTACAAAACTTCATTTTTATACACATGAACCAAGTTAAGTTTTAAAGTGAGTAAAAATTGTATAAAAGTATGATTTCACCCAATTTATCGAAAGATGAGTATACGAATCTGTTACAATGTACAGGGTGATTATAAATGAATATCCCAACTTTGCAAGGCTATTAAAAGAAAACAACTAGAATACAGGAATTCTGCTTTTTCTGAATTTAGTGTCGCCCCCGATGAAAAAAAAATATATGTATATATAAATAGTACGAAACATATTTCAATTTTAAGATTTACAACACACGCTTTTATTTTATGTAAAATGACGTCATTCGCATCCGCTTAAGAATTCCACATTTACGATCCACTCTTAAACATCTACAGTAAAGTATGCATAGGACATCAATATCGCGAAATAATACACAAATGCTGCAAAAAGATGCCGTCATTAAAGAAGCTTGACAAAAAAAAAGGCTGTCTAATCATTAATATAGATATTTAAAATTAAATATAGTTTATAATAGCTCCATGCTTTAACAGAAATCATTCGTTTATATTTTTTCAAAATAGCACGTATTTTAATTACATTTTTTCGGCTGTTATGAAAAAATGGCAACAAAAATATATATTTAATATTTTACAACTATTTTTCCTTTACTTTCAACAGAAATGGAGCACTTCTGTTGCCAATATTAAGCAAATGGATCCAAAAACTACAAAACAATTAATATTTCAAAAATAAATGGAGATGCAGTTTTCAAACAAATTGTATTTAAAAGTACGTTTTTTTCCCAATACGACGGTATAAAAATTGAAAATGTGCGATGCTTAGAAGCTTAAAAAATTGCTATAGAGTATTTAATCGCACTGCTTTGTTTTACGTCTGGCTTCTGTAAGGTAACGTTATTTTTTGGAGACGACACAAAATAAGCTGAGAGAAAGAACTAGCATACCGTACTGTGGGTTAAAAAAAAGTACAACCTTGTTGTTCATCGGAAATGAAAAATAACAGTTGAAAGTTTAAATTCAACACAGTTATAAGTGTTCAATGTGGGCTCCTCCAGAAACATGAACGAAACGGTAACTCGTCCCACACTTTTCTCAGCATGATTTTTTTTTCTTTTTTTGCGGAGTTGAATGCTTAACATTCTCGCAAGAATCGCCACTAAATTAAAATTCTACAGACTTTAATTAATATAAGATTAAACGTAATATTTGAATATGATACAAGAATTAAAAAATTATAAGCAATAATATCGAGCTTCATAAATATGATTCAAGATATTAAAAAACAACATTATGTCAAAATTATAAAATTATTCTACCTTTATTAAAAAATTTATAGAGCCCAAATCCTTTTAAGAATTAAAATTCATTTCCTAAAATATATTTAATTTTAATATTTATTCAATTGGACACGAGAAAGTCGCAGCTGTCATAAATTAACTACAGCAAGCTTCAGAACCTTAATTAAGGCCTGAAAATTGTAGCATCTTATTTCCTGTTGCGTTCAAAGCGTAGAATTACTGTTTGCGGCAAATTCCCAAATAAACAATGTCTACTTCGGGAGAAAACACAATTGAACTGTAATTAACATGGAGCTATTATGTTACATAAATGCGAAACTTGAAACAAAAGGGTGAGAAATTAAATTGTGCGTGCACTGAGTATAAATCAAAATATTTATTAGAATATATCTGTCTTTATTAAATGCGTTTAAAACTTACATCTATTTAAAAGTTGACGATATTTTTACAACTTCTAAGCCATATAGAAAATAAGTAGACTTAATGAAGTACTAGTGCAGGAGTTCTCAAACTATGGTACGCGTACCAGTACTGGTACAAGAAGCTCTGGTTACTGGTACGCAAAAATCTGATACTGGTAGTGATATTAAATAAAAAATATAGTATTTGAAATCAAAAACAACTCAATACCCCCTTCTCTTTTTTGATTTATCAGTTAGCCGGCCCCGTAGTCTCTTCACTGTGCTATATTACTGCTTTGACAGCGTTTTGCTTCCTCTTATTTTAATTTAATTTCGATTAGAATTATACATAATGGAACAAATTTAGATGTTCAGCTGATCTTTCATCCCACCTGAAAAAACGAAAAAGTCTTCTTCTATTACTATATTACAATATATGTGTGTATAATATATATTTCAACGAGATTCTATCTAGTATTAAAAAGTAGTTTATTTTCAGGAGATATGTGAATTTCGTATGTAGGTTATTCATTTATTAAATTTTCTTAAGAGTATTTTACTGTTGATATAAACATAGTGTTCATATAACAAAAATGTACGAACAAGGCGACTTTAAATGGTATATGTTTTAAAGTTTAACGAAGCTATGTAGTATATAATGTTCTGTATTTGAATGGATTTATTAACAGATTGAAATAATATTTGCTATTCAAAAATAATATACTTTATAATAATAAATACATCCTTCTCATTAGCAATACACATTAGCAATTAATAGAATCACCCTACTGAATATGTATCAATTTACGCCAATAAGTCATTAAGTATTGTAGCTTTTTTTTGTACTAAAACAATGTATTTTGATAGTGTACTTATTATTGAAATGCAATGATGGTGATACATTTTACCTGAATGCTAAAATAAAGCAGTCAATCTAACTACAAATTTGTTAATGTAATTATGCAATTAAATAGAGTAGAATCTGATCAGACTGAAGCACAAAAGACTGGGAAAATATTTCGTTTTAGACATATTCCGTTTATACAGGTTTTTCTGTATTAGCTTTGAATTTGTCACCTGGTGGTTCGCGAAAGTATCAACTATTATTTAGTGGTACGTAGATCTAAAAGTTTGGGAACCCCTGTACTAGTGTAATAAATTACTAGATTACAAAAAGTAGGGACAGAAAGTACATTTTATTTAGATAAACACTTGTAGCGTATAAATTACAACGATTTCCAATATTACACAAATGAGTACTTTCATAGTATACGGCCCTTGGGGAGATAGAGAAAATGGTCTTGGCGAGAGAAGGAGATTTAACAACCTGTTTTCTGGCAATCTATTCACTTTTTTATATACACCAACAATTTTTTCAATATTTATACAATTTATTTAAACAATTACAATATATATATATATATATATAATGTTTTATATATATATATGTGTGTGATGATTTTGTTCTGTTTATATCAAACATTAGATCACCAGCTTCCAAAATACAGTTGTTCGGAGGATCAGTTGGGCCAATAAAGGTGAGAACCATTAGAAGTTTCCTAATGAAGAGTATGGTTTGACAAGACACAATTTATTTAGTAGAGGAAAATATCTGTTGGGGATGTAAGACGTTAATATTCTACAAATAAACAGGTTGGCATGTCTTTATTGTTCAAAACAATTCATATGTAGTTTCATCTAAGCTTGCGCAGTCGATTTTATACCAAAATGCGTAGGAGCACAATAACGGCATTGTGACAAAAAGAATATCCAACGAGAGAACGAATTTCGGCGGATTCATCAAAACGCGGTGACGTGATTTCTTTTTGGCACGAAAGCAATGTTTTAGAGCAAACTAGAGATTCAAATTTAAAAGGAAAGATCTTTGAAAGGGATTTTAAGAAGGGGGGAAGTTTTTACTATCGCAAAGTCAAGAAATAACCCTTTAAGACCGGAAGAGTTTTGGTAGAAATTAAAAGTTTTAGTTTCTAACGCTAATATTTTATTGAAAAAAAAAAACATTAAAAAAAATTCCTATGCCAGGCTACGTAAAGGGGAATCTACAAAATTGTGTGGTGCAGACTCGGCTTTAAATCACAGAAAAAGAGGAAATTGTATTTTTCTTTTTCCTTGGGATCACCTACACAATTGCGTAGGTCAGGTCTTAAAGGGTTAAAGACGCGTAAATACGATTATATTATTGAAAGGATTAAAAAAAAAAAACAATAATAATATTTTAAGGGGAAAATAGTGAAATAATACGGGAATTTTTTTTATATTATTTAGCTAAGTTAATAATTAAAATATTTTGCCTGTATATAAATACGTATATAAATAAGAATAAAAGTTCATCAAGCTTTGTCTTCATGGTTGTTTACATCATTTGGCAATAAATCTCACTTTCTGAAGACCAAACTGCGCCAAGCTTAAAAGACAAAATAAAAGTAAAAAAATAAATAAACAAATAAAAATGCCAAGTTCCTACAGTGAAAAAATACCCATAAATGTTACATAAAGTTACGATAAACTGAGTATTTTTAAGCCAAATTTTGCACCGTTTTAAAAGATCCTTAATATATTACAGAGTTAGCTGTATTAGATAACTCAATAAAATATGCAAAAAGTAATTTCCCATGAAAAAATAAATTTCAAGCATTCAGCGTAGGTCAAATCTACATAATCTAAAATAGAAGCTGGCTTCAAAGAGAATACCGCAGATTCCATTTATATACAATATAATAATCTTATACGAAAATTACCTAATTCTGATTACACTGCTTGTCTTGACAAGACTTTAATACCACCAATATAACAGGACTTGTTTGAAAAGATAAATAAAGAAAACTTCCCTTTTTTTACTTAGAATAAGCGCATATGGGCAATTTTTTCTCAGTGAGAGGTTCTCATTTGATAGCATTAATATTTCAATTTCTTATCGCTAAAGAGCAGCATTTTCTCTCAAAATCTTAACGTAGATTTAAACAGTGTTTCCTGTTGTTATTTATTGAAAGACAGGCAATAACATAAATCCACTTTCCCTCACATAAACGTGTTAAATTGCCTGGCAGTTAAATCAGCCTGCTTTCCGCCTATTAAACTTTCATGTCTAAAACACGATGTTTCTGACTAATAAAAATGAAGTTGAGGCATGACCTGAATTCTAATCTATAGATTTAATGCATATAGCCTTAAAGAGTTTTAAAAATATTTTTGAACAGAAATTGAAATTTCGATTGATTTTAATCATCGTCATTAGAAAGTTCAAGGACGAATTCTTACAGGAATGAATTAAAGATAATTTAAATGTTTTAAAAGAATTGTTAAATGAAAAACCTTAATTAGTTTTTATGGCACAAAGTTAATGAGATTGTTTGATGTTATTTGACATACAAAAACAATTAATATTCGTTAAATAGTGTTGTAAACTATTACTGTAGAAGTGTTAAAATACTTGTTTCTGAATGTTTCATAAATGTGTTTTAATTTAAAGCAATTATTTAGATATTTCATTGCGAATACTAAGAAAAACTGCTGACACCTGTCACTAAATAAGTAAATCGCAATTGATGATATCTGTAACATTTTATACATTACAAATAATTATTATTTTAAATAAAAAGAACGTGCATTTTGAACCAATTAAATATGCAGTGTAATAACAGATTATCTTAAGTAGGTGTTTAGATTTTCCATTATGCTATTAAGCTAAACTCGCTGAAATATATTACGAAGTGATAAAATCATAATTCTTAATATTTATAATATTTTATACATTACAAATAATAAGAGAAAATAAATTTTATTAATTAAACAACTAAATATATAATAAATCAAACGATATGATAAATACACGCTAAAAAAATATTAAAGATATTACTTAAATTTGACGTATTCTTAAAATTAAAAGCTTCATAGAGTCTAAAACATTCTTATGAGCATAAATACATCAAATAACATCCAGTAAAGCTTAGATTTCCTTAATAGTCTGTAAAACAAAATTTTGGGAAGGGGGCATAGTCCAGGCAATAGGGAATTTTACCTAGCAAAATTAATGGTAGTACTGGAAATCGGCTTTCTAGATGTTTTTTGAGTCGCTGAATCCAAATTTGTAACTTCCCACCAAAATTTCCCCCGGCAACCTCCCCAAATTTTGGTAAAAAGCCCCCAAAAAAGGTTTTTATTAAAAAAATCAATTTTTTTTATTGTTTTAGAGAAAAAAGTATCTAGAAATTCAGAAAGTAGACAAAATTTCCAACAAATTAGATATATGACATTATGACTTAGGATGAAGGGGAAGGGGGGATCTGCCTCGGAACATGCGCGCGGTGCTGCGTAAACTAAGTTGCGCAATTCCACTTAACCGCTCACACGTTTACATTCGCCCTCCCATCTCCCCTCCGAACTTTCTCTATAAGGTTTACTTTAAGATTTTCGGGTCGCTAAATCCGAATTTTTAACTTAAATTTCTTATTATTTCAGGGGTAAAGCATTACGAAATTCAGAAACTAGACAAAATTTGCTACAAATAGGATATATGACATTATGAATTAGGATGAACGGGGAGGGTGAGGGCTGCCTCTGAACATGCACTGCGGCGCTACGTGCACTAAATTATGAAGTCCAGGCAATAGGGGATTTTATCTGGCAAAATTAATACTAGTTCTGGATTTCGACTCACTTTTCGTTTTTTGGGTCGCTGAATCCGAATTTGTAACTTCCCACCAAAATTTCACCCGGCAACCCCCCAAAAAATTGATTTTTTGAAAAAATTTGGTTTTTGAGAAAAGCACGCGGGGAATGTTCCGAGGCAGCCCCCTCTCTCTCCCCGTTTATCCTACGTCATAAGGTGATATATCCTATTTCTTTCAAATTTTGTCTAGTTTCTGAATTTCGTAATGCTTTTCCCCTAAAACAATAAGAAATTTAAGTTAAAAACAAATATTTCGGGGGGAAAATTTTGGGGGTAAGTTAAAAATTCGGATTCAGCGACCCAAAAAACTTAAAGTAAACCTTATAGAGAAAGTTCGGAGGGAAGATGGGAGGGCTAATGTAAACGTGTGAGTGGTTAAGTGGAATTGCGCAACTTTGTCCACGCAGCACTGCGGCGCATGTTCCGAGGCAGATCCCCCCCTCCCCCTTCATCCTAAGTCATAATGTCATATATCTAATTTGTTGCAAATTTTGTCTACTTTCTGAATTTCTAGCTACTTTTCTCCTAAAACAATAAAAAAAACAATAATAAAAATTTTTAATAAAAACCTTTTTCGGGCCTTTTTACCAAAATTTGGGGGGTGGGGGGGTTGCCGGGGGAAATTTTGGTGGGAAGTTACAAATTCGGATTCAGCGACCCAAAAAACATCTAGAAAGCCGATTTCCAGTACTACCATTAATTTTGCTAGGTAGAGTCCCTATACAGTCTCTATTGCCTGGACCAGCATATATTGACAATATTGAAATAAGAAAGAAATGTAGGAAGCTCTCAGAAATAACTCAATAATTAACAACATGTATAATAATCACTTATAAACAGAATAAGCTAAATAATGCTATAAAAGGGGGATAAAATATCTCTATTTAGATTGACGAACGTTTCATAGCACAAACGGCCAATGGCGCATCCAGTATTACGCTTTGGAGGGGGCTAGCATATTTTAGAGGCCTATATGTGCCCAGATCTTGCTCGGCCCGCTGCCGAGCACTGTTTTCTTTTATTGGATTTGATGAGATGTGCCGGATCAGTTCCTGACTTACATTTTTTCTGCTGACTTGAGTAGAGTCATAACCAGTCAGAGAAGCCAGAGGAAGCTCTGGAAAGCTTTGGTAGGGCTAATTCTGAATGCTTTTAACATGTTAAATAAAGAAATACTGTACTAAAATATATTTTTAATTTTTGCGATTTTTTTGGTGCGTTTCTGTACTTGGATAACTTTAAAGTGTGTTTGCAATCAAAGGATTTAAAGTTTTATTATTAAATTATCAAGCTATTATGAAGGTTAAAGAGAGCAAGAGGTTGCACAGGGCCTTAATCTTTTAATTAAGTAAATTTTAAACATGCTAATATTTCGAATTTCATAAATAAAATTTATAAAAGAAAAAAAATGTGTGACAAAATTAATATATTTTCTAAAATTCCGATTTTTTTAAAGATCCATTAATAATAATAATAATATTCTTCCATAATTTTTAAAAACTTTAAATATCTAGTCTAGTCTGGGAGGGGCTTCAGCCCCCTTAGCTCCCCCATGGGTGCGCCAATGCAAACGGCGTCGTTTTCAAAATCATTCATGATAGAAATATTTTCACAAAATTTAAAAACAATAACTTAGTAAACAATGTCACGAGACATCATGCATAATGAAAATCAGTGCAAACATAAAATTAAATTAAATTGGATATATGTGAGCGTGGATTAATTTTTACTAGTGTTACTAAAATTTCATAGCATCTCTTTGCAAATTTTAGGTAAATGAAGACACACTGAATCATGGCAAATATTTTCGCTGCGTAAAAATATCTCTATTGATTCCTGGATAATGGATGGTAAATAAAATCTTGATGGATAAATTAATCTGCTATTTTTAAAATCGATCCGTAAAGGTTTTTTGCTGCATAATCTGGCCAAAGCTGTGGTTCTCATGTTGTGTTTGATGCCTGCTATATGTTCTTTGATTCTAGTTTTAAGTTTTCTGCTTGTCATACCTATATAAAACAGCATTATCCCATCTTCTTTGGTGAAAGAGTAGGAGTAAAAAAAGAGAAATAGAAAAAAAATGGTCATTTTTTTTTTCAAAAAAAACTATGGCCATTTTTTTTTTCTATTCTGACCAGAGTTCTAACTTTTTACGACTGCCCTTTCATCTTCACCTAACACTCTATATATAATACCTGTTTCATAGTAATAGAAGGCGTCAGTCCATCAGAAGAAAATAACTCGGTTAAAGCGGAAAATTGGTTAAGCGGGACTCGTATAATCGGGACTCTATTGCAAAAATAATCCGACAGCATACTGTCTATGTGGGTACTAAAAGTATTTGAGATTCTGATTTTTAATTGGGATTGCACCGTAACATGTTTCAAAAACGATCTGAAACTCATAGTTTTTATTTATTATTTTTTTTTAATTAGTAACTTATTTAAAAATGTAAAGTTGCGTGTTTCTTCAAAGATTCCTTTTAATAATTGCTATATATATGGATCTCTAAGAAAAGTCTCTCAAAAAAAATATCTACAACTACATCATACGTATTTTAATCTTCTTTCCAAAGCCCTACTTTTGCCCTACTTTTATCAAAACAAAAACATAAAATAAATTGATATATTGGTAATCAGATTAATAAATATTTTGAGTGTTCTTCCAGTGTGTTGTTATTTTAAAAATTTAACCTGGTGGGAAAAGAAACTTTCCCTTTACAGGTCGATTAGTTTCATTTTATTTTATGCTTATAATAAATATAAAATATTATATTAATAATATATAATTATATAATAAAATTATAATTATATATAAAATTATTTTATGTTTGGACCATTTTACATACAGTAAGAAATCTGACAACTTTCTTAATTTTAATCGAACATTTTTTTAAACTATCGCTGCACCCAGAAGATAACTAATAGTACAGCTCATTCCTTTATAAGCTCGATGAACAATTGAAAATCTCTGTATAGAAACCCCTAATAGCACAGCCGGTCAATATTACGTCGCAATCGTGACACATGGTCACAGTCTGAACAAGGAAAAAAAGGTGACATCTTTATTCCGTCACATTTTGACGATCATAGTGTTATTCTACTGTGAAGTCACCAGGACCGATAAATGTTTCGTGTGTGGCTCTTCTGAAAGTTAGACTTATCAATTTTACAGTAATGTAGATACGACTCATCTTCCTCATCACATAATGGATATCTCGCAATGTAGAATTTGCCTTTGCGTCACAGTGTTTTCACATTTTGGCAACATTCAAGTCACCGTACAATTAGGGATGATGGGACGATAATGATTCGGTTTCCAGCTTCGCAGACACGTTACAAAGGGATTCCAGGATTCCAAGATTTTAATTATATTTTTGCTAACTTATTTGACTTATCTTTGCAATGCCGTGAAACGCAAAAATATGTTGTCACTTACGAATGTTGTTACTTTCATAAGATGTAGAAGAAAATAAATCCAATCCTGTTGCTGTAACGTCTGCATTCCCATTTTCTAACGATCCGAAATTGATATAAAAGGTAAGGAAAGTTATTCCGGCATATTTTAATGGTTAAAAGCTGACATCCAACAAAGCACCCAATCTGTGATCCTTATGTAACATTATATAATGATTTTTTACAATAAAACAGCCAGTTTGACTTCACAATGGAATAAAAAATGACTTTTTCTTAAAAAACACTATGTCATTAACTAAATAAGACACATTGTGACACTTGGAACTATTTTTAACGTCCGCATTATACCGCCGCAAGTTTTCAGTTTTTTCTGCGAGATAGCAAGATAAAATATATAACACAAAACAAAAGAAATCGCTTCGGAAAACAATTTTATAAAATTCAAACTAACACGTTTTAATTTTATAAAACCAAATCCTATCTTTTAAAAAAGACAAAACAAAATACAGGAAGGATACAAGTTAGTCAGGCAATTGCGCAAATGAATAATTTTCAAAATAGTAATTGTAAGGTACCACTTCAAAAGCAAATTATTAGCCTTGTATCATTTGTATCATACTTCTTACCTCAGTGCATTAATCGAGAAAGCGTTATTCCATAGCCACGTTCACCAGCCCTTTCAGCTGTAAATTTAGTTGTAGATGTTATTAACGTCAGGTTTACAATCCATCAGTTCGATTATGCATTTCTGAATTCAAATGACGAATCAGCACTGCACTTCTTTGATCGAGGTGAACATACTTACGAACATATGGCAGGAACTTATTTTAAAAAGTAACATTTACAGAGTAACGAAAAGCATCCTCGTCGAACGTTTGTAAGAAAAGTAAACTGTGTGAATTTATATACTGTCATATAATCATTTATACTCTTAAATTTTGTTGTAATAACTGCGCGTGTGCATAATAAACCATTATTTTTGCTCAACTGACTTATGTCCAATTTGCACAGAAAATGCGACCCGTTTAGAAGGAAACCTTCTTTTTCAAGATAAGGTACGGCAAACTCTTAAAAAAATACTGGGCTAAAAGGAATAAAAAGAAAGGAAATATATACAGCAAAAATGCCAATAGGAAAACTGGAAGTCAAAAATCCCATCAGAAAAGCGTCAACAATTGCGTGCAAAGCAAGGTATAACAGTAGATTGCACGTGATATGGAGAAAAATGCATAATGGGATGAAAAAGAAAAATATATAAAAAATGATAAAGAATGAAAATGTATTAATATTGAAGTGTTTAAAGAAAATCAAATATTATTGCAATAAGGAGAAATTAGCAGAATAGTTTACAAAGGATTTAATTTTGTCTTCTTTAACCACACTAAAATCAATTTTATAATTAAATATATTGAAAATTGAATGTTACAATATAATCAATCTAAATTAATTCATTAAAATCAATATCATATTAAATATAGACAATGTAAATGTATTAAATAGATGCAATATTTTTTAATTTTTGTTTACGGTAAAAGATGCATTTTATTAAAATGTGTCAAAAAAATAAAGTAATAATTTATTTTAAATAATTTAGAATTTTATTTATTAAACTGATAAAATTCTAAAATGAGACATGTAAAAATTTATCCCTTACACAAATTTTATATTCAATGTTAAAGGAAAAGATGTTAAACAATTTAAGCAGTATAATTACTTTTTATATGAAAGGAATATTTTTTCTCTGAGAAAGACGTAAATTTATCACAAAAAGACTTTTCGATTAGCACAAACTAAGCTCTTTTGAATGCAAAATTATATATGATTTAATTATTTCTTATTACTAAATGAATTATTCAATAGAAAGAATTGTGTGTAATTTGAGATATATCTTTTTGAAGAAATAAATACAACTGCAACAATCAATTTGCTATTGGCTGAAATCCAACTAACACACAAAATACTTTCTGTCATTCTAATGGGTGAAAATTATTTTAAACCAATTAAATCTTTTGCAAATGTTTGACAGGTTTCTAATTGTCTTGTCAACTTAGAAATTGGACAAATACCAGAAACCTAAAAAATTTCGAAAGACTTTGTCTGAAAAATTTGACAGGGTTTTGGGTTTTTATTTCTATAAAATGTTTCTCTTCAAGAAGCTAAGCGCATCAAGGTAGTAAACAAGTCAGAAATAGTACGTCAAATGTGAAAAATGAAGTACGTTCGTACTATAACTAGTTTTACAAATATTAAGATCCTGGTGCAATAGCTGTTGCATTCTTATGCAAAAATGCATGGTTACAAAAGTTATTATGATTATATATATTAAATTCAGTAATACGAAAATAATATGACTACATCTTCAATATGAAGTAATCACCATGGCAACCTAGAATCATTACCTATCATGGGATATCATTGAATTAATTACGTATGATAGCATTTAATAGAATGAAGAAAATTTTTATTAATGCCTTTGTAAGTTTGATTCGATTTTTATAAAATTTGAAATGACTCGAAACAATTCTGCAACAGTTATATATATTAAATCTCAAACTATTCGGTTGGATAGTTTTTACGCTGTTATATGCGGTCAGAAGAACAGACAGACGGACGCACCAGACGACGACTATTGGACTACGTATAATTACGAACGCACCTAAAAAAAATTGAGAAAATTTCGACTGATAGATCATTAAAAAATAGCTCATCTTTACATTAAATAAATATTATAAATATTGAAAAAATGCTTATATGTATATGAAAAGTAAATAGGTTGCCAGGAAACATACATAAAATTCACTTCACTCGCCAAGGCCATTTTCTCTATATCGCCAAAGTCCATATAATAAAAATATACCAAATACTCTTCAATTTTTTGCCCGATATTAGTTAATCACAATAATATAAAAAAAAAGCAATTTAACAAATTACAACGACCATTTGGAAAATGATTTTTTCAAAGACTAAAATTTAAGACATAAAAAATCGCACGGAGTTGATCCTACATTACGTACGCCATGGATTAAACGATAACATTCCTGGACCCATCATTAACAAATTTTAAAAGAAATTTCAGTTTTACAATTTTCGGTACTGTAAATTTTTAAACTTCTACGGAGCTGGTCATACATAACGTACGCCATGAATTAAGGATTAATAGTGTTATTACACGTAAAAATTGCAAGCAAGAAAAATCGCCTGCGACTCGTCAGATTTCCTATGAAACTTACGTAATAGCCAAGCATTTCATTGGCTGTTCGGGAAAAGGCTTTTCTATCATCAGATTTCCAAAAAATCTCACGACCAATTTTAAATAAAATTTCATTCTTAAACTTCTAAGCATCCGACTATATTACTTTTTATACCGTCGGATAGAGAAAAAAATGTACTTTTAAATGCAATTTGTTTGAAAGCTGTATCTCAATTTGTTTCTGATTTATTAATTTTTTTGTAGTTTTTATTACTTTTTTGTCATAGTGGCAACACTCTGTTGTCCATCGTTGCTGAAACCAAAGGGAAATACAGATTACTGTATATACCAATCAGATAACGAATAAATTGCGGATTAAACCAATGAAAACGTTCAGATATGCTTTTGATTTCCTACCCTGACGAGAACAATAACCATTTTTCCAAATGGTTAAAAAAAAATCGCTGATATTATAGCAATGGTGGAAACGACTTGAGCAATTAATTTTGTTTTTATCGGAAATTCATTACATTCTAAACAATGTGCAATTTCTCTTTCAGACCGTCAAATAGGGAAAATTTCAACTTTCAAATGCAACTTGTTTAAAAAATGCATCTCATTTTACCGATATTTGTGGTTTAAAAATAACTTTCAAGCATGCTTTTTTTTATGTCCACCTCTATTGCGTGCTGTGCAATTAACCCGTTTGCACTTAAAACAATATGAATAGTTAGTTCAACTTTTGTTTCAAATAATATTTCATAGCAAAATTAAAACTCCGCCATTAAATAAATAAAACGAATAAAACACAAATTTAACAGATATGAAATCGAACTATGCGCTTAAAAACGTGGTATGATCAAAACTAAAAAGGCGGCTGTAAAATTCGAAATCTTTGGCGATTTCTTCGGTTATTAACGCCTGACACCCTTGCATTTTAATAGATTTAAAAGCTTTATTTGAATGCATAATTGATATTTTTCATAGGAAAATGTTTCTTGGAGTTGTTAGTGACCAATCAAGAAAAACATAGTAAATGTAAAAAATCTAATAAAGTTTTCAATTAAAAATGATTTTCATTAATGTTATATTCACCGGGTAATACAGGGTGTCCATAAAAGAATGTCCCAGCTATAAATTTTAACCCTTAAATGCCTGGTGTTGCTTTTCGGCAACATACCCACTTTAGGCTCTAAAATACTATTAGAATAATATTAAAGCTATAATGCCTAATGTTGCCAATAAAATACATTCTGAAAATAGTATTAAATCGATTTTCAACATGTAGATGGCAACCCTTGTGCTGTTTAAGAATAAAGATAGATTTATTTTTTCAATTGTTGCTACTTGTTCTTTTTGTTTTGATTGGAAGCTTGCGAAATACCCTATTTTGACCTGCAGTGAGTAAGTAAAATTTATTTCTTATTATAGTTCCTAAAATTCTTGTGTGTTTAATATTATTGAATTTTATCAAAGGAAATTATTTTTTCAATTAAACACCAGTATTGACGATTAATAACAAACTGTTTTTTAGCCGTAAACTATACTTAAAACAAAATATGATTTTTTTAAGTATTTTTCCCATGATTTATTTAAAAAATGAAAGCCGAAAAACATTATTACAATGATTTTTGAAAAATCAGGCATTTAAGGGTTAATAGTATCAACTACAAGCGTTATAGAGTGTTGGTTCATGGTAAAAAATAAAGAGTAACTGAAACTTTAGATAAGCGCATACGCGAGTACTGCTTTGTTATTGACTCGCATGCAGTGCCACATATGCAAAATGGCGACTCCTGGTCGTAAAGCGTTATTGCTGAAATAAATATTTAAAAGCCGTTAGAGCCATGCAATTGTTTCCTTTGGTGCTTTATAAAAGATCGTGTCTAGGTTGTCCGCTACCTAATGATTTGCCAGAGTTCAGACACAGAATTAAAGAGGCTATTGCTTCCATTAGCCCGGACTTGTTATCCGAAGTGTGGGAAGAATTAGACCTTATGTTGTATGTGTGCCGTATAACTAAATGTGCACATGTTGAACATTTGTAAGAAGAAGGTTAGTTTAGGTAGGTTAGTCTACCTTCAAATTGATGTATGATTTTATGGACACGCTATAAATGTTGAAATCGGGAAGCTCTGGTTGCATCTCCGGGTATTTGTATATACAGGTGGTTATCAAAATAATGGAAACACCCTAGATTTTGAAGGAATTCTTTATTAATATGGCGTAGGACCGCCTTTGGCATGTAATACAGCTTGGATTCGCCTGGGAATCGAATCATACAAATTCTGAATAGTGTTTAGAGGAATATTGTACCATTCTTCATGGAGATATTGTGAAAGTTCCGTGAGAGATGCCGGTGGAGGATATCGATTCCGGATTGAATGCTCTAAAATAGACCACAACGGTTCGATTATGTTGAGGTCTGGGGACTGTGCGAGCCAAGGTAGATGTTCCACCTCATCCTCATGTTCATCAAACCATGATTGGACAACTCTGGCTGCATGAATAGGGGCATTATCATCCTGGAAAATTCCATCTCCTGCAGGAAACAAAATTTGCATCACGGGATGGACCTGGTCAGCTAAAACTTTCTATACTTCTCCCCAGTTATCCCTCCTTTCAGGGTTACGATTGGACCAGAAGAAAACCATGGCACGGCTGCCCATACCATGACCGATCCACCTCCATGCTTGACAGTTGGACGGCGGCAATCAGGATCATACGCTTGTGCAGGTGTTCTCCAGACATGTACCCGTCCTGTTGTGGGGTACAATGTGAAAGAGGATTCGTCTGACCATATAACAGTCTTCCACTTATCAATCGATCAGGTTTTGTGGTTGTGGCACCACTCTACACGACGTTTGGCATTAGCATCTGTGACAAGTGGCTTAGGAATTGCTGTTCTGCCGCAAATGTTCTCTTTATGAAGGTATCTCCAAACTGTAATTGTTGACACTGGAGAATCCAGATGCTGATTGAGCTCTGCGGTCACTTTGGCTGCAGTTGTTTTCTTTTTAGACATTACAATCCGCTTCAATACCCGTCGGTCTCTTTCACTCAGCTTCTCCTTCCGTCCACTATTTTGCTTTGCTGATCTTGTCTTTCCGCGCTGTGTGTATGCTGTCATGACTTTAGACACCGTACCTCTAGAAACGCCTATAAGCTGGGATGTTTCGGTCACCGTTGCTCCAGCTAGTCGGGCTCCTACAATTTGGCCTCTTTGAAAATCTGTGAGGTCTGACATTTTACGCTTCTGACAAAAAAAATCAAAACGTAGACAACTCTTCTAGGGCTCTCTCATACTACCTAATACATGTACTTTTTATATTAAAAAAATCTGGTAGCTAAGATTATATTTTAATGCTTACGAAGGGAATTCTTAAATGTCCCTTTCATTCACAAGTGTTTCCATTATTTTGATAACCACCTGTATATATATTTTTCATTTATTGGTGTTGATCTCAGATAAAAATGACGTCTCGTTCAAACTTAGCTTGCATTTTAATTTCTGAAGTAGAAACTATTTACCATACTTTCGATAAAATGTCAGTTTCAGTGGTGCTTCATTACATTGATACGGAGATTGAGGCCTAGAAAAAGGTTTTAAATGCCTCAATTTAATAAAAATGGCGTTATTTTTCAAAATATGCTTATGCAATATCAATGTAATTGGTATACCGTTAATAAATACATAATATTTTTTTTAAAGATGCGTTTTCATTCATAAATAAAAAATATTTTGTAACAATTGCGTCAAAGTGCCGTAGCTTTCACTTATTTTTAATGCCACCTGTTTCGAGATTAAAACCTATCAAATAAAGAAAAAAAAATATCAAAAAGATAAAGAAAGAAGAAAAATATTTTGGTTATATTTTTTCAAATTCTGCTTAAATCACGCAAAACATAGTCTGCTTCATAACTTGCTTCATTCTAAGAAAAATCCTTTTAAAATCCATCCTATAGACTTGATGATTTATAATTCAAAACATCAAAGAAACTTTTATATATAATATATTAAAAAATTTAATGAATAATAATAATAATCAGAAACGAAATTTAATTGAAAAAGATTTAAAAACAAGATAAAAACGGATTTATTTCAGATTTCGCAATTCATTTCTTTTTAACGTATTTCACTGTTTAAAATTATGATAATCATGCATTAAATACTTTTGAATTTCAAATAAATGATCATGTCAAGAGATTTTCCAGCGACAGTTTTATGCACCATGGAATTTTTTAAATCCAACTCGGGTATGAAAATTATTTTTGAAGACTTGTAAAACCGTCTTCTTAAAAAGTATTTTAAAATAACAATTAATAAAAAAAAAAGTCATATATGGAAAATACTTTAAATGTTCTTACAAAAAAATATTTTAATTAAAGTAATTTTTTATCTGAATTACTTGGATGCTCATAGTAATATAAAGATTCTTTCTTACGATCGCAACCTTTATTAGCTAAATTAATTTAGCTAATAAATTATACCAACTAATCAAAAATACAGATAAAAAGAACTACAAAAAAATATGTCATAAATATGAATTGAATAAATAAATATGAAACTTATGACGCCAAAAAAATTACTTCTGAATACATTAAGCTTCACTTAGGGCATTTAAATATACAATAATATTGTTCCCATTAAATTAACGACAAATCAAATATATTACCATTAGAAAAATATATAAATAATAATAAATTCCATACCGTTATAATGAAACTTTTAGTTTGCATCAGAAAAAAGATATTAACTGTTTGATGATTTTTTTTCGTTTGAAAATTGATACTTCGAAGTAAGCTGAATAAATCGTCTCAATTTTTTATCACCTTTATTAACTGTCCCAAGTTTTCCTTCTATTGCACATAAATAAGAATAATGATAGACTATTTACCACGAAAAATTATGAAAAATTAATCGAGAAGCATAACAGCTATTAATATAATTTTAATACTTTTGATAATTAGTATCTCTTTCGTTTTAAATATGTGATTTTATTACTTTAAATATGATGCATTTTACTAAACAAATTAGGATATTTATCCATTGAATAAGATAAAAATTAACGTGTATATTATTAAATGAAATATATATTGCACATGGGTTTTTTAAATTTTTTCATAAATTCTCAGCCAATATTACAGTTTTTTTTTTTTTTTTTTTTTTTTTTTTTTTTTCTTTTAAGAAAAGAAGTTACAAAGTAGCGTTGCTTTTTATTAAAGGTAATTTTTCCATGTATACGTTCTTTACATATTTTTATTGTATAAACGTAGTGATTTGCTGTTGCTGTTGTTATTTAAAATGTTTGCAAATTGAATTGAAAACTTTTAGTTGCCTGTTTCTTACTTTATATTTTTGAATTTGCAAATTGCTATTAAGCGTTTGAAATTCTCGTATGAACGCTAAGAGATTAAATAATTAAATAGCATTTTTATTGTCTCATCTTTTACTCAAGCTCTTATATAGGTTTTAATCTTACATAAATTTTAATCTTTAATCTTTCTAAATTTAATTCTTTTTAATCTTATATAGTGGGAGATTCTCAAAAGGTGGGATCATTAAACGTTAACTATATGTAATTTTTTAAATTTTCAAATTTAAGGCCAATTTTTTTAATAGTATAGTATATAAGTCTACAAAATTATACACAAACATTAAAAGACATCAACTATTCTGGAAAATTAATTATTAAAGCATTTAATTAGCAGTTGTGTACGTTACAAGTTTTGAACATTTTTTCGCACGTACGTTACAGATTTTGGACATTGCTGACAGATTTTTGACGTTGCGCTTAGTATTTAAAAACTTCTTAAGACTAAGAATGTAGTAAATGTGTCCTATAATTGTATGTGTATACATATATATGCATAAACTTTTTGTTACCCAGTAATAATAATAATAAAATCAAATGTTAATCTCTGATATTAAAATATTTACTACTTTTTTAGAAGTAATATCTTAATTTTATAGGAATTACACATTATGCAAAAAACATACCTTTACATAATATTAGAAGTATCCAACATATAATTTATTCTTTTTTTCTTTAAAAAAAAAAAAAAAAAGTTATACTGCCAATTTTTTTTAATGCACATATCTATAATTTCTTTATCAAAAGAAAAGTCTTTTCTTGCTGTCACCGGGTGAGGTGGATTTGTTGATTTCAACAAAAAATCTTCATATTTTAAATTTGTGCTATCTTTTTTAAATGGATAACGAAACCTGTTAAAATCAATGTCTGCCTGAGGAGTCAAAAGATTTATAGAAAATATTTGTTCACCATTGTCAATGCTGATCTTTTCAATGATACCTGGCCATAAGTTTTCATCATGAATTAATACAAAGTACCAGTCACCAATGTCAATCTATTTTAAACTGTGAGGAGTCAATTGTAGAAACAATATTTTTTCACCACCTTCACTGGTAATGCATTCTTGATTGTTTTTTACAGAGATTGTAAAAACCAGATATATTTCTTATTTGAATAGTACCAAATTTGTTTGTCGTGTGTACGGAGGGAATCTTTTGAGTACCTTAAACAGTTTTCGCTGGTTGTCTTCTATACTTTGAATACTGTCAATTTCTGTTTTTTTTTTTTTTTTTTTTTTTTTTTTTTTTTACCAAAGTTACAGCACGAAGTGGTTTAAACTTTTTATTTGCCTTGCATTTTGGTGGGGGAGCAAAGAGGAAGAATGGAATTTTAAGGAGATGGGATTCTTAAACCGTGAATTTAGAAAAAAGGAACTCAAATACAATAATTCAACAAAAAAATATTTATTTTATTTTTTAATATGTATGTTAGAACAATGGACTCTGTTATAATATATTTATTTATGTATTTAGAAAATTAAAATTATTAATGTTTAGATCGTTCCACGATTTGGACATTGTTATTAAATAATCTTTTGGTGTACATTTGCTACAAAGAAAACTTTACAAAATACATAAAAACACGTAAATTACTTAAGAATAGCTATTGAAATAAAAAAGGAATTTTACTATTAATTTTAAATCATACTTTTAAATAAGCATGCCCGAAATTTCATAACGATCGCAGCGGTCGCCATATTGTGTCTATCGCTACACACATTAGTTGAGCATGCTTCAAGTCAAGTTATATTATTACACGTACTAAATACACTTTATTTATACAAAACACGGTAATTATTTACGATAAAACATTATGATAAATATCTTTTTATACGTTTCAGGACACCAAATCATCTTTAAAAATAAATTTACCGAAAATAAAATCGGCGTTTCCATCGTTACCCGATTCGGACATTCTACTTTCTTATTTGAGAAAAGTACATTTATTGCAGAAAAATATAAAAACACATACAAATAATTTAAATTTTTTTACAAATGATTTTAAAGTTAGATAAAAGAGTTTAAAGTACTTACTTAATGTATTTTTCGTGGAAATGATAGCTTTGTGGCGTACGTTACCTTTGAACATAACAAAATACAGAAAAATTCTTTATAGAAAAGTCCTTCTATCTTCAAAAAAGCAATAAATCAGTCCTGCCATCTCTTAACGAAATTATCAAAAATTCATCCGTTTCCTTTATGCATTCCTAGTTTACCATTAGAACCACCTGGAAGCAAGTTAAAACTCTTTTTCTTGGTGGTACATTGGAGCAATTAACGTTATGAATGTCCAAAATTGGCCTCTTTAGGATAAAATAATAAAATTTTAAGATATTTATACAAAGATTTTACAATAAATTATGTCATTTTCTGTCTCTGAATAGAATTAAAAACTCAGTGTAAAAAAAAAAAAAAAAATTAAAGTCAATGATAATTAAAGTTATTTTTGAAAGGCTTAAAGTTATGACGTGTGTCCAGTGCCCGCCTTTTGAGAATCGCCCATGTAATTACTAACTTGTAAATGAATAGCTAATAAAAATTTTTGTAAATAGTTTTAAATTGTATTAAAATACAGATTGAATTATGTTAAATGTGTTTGATTTGATTTTAATAAAATATTTTTCCAGAGCATGTAGAAACGTTTTATTTGTTATAAGTAAAACATTATATAAGTTAATTTAGCACCACGACTTGTGTGTTAGCAAAAGGAGAAAACAAGACTTTAATGCAACTCTTACTGTTTACATTGCCACCACGTAGCGTCACTGTGAAAGCGATGTGTCCAAATTTGTGACGAGATGGAAATGGCTAAAAGATCGGGCACGGTGCCTTCATGGTTACGTTAATGTGGAGTCAAGGAGTGACGGTCAACTGACAGTCACAACGCGACAATTTAAAGATATCGCATTTTGGCTAACGTTGTGACTGTTACAATTATGACCATTTGCAACGTCATAGTAATATGAGATATCGACTGTTTGTGCTATTGGTGATCTAAATGGACTTGGATAAAATTCGGAGTATCTAAAAGTGGGGTGTTACAAAAAAATAAATGTTTTTATTAGTAAAACTTTTTTAAAAATTATCACATAAAATCCAAGAGAAAATGCTACACTAAAGATATTGCGCTACACCTTCACAAATCTGCTTGAGCAATAAATGTAGAATCTCCACTATTTAACAACTACATGAATTTAGATGACATATTATATGTTATAAGATCAAAGAAGATCAAAGAGCATATCATTTCACACAAAAAATAAACACAAAAGTTAAGCCGAAAATTACCATGAAAACTGTATTGTTCGTATTATGAAACAAAGATCACTTTAAGTTCTTTTCTTGAATTTCAAAGAATGGCATATCTGTTTTCATTAAGTCAGTCATTGTAAACAGTCATTGTAAATAAAAATTAAATTTTATTTATAATTTCAATTTTAAAAGATAATAGGTGCTATGAAAATGTAGTTAGTTTAACTGGTGTAGTTCATATACTATATTGCTTTTTATTCACAAATATTTTGAATCAATTCACATGACCTAGATACTTCCTTATTTTAAGGACTGTGACAATTTTTATATAGATACAAAATTGGACAGTAGAATACAAGGCATTATTGCTATTTTACACTCACATTTCTTTTTAAAAGAACTATCAAATTCATGAATCAACAAATGAATATTATTATTGATTAACAATTCTTTTAGTTATTACTATCTAACTATTCCTTATATAAGAAACTGAAAGAAATTTTCAAGAGTAAAAAGTAAAGAGTGACAAAGTTAGATAAAAAGATATAAAGTTGTAAGCGAAACAACATTCCTAATAACTATTGTGTTTTAGATTAAAGAATTTTTAATAGAAATACAAAATTAAAAAAAAAATACGCTAAAAATATAAAAAGTTTTAAAATTGGCTTTTTTAATTGGAATACTATTTCAAAGGGTAAAATTTCTAATAACTAAAAAGGTAATAAAACTGGGAATAAAATTTTTGTCTCTATATCCTTTTAGACAAAATCAATTTTTTTAAACGAATACAAAACGATTACAACGAACAAACGAATGTTTTGTAGAAATACAATGCTTTTTAATGGCTTAAAAAGTATGAAATAGGTACATTTTTAATACTAACAACTTGTTCTGCCATCGTTTTTGCATTTTTCGATAAACTGTACCTTCAAATACTAAATAGGAAGTGTTTCGACCAAGTAGTTTAGGAAGTATGTAACTTAATCTCCCAATGTTAAATTCCTTTTTAAACATTGTAAAAAAGAAAAAAAAAATGCAATGCCGGTAGCTTTCAAGAATAACTCAAAAATTACTTTGCTAAATCAGCTGTAATTTTGAATTCGCAACAGAAATATAGAAATTGATTTTTGTTGAAAAATTTATGCATTTTAATACATATTTTCCTCGAATATTAATTTCATATTGTGTTCCTTGAAATTACTATTCGAAAAAATATGTTTTGTTACCTATGAATGTTTTAATAGAAATCAATTTCTAGAAGCTTTAAATATGCAGATCCTAAATTACAGCTCATTCCGTTAAGTAGTTTTGGAGTTATGCTTAAAAAACTACTCGCATCTGTTTTTAAACGATTCAAAATGTATTTCGAATTAAGAGTTCTAAGCTCTAAACCTGCGTAATTTTTCATTCAAATTTATTTCCTTATACCAAACGGGAAATCGTTCGGTGAAGTGGTTTAGAAGTTATGCAGATTTGAAGTTTGGAACTTCTCATTTTAAATTCATTTTGTGTGCTAAATTTACTTTTGTAATAAATAAATAATCTGTAACAAAATTCGAGTATTTCTTGTAAATAAAAATAAGAATAAACCGTCTTATAATGACACCAACGATTTCAATATGTTTTCGGGCAGTTGAATTATTTGAAACTATAAGGTCAGATTTAGGAACAATTTGTAATACTTTTTCTTCTTTGACACTATAGCGTGCAAATGAGATTAGATTTAGTATCTTCAAGACATATGGTTTCATGATTTTAATTATATATTTTGATGTCTGTAAAAACATAAAAAAAAATTGTAATGAAACATTAATTGACTTTTCTTAAGAAGTACTATTGCAGCGACGCATTACAGAAGATGCTTGGAAGTCCTACAAGATGAAAAAAAAAATATTTTTTACATTAATATTTATATAGGAATACTCTGGGACCAAGTAAAACCGACCCATAAAAGCGAAACCGTTTTAAGGCTGTTTTACTGTGTAAAGTTTGTTTTTAAATTCCTATTTATCAACAATTAACTAAACAAAAAATCGAATGAATTTTAATACAATATTTAACATTGTTGAATCAACGATGCAACCAGAGAATGTCAGACCAACATGATGTTTAATCAGTAATATGAAATCGACATTGTTTTTGGGGAGCTCGCTTCAGCCAGTATTCGAATCACGGCTCTCCGATTTGTAAACCGATGTGCACCACTACTATACCACTTCTTCTGTATCTTCATTATCTTCTCTATCCTAGGAAGATGGATGACAGCTTCCTACAGCATCTCCTCCCCGACTTTTCTTGGCTGTACCAAGGTTCCTAGTCAACTCCATCTATTTATTTGTCCTCTTTATAGTCAACCATCGATAATCACATTGTTCGTAAACCTATTATAAAATTCCTGATTCCAACCACACCCTCCAATTTTCAAACCAGAGTGCTACCAACTATATCGCTGCCGCATCTCTTCATTATCTTCTCTATTCTGTAAAGGTGATGGCAGCTCCTTACATTTTGATTAATTATTTTAGTCATCAAATAGTCTGCAAAATATTTATTTTATTTCACCTCTCGCATATCAAAGGAAATTACATATTTCCAAATTCAAGGAATACCTGCTTGCCATAGCAAACTAGTCGGATGTTTCGATCCCAAAACTTTCTTCGATCTCATACATATTAATACTTAAAAATTCGCTATTGGAGTGGTGGCAAAAATAAATGGCAACCTATGCCCATCATGAGAATTCTAAAAATATGAAATTCCGTGCATTAGCTCTTCAGATATTACTATCTCTAAAATCGTGAAAATCCTGCAAAATGCAGTACTGCAGTACCGCCTGTTGGGTGATTTACACTAAAACCTAATTCAGCAACAACTTATATCAACCTCTAACTGAATCTGGTTTGATGAAAATCTGTGCATTAGGTCTTGAGATAGAGCTATTGCGAAAATCGTGAAAAATCCACCATAACAGCGCCACCTATTGGACGATTAACACCAATACTTTATCAGCAACAACTTGTGTCAACGTCTAACTAAATGTAAAGTTTGATGAAGTTTGACAGACAGACAGTCTCACAAATAGAGTGACAAACAGACTCACAGACAGACATTTTCTAAAAACCATCAAACCGTGTTCAGGAGCTTCTAAAACGTATAAATCCATTGAAAACCAGAAGTCGAATCCAATAATTTCTTCTTGTAAAGATAGAAGAAAGTAAAAACAAAGATCTGAAATTTGGTTCAATTCTATGCATAACTTCATACACTTCTTGATGGTACAGACACACGGACGCACGGACAGAAACACATTTTGTGTAAACCTATTTTTCGGGGTCTCTGACGTAAATGGTGGACGTAATGGTGGACGTAAATCCACCGAAAATCGGAAGTCGAAAAAAATTTCGATTACGGTGCTTTCTTCTATTATAAACAAGAGAAAGTAAAAACATTTTATAACCTGTCCAGGAACGCAATTTTGCCTCTCAGATTTGAACTTTTACAAAATTTTTTAATTGTTATTAATAGTGATCATATAATAAGGTAGCTTAACAAAATTATTACAAAGATTCGTTATGCGTATGTTTCGCTTAAGATAATCACATATAGATCATTAACCACAGAACCTTCTTAATGAACCATACTCATTTTCCTTGAATGATCTTTAATGAGAAAGTGTCATAGAACAAATGTTAAAACTAGTGTCATTTAACTTTGAAGAATGGCGTTCTGCCAGAAATTTGAATATAATTTAATAAGAAGGATTAAGATACGTCCTATATTAATGCATGCAATAATTTACTTTTATTCATTATATCAATGCGCTGTCTGATATTTATAGTTTCATACTAACATTTTAACTTCTAACTATGTTATTATCATAATTTAACATAAAGCATCGTATTAAAATAAACCGTGTATCTGTTCTAAAGAAAAGTATCTGAATGCCGTTTCGATTTGCATTAAGTTTGTTTGCTAAGACTTCGTTTCTTTATATTCTACATACAAATGCTACTTTTCAAAACTTATTAGTTTAACACATTTACTTTACGTAACAAGAAAAAGAATTCAAGGGTCAAGCACAGATTTTCAATTTTTTTTTTCAACGAAAACATTGTTACAAAACTTTCCACCTGTTCATGGAATGTATTGTATTCTTTTGGGCGGTCCTGCTTTAAAACTTTAGCTTTACACTCATCATTTAACTATAGCTTTACACTCATCAATCAAATTTATTTTAGCTAGAAAATATAATAAAATTGTTATCGCACTTCCAAAAATAACCACCCATAGACGGTAATTTATCCGAATACATTTAAAGAACTATAAATATTCCACACATTATTAAAACGCACAAATATCATCAACATATCTTAATGTATCCAAACTTTTGTACCCCCCTGTGCTATATAAATAAATGGGTACAGATTGTTAAGCAAAATAATGTGTATGTACGTTTGTTTGTTCAGCAAAGAAACGCATACATAAGCCACATAATAATATATACAAGGTGCCTTTTAATTAACCTACTACTTTAAAATGAAATAACGCAAGAATCGTTGCAGATAGCACAGCAAAAAAATTTTTATTAAAAAGAACGTCGAAAAAATAATTAATGCACAAGGTTTTCAAAGTGAGAACCTTCAGAGGCGATACAGTAGCGCAACCTGTCACAAAGTTATCAGTTACTTGTTCAAGTATTTATCTTTTAATGCTTGCAAATGAGTCAGTAATGGATTTCTGTAGGCTATTGAGGTCTGTCGGCTTCTTCTTCTACACCAAGTCTTTCATGTGACCCCAAAGATAGAAATCGCACGGATTCATATTCGGTGAATAAGATGCCAATTCAGTGCGCCAGGATGGTTGTTCGGGTATTAATAAGCAATAACCCGGGTTCCAAACACACTGTTATTAAGGGTGTCAAACACTCTGCCTGTTCTATGCGGAGGGACACCGTCCTGCATGAACCAATATTCATCGGTGTTCATACCCAGATTACGAATTTGCAGAAAAACGGCTGTGTGAGATTATCTGTAACATTATCAAACCTTTCAAATTTTCTTGTCAGATCTCTTACCATTGCTCTAGAAAGGCTTAGGTCGGTTTCTGAATGTTGAAGCCCACTTCCGTAGAAATAGTGTTGCATTTTCACCACATAAATACCAATTTTTAACAATAAAAATATGATCTTCAGTTGAATATGACGCTTTGGTAAACATTTTCAAAATTGCATGGAACTGACATAAACAAACTTCTTTTACCCCCTCTCTCACTGCACGCATTCGTGCTGCCATCTAACGAGGCTCTGAGAAGTTATTTTATATTAAAGTTGTAGGTTAATTAAAAGTCGCCCTATATATTTAGTTTTTCCCAATCATAGTTTTTTTTATTTTCACTCTCTCGTTTAATACTTTTTATCTTTCATTTTTACATTTATCTTCACACATGTGATTTCATTTTAATTATACATATATATATAAGAAATCTATGTTGTGAAAATTTAGTAGTACCTGCGCTATCTTACATTAGATATGTTAGCATTTTCTTGAAAAAAACAATCATTTTTTACATCAAACTTTCTGTAAACTAAATCAATACTCTTCCAAATTAAGTCCAATTATTATTTTGTTAGACACGTCCATAATTAAAATAAAACATATCGATATAGTCCTATAATATATACTTATCAAAGAATAGTTTTTCTAGATACCCACCGAATTACAACTTTTGAAAATTTAATTTATAGCGTTTCAAAGAAACTGACACGATTACTAATTTAATGACAAAGGCTGACATTTTCAATGATTTATCACAAATAAGTTTCTTTTTCGATGCCATGAACATAATAAAGCAATAGATTTTATAAAATCACGTTTTTGTACGGATTGTAAATTATCTCAATCTCTGAAAAATCCTAAAATTTATTATATTTCTTTTATGTATTAGTTTTATAGGAACAGAATTTTCAGTCTTCTTTTTAAAGCCGGGAAATATATAAGGATATACTTCGCTTTGCAATAGATTTCAGAGATGGAAATCTTTTGAAATGCAAATATATGTACATATATGTATTTTTATACAGTCTATACTGCAAATTGTTATTGATTTCTGAAATATCTATGAATGAAGTGCATCGTTCTATTATTAATGAAATTTTATTGAATACGAACAATATTCTTTTCCTAGTTTTTACAGACAAGACTTATGTAGACTATTTATTCGCACAATATAAATTAAATTTAATATATAATGTGACGCCATTAGGTTTTAACCAATTATTCTGATGTTTTCCATAAAAGCTACAAATCTGCTATAGTGTTGTAATTGTTTTACATTCTGTACACATATTTGTGAAAATTACATGAAACTTTTTCCAAATGTGTTCGGCAGTAACGCAATAAAACGATTAAATTTTCAAAGCATTAAAAGAAAATTTCATGACAAAAATCAGAGTTTTAAAACTTCACCATCAGATTTTACACGTCAGGGCAGTGAATGAAATATGTTTTGAATGTGTAACTGAGAAACAGTATACCAGATTGTCTCTATCCAAGCCCAAAGTTCATTCTTATTGTCTACTACCGGTTAAGTATCATGAGGAAGTTGCAACTGAGAATCCCAGAAATAATCAATGAACATCACTTTTTCTCAATATATGAAACAGGAAAGAATCTGTTATGTGTCTGCTACGAACAGTTCTTAATTATTCATCATAATACAGGAACGAACATTGTCTTGGTGGAATATAGCTTCATAAAAGTGTTCAGGAATGGATATGACTTCAGGTCCTACAACTTCCTTCATTTAGAAGTTTCTTTCGAGAATGCATGTAATTCGTAAATAGATGAAATTGACCAAGAGATCGATTAGTCTCCTAAATCATTATATCTAATATTACACTTCTATGTAACTAAATAATGAACTCTGGAAAAAACCAGTTGCCTCCATAGTGTGTATGCGTATTCAACTATCATTAAACTCCAAATTAAAGGAACTTTGGTAAAGACAATTCCTAACGGCACACTGTTGCCTGTGTTGACTAACCCACTGTAGCAGAAGGCATTTATGGGTTCTTTTTCTGGAAAATCTGCATAAATAATGCACAAGCAAACCACACTACAACAGACATCGGCGAACTGCGGGAGTAAACAACGGCACACCTGTAGCAGTTCTCAAAGCAGTTGTACCAGTTGTCAATATGAAGTTGCATGGTCTGTCGCTGTCATGCGAGGAGATCATACCGTTGCTGGGGTAGCATTTCATAGCCTATTTACGGATATGGGTTGACCATATCCGATAGTAGGCTATTGGTCTACTATTATCAGATGCCTATTATATCATTATAAGCTATTGGCCGATTAAGATTTTTAAAACACTTATTAAAAACATCCTAAAAATACAGAAATACATAAAGCCTTTAAAAAGCACTTCGTCTTTCTTCATCAAGTGCAAAGAACACCAGCTTCTATTTTGAAAGCAGGAGCAAGACATATGGGTAGTAGCACGTGTTCTTTGCGACTCATGAAAAAATTAAGTTTTTATTAAAGGTTTGCGCATTTCTGTATCTTTTTTATGGTGTTTTTAAGTTCTTTTGATCTTATTTATTACTCCAGCTTATATCGACATTAAATGTATGGGCATATTATCGGATACAGCCATACATCTTATTAAAAGTACACATGTCTCAAAACATGAATATAAGGTAACGCAGCCAGTAGTTGATGAAATAAAGTCAATTCTACGGGGTTTTTATTATATTTCCTTCCTTTTAAGTTTTAGAAGTAAACAAACATGATTGCTACAACTCTCAATGAATGTCCTAGAATGGACAAAAATGAAATCCGCTGGAATTAAAAAGCAACAAAATTATAAATAAATAGTTTTTTAATTGCCATTTTCTCAGTGGTTAATCAGGCGAAAGAAGTCATTCGAAAATCTAAGAATTAATCTTTAAAATATCCTCCTTGAGCTGTGATTAACAATAATTCTCATAAAAGAATTAGTTGAAATAAGCAATATGGAAGTGGATTATTTTAACTTACCGTAATTGTAAAAATATGTATGCTAATCTCTTATAATGAAACAAAGCTAAAAAAAATGCTGTAAAAGTGATAAAATACCCTTCTTTAGATTAACGCTCGTTTCATCGCACAAACGGCGACATTTACAAAATTATTTATGACAGAAACGCAGAACACACTGTTAAAAATTTTGCAGCATTCTGGCAGGTCATTCGACCGTTTTTTGAAAAAACGTTTTCATAACCATAATTTAACTATATTCTGACCATAAAATTGCCAATAATATGGTCAGAATAGTGTTAAAATTACGGTTGTGTAACCTTTTTCGGAAAAAACGGTCAAATGACCTGTCAGAATGCTGCAAATTTTTAACAGTGCAGAAACGGACAGAAATTTTACACAACGAGAATATTTTCAATGATTCAGTATTCCTTGAGTTACATAAAATTTGGAAAGAGATTCTATGCGGTTTTAATAACAATAGTAAAAATTAATCCACGCTCACAAACATCCAATTTCATTTTATTTTATGTGTGTACGGATATTCATTATGCATGAAGTCTCGTGACATTACTTACCAAGTTATTGTTTTTAGAATTAGTTTGCGAAAATATTTCTATCATGAATGATTTTGAAAATGTCGCCGTTTGTACGATGAAACGAGCTTTAGTCTAAATAAAGGTATTTTATCACTTTTACAGCATTTTTTAGCTTTGTTACCGTAATTGCTTAAAACTAATCAAAAACTAAATGTTTGCACTTTCTAATAACAAAAAAATCATAAAATGGCTTCGCTTACAGCAGATAGCTGACAACAATGTGACAACAGGTGCACTAACATTCAAACAAAATATTATGTCTAGTGCTACGTATAAAACTCATTTCCGCTTGAAATGGCGCATTATTTCAAAAATTTAATCAACTACTGGAGGGGTATCAACTACTGGTGGGGTCACCAATGTCAACTTTTAATATTATCTATGATTGTTAATACCATTTTATGGACTTTATTTTAATAAATTCTTTCTAAAAATAATTCATGTTAAGGGCATTTTTTGGCATGTATAGCACTTTAACACATTGAATGCCACGGTGACTGACACTGAAGCTGGAAAATTTACAATGTTTTAAGTAATTTTTTAGTAAGTATAATCCTGTAATAAATAAAACGTAAGTAAATTTTAAATAACTTTTCAGTAATTACTTAAAACAATATAGATATTTTTAGTTTTATATCATATTTTAGACCGGTCATCGGTGAATGACTCGTTTTAAACAGAAAGTTCAGTATCGGTCACCGGTGACTGATATGGCGCTTAACGTGTTAAGCTTCTTAGAAGCAAAACAATTTTTCACTCAGATCCCTGCACATAGTATAGAAAGGAGCTTTATGTTGTTAAAAAGCTTTTTAAAGAATTCTTTATGCTTTCTGAAATAGTCTTTTTATCTATTCTGTTCATGATTTAAGCTTTCAGATATTGTATATTTAACAGTACCATAAATTTCAGAAAGGAAAAACATTAGATAACAGCTTGCAGCCCCTATAACTTAACATAAATGAGCATTACGTATTAAATTTATCATTACTGTTTAGTTCGTAACGTAATTTAAAAATTCATTTTTTAAAAAATCGATATCGTTACTTGGGTGAGTCAGGATTATTTGTAATTGAATTAACTTGTACTTTAAAGAATTTTTTAAAAACAAATGTCTTTACATATATATTTTATTTAGAAAGTTTGAAACTTCGCCGTGTATCTTTTTTAAGACAACTCGACATAAATGTATCATTTTTTTAAACTCATATTATCCGAATGACAGGATTTACTACCAAGCAATATTGGCAGTTGGGTAATATCTTTTTATTCAGATACTTGACTAGCACCAGCGTTTTTTTACTAGAGATATATTTTTCTTATTTAATATCTTGTTGAAACACAGATTAAATAAAACGAAAAGTCCTTCCGGCCAGTGCCGGGAGGACGAGGTAGTTTTCATATTCCTTATTTTAAAAAAGCCAACTTATATTATTCAAACACACGAAGCTCAATTAAGTGGAAACCGAATGTAGGAGATTCGATACTAATTTTTATCAATACTAAATCATTATGAATGAGAATTTCGCAAAATTAGTCAGCTTTATCCAAGCTGCTTTTATTTAAAGTAACTTATATTTCGCTGCCAAATTCGGCGATTTCTTAAAGTGCCTGCCATTTTAAGACAACATGGTGTATGAGGCTAACCAGTGAACTTGGTCGAAACCTTAGTAATTGCTGTGCACATGCTCACTCACATCGGAATCGGTTGATACATACGAGTGCTGTCGCAGGCAAAAAATCAGATTTTTCAAAATGTCACACACGTTAGAAATTAAAGCTGCTATATCTGAGCCATTTTTTAAGATAAAGACAAACAAAAAATGCTCCAGAATCCTTATATCAAGGTCAAATACTTAAGAAAGAAACCTTTTTCAATTTCTAATTTTTTTGCACCTCACTTTAAATATAATTTTTTTTTAATTTAATGGCCGCCATTTTGAAACAAGATGGCTGGTGAAGCTGGCCAGCGAACTTGGTCGAGATATTGATGTATACTATCCACATGACTTCTTCCATCGAAATAGGTGAATAAGTGTGGTATCGCGAGACAAATACAAGATCGTTTCACAGTGTTAGCGATGATAGAAATTCAAAGTGCTATAATTCAACCACTTTTTAAGATATAAACAAAAGAACAAATTTTAGAAACAAAAACTGCTCCAGAATCTTTGTATCAAGGCCAAACACATAAAAAAAAATCTTTTTCATTTTCTAATTTTTTAATACCTCATTTTAAATTTTAAATTACATTTTCTTTTAAAAAATGGCAACCCTTTTGAAACAAGATGGCGAATGAAGCTGGCCAACTAACTCGGTCGAAACATTGGTATGTACTATGTACAGACCAAGTTACATTCAAATCCGTTCATAAATACGCCTGTTATCGCGTGACAAAAATCAGGGCGTTTCAAAATGTCAGCCACGCTAGAAATTCAAAATGCTATAACTCAGGCATTTTTTAAGATATAGACGAAACAAAAACTGCTCCCGAATCTTTTTATCAAGGTCAAACACATAAGAAAAAAATATTTTTTCAATTTTCAATTTTTTGGTACCACATTTCAAATTTAAATTTTTCTTAAAATTTTAAATAGCCGCCATTTTTAAACAAAATGGCGGATGAAGCTGGCCAACGAACTCGGTCGAGACATTGGTCTGTACTATGTATAAACGAAGTTACATCCAAATCGGTTCATAAATACGCCTTTTATCGCGTGACAAAATTCAGGACGTTTCAAAATGTCACCTTCGCTAGAAATTCAAAATGCTATAACTCAGCCATTTTTTAAGATATAGACGAAACAAAAACTGCTACGGAGTCTTTGTATAAAGGTCAAATACATAAGAAAAAAATATTTTTCCATTTGCAAATTTTTGGTACCACATTTTAAATTTTAAATTTTTTTTAAATTTTAAATAGCCGCCATTTTGAAACAAAATGGCGGATGAAGCTGGCCAACGAACTCGGTCGAGACATTGGTATGTACTATGTACACACCGAATTACATCCAAATCGGTTCATAAATACGAGAGTTACAGTGTGACATAGGTCATATATATAATATATATTGATATATATATATATATATATATATATATATATATATATATATCAATTTTGAACGGAGGGTGGTTTCGGGGTCTGGGGGTCATGATCGATGAAAATATACCAAAATTTTTTGAAATCGCTTTCCTCCGAACGGCTGCAATAGGTAGCTTTTTGTAAAGAAAGCTACCTAATACTACTATTTCAAAATTGTTGTAACAATCAAGCAATTTGAATAACAAACAAGAATTAATTGAGGACTAAAAATGGAAAACGTTGAAAGTCCAAAAGAGAAAAATTTTCAAGAGAGCGAAGAACAGAAAAACTCCTACTTCTGGTACTTACAGCGTTTTCCACTTCACTCCTTTTGGGCTCTTAGTTCAACTCTTTAAAATATAAGTACCTAGCTTCCTTTTGTTTAGTGTTTAACTACTATATTATCATTTGTAAACATTTCTTTCATTTATTTATTTAATATTTTTCACCTTGCTTAAAAATATCCATTGATGTAAACAATAACAACATGGTCAAGTTGTGTAATGACCACCAGTCGCCGGGCATCTTATCACTGGCATTTTCAGCGTACTCCACTTCTCTTCGTTTGGCACATGCAACCAATGACATTTTTTTACTCTTTTTTTAACTATTTCTACAAGGCTTGGCACTTCAAGTGTTCTCCTGTTTGTTAAGCTTGGCATTTAAGACATTTTTGTCGTTAAAAAAAAAAATAAATAAATAAAAAATAAATATTTTTTATTTTTTTGGTATTTTTAGTGTTTTACATTTTTAGTCCCGGAAAAATGGGTCTTTTAAATGAAATATCGACCTACAGTGAACATTTTAATTATTTCAATTTGTAACAAAATCATGAAAGGTATTGAAAATCAATAAGCAACTGTCCTATAGATATTACTTTAATTATTATGCTTACTGCAATAAAACGTACAACTTTGAACAATTTCAAACGTCCATATTCTACTTTATAACAAGTTTATATATTTTTTGTGCCCTGTAAAAAAATCTCATTACACTAAATGCAGAATACTGGGCTGTAGTTATACCTATACCAGCATTAAACAAACTTGCGAATCAAATACAAGATATTCGAAGCAACTCGTAATCTATGAAGATAAACCGTACTGATGGATGTAAATCACAAAGAAAAATAAAATTTGCAACGTTCTTATAAGCTGCTACCCTCTTAAATACGATGACATTCATTTAAGAAAATTCGTTTACTGGCTTAAATGAAACATTCACTGATTTTTCTAACGCTTCTAATCAGATTTTCAGATTTCCTCTTTCCCTCGTAATGGCAGATTTGAGAAAAGAACGATAAGAATAGACAAGTCAAAGAAAGCTGTAAATATACGATTGTTTATTCTAGAATTGTCGTCTTCTTCTTCTTTTTCTTTGTATGTGTGTATTTAAATGCAGATAATTAAAAATTGAATGAAAATCTAATGATCTTTAAAAAGGTGTTTAATTTTTTTTATTATTAAAATTAGCGAAACAAATATAACATTATTCTGTAACATCACTTACTAATCGATGACAACCTTAATTAAGTAATAAATTTCGCAGAAAGTTTCTTCTCAAATTTTTAAAGTTGGACATTTAATAGCAGAATAAAATGCTCTATCTCTATTCTAACATGCAAGGTAATCGTAATTAAAATTTCACTTTGAAACTTCTATAAAAGTAAAACTACTGGACCAAAAATTACTAAACGTATATTATTATGAAAGAGGTCATGGAAGTTTATATCTTACTAAATAAAAATTAATAATTAGTTCACCACCAAGAAATATGGGAGAAAATCCAGATTTATTGCATGTATTTATATCATAACAGAGATTCTACAAATAATAGTCATAGCAGTACATGTTCAATATGTTGGCCGCCATCTTCTGCAACCGGGTTAAGGCGCAATATCGTGTTTTCTACAGTAGGTAGAAACGTATCATCCAGAATGTTACGAATACGTCGGCAGGTGTCATGTTTCAACTCTGGCAAATTTATAATGTTATCGCTATAAAAAGAGATTTTGAGACAACTGCAAAATTAAAAGTTGCATAGATTGAGGTCTGGTGTCCAAGGTGGCCATGAAACGGTAAGGTGCTTACCAATAACCCGGTTGTCAGTAAAGTATTCTGTTTCACACATGTACCAATATGAGATGGAGCTTCGTCGCGCATAAAAATCGTGCCGTTTAAAATGTCCAGCAGTTGAAAATTGGGTATCCCGAATTTTCTTAATATGGATGCTTAGCGGATGGGAGTTACCGCGCATATTATGACCTTGACGCAAATTGTGCTTCAAAGAAGAATTGTCTAATTGTGAAACTAGCAGTAAAACCAGACTAGATAGTGACTTTGAGTAAATTCAGTGGGATTTCATGTGCAACGTTAAGTTTTGGTTGTGCCCAAATCTGCCTTTATGTATGTTAATGGCCCCATCCAGGTAAAAACAGACCTATTCAGTCTGTAATATGTTTCAAAATCAGGCATTGGCAATCTTCATTCGTGCAAGTCACTGCAATGAAAAAGATTTTATTTCAGCAGGATCGGAACTTTGAAATTGATGAACACATCTTATTTTGTAGTAATGCAGCATTTTACGAAAGACTTTTTGCACAGTACTGAATTGTAATTTTTTAACGCGAAACATCACGTCTGCTGCGATTTCCGCGTGTCCTTTTTTATTTTTGCTTCCGCCACTGCCGATAAAACTTTTCCAGAGTGTCTACAGGAACATCTTCATTTCCTCCCCGATAGGATGGATAACACATTTGTGGCTTCAAATTTCTTCACATATATTTTTTTTTCAAATACGGAGCATTTATTGGCCCTTGTCTAACTCCTCTTGAGGTTCGATATTGTTCCAATGCACACCATTCATTACTACAGGATACCTACAGATCAGGGAATTTTCCTGACTTTGGGTCAGACAAACATAAGTAATTCCTTAGTGAAAAACTCGCCTTTTGCAATCTCGCGATTATATGAGTCGAGTTTTTCTGCATAAAAATATTAGTATTTCAGCAGAAGTGTAGGAACCCTGTACTATTTATTGCTTTGTAATAGTACTTTACGAATAAAGCTCGGTCATTCAAATATAAAAGCATCGTGCACTTGCAACAACTGAAGGTTCTGCAGAAAATGATCAGCTTTAAAACTGAAAAACAACGATATGTGAACCATGTAATAATGGCATGTAATGCGAATTTGCATACTTTCACTTATTTGCATAAATTTGAAAAGTGGCATTTTTGATGTGATAATTTCACCTCTGTTGGGGGCTCTTCGCGCTTTCCTTTGGCAGGAAAAAAAAATCCCACGACCTCTTTTACAATATTTCTAAGTTTAGTAATATTTGATGCAGTATTTTTGATTTTATAGAAGTTTCAAAGTGAAACTTTAATTATGATCACCTTGTAACTTGATATTACATGTTAAAAACAGCATTATTGTTTAGTTTGTATGAGATTATATCTCGAACTAAACAAAAAAATATTATTTGAATAAAAAATTTTAAAAAAAATTGTCTATTTTAGCATGGGCTCGTAACGAAATTGTCGTCGACTAAACCCGTTAACCCCTCCCAATTTTTCTCAAAGTTCGGCTCGGTAAAAGGTATTTCATGGATACGGAAAAAAACTGTTACATTTGTTTTTATTTGAAAGATAAAATACGTTTAAAGTGTGTCGTTGTGTGTTTGTACATGCGCATGAGAGAGACATAGATCACTAAGATAAGTGTGGACTTTTTGTTATATGCTTAAAAGTTTATACTTTCAGAGGTTTATCGAAATTCACTATTTAATTAAAATACATTAAAAACTAAATTTTGTAGCACAGCATATTCATTGTGAATGAGTATACCTGAAAAAACAAGATGTATCTCAGTTACAAATATTTCTCTAAATTTCCAGTTGCATAAATAACTTAGAATAACATAATTTATAAAGTAACGATTTTTTTTTTAAATATAAGACTCTCTTTCAATATAACTTCTAAATTTTTATTATTTATAGTCTTCAAATATTTATTCCATATTTTAACTTCGGAAATATATCAAAACCCGTTTTAAAAAACTGAAATTTGTTTTTAAAATATATAAAACATGTTGATAATTAAATATGTTCGCAATGCTTTGATTTTGAGATTCTGTGCATGTATGTAGTTACACAATAATTTAACGTTAGTTTAACTAACTAGAACAGGGTTGGCGGACCTTTTTATAACCGCGTGCCATTTTTTTTTCCCAAAAATATTTAACACGACCTTGGCGTGCCAACAAATTTAGTGGATTAAAAAATCATGGAAAAAAAACTTTAAATAATAACATTAAGATAAAAAAAAAATCAAATGGGTAACAGGTGAGGTATTGCACTATTACTATAATCATAAAAAAAATTAAATTCTAGAAATTATTTAAAATATATGTGATTGTGTTGTTGCATCTTGGAACGAAAATAATTAATATCAGGTCCATACTAAGGTAATTTCAACAGAATGCAAACTGAATTGGATTTATATGATAACTGCTTTTTATTTGATTTTTTGTATTATTCATTTTAGAAACTAATGACCTTGCGGATATAGATAGATGAAAAAAATATTAAAAGATCAGACGCCAGTTTCTTTAAATAGCTCTGAAATTAATTTCCAAGTTAAAATAATATTATCATTGGTACATTTACTAATGTGGTAATTTACGGTATTTGAAAAAGCCGCAATTAAAATTCTGCAACTTCCAATAAATCAAATTTAGTCAAAAAGAGATAATCTAGAGTTTGTGTATTTTATCACTGTATATTGATTTAGTCACAAGTAACAACGTGCCAAAATTATAATATCACGTGCCACTTTTGGCACGCGTGCCATAGGTTCGCCGTCCCTGAACATAAGGTTCGCCGTCCCTAGAATATTATTAGGCTATTACATATATTTTTTGAATTATAAGAAAAATTATCTTATTAATTCTATGGTGGTAGTTTTGTTTTTATTATTATTTATTGTCATTAATTACATACTTTCTTCAGAAAATTTTAAACTTTTCTGTGTTCCTTTCTTAGTATAGATTTACGATTTACATTAATATCTGTAAAACAACCTACATAAGTTTTCCAAAATAATTCTTCCGAAACTGGATGTTTGTCAAAATTCTAAAAATAAAAATTAAATGGAAAATATGCTTTTTTTCTCAGTAGTAGCTTAAGCCAATTAACGATATGATTTTTTAAATTTACTCACGAGCACTACAGTTTAGTTATATCTATGCATTTCCAGTAACTCTTTTAAAACTACAGTCACTACGGAAAGAAGCTTACGAACACGCATAGAATATCTAATTTAAAAGGATCCAGGAAAATATTCTTAAATTTAAACAGCATATATTCATTAATTGGATTTATCTTTACTCACAACGATAAATCTATTTACTATCTGGTCTCCAAATATTTTTCGCTAATAAAAAACTATAAAATCGATGTTTATAAATTGAAATATTGAAAGATAGAAAATAAGGAGATGGGGAAAATTTAAAATATGCATTTACAAATGTTTGCATAAAATATGCTTTTTCATTTTTTTTCCTTCCGCTAGTTTTAGACTATAGTTAATGTACCTTCATATTAGTTTCACAATTTTCTTTTAATAATAAATAGATTTTTTTTTCTTTATAACACCAGGGTGTCCGAAAGACATCTTTACACTTAAAAAAAATAATTAAAATAAACAAACAATGATATGCAATTACTGTTTCTTACGTTCCATATAGAAAATATCATTTTTTTTTTCTTTTCACTGTTTTATTCCACGATTTCAGTCTGCGCACCATTAGACATTGAGATTTCTAAACATGTTCTATGAAGCATTGCAGAATCAACAATCTGGATGGCCGCAGTAATTTAACTTTTCGTATATTGATGAACTAAAAAGTAGGATTACTGTGGCCATACAGACTGTTGATTCTGCAATGCTTCATATAAAGGATCTAGAAATCTCGTATAGACTCGATGTGTTGCGCGCGACTAATGGTGCGCACACTGAAATCGTGGAATAAAACATTGTAAAAAAACCTTGATATTTACTTTATGGAGCCTAAAAAGCCGTAAGTGCATATCATTGTTTGTTTATTTATTTTTTAAGCACTAGGGGGCTCTGCCCCCTAAGAGCTACGCTCGCCAACCCCCGTTCAGGCACACCAAAATCTAAAAAGCACGCTAATTTGATCGGCTTTAAAAAATATTGAATTAAAATTAAAAAAAAAAAAATACTGTAGCAATCTCTCTGTAAACGGGTTTCCATTCGTTTTCCTTGGATTGGGGATTTTTAAGACCAAATTTGCTGCCGTTAAGAGATACAATGGTTGTTTTCGTATTTAATTAAAAAAAGCAGTTAAACATTTGAAAATAAGCTAGTGTAAAATGAATTAAGTAAACAGTGTCATTGTCTCCCGGTATTTTTTAACAGCGCTATAAGATAGTTCTTTTAAATAATTCATTTTAAATGTATCGTTTTAAATCTGACGTAATTTACACCCAAAGTTTTATTTCTCTTATTAATATTCAGGTGAAAATACTTTTGTTGTTAGAAGGAAATATTATTTGCGCTGTCTTCGAATTCACGATAATAGTTGAAAAGATTATCTTAAAATATCTCGCGCAAATATATTTTTTAATTTAAATTGTTTTGCCATATTTTTTGGCCATTTTAAATGTGACGTAATTTCCTCCATTTACAAGTTTTAACGCATAACTTTTTTATTTTAACATTTTGTTTCTCTTTTAAAATTCAAGTGTAAACATCTTTCTTATGACGTAATTTTCCTGCTTTTAATATGTAATCATTTAATTCTAATTTTAAAGTTTTTTTTCTGTTTATAAAAGTCACGTGTAAATAAATTTTTAATTTGAAGTAAACATTATTGTTTGCGCTGTTTATACAATTGACAACAGTTTAAATTAATAACATTTTCTAAAATATATAAAAAATATATCTCGAAATGCTCAAAATTTGAATTTAAAATAGAAATAAAACCTCAAAAAATGAGTCAAATAAAAAAAAATAAATGCAATCTGCACACCGGGAACTTATAACGTATAAAATGGTCGAAAAATGATTAAATTTTCATGTATAGTTTTTGCTCCAATAAAACTTTTTTAATGAACTATTTTGTCCAACTTTAGCATTAAATATCTCTTAAAATAATTTTTCGATTTGAAAACTGTCTGCATCAGCGTGTTTATCAAACATTTCTCTATAATACCACCGATTTTCATATTTTCGTATGCAACAGTTTTTTTAATATTAACGAAGAAAGGCCATGCTTAAGCATTCAAATTGGATGCCGATCTACCGGGAATATCTACGCAGATTTTCATTGGTCCATTTCCATATCAAAACTTTTTTATATATATAGAAGGATAAAAATGCATATCGGACATCCTGTATTATAAATTTAAAATTCTCATACCACAGTAATTAAGTCCCTGCTAAATTAGATATAACAGTATCGAGCATAAAGATCATCTAATTAAGAGGCTACTTCACTTGCGCGAAAAAACCCGCTCCTATGGAATCCTATGGAAGAATTTTTTAAAGATATTTAGTATGTTTCAGTATTTTCAAATTTTTTTTCTTCCTCTTCTTCTTCTTTTTTTGGCGTTAGTTAGTTGACATCGATCCCTACAAAAGCCATTTCTTACATTTTCGATTTTGTTTGCAGGTTTTTTTTATGAGAATATCTTAACTTTCGGAACCGGTTTCGAAAATGAAGTATCCTCATAAAAAAAACTGCAAAGAAAACCGAAAGAAAAACGACCTTTGTAGGGATCGATCTCAGCTATTTAATGCAAAACAATCATTTAAAAATATTAAAATGCAAACGAGATAACTATCTTTAAATACGTAGGATTAATATTAGCGAGCGGGGATTTTCGTGTGAGTGAAATAGCCGCTTAAGAGAAATAGGGGCTCTTTATTTTGTGAAACAAAATGATAATAGTATCAATTCTCCTTTTTTTTTTTTTTTTTGCTTGAAATGACTTTAGGCAACCGTAGTAAATTCTGAGGAAGTTTCGTACAGATTTGATTATTAAAAATATGCAAAAGAAGCTGTTTGCTCCACCCACTTCCCTTTAAATGAATTACATTTTCTATCTTTAAATTCATTCTTTTCAAGGTTTTTTTTTTTTGTTTTTTTTTTTTTTGTTGTTTTTTTCAATATACCAGTTTTTAATCAACTCTATTTTTTTTTCTATGGATAATCTTTATGGTTAATTTTAGGATCGAATTTTTAGTAATATAAGCAGAGTATTTAAAAAATATTACAACGCTAACTAAATAGTCATTTTTACTGTAATTTTACATACGTCATACAATTTTATTTATATTTATTTTTGAACTAATTAGCTTTTTAATATCTGATCTGTACAATTACAAGTTTATAAAACCGGACTTCCTGGATAACAGAATGCAGTTAGAAACAATTTCTTTAAAACTCATAACTCTAATATATTTTTTACATTTAATATATATATATATATTAATATCCTCTAACGATACCAAAAATCCTATTTATTTGAAAAACCTCAATATTGCGTTAAAAAAAAAAATTAATTTATTAAAAGAGATACTTTCGTATTAGCTTCGAGCCAGGATTTATCAGCCTAAGGAAATCGTTAAAGTTTGATTCTGTTCACTTCAGTGGTTTAAGCGCGTAGTTTGATTCCATGTCTTAAATTTGTGTTATATTTATATTTTATAGTTTTATTTATTGATTGGTGAATGTTTTAATTTGCGTTATGGAATATAAGCTGGAAACAAATGCTAAGCTATTTTTATTAATTTAAGTTCAAACGGAGTTATCTTTCGTAATCGTCTGCACGCGATAGAGATAGATTTGATGCAGTTTTCAAACAAATTGGGATACAGTTTTGAAACAAAATGGATTGTAAAGTGCATTTGTTTTCATATTCGACGGTGTGAAAATTGAAAATGTGTGCTATATTTAGAAGCGTAACAAAATTTCACTAAAAGTTAAATTTAATCGTCGGCTGTTTCCATCGTCAAAATGACGCCAGCGATACATTTGTCCTTTATAATATAGATAGAGCACACTTGTGAGAAAAGTACAAGAAAAAATGTTGCAAAAAGTTAAAAATTGTAGGAGAAGTGTGATTTTAATTTCTTCTTAATATATTTTTAATTAAATTTTTTTTAATGTACCATAAGAATTGTACTGTTTCTTGATTAAATCCTTTTCTTTCATAAAAAAAATTCATATCTTTATATAACTAATTAATCAGTAATCAACACAATTTCATAATAAACATTTAATTAACACTTAACAAAACAAATCACGTCACTTTACATTCGACATCACTGAACAGACTAGAATAGAATATTTACTCTGATACTTATTTATCATGAATTCGGGATGGAAATTGCGTGGTGCTGCCATCTGACATTACAAATTTAACCTAGAAACACCACATTTAGTATGTCAAAAGGGTTTAATAAAACACTAAAATTAAAAAAAAAAAAAAATCTTCAAAGATTACCCATACACTTTAAAACCTTGAAAGGCGGTGGTACATTATTTATACCACTTAATTTTACTCAAATTTGTACCATACTTTGGAATAAAATTTTGTTCTTTAGAAATTGCCTTTATTTATTTTCAAATGAAATTTTTCACAAATTCTGTTGTGAATTCAACATAACAGTTCTCTGTGAAATATGTTTTTTTCTAAGTTAATGTTGTTCCTTATGTATTTTTTATGATTTCAAGACAGTGCTAAAAAAAAAAAAAAACTATATTATTTCGACACAAATAGAGAATGTCTGTCTTATTGGAAAATTATATATTTAATCATAAGGGCACCGGAAATTCAAATTGGTAAATTATAAATTTGGTCATAAATACATCAGTATCTACCAATATGATAACAGACTACCGCTGACTGCAGCATTGGCAGAGCCCGTAAGAAATGTACAAAAGAAAAAGTTACCAATTGAGATTCAACGGAACGAAAAGACATTAAAAGTTTTTTATTTTGTGATAGCTATTAAAAAAAAAACATATTAGTAAAAGGTTAAAAAAAAAATGAACGTGTTTGTAAGTATTTTGAAAATAGACTTTTGACTCTTGTATCTTTTGTGGGATATTTCTGTACCTCCATCCTCACTTGCGAAAAATGTACGCTCTAAAGAAAAAAAACTTTTCATTTTTTAGCTCAGTGCATTGAAAAAAAAATAAAGAAAAAAACTAAATAGGAATAAGGAAAGGTAAAAGCATTATTTCGCAAACCCGAATAATTCGTTTCCATATGTACACCTGCCGATAACAATAATTTTCCATTTTTTTTAACTGGTCATGTTAAATGCATCTATAAAATATGGTATTTGTAGCACTTAAAAAGCAAGTTGGAGATTATCGAATTATAACCAGCTTTCTTAAAAGCATTTGTCAACTGTATTATTTGATATTCAAGACAGTGGGAGAAATTAAAATTAATAAAGGGAGATTAGCATACATTTTAATATGCTATCTTGCATTGTGAATAGTCCTATACCTTGTCTATAATAAAACTTTCTTATAGCACCTGCAATAGTATTATCAACAAGCTTTCCTCCATATATACGTTTATAATGATGTTTTTTCTGGTTTATAACGCATAATTTTACATTTTTTTAATACAATGGGTAAACAGTCCTGTATTTCATTGACATTCTATAAACTTTGGCTTGCTAGAAATATCCCGAGTTTATTTTTTATTTATTTATTTATTTATTTATTTATTTATTTTACATTTTGTATATCTTTGGAGTTTGTATGTGAGGTATTCTCACATAATTTTGACTTTTAAGTCCCTGAATAATAATATCTATTTTAGTATATATTCTTGGTTTTTTTTTTCTTGTACTGGAAAACGTCCCATTGCATGACTATATAACAATATTAACGAGTTAAAGAAGTTTTGGACGATGTTAGGTGTCCAAATATACCACGAAATTCCTTTACCGTCCCGTGTCCCTGATGCTGATTTTTAAGTTTGCAGCTGTCTGTATAAAATTGTTTCAATAAAAGTTATTCGGCGTAATTTTTTTCCGAAACTGGGACGATTGATTTACATAAATATGTAGCAAAAAATTAACCTGCATACATTTTTACGGTTGTTATTTTTTTTTAACTCTGTGCCTTTGTTTTAGATTCCTTACCATCCCTCTTGCTGCAATTATACAGAAAGTCACTTCAGATGCAGCCACAGAATTTTTTTCAACTTTTCTCTCATGCAGAAGTATGCTAGAAAAACAATGGCAAAATTATTTGACAGGAAATTTATTGCAGAATTTAAATCAGCATTTAAATATCGATTTCGAGCATCGTGGCTTTATTGGTAGTCTTTCCGTCCCCAAGATTTATTCCTGCACTTTTCGAGGTAAATTAATTTTTTTTTTCATTTTTTTTAAACGTATAATTTTTTTCAAAATTTAATCCAATGTAAATAACTGTATCTAAAAATCAATGGACATTGTGGCTATCACTTAATCTTAACATGATTTACCTAAAAATAGGTGGTAATTTTCCTTACCGTCCCATCCCTACCATCCTTTTTTTCCTTGCCGTCCTTTTTTTCTCTTACCGCCCCCTTTCTTTTCCCTTACCGTCCCTTCTTTAACGCCCCTTTAAGACAATGTTATACCAAAATTTTGTACTAAAAATACTACATTGTTATTATTTCTTATTTGAATGTTTTGTGGGTACTATGCAAATTCATTATAAGTAAAAATTTAGCAGAAAATAAAAAATTAAAGAGGTAAAACGGTAAGGAAAATCAAACTCGCAAGTTTAACTTAAACCTCAGTTAAATAAAAAAATCTTCGCTGCTGACCATTTTGCTTTATTTTGAATCATTAAGGCATTCGTCTATAAGTTTAAAATGTTATTTGACTAAGTTTAATTTCACCAGATTTTTATTCCTGAAAGTTAAAATTTTGTGAGAATGCCTCATGTCCTTGAAATTAAAAGCTCTAACTGAAAAGATTGGCTAAAATCAGATGTTGTCATCTGCTGAGTTATTTAGTCACGCGTACAATGTCAATTGACATACAGCATACGTCGAGAGTTTACCGAAATCTCAGTGGTTCTAGCTGCAGTGCTTCCTAGGGACAGTGCGATTTTTAACAGTCTAGAGAAATTTAATTCATTTGACAAAACTATCCAGCTTAACCAGGTGTGGTCAGTCACCATACAATAACTGTAGTACAGGGCGCTAGACGTTTTAATAGCCCATTTCTTAGACATCGCTTGGTGTGTCTTCGCTGGTACTCGCATGAACAACTTTGACCACAGTTTCAAAAATACCAGATGATATGTGTCAGATTTTTCCAATGTTTGAATGAATAATAACAATTTATTTACACTATCTTTTTTACAATAATTATTTCATAACTTCATTTAAGGTTATCGCAATGTCAAAATCACATATAGTTAGCTTATGTACCTTAAAAGCATCAATTATTAAATTATTTAACTATAATTAATTAAGCTCTCAAATCCTCTAAAGAGGTATTTAAATTCTATCATAAATGTACTTTACTTTATTCAGTCTTAATAACTGTAAATAAATAAAAATAGAACTAGTTTTAAGAACAAACATCTTTCTTGTGTTCATTAAATTTCAAAAGAAATGAATATTCTCTTTGGCCATGCATTAAAGAGATGATTTTTTAATCTTAAACATCTTCATAACATGAAAGTGACACATATTTCCTTAAAAATATGGATATTTCCTCAAAGAAACAGACAATACGTTAACTTCATAAAATGACTTGTATGAACAAGACATGGATGGCATCGTCGCCATAAATATCGGTCCCTATCAGACAAAAAAGTCTAATTAATTTAATTTTAACTGTCAATTCATCATATACCAGATAAAAGGAGTTTCAAAAAGTAAAGAAACTAAAAGATTCAAAATCATTTGTCAGATATAAACAATGCCAAAATTTGGAAATCAAATGAAAAGCAGTCAAAAACAAGGACTAACTTTTGATATGCAAACGAGACACCAACGCTGAAGAAAACCATGCCTCAGAGAAGAAATGCCGTGGAGTGATAGACAAGTCATACAATCCAATGGGAAGAAGGGAAACGACTACGGTAGTTGATAACGCATGTCGAGGATAGGAGAAGTGATTAGCACGGGTTCACAACTAAGCTTAAAATTTAGAACGGCAGAAACAAGTGCCTAGAATTGAGCCGTTCAGCGCACAAATCGATTTACTCCATAAAACAAAAAGTTGAGAAATGCGATGAAATAATGTAGGGGAGAGTGGGGATGAAAGGGATATTTTGTCTTTATAAGCTTATAAAATAATGGTATTAAAAGATATCACTTTCAAATTTGCGCCTAATTCTCGTCTGAAACCTTTGCTTTTATATTACTAAAACCAGTAGTTTAAACGGTATACGCATTTTTATAAATTAGGAAAAATGTCCCTTTCAACCCCATTGTAAGGGATGAAAGGGACACTGTGCAGGGTTGAAAGGGACACACAAAAATAAAACATTTTTATGAATTTTTTTCTTTTTATTTGTGATTACATTATTCAAAAATAAAAGATAGTTATACAGAAATAAAAATAAAATATATTGCAACGTATGATAAAATAAAAACAAGAATAATAACATGTTTAGGCCTACTAGACATAAAATAATTTTAAATCAGTCAAAAATTTTAAGAAAGATTGGGCTCTAGCTGTCTCACAACCAGTTATGGGTTTAGGTAACTTCACCACAATATCATTAATATTCACGTCATTCACGTCAATAGTATCAGCAAATACAAAATGGTTCTATTCTGTTTTTTTACTGAAAAAATGTACTTTAAATTCATTACGAGGGCTTTCTGAAGTTTGTGGCTACAGTGCGACAGGAATATCACCATAATTATTCCATTACTTTTCGCAAAATTTATTGTTTTAATATTTATATTGTTTTCATAATTATCAAAAAAGAGAAGCGCAGGATCAGTTTTGGAACAACTAGAATATTTAGCTAATGCACAATTTCTTTTAAAAACTTCTGCGGTCATTGACCAACTTTGATGAGCAAGTCCAAGTTTTTGGGATGTAGCTCCTCCGAGCATGAACTTCTTAAAATTCTTCCTTGGGAAACGAATACTGTTGAACAGAGTTACCTGATGCAGAAACAAAACACAAAAATGTGACAAGTGTACCACGTTCAGCTGATGTTACATGATAAAAAAAACTTTTCACTACGTTTAGCCACTGTATTAGGTGGTTTGTGCTCTGTCATTAAGCTTGTTTTATCACAGTTATATATTATGTTCCGTATAAATTTATAGCGATCCATAACTAACTGAAGGTTTTAAAAAATATATCAACATTATCTTTGTTGAAACTTGTACTTTTTGTTAAACTAAGGGCTATAGGTTTCTTAAAAGAAAGTGTGAATTTTGTTGCATAAAATCTTGGAACCATTCAATTCCAGCTTGCTTCTTTGTTCTCCAAGATAGGGACATATTTGGAGGGTTCAAAGCAATTGAATACTCATAATATGCACAGTTTTAAAACCATAGTTAATATTAGATGCTTGGAACAAATGTGAAGCTAACTCTTTTTATTGAGCTTCACTAAAGGAAGCTTGATAGAAACAACCTGAGGTGTTTAAAGTGGGATATCCCTTTCAACTCCATACCCACCTAGCGAAATTAAAAATGTATTCATGCATGAGAGAATTTTAGCTAACAAAATATACTGATATTCACATAAAGTGCATACATTACAGTGCTAAATAATATAAATACCACATTGATAAACGCAATATTACTTTTTTAGAGAAAAAAAGAAAAGCAACATCAAAATTTACTTTTTTACATCAAAGACAGGTTTGCTTTTATCACCTACAAAGCTACAATTGCTGATGTTAGTTGTAAGGATTATTAAGAACAAATATCGTCATCGATTGAGCCAAAGTTGAAACTTTGTACATTCTATTTTCTTCCAGTAATTTTGAGTGTCCTTTCATCCCTTGTCCCTTTCATCCCCACTCTCCCCTACATTGTTTTTTAAAATTCCCTTTATAATATAAATTCAACAATATATTGTAGAATACATAAATACAGATATAGCTTTCATCTAACGGTATATAAAATTAATAAGAAAGAATAGCCAAAAAATAATCTTCAGCAATGTTACAATTTTTATATGACGGGTGGAGTTAATTGATTTGACAACTGATAAAAGTAATAACGTTAAATTCAGTGTTTAAATTTTTAAGTTTTTTATTACAGAAAAAGTTAGTTATTATATATTTTTATTACAGATTTTCCATAAAAATGAATGTTGTCAGTTCTGTTATAATATATTATTTGTGAGTAATTCATCAGCAATATAAATAATGTCTTCTTCATCAGGTGTATGTGAGAACTCTTCATTTCGATTTGGTGTCAAGTTTTCATAGTAATCATGTTTAACAGGAGGAAGGAATTACCTGTTACTCACGCGACCGGTCTTTATGTTTGGCTCAGCAATAATTTATTTTACTTTAATTCTGATGAGTTGACTCAACACTAAAAAATTTACCGTTATCATTCAACGCTTACTAGTGAATTTGAGTTGATTTATTGCAACAATTTACATTAGAGTATGGAGTTAATCAAAATAGCCTCTGAAATAAATTATTTATTATTCAATGGTCAAACATTTTTGTCATTTAATGGTGTTAATCTTTATTATTCAGGAAAGTTATTACAAATATAAAAAGTTATGACTGTACCAAAGTGCTTTGACACTTAAAATTTAAGATTTTTCAAAAGTGGAGTTAATTGATTTGTGCACTGAACATATCAATTACTGAATAAGAAAGGCGAGATTTAAATGCGAGAAACCTCACAGTGTGTAATTTCTTTTAAAAGTTACAAGAATAGTTTTTACCCAGTTATTCCGAGTCAAACCTATAAAGTACAAAACTTGACATACTCTTCGCTCATTTCAAGCTAAAAAAAAATTAATCAAAAATTTATACTTTAGTTATAGTCATCAACTTTAAACTGGTTTCAAGATAACCTACATTTTCAAAAAAAAAAAAATCCGTTATCCCGCAAAAATTTGTTTAAGTATGGAATTTCAGAGACTGGCTTATATAAATATTGAAACAGAAAATTTAATCTTTGACAAGATTTAGTTTTCGCTTCAGTCGTTCCTTTCGATACAAATTTATTACTTTATGATTAAGTAAACGACACCATATCTTTAAACATTTCAAAAAGGATAGTTGAATGTAAATCCTATTGAATATATTATTGAATGTATCCCAAGTTTTTATTATAGTCTACCAAAATAATCCTTTCTAAAATAGTTCAAATAATTATTTTTTGTTTTTTATTTCTTTTTTTTTAATCAAGAAAAATCTACAGTTTCTAAAAACATTTTACCGTTAGTTATAGCCTTTAAAAGAAGCTTTTTCGAAAACAACAAACGAAAACCTAATTAAAAATCTAGCTTATTACAAAAATCCCAATTAAAATTCTTGCTTATTATTATGCTATCGTGAAGTCGCTAAATCAATATTATCTTTAAAAATTGGGAAACTGAGTATGCTTTTAAAATATTTACTAACTATTCGACAGAATAATTTTTACAAAGAGTCTAATTATTCTACACAGAGATACATTCTGTATATTTTTAAAAGAAATAATTGTTTGTGTTCTTCATTTATTTAAGCGGCATTTAGTGCGTGAGATCATTTCCGAACGAGGATGATTTTCCAAAGTGAAACGTTTCAAGATATAACATCGGATTTTTTTTATTAATGGAGCCCTTTCAAATTTTACGTAGGAAAATTCAAAGCAAAATTCATCATCATACCTTTACTTATTCTTCCCTGAAGTCAAAAAAATCTTCATAGAACTGTGTAAGTTCATTAACAATAGGTAACATTAATAACACTTTACATTGCATTCAAAATAAACAAAGCATCAATTGAATACGTTAATTTAATTGATTATTAAAAAAATAATTAGTAAAATAGGAGCTGAGTCCTTCTAGGGCTGAGCCCCCAGTTTCATAGAATTCATTTCAATCGTTGACCCTCTATAACTGAAATAACATCCGCATCTTTATTGAACTTTCATCTCCGGTGTTTCACGATGCCATATAAAATTCGTTGACAGAGAAGAACATTTATTTTTGTAAGCCTGTTTCATTAGCTTAATTTGAGGCCAAAATAGTTACAGAAACAATTATTTCAATTAAACGAATTTTCGAAGAAAAATATTTTTGATGAATAGAAGATTTTTACGTCATAATTTGAAGAATAAGCCAGTTTAGAAAATTTTATACTGATGCTATCTTTTTTTTTTTTTTTTCAGCTGACCATCGTTCGCCAATGTAGCTTACACAAAATGTCTTCACTGCTTGCTTTGAATATGACAATTTGATCGTGGCATATTTATTGATGGAAGGGGTTTTTTTTCCCCATTAAATGTTAAAATGTGCCTAGAAACGGAATTCAGATAAATAAGGTGTTTTACTTTGTCTAAGACCACCATAGCAATGACAAAATAAACACGTCTGTTTCGAAACATACAAATCTGATCAGTCATCAGGTGTAAGACCAAGACCACATGTCTTTCGAAAGCAAACTGCTTTATCTAGTGCGTTTGCTTTCGAACCACATGGGAACCTGATCAATGATCAGAATATACCTATCTCATACCACCACATATTCTGAAGGATCAGATTTATATGATCCAAAACACATTTGTGGTGCTTATTTTACCATTTTAATTACACTTTTATGCACATTTTGAAACTTTAATTGTCACATATTATTAAACAAAAAATACCGTTATTTATTTATTTTTTTTTTGGGGGGGGGGGGGGAGGGGGTTTAAGATTTTATCTTAGTTTTCATGGAACGCATATTTTAGCTGCGTAATAAAAGAAAAAAAAACTTTGAAAAGGAAACAGGATTGAACTAATTTAATAAAATTAACTTTGCAGAAAAAAAATTGCATTAAATATTGGATAATTAAAAATATACTTTGTCTTTATCAGAATTAGTCAGAAACGTAATTTGTTAGAATAATGAGAATTCTCCATTTGAATTGTTTTAAATAAAAAGAAAAGGAAATCTTCGAGATGATAGTCTTAAAAAATAAAATAAAATAAAATAAAGATGAGGGGAGTAATTGTACAGTACACGTTCTGTTTATGAAGCAACTCATGTAGATTATTTAAAAAAAAATTCTTCAATGAACCCCTATTATCAGAAATATAACTTTCAGATCATCACGTATCCAATTCACAGTATTTAATCATTCGACACTAAATTCCTTTCATTAAAAGAAGAAAACAAAGCCGCTTAATAACAAAAACTATTGACTTAAGATTTTTTTTTTTTTTTTTTTTTTTTTTTTTTTGTCTGCAAATGCACAGCGAAAAGAGCTTAAAGTTGTTGTTTACGTTTTTCAAACTTCACAGAAAAAAAAAAGAGAGAGAGAGAGAGAACATTCTTAATAAATTTTATCTACTCAAAAGATTTGTGACATAACGCTGGAACGAAAAAGCATTCTTTTTTACTTAAATTATCTAATAATTGATTTTTCTGTATTTTATTTCTCGAGTACTGTGTATGCTTTATTCACTGTTTAAGTTTTTTTTTTTTTTTTTTTTCGTAATACAGATAAAACTCTAATTCTTAAGAAAAATACTCTTGAGGCGAAAATCACAACACAACATCTACTCGTAATTCAGAAAAAGAAACCGCGAAGACAGAAGCCTTACTACATTTCTTTCGAGTCAAAAACGTAAAATCTTTATCCGCCAGAAACGGAAAGAATTATGGGCAAAACTTTTGTCGCTGAGAATGATTTTTGAACAGCCATCAAGAAACACGTAACATTTAATATTTTTGAAACATCATTTTTTTTCTTCGAAAAAGAATCGATTGAATGCGCTAATATGAATTGAATAGTTTTGGCTCCAGAATTCCGTCTGGGAAAAAGTAAGATTCTTTTGTTAAAGCTTTTCAAATTTACATACTTATAATTCTTCTGATTTGATGATAAGGAAAAATTCTGAAAATAAATTGCAGTTTATTATTTTTTGGTCACACTCAAAAGATTATGTTATCTTTAATTTTTATTTATTTTTCTACCTTCTTGTTCTGATAAGATTTTATTATTTATATCTATACCTATTTTATTTTACTTTATTTTATTTTAATTTTTTATTCCAAAAGAACATTTATTTTAAACATTTCATTATTTTACTATATTTATTCGAAATTTTACTATTTTGCGTTCACACACAAAGGTTTCTTTTCTCTTTTTTTTATATAAACTGAAGTGTTGAAGTGCGATTTATATTGGTTGATTTTGTAAACATATACGTGTTTCAAAATGTACCATTTTAGGGTACAAATCGGACTCAAACGGAAACTGCAATAATAATAATAATTTGTTATTATTATTATCAAAAGTAAAAATAGAAATAAGCAAATCAAATATCAAAGTTTCGCATAACCTCTTTTTATTTACTCCTAATTACCTAATTACAGAATAGTAAATGACGCTACGAGACAGTAGTAAATTAAATTTTATTATTCACTTCTCTAGGTAAGAATTCATTACTAAAGCCAATTTTATGTAAAAAATATCATATATATATATATATATATATATATATATACATATATATACAGTTATGATTGAGATAATAGCGCGGCCCAATGTGTTAAGTCTAATACTAATCCGTCAACCAAGTTATCGTAACGTAGATGTGACGCAGACTTCAAAATAAATTGTTCTTGAAGCATAATTTAGAGGGGAAAAAATGGTCCAGTGTTGATTTCAGGGGGTGGCCCGGGGAGGACATTCCCCCCCGAAGCAGTGAGATGTCTCCCCCGGAAGATTTGAGATTTTGTGTTTTCAATGGTCAAAAAGTGCGATTTCTCCCCCGGAGCCACAGAAATCCCTCCCGGAGAAAAGTGTCTGAATTCAACACAGAATGGTACTATCTCTTCTCGCAACACGACGAGCCTTCGCCGACGATGTAGGCCCTGGGGATCTCATAACTTTGCAGGATGACACCGTGCACTCACCGGGACTTTCGTCCCACGGACCGACCATGTGAAGCCGCCATGCAAACCACTATCGTCCAAGGCGGATGTGCTGCCCATCGCACGCCCCACAGCCTGAGCCCCAAACAATTGTAACATCTGGCCGTCACGATGAGAAAAACTCCTAGCTCTAAAACGGTTGTTATCGCCATTTCGGGGTCGCACCCCGGTTCGCACTAAGAGTCCTAGTTTATCTGCCCATCCAAAAGAATGCCGGGCCTGAGACTGTAACTCCGAGGTCTCCCGGGACACGTTTGCTTTACCGGAGCCTTTCAAGATCAGATCCTATGACAAGAGAGACATTTTTGGTCGGAAACGGATGTGTGAAAGAGGAGGCGCCACTCACAAAACAAGAGTAGTAGTCTCGGTAATTTTCCTCATGAGACCAAAGACAGTCCTTCGCTCAAAAGTCGGGCATACGTATGTGGACCTCGCGTACGGGCCTGCAAGATGACCCTCCACGCCCGCTCGTGGTTGCAAGACCAGTCACCCAGTCTCCTCTCTCGGTACTACACAAATACCTCGGGGACACTGGGTTCCGAGCACCGAAGCGTTTCTTCCCCGTATAATGTATCCCCTACTAGGAAACCATAGACGCCTCTAGCAGCAGCTTGGAGAACGTGGTAAATCTCTCCACATACCCACAGAAGGGTCCTCACTGAGGGTGTAGTAGCTTGAAAGGTACCTTTCAGACATTTCTAGCCCACAGAAAGCTCCAACAGCGCGTAGACACGCAGGACTGATCGTCTCGAAGCTTCTTCTTTGATTTGAGCTCCACTGCATTAGCCGGCAAGCCTCCAGCCCGGTTTCCCGCGAAGAAATGATTCAAGAGGTGAACCGTAGCCCCTTCCCCAAGGGAAAACAACTACGCTGCTACGCTCTGGAGCTGGAACTCATCTCTCTTCTCACATCTACCTAAAGGGCAGCACACAACTGCTCTAGCTGCATTGGACTCAGAGGATGAGCCACCTGACGGAGAAGCACGCCAGGTGCACGCCCAAGCCTTCCCGACGCTAGCAGGGAGTCCCTGCATAGCTTTCCCGAGCACCGAGTCGACACCAGGACGTCTCTAAACCTTGCTCTAAAGAGCCCGCTCTATCTCGGTTTCCACTTTAGACAAGTGAGTGGATGTGCTCCTATCTCCTTAATTTGTCTTTGCTCAGAGTCATTATCCGACCGGAGTTGACTCTGATACCAAACTACGAAGTGTCGTTGTCCACCTCGCCCCGAAAACCAGTGTGGTGGGGGAGACAGGCCCTCGCTGACTCGCGTATGAAGGGCACCCGTTCCCAAACACAACGCTTCACTATCCGTGGGCGCCAAACCGGAGTCGGAGACTCGTGCACACCCGGGCGCTGTCACATAACAACGCTACTGCAGAGTTTTCGGTCATCTTCCCCACTTAAAAGGCCGATTCGGAACCACCCGGAGGGGTAGCCCACTAAAAAAGGGTATTTTAGCCGGGCGCAGATGATGAATCATAAAATATTGTTCCCATCGCTATCATTCGTACTGCATTCACTTTATCTGAGTATAAACATTTCACTCATCTCATTTAAAATACATAACTTTCATTTAAAATGTCACATATATTAAAACGTTAAGGAGTTAAAGTGATATTTTAAGATCAGCGCAAAATTGACATATTTGCGTATGCGCCAACTCTTCCGGGTGTACCACCTCACCTCAGTAAATGGTTCATGTATAAAAAAATTCTGCAAACGTTCATAGTTAGCGCATGCGCAGGAGACATTTTTAGGGCGTTTTCCTGTCCAAATGCGAAGTGATGGTTGAGCTACAATACTGTAAGAAAGTTTAAGGCCACATGCTAATTTTGTTGTTTAGAATAAAATTCCGAAAAGAGTTATATATCTTGAATTTAGACACATACACTATATGGTCATTAATCACCGGACACTTTCAATTTTAGACATTTTGTCGAATTTTTAATGATATATTTGTCGGATTTTTCAGGAACTTCAGGATTATGAAGGATATGTTCGACTTCATATTTATCAACGGCGGTTTGATCAGAAGGACAATTAGGGTGTCAACAAAAAATCAAAGAAAAATAGTAATGTTTGGGATCACCTTGCAAAATAAAATGCACGAAATGATCTATCGCTATAGCTTACGAATATATAGATATTGTAAAATATATGTATTCATTTTTGGAAGAATAGAACATATATTCATGGAGATTTATCAATTTTTTTAAAAGTTCAAAAAATTCTTGCATGTTTTTTTTTTTGTTTATATCATGCAGGGTTTTTTACCAAATTTAACGCCAGTTTCAGAAAATTTGAAAAAATGTAGTAAAAATAATATGGTGTAATTGGAATGTAAATATATTAAATATTTGATGGAATATGAGCGGTTGAATCAAATATTTTTTATCTGCGCATACGCACGATAAAAAATATATATTTTCAGGATTTAATAGTCAACTCTATGGAGCAACTCATAAAAAGAAGCCAGTCAAATATCGTGAAAATTCAGAAAGATACCGGCAATATAATGAGCGAATTTTTAGTTGCTCTCTAAAAGCTGCTGAATTATAAGGGATATGTTCGACTTCATACTTATCAACGACGATTTGATCAGAAGGACAATTAGGGTGCCAATAAAAAATCAAAGAAAAATAGTAATGTTTGGGATCACCTTGCAAAATAAAATGCACGAAATAATCTATCGCTATAGCTTACGAATATATAGTTATTGTAAAATATATGTATTCATTTGTGGAAGAATAGAACTTATATTCATGGAGATTTATCGATTTTTTTAAAAGTTCAAAAAATTCTTGCATGTTTTTTTGTTTATATCATGCAGGGTTTTTTACCAAATTTAACGCCAGTTTCAGAAAATTTGAAAAAATGTAGTAAAAATAATATGGTGTGATTGGAATGTAAATATATTAAATATTTGATGGAATATGAGCGGTTGAATCAAATATTTTTTATCTGCGCATACGCACGATAAAAAATATATATTTTCAGGATTTAATAGTCAACTCTATGGAGCAACTCATAAAAAGAAGCCAGTCAAATATCGTGAAAATTCAGAAAGATACCGGCAATATAATGAGCGAATTTTTAGTTGCTCTCTAAAAGCTGCTGAATTATAAGGGATATGTTCGACTTCATACTTATCAACGACGATTTGATCAGAAGGACAATTAGGGTGCCAATAAAAAATCAAAGAAAAACAGTAATGTTTGGGATCACCTTGCAAAATAAAATGCACGAAATGATCTATCGCTATAGCTTACGAATATATAGTTATTGTAAAATATATGTATTCATTTGTGGAAGAATAGAACTTATATTCATGGAGATTTATCGATTTTTTTAAAAGTTCAAAAAATTCTTGCATGTTTTTTTTTGTTTATATCATGCAGGGTTTTTTACCAAATTTAACGCCAGTTTCAGAAAATTTGAAAAATTGTAGTAAAAATAATATGGTGTAATTGGAATGTAAATATATTAAATATTTGATGGAATATGAGCGGTTGAATCAAATATTTTTTATCTGCGCATACGCACGATAAAAAATATATATTTTCAGGATTTAATAGTCAACTCTATGGAGCAACTCATAAAACGAAGCCAGTCAAATATCGTGAAAATTCAGAAATATACCGGCAATATAATGAGCGAATTTTTAGTTGCTCTCTAAAAGCTGCTGAATTATAAGGGATATGTTCGACTTCATACTTATCAACGACGATTTGATCAGAAGGACAATTAGGGTGCCAATAAAAAATCAAAGAAAAATAGTAATGTTTGGGATCACCTTGCAAAATAAAATGCACGAAATGATCTATCGCTATAGCTTACGAATATATAGTTATTGTAAAATATATGTATTCATTTGTGGAAGAATAGAACTTATATTCATGGAGATTTATCGATTTTTTTAAAAGTTCAAAAAATTCTTGCATGTTTTTTTTTGTTTATATCATGCAGGGTTTTTTACCAAATTTAACGCCAGTTTCAGAAAATTTGAAAAATTGTAGTAAAAATAATATGGTGTAATTGGAATGTAAATATATTAAATATTTGATGGAATATGAGCGGTTGAATCAAATATTTTTTATCTGCGCATACGCACGATAAAAAATATATATTTTCAGGATTTAATAGTCAACTCTATGGAGCAACTCATAAAAAGAAGCCAGTCAAATATCGTGAAAATTCAGAAATATACCGGCAATATAATGAGCGAATTTTTAGTTGCTCTCTAAAAGCTGCTGAATTATAAGGGATATGTTCGACTTCATACTTATCAACGACGATTTGATCAGAAGGACAATTAGGGTGCCAATAAAAAATCAAAGAAAAATAGTAATGTTTGGGATCACCTTGCAAAATAAAATGCACGAAATGATCTATCGCTATAGCTTACGAATATATAGTTATTGTAAAATATATGTATTCATTTGTGGAAGAATAGAACTTATATTCATGGAGATTTATCGATTTTTTTAAAAGTTCAAAAAATTCTTGCATGTTTTTTTGTTTATATCATGCAGGGTTTTTTACCAAATTTAACGCCAGTTTCAGAAAATTTGAAAAAATGTAGTAAAAATAATATGGTGTAATTGGAATGTAAATATATTAAATATTTGATGGAATATGAGCGGTTGAACCAAATATTTTTTATCTGCGCATACGCACGATAAAAAATATATATTTTCAGTATTTAATAGTCAACTCTATGGAGCAACTCATAAAAAGAAGCCTGTCAAATATCGTGAAAATTCAGAAAGATACCGGCAATATAATGAGCGAATTTTTAGTTGCTCTCTAAAAGCTGCTGAATGATAAGGGATTTTACAAAAATTGTCCTTTTTTATTATCTGGTTTTCAGCAAAGGAGTTTGTATTTAATGAATGCCAACGAGTAGATTTAGAAGAAATGCTTAGATTTTGATACTTCTTTTTTTCTTGGAAAAGGCTCGTTCTGGTAGTTTTCCAAGAACTAAAGCATCAATAAAAAATGAAAAGTAAAAAAAAAGTAAACAATTAAAATGACAATTTATAGATAAGCCCTTATCATTTAACTTTTATTAGAGAACAACTAAAAATAAGCTCAGTCCATTGCCAATATTTTTATGAATTTTCGCGATATTTGACAGGCTTTTTTTTAAGAGCTGCTCCATAGAGTTGACTATCAAATCATGAAAAAAAATATTTTTTGTCTTGCGCGCATGCGCAGATAAAAAATATTTCATCCAACTGCTCATATTTCATCAAATATTTATTATATTTACATTCCAAATACACCATATTATGTTTACTACATTTTTTCAAATTTTTTTAAACTGGCGTTAAATTTGGTAAAAAATCCTGCAAGATATAAACAAAAAACATGCCAGAATTTTTTGAACTTTTAAAAAAAAATCGACATATCTCCATGAATATACTTTCTATTTTCTTCCACAAATGAATACATATATTGTAAAATATCCATATACTCGTGAGCTATAGCAATAGATCATTTCGTGCATTTTATTTTACAGGGTTATCACAGGATCGTGTAAGTACCAATCTATAGATAATATACAGGGATTGAAAAAAAAATTCTGAAGCTTTTCCAACTATTGATATACAGTATTCTGAATGTGTTGGAAAGTGTTTCATAATCTATGCTGGACGCATGATTTTTAGTTCTTGTTTCACAGTGTAAGAATCCAATTGATAAAATATTAATTAACTGTGGAGCATAATTTTTAAAACTTGCCTTATTATCTTATTATCAAAAGAGATAGAGCACTCCGTGTTACTTAATCTTTATTGCTGTTTTACACATAACTGGAAATCATGTCATGCACATTTTTGGATAGTTATTATTTTCTACACATCTCTTAACCTTAGCTCTTTTGCAAAATTTTTGTCAATTTATTCTACCAATTCTTACCACAGACAACATTATTTATTTATGACATATTTATAGGATATGTTGAATTACGGGTTTCTAACTAAATAATAAGTTGCGAAAATGCGGAAATCTTAAACCTAATCTTAAATACGTAGTTATCAGATATTTTTTATAAATTCTCAATTTATAGCCTAAATAAGAATCCCTAAAAATACCATACCACATTTTCCATTTTATGTTGTAATAAAATATGCTTCTAAATATTCCTATAAAATACTTAAAACAGCATGGATTATTTTATACCTTTTCTGAGCTTCATACTTAACTTACGTAATTAAAAATTTTATACGTAACACATACTGCTTCATACATAATCATCTCTATGCTCGCAAAACAGAGAACGAATATTTACTCAGTCTTTCTCAGAAATTGACGATATGACAAGAAAAACTACTCAAAAAGTCACAAGATAAATAACGAAAATTCAGTTCACACATATGGATAAAGTTAAAAGCGAAAGAAAATTCCATGTCACGTATTTCGCAATATATATATATATATATATATATATATATATCGGTAGATAAACTATCTATAAAACATGTCACTTGCGCATTTCTTTCACAAAATCTGAATAATTTGCAACTCATATTGAAGCATTGTGTTATTGAATTCTAATTTATACCTAATTTGTAATCACCGTGGTGAAATTAACTTCTGCTGGATGAATTGCATTTATTACGTATTACGTTTATGACAGGTTTTTTTTAAATATGAAATTTGCATTGCTTTTCACATTAACAAATTTTACTTCTCATTCCCGTCTTAATTATTTTCTACAGATATTAACACTTCGAGGTCTAAGCCCAAGTGTCACTCGGGTTGCCGTTTTCGGTGAAGCGAACTAAGCCCGAAATCTCTCGGGGTCAACTTTTAACTCTCTGGGCTATAAAATTATCGACTATAAACGTTCGCGATCTTTTCAGATACTATCTACGAACCTTTTATTTTGAAAAAAAATATGGATGGAAGCGCTAAACAGAAATAAGTATATGAAAATAACTAGAATCAGAGCTTAACTCGAGCTTATTGTGAAAATTGTGGTGCTACTCTTTGTGCAAATCCGTGCTTTGACATGTACCACACAAAAGCAAATTTTACTAAATAAAGTTTATATACAAATAAAACCTTTTTTCAGATATTTTTACAACATTTGGGTAAGTTTTTATTCAAGTATCTAGTTTTCCATGTAAAATTTTATGTTAAAAAATGATGTTTTCTTATGCGGAACTTTTTTAAAAGTATAAAACATGCTTTTTTCAATTATTCGTCATTAAATATTAATTTTTAGTACATTTAAATAGTTCCTTCATTTTGGATAAGAACAGTTTGAAGTTTATAATAAAAAAATATTAAAATACATATCTTCCAACTTTTTTTTTAATCATGAAAAATACCAAATACCCTCAGTCCAGATATGCGGTTGAAATAGCTTAGACCTGAAAGTGTTAATAATTCATGTCTTGGAAGCTTTAGTAACCGTCGTGGCTTTTCTTCCTACCTTAGAAACCCTACAACATATTTAAGCAAACGTAATTATTCAATGACACAAAATAACAGGATATTGATCGGTCTTAGAATAGAGGCAAATATGTTTGCAAAAAGTCGATACCAGAAAATTTTATATGAATATCAGACTGTCAAAAAATTGTTTCCTAAGTTCTCGATACTGTATAGTAATTAGATGAACCAATCTTAACGTGCAAATAATCATTTACATGCAACAACCTCAAAAAAGATTTCAACTTTCAACAAAAAATTGAACTATTTAACAGACAATAAGAACAAATAGTTCTATGCATCCTCAATAGGCTTCTCTAGAGATGGGAATATACCCTGAGGATATGCCTAGTGATTAGAACGAGTCCAGAGGTGTCAAGTTGAAATCCAGGTCCAGGCTTGCATAGTATGCGGTATTAAAGAGATGACTCGGTCTGAGAGGTTTGTCTATGGTGATTAGAACGCTGGCTACGAGTCCAGAGGTGTTAAGTTGGAGTCCCGATTCAGGCTTGGATGTGCATACTGCGCGAGATTAAAGAGTTGTCCCGGTCTGATAAGCCCTTCTTTGTCATATAACAGTAGCACCTATACGTATCAATATTTCATCGTTATTATTGTACATTTTATCAGTTTTTGTCTCAACTCTTTATCAGTTCATGACTTAATGTTCTACTAGTTAATAGTTCAACTTACATGAGTTTGCGATTCAACCTAAAACGAAATTATGGTTCAATTTTGAACCATTGTATGGTTCGCATAAAGTACCAAATCATAGGAGGGAAAAATCTTTATCTTACAGTTGCAGCTAGTACAGAACCAATATTTGGTCCAACCTAGTGTGAAGTTTTTAACAGTGTACTATCAGACCATATTCATGACAGACAATTATTCATAAAACAGTTTCTTCCACTATTATGCATCATTCCACTGCAAACTATCAAACTAATGTATCTTGGTCAATATTGACTACATCTTAATCCTATCTTGAACAAAACAATTATCTAATACTATTGCACCAATATTGGAAAGATATATTTCATCCGATCATTTCAAACATTTCTGCAATATTTGCGTTTCATGGCAAATATTTCTAATTTAAAGCAAATATGCCAATCCATTGGAAGTTTTTTCGATGAATGCAATATAGGCACAATTCTGGTACTCAATATAACCAATATATTGGTTTCCAATAAAGTTATAATTGATTAAAAGAAATTTTCATCATTATTAATTAAAGAGTGAATATTTCGATATTTAATTAGTGTCTATAACAAACATATTATGCAAGATTTTCTGGGAGTAATCATAGTCATATCCAACTGACTATTGATTGTATTTAGTTTTCACGGGGAAAATCTAGTCATAAAAAAAAATATCAATGAACCGCTGAATTAAGATTTTCTTTCCGAGAACTGTATTATTAGCTGCTAAGATTGAAGTATGTTAAGCGAGAAACTGATAATGAAGTTTGATTAGATAATGAAATAAACGAACAAGAATTGATCATTACTGTTAGGCACTGGTACAAATATTTAGATATTTAATTAATTCTTGTGAAACGCAGACGTTCTAGTCTTTATAAAGTTGCCTCTTTATTAGAATATGTGTTAAATAACATAAGATCAGACACGCCTGTTAAGTCTTTTTCTGGAAATAATCAACCATTCAAAGTTTTAAAAATGTTGAATTTCAGAACTGAATTTCGACAAATAAAACCTGGTTAGGAAATACAAATATCAAAGTATCCGCTCTTGGTTTAAGATTGTATTTATGTTAAAAATTACAAAAATATTTACTAGCTTTGAAATTAATTTTATTGAGATACCAACGATATTTTTTTCATTAAATAATGAAACTTACTAAAGCAGAATCTCTCATACTTATTAATTATAGATATGAGCCTTTAGATATTTGATGGTTGTTTATAGCAGGCGTAAAATTTAAAATTTTAATGATAAAACATTCATTTCCCAGTAACTACGCAATTTTAATATTTAATTTTCACGGGAAAATCTTGTTAGGAAAATTAAATACTAAAGTATTTGATATAAAATCAAAAATCGTGGTATTAAGAGATAGCCTTAAAATTCAACTTACATACAAAGATACCAATGAGGATGTTTTATTATACAGGGTGCAATATGTTATCTATCGCCGACCTTTAATTTCTCAACCGTTGATCGTAGACATATAATTCCAAATACAAAAACGTTTCAAATGAGGTAAATATTCATGTTGTAGCATTATTTAAAGTCAAAAATCAATTTGATAAAAATTAAGAAAACTAACTTTTTATACGGTCCCTCAGTCCCTATCGTTATATTTAGTAAAATTTTATACTTATCATAACAGATATAGCACCAAAAAGTTTGACATTTGTACTACAAAAATTGACACAGTTATTAAATTTCAAAGTTTGAGATTTTTGCACATGATTTTGTCTTTCATTGAGAGATCAGTTAAAAGATGAATTAAAGTAATTCGAGATCAAAATCAGGGTGCAATGTCCTTTTTACGGCGAAGCCACTTTTAGCCAGGATCGTCGGTACTTTTGAATGTTGTTTCGACCCATAAAAGTTAGCTCAAATTTTTAGATGAAATAACCCTATTTGGTGATTCCCCGATTTGGCGATACCGGCTAAAGGCGATTTTGCCGTAAAAAGCGCATTATACTCTGATTTTGATCTCGAATTACTTTAATTCATCTTTTAACTGATCCCTTAATGAAAGACAAAATCATCAGCAAAAATTTCAAACTTTGAAATTTAATAACTGTGTCAATTTTTGTAGTACAAATGTCAAACTTTTTGTGTTATATCTGTTATGATATGAGTAAACTTTTACTAAATATAACTATAGGTACTGGGGGACCGTATAAAAAGTTAGTTTTCGTAATTTTCACAAAATTTATTTTTTACTTTAAATAATGCCCCAACATGAATATTTAACTCATTTGAAACGTTTTTGCAATTGGAATTATATGTCTACGACCAACAGTTGAGAAATCAAAGGTCGGCGACAGATAACATATTGCACCCTGTATAATGAAATGAACTAATAGGAATTTATTATTACTATAAAACTCTAATGCAAATGCTATATTGGCTAACGGGTACCTCTGCTAACGAATGTTTCGGTAAACAAAGATTTTTTTTCAATGTTTTCTGACTTGACTAACGAATGATTTATTGGATCCGCATGCTAATACGGCCCAGCTACATTGCACTTTAATTGAACTGGAAATCACGTTTCGGTTAAGGGGCTACTTAACGCATCCGAAAACTCGCTAATGTTATTCTATGAGAGAATTTTATTCAACAGTTCATTTAAATTTCCCTTTTTTTTTTTTTTTCATTGGATAGCTGAGGTCTATCTCTAAAGACATCGTCTTTTACTTTTTCGATTTTGTTTGCAGGATCTTTTTATGGGGATACTTTCCCTTTCGAAACGGTTCCGAAAGTGAAAGCGTTCTCATTTAAAAAAATTAATTAATTAAATTAAATTAAATTTTAAAAAATAATGCAAACAAAATCGAAAAAGTAAAAACTGCTTATAGAGATCGACCTCAATTATTCAATGCAAAAAAAAAAAAAAAAAAAAAAAAAAAAAAAAAAAAAATTCATTTAAAAATATTGAAATGTAAACGAGATATTTAAAAAAATTTCTCCCATAAGATTAACATTAGCGAGCATATGTTGTCGCGTGAGTGAAGTAGCCTGTTAACGAAAAATTCGGCTAACGAAAGTTATTCTGGAACAAATTGAGGACTAAGAATGGAAAACGCTGAATGTCCGTCCAAAACAGGAAATGTTTCAAGAGAGCGAAAAAAAGAAGGCGAAAGCACCTCATTTGCCACGTTTGATGTACAATTTTCGACTTGTTTGTACTATTAGTACTAAGGTTAGCACTTCAAGCCTTCTCCTGTTTGTTAAGCTTAGCACTTAAGACATTTTTTCGTTAATTTTTTTTTTTTTTTTTTTTTGTTCTTTCAGCGTTTTCCATTCTTGGCCCTCTATTATTTTCGTTAGCCTAAGTACCACTGATTCTAATGAAATGCAGTCATACTGCTCTTTACAGGGCAGTCATTTTATTAGAAACTGTGACACAAAGCATTAGTTTAAACACGTCTAAATTCCTAAGAGTTAAAGCTACAATGCGCATTTGTCGTTCTTTGTGCATACAATTTATTAAACAAATACAATTCTTGATTCATTGTTTAAATACCAAACAAACTTTTGAATTTGAATTAAGTTGATCATTTGAGCTTAAAATTTAAAATTCCTTTTTAAAGAACTTAGATAATTCTAAAATCCAGTTAGCTTAGATAAAGAGTGATATAGGGACTTAGTATTCTTACAAAGATTTGAATCTTTTAAATATCTTTGTCAGACAAATCTACATAGATTACTCTGAAACCTCTAAAGCTGTAAGCTTACGGGTAGCAATTAATTGTAATTTTGTTTAATTGTGTTTTCACAGATGAAAAAGACAAAATGTCCATGTGTAATAAATACGCATTACATAATTAGCAAAAGAAGTTACAGTGCTAGGAAATAAGTAACTCTTTTATTTAAAGCTGCTTCATTAACTTTACAGTTTTTTTTTTCCTACACGGAAAAAACTATTTTGTTGAAACAACTAAATTTTGGTTGATATAGCTCCAACCAAATATTTTGGTTGGAGTGATCAAATTTTGTTAGATTAACCAAATGATTTTGTTAATTCAACAAATCATTTGGTTACTCTAACCAAAATTTGGTCATCCTAACCCAAATATTTGGTTGGAGCTATATTAATCAAAATTTAGTTGTTTCAACAAAGCAGTTTTTTCCGTGTATTAATGTCAACTAATATGAATAAAGTTCTTTGGCAACTATTAGTCAGTTATTAAATTAGTCTACATTTCGTAAAAATCTATAAAAAATAGCGTGACACTGTAAATGCTACCTGTACATTATTCATTAATATTCATTAAGATGCAATATCCCTAAAGGGATCCTGTGCCATTAAACTATATATACAACTAACTATTATTCATTACGATGATCAGTCACCATAACATTCGTGGTATGTAAAAAGTGTTATAAAATAGATAAATATAGTAAAACAACAATGGCATTAAGTTGCTAAGATTACATGATATTATGATGACAGCCATGACGTACGAGGGACGTTCCGAAACTATGTTTCGTCATTTTTTTTATTTTTATTTATTTTTTTTTTTTTACACGCCGATGGTCCGATGGGGCAACGGGACACGGGCAATTGGTTCACGGGCTGTAGGCCGGGTGAAGCAATCTCTCCCACCTGAAACGATGAATCTGATCTTGAGTGAGCCTTGCTGTATGCCCGTCGGACTTTCACTTCTTCCCTGCATTGAAAGTCGGTCGCCCTCTCGGGACGTCAGTTCCAATTCAATGCTGGACAGCGCCCCTAAGGTGGAGCAAGCTGTGTGACAATTCCTTGCAACGCAAGGCACCTAGTTTTACCAGAGTGGTTTTTTCAAACTGATTGCACACTACGACAAATGTCTCAATGTCGATGATGACTATGTCAAAAAATACTGCAAAGTGTATTGTTCATGATGCCATGGTGTATTTATTTATTTATTTTATCAGCCACCGGTATGCTATTTCTTTCTCCCAGCTTATTTTGTGTCGTCTCCAAAAAATAACGTTACGTTGTATAAGCCAGCCGGAAAACACAGCAGATGTTTCATTGTATGATTAAATATTCTATAGTAATTTTTTTAACTTCTAAGCACCGCATATTTTCAATTTTTATACAGTCTTATTGGGGGGAAAATAAGTACTTTTTAATGCAATTTCTTTGAAAACTACATCTCTATTTATTTTTGAAATATTAATTTTTTTGTAGTTCTTAGAGCTATTTGCTTAATATTGGCAACGGAAGAACTCCATTTCTGTAGAAAGTAAAAGAAAAATAGCAATTATATCTTTTTGTTGCCATTTTCTTATAAAAACTGAAAAAAATGTACTTAAAATGCGTGTTATTTTGAAAAAATATAAATGAATGATTTCTGATAAAACATGGAGCTATTATAAACTAAATTTACTTTTAAGTATCTATATTAATATTACAAACAAATGAAGGCCTGTGAATTTTTAGATAGCCGATTTCTTTTTGTCGAGTTTCTTGAATGGCGAAATCTCTTTTTTTTGATTCAGCGATAGTGACGTCCTATGTTTACTTTACTGTAGATGTTGTTTAATACTGGATCGCAAATGAGGAATTCTTCAGCGGATTCGGATGACGTCATTTTATATAAAATAAAATCGCATGTTTTAAGTCATAAAACTGAGCTACAGTAGAGTTCCGATTACCCGTGTCCCGCCTAACCGAGTTATTTTCTTCTGATGGCTTGATGGCTTCCATTATTATGAAACAGCCATTATAAATGAAGTGTTAGGTAAAGATGAAAGAACAACCGTAAAAATGTTATAACTTCTGCTCAGAATGGGAAAAAAAATGGCCATAATATATTTCTTTTAATTATGGCCATTTTTTCCCCCATTCTGACCAGAAAATCCGAGTTCTAACTTTTTACGGCTACTCTTTCATCTTCACCTAACACTTCATTTATAATGGCTGTTTCATAATAATGGAGCCATTAGTCCATCAGAAGAAAATGATCCATTCCAAAGGTATAAATTCGACTGAAATAAAACTACTTAATAATTTTTTTTCACCGGGGGCGACACTAAATTCTGAAGAAACAGAATTCTTGTTCTCTAGTTTTATTTTATTTTATTGGTAATAAAGTTTTTCCGAGTGAAAAAAAAATGACGAAACTTAGTTTCGGAACGTCCTTCGCAGTTCATTCCATTTAAAATACAGTAAATTTTCGATTATCGGATACCTACAAAGTTAAAGTTAAGTCGGGTATAACCGAGAGAATATATTAACCGCAGTATTTTATAAGAGTACAAACTTCGAAATTAAATTGGAAATATTACATATAAAATAAATAACTGTCATAGAAAAAGAAAAAGAAACAAGACAAATTTAATAAACATAATTTGCTATTTCATTTTTACTGTTTGACCTTATAAATAACAATAAGCCATATTTATGAAAAAATAGTGCAAAAAGGCAGTGAGTTAACCATTAGTGTCGGATAACTGAGTGTTAGATAATCAAGAGTCCACTGCATATACGATGACCAATACGTTGTACGATAAGTAGTGAATGTATTAATATATACGTACGATAACACATGTGTCATTATACGGGAGAAAAGGAAGCAATGTAATTCCTTAGGATAAAGTAAACGTTGATTCCCTACATTCAATTTTCTTCATTTGCTATTTCTGCTGTCAAGCGAAAGTAAATGTAATTAAGCATTCTATCAAACAAAGTTATTAGCTTTTAGAGAGAACTAATTTTAGTAATAGTTGAAGAGAAATAACCTATTTCAAGGATGTTTTAATTTTTTTTTCTCTCGTAATCCGGAAATTTATGGCAAATTGACAAACTAATATCTTATAGACAAGCGAAATGATTTCGAAATTAAGTTATGAGTTTAAAATAAAGTGTTATTTACACAAATTAGACATGGAATGGAGCTGTGATGTAGCATTTAAACAGTCAAAAGTATTTTAATAAAAGTTTCGAATATTCGATTGAATAACTACATTGGAATTGTCTTAGTTTAACTCAGGAATATCTTTACGAAAGTCACAAATTAAAGCTATGCAGATTTTTTATGCGAAAATAAATCTAATTATATTAACTGGATTTCAATTGTATTCACTGAGTGTTTTAGTTGAATTTACAGATATCTTGGTAAATTCAACGTTGGATCCAGACAAAGTAGAAGATTATTTATAGCTCAGTTTTTTCTCTTTATACATTTGTAACAAATCATACTCTGTCGATGCTTAGACGATTGCATTCTGACCTTTATAGATGTTTCATTATCAGTCAATATTTAGCGGACTTCTATTTCTAACAGGGCATTAATGTAGACATTTCAACAAATCTACGATTAATTCCATAATTCAATTTCCACTTAATCTTCGATCGAAGATATTGAGGTTAAATATCTTCAATAACAATCGCGCAGTCCTTATCTAAATTCAGTCAAAAGTTTCAATCGTTTAAATCTTAGAGGTTTAAAGAGATAAAGTAACCACAATATGATTCAATTAAAAGTGATTTTAAATAACATCGTCAAAAATAAGCAAGTTCTGTTTTGCCGAAATAAAATAATATTTACAAAATGCAAGTGAAAATTGAATCTTGAATCAATTATTGTAGAATTATTTGACACAAATTAATATACAGTGTGTCTACAAGGATTTACAACTCATTTTTAAAACTCATTCCAGCAAACTTGCCGAACATAATTTACCGGAATTTATTACCACGATGTCTCATTTGGCTTTTAAAGAAATACTGACTGCTTAAGCAAAGAAATTTATATGCCGTTAGCCTTTTTTGTATGCCAACAATACGGAATCATGTGGCACCGTCTAGTTGAAACCATGCAAGGCTGTCACTAGTGACTGTTTTTTAATTCTACCTCACACCACTTACACAAAACAAAAATTATTGACATACTGTTCGAAAGCATTTGCAAGTGAAATATACTACAAAATCTGTTTTTTTTTTTTTTAAGTAGTGGTGCGAATAGAATAGAAAAATATTCACCTGTGGCAGCCGTGCACAGATCGTCCACTTCCATATCTTGTAATTGAGGCACAAATGGCACAAAATTCAAATCTTGCGTGAATTTTTTGACATCCAGAAAGCTGTGGAGACCATTTACCCGATATACTATTTCATACATAACCCTACACTGTATATTTTAGGAATCAATAAAAAATTTTAATTATAAACCTGTGTTTTCTATCACAATTACTTCTTGCGCGAATTTTGGGACACCCTTTATTTGCGTGAATGCAGGCATACATTTATGCACACACATACACATGTACCAAATTATAAAAGTGCTTCAAAAAATGAATCACCAAAAATAAGGCCAACTTCATGCTAAGTGGCCAACGCGAAATTCCCACTGAAACGCGTAACTATGCTGTGCCATTTTTTCTATCAACAACTAACGTTAATTTAAATCTTGCCATACTTGACGCGCTTTGATATGGTGTATGGATAACTTAATTTTGCTTTTATTTTCCGATGGGATATTTTACACGTATTTGGTTAAGTTCAGTCTCTATTTTTTACATTAAACCACTTTTTATCCTTCAACACGACTTCATATTTTCTAACAAGCTATATAAAATATTTATCTGTACAGCTATAATCTTCAGTCCCATACACCATAACTTTGAAAAAGGATTAAAAGATTTCTTGCGGAAATAACTGATTTAAGAGAGATCAAATTCCCTCTACTTTTTTACACTTTATAGGAAAACTGTCTTGTGTGCATATTCCAGAATTATTTAAGATTATAAGATGGGGTGATTCATTAAAACATCAGTTTTTGTGAAGTTTTAAGAAGTTTTGACATCTTATTTTCTTTCAATAAACTCTTTATAATTTACCTTTAAAAAGAAAATATTCTTTTCTAAACCACTTTTTTTGTTGATTATGTTGATAATCTTATAAATTAAAAAATGGGTGAGGATATACAATTTTGTTTCATCACCATTCAAACATGTTTGAAAAATAATGCATATTAAATGGATGAAAAATCAAAGATGTGATTAAAGGAAATATTTTTTTCTGAATTGTTTTATTGATTTAATTGAAATATATCACTTTCATAAGTTTTATTATCAATACTGCAACAATTAGTATATTTAAAACTGAAAGCTGCACTCAAACCTAAACATGCTGCTATCTGGCATATTCAGGAAGCTTTTTATTCGTAATTGCACAGCAATTTTATCCAGCACGGGTTTCCCGAAATACAGAACAGAGGTGAAAACCATTTTTTTATTGTAAATTCCTATAGATTTTTACATTTAATATATTTTTTTGATTAATCACTTACAACAACAAAAACCATTTTTCTATGAAAAATATCAATCATGGATTTAAAAATGGCTTTGAAATTTATTAAGAGCGATGCTTTCATATTACTAGCATGCCACGCTCTAAAAAATAAATGTATAAATTAGTCACTTTTATATAAGTATATGGGTAAATTTGAAAAATTAAATTTTGTCATAAAATGTATACTCTTGTCATAAATATTTACCTGTATTTATATGTGTTTATCTGCTTAACCCCTTGAAGGGCGGTGGGATATATTTTATCCCACCTACGATGAATGAAGATTTGTACCAGAAAAATTTTATGAAACTTTACTTTTGTAACTTTGGTGGAAATAAGTCGTAAAATTGGTTTTCCTTATTTTGAAATAAACTCTTTCTAAATTTCCGGTGGGAATTCAGCATTAGACAAACGCAATTGTTTGCCCCCGAAGGGGTTAAAGGAAGTGTATAACTTGTTATGCCTTCAAAAACTGAAACAAGAGTGTAAATGGTAGAAAATTGAGCGGATTTACCCAAATGGACGACAAGCATTTCTGACGTCATAAAACGTCACGATGGATTATAGCTAATCAGCTTCTCGATTTTTCCCACAAGCGTTCACCAAAAGCCAATCAAATGCCGCAATGCTTGTGGGAAATATCCCACAAGCATTGCGAGCTCCACCCAGTGTGTGTGGTCAATTGGTGTGTAAATAGAACGGTAAATTAACACATTTTGCATATTACGCAAAATCCGTGTAGTATTTTGCATATGACACCGACATATGTGTAAACGAAGATATATGCGTAAGACCAGACTATTACACAGAAATATGCGTACGCATTTTACACAGCTATATGTATAAGAACAGAATATAACACAGGATTATGCGTAAGCATATTACACAGAAATATGTATAAAAACAGACTATTACACAGAAATATATGTGTAGCTATTTAAACACAATAAATATCGATACTTGAAAACTTGTCTTGCATAATAGTAGCTGAATGGTCAAGATAGTGTTTTGGAAAATTGCAGTTCTACACTTTGCATCCCGTTTCGGTAGGTATTGCATGCTTAATGTAGATTGAATTAAATAGAGAATTTCTCCTCTTGATGTAGATGTATCTTTGAAAACTTGTGACTGGAATAATTGTACTGGCGTCACAATTTCTGTATTTTAACGAAATGTTATTTTACAGTGTATTTATTTAGATTATACAAATTTTGTGTATAAATTGGACATACAATTTTAGGACTTCAAAACAACTCTAACAGAAAGATGGCATGCAGTAAACATAATTTCAGACGATCCTGGTTCTTGCAAATTAAGGTTACACTATTTTGTAGTCTCAAAACAAATCTGCTGGAAAGAGAGCAAACACACCAAGCATATGAGTTTGTTCGTCATGCAAATTTGTTTTGCGACAATAAAAATATCCAGTTCAAAATTTACATCCCAAACTATACAGTTATGTACTATGTACACAAAATCCATTGTTTTTGCATATTACACAGATATATGTGTACTCATGTGCAATTTGTAAGTTAAACTATATATTTCTGAGTTATCTGATAATTTTTTTACACACTTAAGCAGCTTAATGTGTTATCATCAAAATATACCGGGTAATGTGTATTTTGAAATTGACACACCCACGAAGGGTGTGGTTGGAATTTTACACCCCACTTTATACATATAGAAAAATCATCAATATACCTTTTATCAATGTGTAAATTTACGCATTTATTTTTTAGAGTGCAGTCGTTAATTGGCTAGAAGAAATCGACAGAGATTTAACTACTTATAGCAGCCTTTTTAATTCTAATAATTTCAGCTGTTTAAGCACGTAGTTCAATTACAAGTCTGTTACATATCCCAGCAAAGAAAGAAATACTGGGCCATCAGCTGGAAAACAGATGGCAGCCAGCAGTGCTATCAGCGGTAAAGTGCAAGGGTGCCATTACTTAAACCTGTCGAAAAGTGTCCAAACCGAATGCAGCTGGCCCGTCAGTGATGGCCAACAGCAGGCCAGCATTGGTATGCCATCACATTACTTCAATACGGCACTTTTCCTGCAGTGCTAGCACCTATCCCACTGCTATTTCTTTGCTGGTCCAGCACTTTCCCTTACAAAAATTTCTTATAGAATTCTATAAAAAAAAAACAAGGTATTGTATAGTTATGGCTCTTTTTTCTATAAGCTAGTTTCGCCAAGAGCTATAGAAACATCTGTAGAAGTGTCTATAATAGAAATGTCTATAGAAATATTTGAACTGCATGTGGTCACCCTCCCAAGTACTGTCCGCGTTCGATGCTGCTTGGTTTTCGTGATCGGACATGAACAAGTGCTTTCAGCGTACGCTACGATTGCTCATAGTTTTCAAGCTCTCATTACACTATTTCAAGTTTGTTTCTTTTGTGATTTACGTTCCCAATCATTAAACTGGTATAGAAATTATTCTATTGTATAGAAATCCTATGTATTTTATACTCTTTTTTTATTATTGATTTTGAACTGCGTAAATTATGAAAACCGAAATCCTTTGTAACCTAGTAAAACCAGATTTAAGGAGAAAAAAAAAGTGCGTTGAAATAAAGAATTTATTTATTTATTCATTTACTTATTTATTTTGTTGGTGGCAGTGGTGCTATATTTTTTACCGTTTCAAAAAAAAATTAGCTTCACAGCTTAAATTGTGTTAAGATATTTATTTCAGATTTGTGTTCAAATACTCAATGTCTTCGATATTCGCAGCGCCACCTAACGTAAGGGTTCCAAGTAATAATACTGCAAAAGTTCGTGCACTTCCATGTAGTGGTGGGCCAGCGCATGAGATAAAATGGATGCCCACCAGAATTTTATCTGATGATTTCCAACAGCAAAGTTGACTGAAGCTGTCCAGCAGTGGTCATGCAGTGGTAGACCATCAGCCAGCACTTCTCCATCATTGCCAGCACCTATCTTGCTGCTGGCCAGCAATTTCCTCTTTGCTGGGATATATTTTATTGTTATTAAGTTATTTAGTTATTGATGCAGTTTTAATTTCCTTATGAAATATTAGCCGGAAATAAATTCTGAACTATTTATACTGTTTTATGTATAAACGGGTTAATCTATTATAATCGGACTCACAAGATAGAGATAGATTTTTAAAAAAAATGTTTAAACATTATTTTTAAAACTTTAAAAAATAAACAGCAAATTCAGATACATTTTTCAAACAAATTGCGTTTGTAAGAACATTTTTTTCTAATTGGACAATGTAAAAAGTGAAATTGTGCAATAATTAGAAGTTAAAAATTTGCACTAAAAGCGAAATTTATTGGCCAGAGGTTTCCACCATAAATATGACATCTGTGTTATTCACGGCCATGTTTTTGGTTCATAGTATAGGTTTTCGGGGCACTACAACCAGAGAAACATTGTTTTATCAAACATCGGGAAACAATCGATTATAACATAACATGTAATACATTTTTAGGAAAATGTGAAACACCGTTTGATTTAGAGAGATGTTACTAGTTATGCCGGCAAATTTCATGCACTTACATGTAAAAATGACTTCGAGAATATGCATTATAGATTCATGTCGTCAAGCGGGTGAAACAAAGAATTTGAAAACACTCTTAATAGTTATATCGGCAATATATAAGTGTTATAGTTTACTGTGTAAGCAAAAAAGAAATAAATATGTAAAACATATGGCGTAAAAACGAAATAATAAACAAAACGTAAATATGTAACACAAATAACAATTTTTCAATTCGATTTTAGCTTCTAATTTTAATTTTTTCGTCAAACCTGGGTAGAAACATTCCATATTTCAAATATAGGGTGTTCAGAAAAAAATGCCACCGTTATAAATTTTAATAATATCAACTGTAAGCGTTGTAGGGTGTTTTTTTAAGGTCACAAATAAAGAGTCACTCAAATAGTCTTAGATAAGTGCATGCGCAGGTAATGCTTTGTTATTTACTCGCTTGCAGTGTTCATACGCTAAAATGACGATTCCTGGGCGTAAAACGATATATTGCTGGGCTGAAGTTTTAAAACACACTACTGGCGGCGTACGACATACGATTTTTTCCTTTGGGCTTTATAAAAGATCGTGTCTACGTTCCGCCGCTACCTAATGATTCGCCAGAGTTGAGACACAGAATTGGAGAGGCTATTGCTTCCATTACTCCGGACTTGTTAACCGAAGTGTGTGGAAAATTGGACTTTAGCTTGGATGTGTGTCGTATAACTAAAGGTGCAGTTATTGAACCTTTGTAAGAAAAACTACGTTAGTTAACTTTCAATTTGGTGTATGATTTATTGCAAATAGTCTAAATTAAACTGTTATAATATACCATTGAAACTGGGACATTTCTTTTATGGACACCCTGTATAAATTTCCTAATAAATGCTTAGACATTAAGAAGAGCGGGATTTTGAGATGGAATTTTACTTAATTCATAATTTGGAACATAAAGTGTAAAAACATGAGAAATTTAACCTTTTTTTGCGGGAATAGAACTTATAAAAGCATTATTTTCTTTAATTGTTTTCATTAATTCATACACAATCCTTACATTATCGTCACTATAACAAAATGCAAATATCTGAGAAAATGCTCTGTGCTTAAAATGAGAATACCCGAATTTAATTCTGATGAATTTACTGCTATTGAATTGACTTGCAAATACAGCGTCTTTGTAAGACGGATTTTATCTCATCTCATGCAAGATAACTTTGACAATAAAGAGCTGGCGATAGTTGGAAAACCATCCATATAATAAATCCGGTAGAAAAGGATTTGAATTTCGGAATATTTGGTTCACAAATAGAAATGTCAAAACATAAAACTGCAAACTTTGCGCCTTTATTCTCAATAAGATTATATAGTTCTTTCTTGATCTATATATTTAGAAAATAAAATTTTTGTATGCGGTGTTATAAATTTTCTTGTATGACTTAATTTTTTCCTTCGCTTAAAAAGTAAAATAATCACAATTAGATTATCTACGCAATCTACATTTTTATAAAATTTTCCTTGTACAACTAAAGCTGCACATATCAAACATTTGTAAGAAAAACTAGGTTATTGTACAGTCGTGGGAAAAAAAAGTAAACACCCCCTACTAACTCCTCAACAAATTACAGTAGAAGAAAGTTACTGGTACCGAACGATTGGAAATTAAGTCTACTTTTAAATGATGTATATAAAATTTGCTTTGGGGGCCATCTACATATTAAAACGAACCCAAACTTTTTTTTTTTTTTCAATAGCAATATCCAATTTTAACAGGATATTTCAAATCTTCGGTTCATACTATGCCTAGAAACCAAATTTCAAGTCATTTGAATCATACATTTTTGAATTATAAACATTCAAAATTTAGTGCTTCTAATGTTAAATTACATTTTCATATTTTTATTAATATCTCCTGAAATTATACTCCTAATGTGCTAATTTTTGTGTAACAATAATTGTAGCAAAATACCCAAACATAAATACGTTGAATTTTTATTTTTATAATGTTATGATATGAATTATGAATTATGAAATTAATACTCGAAAAAATTATGAATTGCAACCTACAATTTTTTTGATAGATTTAGATTTATTAAGTCCTGCTTTATAGAAATCCAAAATTTCACATTTTTCAAGTAGTTTTCAAATTATGCTCAAAAAACGCCAAAATGATGGTTTTAGGGGTCGTCTATGATAGAAGTGAGTAGATATTTTGAAATTTCTTATGCTATCCTGTCATCTAGCAGTCCTCAATGACGGCTTGAGTAGGGCTCAAGGTGCCTTGATCAAGAAGACGGCTCTCTCGATCAACAATCGAGTACCGAACTTCAATTTGGATACAGCCCCTAAAATACGTTCCTTTTAAAATAATTAATTTCTCGGAAACTTATGCTACGAATTGCATAAAAATTTATTTTTAGGCTAATTGAAGGGTACAGAGTTCATGTATGCCGTCAGAATTGTGTACTGCTATTGAAAAAAAAACAAAGTTATGGTTCGTTTTAATATGTATATGCCCCCCTAAGCAAATTGTATATACATCATTTAAAAGTAGACTTTATTTCCAATCGTTTGGTACCTGTAAATTTCTTTTACGAAAATTTGTTGCAGAGTTAGCATGGGGTGTTTACTTTTTTTTCCACGACTGTACCTAGTTTGATGCATGATTTGGTGTAAATAGTCTAAATTAAACTGTTATAACATACCATTGAACGGGGTATTATTTTATGGAGACCCTGTACATTTCTTTTCTTAGCTTTCATTTCAAGTTTTAGTTATTTCATTTTATTTTATTTTTACCCGACTGTCAAGAAGGGTTATATGTGTTTCGCGCGTATCTGGGTATGTGGGTTTCTTTATCAGTGGTGTAGTCGTAAAAAAAACAGAGAGTATACTTTCTAAGCAGAGGGTATAAGCTCAAGGCAAAGAGTATACCCTAGTGTATATATATACTATAGCTTTCTTGAGAAACAGAGGGTATACGGTGTTCCTTATAAAAATCCAGAGGGTATACGACGTATACCCCCGTATGCCCTCCAGTACATCCCTGTTCTTTATACCCTTGAAACATCCCAACGGCTGGTTAGATTTTAATGAATGAGGTCTCTATCGATTTGTCTTAACCGTCCGTTGGTTTTAAACTAGATTTTGCTTTTCTAAAATTAAAATGACGGCCGTAAAATACAAAATGGCGATAGACACGAAAAAAAATTAACCCTATTGAGTGGCATACCATTGGATAGGTCTTTCAAAATGAAGACGATGTTTCATTGACTATTTTACAGTCAGAAGCTCTTTTAAATATTACACAACCTGGAAGTTGTGTAGGTAGGATCTCTAGCTTTACTGCAACTCTAACCATCATAGACATCTATAGACCTCATCGAAACAGTGTTTAAAGATAGGAACTAACAATTAAACACAACTTAAAAGTTATCAATACAAGTAAAGAAAAAAATAAGTAAGTAATATAAAAAATAGTTTAACATTTATGAGAAATAATTAGTTCGCTTTTTACGCAGTCGGGTTTTTTGATTTTTTAAATTTAATTTGTACTTGTTATTTTACCTTTTAACATTAATATATATCGTATTGATCATAATCAACTATATTAAGCTTTCATATAGAAAGTAGTTGAAATGTATTATAAGGAAGAAGGAGATGTAAGAGCAAAATTTTTGTAGAAACATTTATTAGGAAATAGTCTTGCAGTTTAACACTTTAAACAAATACCAAATATTCAAAAGCCTATTACACAAGCCTGCGATGTTTGGGTTTTTTAAATCTTGATAATTTATTTTTATGTATTTTTTATGTATTCTGAATCCGAAAATGACCTTCATTTTTTACCATCACGTCACGATTTTTTGCAAGCCGTACATTTTAAAGATAAAAAGTCAAAAAATAGCCAAAATCTGATACTATAAAATAGATGTGTTGTTTGTGTATTTTAACTTTTGATAATTGATTTTTATATATTCTTTTTGCTCTGAATCCGAAAAGGACCTCTATTTTAACCATCACGTCGGGATTTTTCTGAAATCGTAAATTTCAAAGTTAAAAGTAAAAAAATAGCGAAAATATGTGAAAACAATTTTTTCAAGGCTATCAAGAGAAGGCAAATGTTTTAAATATATCTGCGACGAAGGATGTGGGTCCATAAGCCACGTTTTTGGCCTATGAAATAGACTAAAATTCGATTATATTACACTGACTTAATTATTTCACTTTTTAATATTAGAAAGTATATATTGTACAATTTTAACAATAGTTTTTGAATTTTGTTCCGATTTATATGACTTACACAAGTTCAAAGTTCGTATAATTCGTAGTTTTGATGAAAAATACGCAATTTCTGATATTTTTACCCCAATTATTTATATGAGCGCAGTCGCGCAACACTTTCTTCTTGACATACATTATAAAACACATCAAAATATACACAATATGTTAAAATAAAAGTGTTGAAAAGTATAAAAAAAAATTGTAAAATATTAAAAATAGAGAGTAAATTGAGTTAAAAATCAAAGAAATTGCGTATTTTTCATCAAAACTACGAATTATACGAACTTTGAGCTTGTTTAAGTCATATAAATCTGAACAAAATACAAAAACTATTGTTAAAATTGTACAGTATATACCTTCTAGCATTAAAAAGTGAACTAATGAAGTCAGTATAACATAATCGAATTTTTAGTCTATTTCATGAGCCGAAAACGCGGCTTATGAACCCTGATCGTTTCCAGCCTTATCAATCGCCAAAACAAAAGACACCGAAATAAATCTCATAGAGAATATAAAGGGAAAAGCACGAAGCAGAGCATGTGCAGTTCAAAGAGATTTCCATACATGGATAAACTTGTAAAGATTTTAAGTAGAAAATATTTTACACGTTTAGCTGCAAAAATGCATAGCCAAACGATGAATAAATTGTTATGAAAAAAAAAAAAAGGTTATACATCTATTTTATAGTTCATATTTTCGCATTATTTCGACTTTTTAAAAATTAAAAAATTTGCGGTTTGCAAAAAATTGTGACGTGATGGTAAAAAATGAAGGTCATTTTCGGATTCAGTGCTACAATATACATAAAAATAAATTATCGAATGCTAAAAAATACAACCATCACATCTATTTTATAATATGATATCTTTGCTGGGTTTTTTTAACTTTTTAATTTTTAAATTTACTATTTGAGAAAAACCTGACGTGTTGGTTAAAACTGAAGGTCATTTTCGGATTCAGCGCGACAAAATTCATAAGAATCAACTATCAAAAGCTAAAAAACATGACACAACCCAAATTTTGCAGGTTAGCGTTATTTTACCAAATTTTCTCTAAAAGAAAAAAAAAACAAAAAAAAAAAACACGTTAATGTCAGATTATTCCTGTGTCAGAAATGGTTGCAGTTACCTTCAATATAAATATTAAACAACGAGAAAAACTTTAGTCTATCTTACTAAAAGACAAGCTGAAAATGGGCATATTCACTGATGAACGAAATTCCATCATATCTGCCACAGTGACATAGTATGTTTGCATTAAGTAATGAGAACCAAATGTAAAATACTTTATTCATATCATACTATAAAAATTTGGAAGGAAAGCTAAGTGGTTCATTTTTTTTTTGTTTTTTTTTTTTTGTTTAAGTTATGTAGATTAACTAGACATTTTCAATAGGTTTACTTATTAGAAGTGTCAGAAAATAAAGTTATACATAAAATAATTAACGAACGTGACTTTTTTACAAACGTAATTTATTACGAGATTAGTTTGAAAAAAGACTTATAATTCACATAATTAACGTCGAAAAGCGCGTATATGTTTTGAGATTTTATTCCCCAGACTATATCTCTACAAATAAATTCATGTTTCAGTAGTTTCTATAGTAACATAATTGTTCTAACACTTGTGGCATGTAAATTTTATTATTTTTACCTTTTAACGCTGTTTGCACTCTATTTGCATTTCCTTTTATTTATGATCAGGATTGATATGAAAGTTTCCTTGGTGTACATCATATATGACAGATATACAAAATATAAAACTATGGAAAATATATAAGAATATTAACACAAAACATTTTTTTTAATATACTCAATATGTATTTTAATCAGATATTATCAAATTGTAATTGTCATTTGGATTTTTTTTTTTTTTTTTTTTGTCTTTTCGACAATGAAATTTAAAATACTTAAGTTAAAAAGCAAATTATGAAAAACTTTATTTATTTATTGAGACATTTTAACAGTTTTCTTAGTACATCATTCATTGTATTCAGTTTTTAGTTCAGTTGGATACGTTGTTTATTTAACTGCTTCAATTTGCATTCATTGTTTAAATGTGCTAACTTAAGAGGCCACTTCGGTCACTCGAAAAGACGCCCTGGCTAATGCTAATCCTATGGAAGAAATTTTTAAACATCTCTCGGTTGCAGTTCAATATTTTTTAATTTTTTGCATTGGATATCTTAGATCGATGTGTACAAAGGCTGTTTTCTACTTTTTCGTTTTTGTTTATAGGTATTTCTAATTAAGACACTTTCATTTTCGGAATCGGTTTCGAAAGTGAAAGCATTCTCTTAAAGAAAAATCTGCAAACAAAACTGAAAAAGTAATAAAACGACATTTGCGCAGATCGACCTCAGCTATATAATTAAAAAAAATCACTCAGAAATATTGAAATGCAAACGAAATATCTTTAAAAATTTCTTCCATTGGATTAGCATTAGCGAGCGGGTCTGTTTTAGGTGACTGAAGTAGCCCCTTAAGGATAAATGCCCGTGTAAATGAAGATGATTTTGCAAAAATAAAAAAATAAATAAAATAAAAAGTTTAAAAAGGACATTTTATATTCAAACGCAAACTACTGTTAGATTGGACAAACTTTAAACAACAAATTCTGTAAAAGTAAAATTAATTTGATCTTCAAGAAATTTTGAAACAAGAAAATGACTCCTAGTCTCTCTTCTGATTGGTGGGCAAAGCGAAATTTATGAAACAAATATACAAGTAATTGAATTTTTTCTAACTAAGTGTAGAAATCTGGAAAACCATTAATTTTCCCAAAACAATTTTTTTAAACGGATGGTTTTTTTTGGGGGGGGGGTGGGATGCAAACGGTTTTTTAGACGCCATTTTTATAAAAAGAAAATAAATAATTACAAAGTTACACTAAATCGTCCACTAGATAAATAGTGTCTCATGCAACGTCACTGGAGAGTGGACATTGCTAGCGTAATTACTAAATTTTCTGTAATACCCACCAGTTTGAAAAAAAAAAAACCTACTTACAGAAAGATGCATTTAAAAGTCATGGAATAGGTATTTCTTAGACTTAACGTGCCTTTATTTAATTGAGCTTATAAAACGACGTTGGCAGCCGAAGAAAAACGCGTAATTTGTTAGGCTATTTTTTTTTTTAAGTTTTATATTAACATCGCTTTTAACTACTCAATCAAACCTTCAACTAAACTCAATTGTTTTCATTCTTGAAATTAGCAGCATCATTAATCGTTACGTTTATATATTTATTCTTTCATTATCGTTCAAACATTCTACCCATTAAAATTATCATTTAATCTGAACTGATGGCGGACATCCGTTATTAGGATAAGAAGAGATTTTTTTAACAACAGAAAAAATATTTCCTGTAGGCCTATGCTTATACAATATGAAATCGTTTGAAATAAATTTACTATTATTGTCGTAGCATTTTTTTAAGTCAGTTTTTAACACTTTCCAACGTAGGTGAAAAGTGTTTAAGAATTCGGTTTGTCTGTGCGTCTGTCCGTCTGTCTGTCTGTCCACATTCCAACTCACGTAAATATACTCGGATTTCCATGCAATTGATATACGTTAATGACGTTTACCCTGCCATGTTCGGTATTGAATATGAAGTGTGTAGCATTAATAGTTCATTTACAGGGGCACTCAAAAGAATTCGGTTACATTAGGGTCAATGGGGAAAAATCTTTTGCAGCGTATTTTAATGACATTACGCTATTTTAAATCTATGACATAAATCACTGAATTTCTTTACAAGATTATTACTACAAAACAGGGCATTTACATAATTTATCGTTCATTTACAAGGACACACAACAGAAATCGGTTACAGTACTGTCTTTGAACAATAATTGTAGGAAGTGTGTTTTCAATTTTTATATGCGCTTTTAAATTTAGCTAATTTTTTGCATGTTACTCTTTTTGTGTAAATTCTATACCGCGTATACAGGGCTACACAAAAGAATTCGTGTACCATTCTCCTTATTAGCGAAAATTTCTAAAGGAGAATATTCCACTGTGGTACGTATTTCCTAACTGAACTACATTTTTGCATGCATTTAGTTTATAGGTAGGAATCTATATATCATAAACAAGACTGCTCAAATAATTCGGATAATTTTCCGACAGTAGATGGGAACGGCTGAATTTGGATTTTCAAGTTTGTTATGCGTTTCCAAATTATTCAATTAGACACCATATTGCAACTTTTTAAACTTTCTTACTGTGATGTAGATCACATATAATTGGATTTTGTAGAACTTAAAAAGTACATTAGTTACTAAATTATTTCGTTTCTTTTAATTAAACTCTTAATTTTCTCTAAGATGCATTTTATCCTAATCGTAAATCACTTTTTGCAGTTTAAGGTACTTTTCATTTTATTCGTAAATTTACTACTATAATAATTATAGATCGCGCTATAATTCATTTCATCTTCGTGAATGTAACATTTCCTCTTGTAACCAAATATTTATGTACATCTGTCAGTAATAACTTTTAGCCGTTACATATTAAATATTAAAAGAAGTTGATTACACCATCGTTACGTTTTAAATCTTTTGTTTTTAACATTCAGTTAAGACACTATGATATTGATTATAGATATCATAAATTTTATTTATCCGTTACTCTGCTAAATCAATTGGCCATAAATTTAAAGGTATAATACTAGATAACTAACTTGTTAATTCTTTTCACTCTAAGAATAAATTATAGCTGTAATTTCCCAGTAATATTATTTTGTTTACTTGTATCATTTAAATGTGAAGTTCATATCTTTAAGAAAATGTGTTTATCCTTGAAATGAAGCCAAAGTCATTAATCGAACAGATAATGTATGTTCGGTGTCAATATTAATATTAGAATGGTTGTTTAAAGGATTTATTGAAAATAATATTACACTATTTTTTCTCTGTGGGGTGAGGCAATAAATTCTCAAAATGTTATTATATTAATTCTGAATTTTGTTTGGCATTAGTCTCGCCAATGATTGCGCCTCTTTTTACCATATTGGCGAATTGTAGATTTTTACATGCCAAGGTAGTAAAACTGTATTGCTTGATTATGTTGGCTCTCTCGGCGATTGGATTCGCAACACTGAACATGTAAACAAATGTTTGTCGTTTTAATGGGCCACTCCTGCTGAAGCTTTTGATGGATCGTAAAGAAAATAAAACATCTTAAAATGTCAAGCTTTTCTATTCATGTCTCCTACACTTTCAGGATTGGAACCCAATAATGGGTTTGCGAGAACGTCTTGTACGAATACACACGAACCGGCCGTACATGTCACAGATGTCTTCCCTAAATAAAAGTATGGGGGGCTTTCGCCCTACCATACTTACATTATCCTGAATGTGTTTTAAAATGTTTCATAATCTATGCTTGCTTGACGCATTACTTTTTTTTTTTTCTTGTAAAAAAGTAATTGTTCTTTGAGACATATTGATTGCTTATTTTGTCACGCAATTCCTTGAACGATATTAGACTTCATTTATTTCAATTGAATATATATGTAAACAAATAAAAAAGTAAAAGTCTAAAATTCAACTTTAAAAGCTTAAAAAATTAAAATTACACATAATGTGCTTTATTAGTTAAAAGATTATTAAAAAAAAGTTAAAGGATTGATCATTTTTATCATCTTTTAAGTAATAAAGCACATTATATGTGACTTGAATATATAAGGTAGGGGTGCACAACCTTTTTCAGAGAAGGGCCACTTACAAAAATGTCTGCGTTGTCGAGGGCCGCATCAGTAACACGGAGACAATTCTATTTCAGGGAGGTGATCTGTGGCCTATAATCAGGTAAAAAATATGGTTTCAGAGGGGGGGGGGAGAGTTTTATCCCTCTAGGTTCCCCAAACCAGTCATCATATACAATTCAGTCGGCAAAGATATAACAACTGTTTGCATTTGTATATATAACAAAGATATAGCAAGGATTATTGAGAAGGAGTTGTAATATTCCTTGACTTTATTCAGGAGAATAAATTTTATTTTATTAAAAGTGCTAAAAAACTGCCGAAAAAATATATTAACTTTATGAACGAAGGAGGGGGGAGGAGACGATCAACGAAATTTGCGATTTTTTTCTGCGCTTGATCAACGAAATTAGCTATTTTTCCGAGGCCCGATTGACGAAATTCGCGATTTTCCGCGCCTAATAGACAACATTCGCGATTTTTCCATGCCCGACTAACGAAATTTGCGATTTTTCCGCCCCTGATCGTCGAAATTTGCGATTTTTGTGCGACCGAACAACAAAATTGGCGATTCTTAACTGACTGAGGAAATTTGCAATTTTTTTCGCGATAAACTGATGAAACTCGCGATTTTTCCGCAGCCGATTAACGAAATTTGCAATTTTTCCGCGCAACATCGAGAAAATTCGCGATTTTCCCGTACCTGATTAACAAAATTTGCGAATTTTCCGCGCCTGATCGGCAAAATTTGCGATTATTTTCGTGCCCGACAACGAAATTCGCGATTTTCCGGCGCCCGATCAACGAAATTCGACTGACTCTGACAAAATTTGTGATTTTTTCCGCGCTAAATTGACGAAGTTCAAGATAAACAGACGAAACACGCCATTTTTCTGCAGCCAATCAACGAAATTTGAGATTTTTGCGCTCCTAATCGACAAAATTCTTGATTTTTCCGTACCCGATCGGCGAAATTCTTGATTTTTAACTGACTGACGGAATTTGCAATTATTTTTGCCACGGCAAACTAACGAAATTCGCGATTTTTTTTCTCGCGACTGATGAAATTCACGATTTTTCCGCAGCCGATCAACAAAATTTGCGATTTTTTCGCGCATCATCAAGAAAATTGACTTTTTCCGTATCCGATCAACGAAATTTGCGATCTTTCGAGTCTGATCGACGAAACTCGCGATTTTTCCGTTCCCGACCAACAAAATTCACGATTTTTCTGAACTCGATCTCAAAACTCGCGATTTTCCGTGCCCGATAGGCGATGTTAGGAATTTTTTCAGCTCCTCATCTTACAAAATTCGCGATTTTTTCGTGCTTGATCAACGAAATTTGCGATTTTTCTGCACCCGACCGACGAAATTCGCGATTATTACCTGACAGATGAAATTTTCAATTTTCCTGCGGCAAATAGAAGAAATTTCTGATTTTTGTCTGCGACCTATGGACAAAAATTGCAATTTTTTCCAGTTATAAATTGGCGAGATTCGCGGGCCACACGTTAACCCATCGCGGGCCACAGGTTGTGCATCCCTACTATAAGGTGATGTGAAAAACGTTAATTTATTGAAATATTTAAATAATAAGAGAATGCTGAAATCATAGGGACTTGAATTTAATTCCTTGAAGACATTTAATTTTATAATGCTTTATAATTAGCTTATTCAAACATACCGGGTGTCCCAAAAATGACTGATGGATTTTAAAATTCAATAACTTGCAAACGATGACAGATATTAAAAAAATTCTTGCTGGAGTGTTATGTAAAATGTCAGGAGTTTTTATGCTGCGATTCTCAGTTCTAGTTACAAATAGCATCGATAAATGACGCTGCAAGCAATAACCGCTAAATCCAGGCTCAGTTTTTCGGCCTCTCTCTTCTTCCATGCGAAAAAAGGAGATTAAAATGTATTTAATGGATCTCGAAGTATAAAAAATTGAGCCTGCATTTAGCGGTTATTACTCTCAGTGCCATCTACTGTTTGAAATTCGAACTAAAATCAAGAATCACAGTAAAAAAACTCCTGACATCATACATAACCCTCCTGCAAGACTCTTTTTAATATCTGTCACCATTTGAAGGTTATAGAATTTTAAAATCCATCAGTAATTTTTGGGACACCCGGTACCAGGATTAACCCTTAAAAACATCAGCTTAAAAAAGATGTTTTTTTAGAGGTATACAAATTTAAAACGAAATAAAACACATAAAAATAATGTTAACGGCCATGATATTGGTTTTATTATATAAATAATTTTATGCCATTAGTGTTTAAAAATTATTTCAGGCATATGGCCGTAGAGGATGCCTCGAATGAAGCGCAATCTGGAAGTCCAATTTTCGACCACTTTATCGAGCAGCTGGGGCCGTATATCAGCAATAACGCAGTGAATGTTGATTTCCAAGTGGTCCGACGACGTCTGTGGTTTATCGGCGTAGACCAGCGACTTCACATATCCCAACAAAATTAATCCAATGGTATGAGGTCACATGACCGTGTAGGCCAGTTCACAGTTCCATTACGTGAAATTATGCGCTCATTGAATTTCTCCCACAATAAACTAATGGTGTTTTGCACAATTTGCGGGTGATGTTCTGGCCAGGTCTATTCAGGTGATATGGCAAAAATGCTGAGAAAAAATCACCTCTCAACTGTCAAACTGAATGTGACTAGAAACAGTGTTGCCAATTTCAAAACCACATCTCTAAAAAAACACCTTTTACAATATCTGTAGAACATTTTAGTTAGGCCTGGTAGGACCAATTAATTGCCTTATTGACAGCTTCCTTGCCAATGCTTCATGAATGATAGAAAAATAAGAGACTGACTCTTTTCTGTTTTTTAAAGGCTAACGTCATTGTGTTCGTGATTCGTGAATTTTGCTTTGATATTTCATGAGTTCAAATCACAGACAATAATAAATACCACAGGGTTTATAAGTGAAATAAAAGATGCAACCTAAATTCAAATCCTACTGATATACATATATATATATACACATTTTTTTTATGATATTTAAAACAAAGTCGCCATAAATACATGGTAAAATTCTTAGCAAAAGTCCTTAAGCGTAAATATTGGAATTTGTTATCTTATATAGAAATTATTACGTTTGTTGAAAAAACAATCATAAAACTATGGAATAGGATTTTCTGTATGAAACGAATCCATCGATTTATTTACGTATAAATAACCTATGCATTTAAAAATAGCATTTCAATGTAGTTTGAATACCTGCAAAACCATTACATCAAAAAGAAAAATGGTGTGAAAAATCTGAAAATAGATTACGAATAAGAGCACACTCTAAAACAAGGACAAATATTTCCTAATATAGGAAAATATATTACAATCAAGAATAAAAATGTACAATAACCTCTTCCGAGTTACTCACGATTGGAAAACCAGAGTTCTTTATCTTTAGCTACCTCGGTAACCAATATACTCGTATGTTCAAGATTTAAAGTCTCCCATGCAAAAGCGTTTTTTTGACCGATTTTTGCAAACGTTTTCGAGTGTTTTTATAGTTTTTAATCACTTTTCTCAACCCGGAATAAATTTTATGTTTTTTATGTCTATCAATTCTCAAGTAAACAGTTTAATGTTCAGCAAACATGTTTTACATACAAACAGGATAAATTAACAGAATTAAGATTGGCATTTCAATTAATATTATTTTGTCAATTTTACATGAATACATTCAGTTACGCAGCTGAAAATGTTTAACTGAGAATTGATAAAATCCTCAAAGCCGATATTCCGGTTTTAGAAAACTGATTATTATAACTTACACTATAAAAACTACTACTCAGAAATGTCTTCGAAATTAGGTGGCGGCAAATATATATGATTTTCTATAGGCTTCTTTAAATTTCGATAATATATTCGTTTCTGGTGTTCTTAAAGATGAAAAACATTTTCAAGAATCGTGGGTAATTTCGAAGAGGTTGTTGTCCATTTTAACACCATATTTTAGTACTATATAAAGTAGTATATTTACTATACTAAAAGCAAGAACTGAAGATGGAATAAATTTGTATTTTTAACTTTTTATGATTCAGAAGTTGGTTTTAAGCTTTTAGAATTGATTTACCTAGTCTTTATGTTTCAAAATCTATATATATATTTTTTTAAGTATTCGAAATATCAATGACATCATCACTAATCTCATGTAGTTATTCAAAAGTAGAGACAGATGTATTTGCAATTAGTAAGTAGTGTCTTACATTTAATGTAGTGTCTTACATTTAATATGTTAATGAAATTTCCTCTTATTAGGATTATACAGAGATTAAATTTAAATGTTTTAAGACTAAACATTTTTCACACGGTGCATCGAAGTAGAAACTTGTGAAATCAATTCTGTGTTCCTCGAGCATGAGATACGTAAGACTTTTTTGGATTTCGCTTACGTGCAGAAAGTAATAAAAATCCTAATTACTTTCCTTATATGCACTTTTTTAAAAGCATCTTGCTAATAGTAATATAGAAAACACTGAAAAACATGTAACAACTAATAACACATCTGTTATCTATAAATTTATTGACACATTATAAAAGAAGATTGGATAAAATAGAAAACGCTTAAAACACTGCCAAATTTCATTTAAGCACCACGATGTCATTAAAATTTTATTAAAAGTATTTTTCATTTCTAAATTTTTCATATTTTAATACTTTTTATTTCCATATTATATTCATCTTACAATACATGCTACGTACATTCATACATAACCGTATACAGTCTGTCTCAAAAGTTTAGGTACACACAAAAATATTATAATAAAATAAGAAATAGAAAGATATATAATAATTTCATAATAAATATTCTAAATGCAATTGAAATGAAATATAGTAGAGATATTGTAATAGTTTTATCAGCATTATTTATTAAAAAACTATGCCTTTATTTTTATTATTTATTTATTTATTTATTTATTTATTTTGTTAAAAAACTCTTTCTCAAACGTTTAGGCACGTTATGCAAACGTTAACAAAGGTTTAAACCAACCAACCGTTTTTCCTGGACTATATAACAGCAAATATTTATGTGCTTATATTTATATTGAGGAATCTTCTGTAATTGATGAATCCTATAGTTTTGTATTACAATGTTGTTTTAGCAAATGAAAATAACAGTAATTTCATTGCTAATTAACTTAATAATCCTTTAATAACCATAAAAATGTAGAAAGAGATTCAATTTGAGCACCTGTGTGTTACAAATGTGCAATACTTTATCTGGGAAGTGAAAAAATTTCCAGAAACAGACATGAAAAGTATTAAGACCCATGTGAAGTGTTTGTCAACTGGACCTTCTACGAACTAAAATGATATTTATTTGCACCTTAAATGTATTAATTTTATCTGAGAGACAAACTTTCTAGGTCTACATAGAAGACAAAATGTGTACGATTAAAGAAACTCAGAAATTAAGAGTAAAAAAAATCGTGTTATGAAAACAGAAAATGAGAATAGATTAAATAAAATAGGATAGTCTCAAAAATTTGTTGCGATGAAAGACATAATCGGAAAGGTGGAGCTTGCTAAAATAGGTTTATCAAACAGGTTGTTTTGCATTAAATAATGCAAATCGAGAACTTGCCAAGTTTTCCTGAAAAAGCTAATACTAAAATCAACAGGTGATTAAGATTTTCACTTGAGAAAATTTTTAAAAGTAGAAAGCAAGTGAACTTCCCTTACACATTTATGAATATTTTTTTTAAAGGTTATAATTTCAAGAATCATTACTTGCATTTCGATTATGCAATAAAGAGGATCGTATCCCAAGTTTGCAATGCTTTTGTCAACCCCAATATTCCCAAAACACTTTGCTGAATATTTGAAGTATTATATTGGCCAAATGCTTAAGGAATATTTTATTTATTATAAGTTGCTTACCAAAATGATGCAACATTGTTTGCCATAATAATTAATATAAATAACATCGAATTCTGTATTAAATGCGATAATTGACAAATAGCTTCAAAATTCTTTAAGTTAAATATTAATAAAAAAAAAATTAAAGTTAATAAATTAAAAACTAAACAAGTTTTCAGTGATTGGGTTGATTTCAACAAGTTTCTTTTACTAGTTCATGTTTAAAATACAGATTAATAAAAAATTTCATCATGATTAAAAACCTTCGAGAAGTTGTGACTATAGTTTCCTCTTTTCTATATTGATATTCAAAATTCCTAAAATGGAAAGTATTTTTAATACAGAAAAAATACCTTTCTTTATATTTTGTAGGACCCACTCAGCCCACTAGCCGTAAAATGAGAAACTTGAGCCGATGTTCTCTAATTTGAAACAAGCTCAGTATAAGCGGAATGACTGCACAACGTTTTCATGGCTCATCACTGAAGCCTCAAATCTCTCTGATGTTAAATCTATGGGCTTGTAATGCATCCGTATTTTTATAATTTCTCCTCTGAAATGTAAAATTTTTACCTCCTTTTTTTCTGTATTCTCTTCTTGATATATGCTTCTTTTTTTTTTTTTTTTTTTTTTTTTTTTTACTCGTATTTGACAAAATGTTTCTGAAATATATACTTAATTTTGTATTTTAAGTGTTAAAATCTAGGTGAAAAAGATTTTAACTCTCGAAATAAAACTATGTATTTTAGGAATATTTTACCAAATAAAAAAGAATGTAACATCCTTTACGAAGAGCATACGGGAAAAAGAAGGTAAAAACTTTTATTTTCTGAGGAGAAGATTGGAAAATACGGATACATTCTAAGCCCATAGGTTTAACGTCAGAGAGGGGGATTTGAGGCCTCACTGATAACAAGCCTTAACTTCTACGATAACGATTGTTAGGGTAATTTTCCCTTCAAAAGTCCTCCCTGAAGACATTCTTGGCAATGTGGCTAAATCTGATAGGTGCTTAACAAACTTTTATTCCATTACATTTTTAAATTTTAGTTTGTAAGTAATGGGAAAATCTAACATATATATATATAAGGAAAGTTGTATAAAAATGTAGATGCTTAGATAATCTTATTGTGATTATTTTACTTTTTAAACGAAGGAAAAAATTAATTCATGCAAGAAAATTTATAACGCCGTATACAAGAATTTCATTTTCCAAATATATGGATCAAGAAGGAACTATATAATCTTATTGAGAATAAAGGCACAAAGTTTACAGTTTTATGTTTCGACATGTCTATTTATGAACCAAATATTCCGAAATTCAAATCCTTTTCCACCGGATTTATTATATGGATGGTTTTCCAACTATCGCCAGCTCTTTACTGACAGAGTTATCTTTTATGAGATAAAATCCGTTTTACAAAGACGCTGTATTTGCAAGTCAATTCAATAGCAGTAAATTCATCAGAATTAAATTCGGGTATTCTCATTTTAAGCGCAGAGCATTTTCTCAGATATTTGCATTTTGTTATAGTGGCGATAATGTAAGGATTGTGTATGAATTAATGAAAACAATTACAGAAAATTATGCTTTTATAAGTTCTATTCACGCAAAAAAAAGTAAACTTTCTCATGTTTTAACACTTTATGTTCCAAATTAGGAATTAAGTAAAATTCCACCTCAAAATCCCGCTCTTCTTAATGTCTAAGCATTTATTAGGAAATTTTTACAGGGTGTACATAAAAGAACGTCCCAGTTTCAATGGTATATTATAACAGTTGAATTTAAACTATTTACAACAAATCATACATCAAATTGAAACTAAACTAATCTAGTTTTTCTTACAAATGTTCAATAGGTGCATCTTTAGTTATACGGCACACATCCAACCCAGGTGGGGTCCAAGTCTCCCCACTAGGGTGGAGCGAAAAAAATAAATTTTTTACAATCAAAAACGGGTAGGTGCCAAAAGTTGCCTTTATACTAGTACATCATCTGTGTGCAATATTATCGCTGAAAAAAAAAATGGCTTAAGTCTGCGCTTTTGGTCCAAAAGTCGAAATTTCGGGTAAAATTTGACATTTTTTCAAAAAATTAAAAAAAAATCTATAGAGATGGTTACTATTTAAAAGTGTTATTTAAACCTTTATTATTAATGTCTTAACATATTTAAACGATAAAATGATATCTTTGTTGTGCATAACTGGAACATAACTGCCTACTTTTGGTGAAAAAAATGCGTTGCCATTCTGTTGTGTCACACAAATAATTGTTCTTTAGAATACAGCTCTTACCTAGTTGCTTTCAAAACTACCAAGGAAATACTACGTGGAGGTGACTGCATTTCATGGCACAACAGTACATAGCTCGACCATGCTACCATCTGAACTCAATGTTCTATTTATACATTGAATTGTGATTTTTTATCAAAGACTGGTCTAAGTTTTCTATGTATAAACCTAGTACATCTCTCCTTTGGATCCACATACTTTGGTTTCTGCTGTTGTGATCTCCTTTACGTATTTTTCTACTGTTTGTGTAAGAGAAGACAAACAGTGTAATGCACTGCGGATGATATTAATGTAATCTATTCAGCCGTCTATTATCTTCACCAAGATTGCACCCGATAAATGCATATTGATTAGAGGTCCTGTTACCACAACGCTTTTCCATTGAATTAGATTTATATAATTGTTCGCTTCAAAGTTGATTGTCGATATTTCAGGTTTGCGTATGCCATCATTTACTCTCATCTTTCAACTATTATGTGCTGAGCAGCTAGCTGTTTAATGATATGGAAATCTTCAGAGAGCATTGAATTAAGAATTTCCTCTGCGTATGCCAAGCAACCATTGTCCTAAATAAGCTCTTTTTAGAAGTTGTTTTATTCTGTTTTGTGTGCTGTTTAGTAGCCGAGTAATTTCCCATGAGTTTTTAGATCCCTTCTTTAGCTATGGATTATATTTTATTGTAAACTATCTTGGGGCCAAACTTGGCTAACATATTACTTTTTGAGTGAACGTAGAGACTCTGATGGGCAGTGAGTGTTCATTTGAAGGCGGATAATCCTATTAGTCGTTGCCATCTATTCTGCGAGGGACATGTTTAGAATGAACCATTACAATTGGTCATATGCCACCTCCAAGTCCAATAAATTTTCTCTGCATCATTTATTAGACAAGGTCGTTGGCAAAAATTCTAACCCACAGGGATTCACCAGACCAATAGGAAAATCTTTGTCCACGAGCTTATTCCCTTCCTATTTCAATTTTTGAAGCCATAGAGAGTAATTTTCAAACATTATTTCCTGAAATCGAGAAAAGGGTGCTCAGTACATACCAGAAATACCTGCTAGATATTTGAAAAGTTATTTCATCAAGATATGGCTCAGAAGAACTAGCGAATAGGAACCCGAGAAATTTCTCCTACGCAAGATGGCTCACGGCAGAAAACAAATACTAAAAAAATTTATTTAGGACATCGAGAGCAAATTTTTCACATCCAGAGCAAATTCTTATTGCAATTTTGATGACGATCGCCACCACATTAAACAATATGCCTATCAACATATAAGAAATGCAAGAGGTAGAGTAAAGGATGGCATACTCAAAGATGAAATACCTAAATGTTGTAAAATGTTCTAGGAACAGAACTCCCAATCACTATGCAGTAACTGGATGCAATTTTGGTGAAGATACTAGAGATCTGAATAGATTCCATTAATTCCACTGCATTACTCTGCTTACCTTATCATACACAAGCAGTAGAAATATACATGAAGGAGTGTCACAGCAGCATCACCCAACGTTTGTGGATATAAAGAAGAGATATAGACTAGGTTGATACATAGAAAACTTTGGCCAGTCTTTGATAAAAAATCACAATTCAATATATAAATAAAACATTGCGCTTAGATGGAAGGGTGGTCTGGCTATGCACTGTTGTGTCATGAAATACAACCACCTCCACGTGATACCTCCCGGGTATATTTGAAAGCAACCACATAAGAGCTGTATTCTAAACAACAATTAGTTGTATGATACAACAGAGTGCCAACGCCTTTTTTCACCAAAAGTTGTCAGTTTTGTTCCAGTTATACAGAACAAAGATATCGTTTTATCGTTTATATATGTTAAGTCATTAATAATAAAGGTTTAGATAACACTTTTAAGTAATAACCAGCTTTATAGAATTTTTTTTAATTTTTTGACAAAATGTCAAATTTTACCCAAAATTTCGACTTTTGGACCAAAAACGCAGACTCAAGCTATTTTTTTTCAGCGGTAATATTGCATGCAGATGATGTACTAGTATAAAGGCAACTTTTGGCACCTACCCGTTTTTGATTTTAAAAAATAAATTTTTTTCGCTCCACCCTACTCCCCACACTTCGGTTAATATGTCTGGAATAATGGAAGCAATAGCCTCTTCAATTCTGTGTCTCTGACAAATCATTAGGTAGCAGCGGAACGTAGACACGATCTTTTATAAAGCCAAAGCCCCAAAGGAATAAAAATCGCATGGCTCTAATGGCATTTAAATCTTCATCCCAGCAACGACGCTTTATGCTCAGGAGTCGCCATTTTGCGTTTGTGGCACTGTAAGCCGGTAAACAACAAAGCAGTCCTCGCGCATGCGCTTATCTAAAACTGTATAAGTTACTCTTCATTTGTAACCTTGAACCAGTACTCTACAAGGCTTATAGTTGACTCTATTAAAATTTATAACTGGGACATTCTTTTGTGGACACCCTATATAATAATATAACCCCTCGTCATATCACACCACGCAATATTGCTTATTCAGTTACTTCGCTATTTTCCCGTGTTTCCCGTCGAGAAGAAAAGCAATAAAAATCTTCACATTAACTGCACTTTTTAATTAACTTGATATTGAATAACAATGATAAACGTAATTCTGTCTGTTAATTTATTGAGGATAATATGTGTACCGGGTGAGCAAAAAGTCCGTATAAACTTTAAAAATTCATAAAAACCGAAAAAATAACCAAAATGAAAAACTGTTTGCAGAATTAGCATCTATAGGTCACGGGATTTTTTTTAAGACAGAAATAAAGAAATAACTCAAAAAACAGCCGAGAGATGGCGCTGGTTCGTGTGATTTTGGTGGAAATATGCAAATGAAACGGTTATAAGAACTTGTGCTCGTAATCCAGAACTAGTTCACCGTTGTGAGCCGTGTACTTGATCAAGGATACCGAGTATGAAGGATAAAGCTTTGTTGGTGAAGTTATTTTAAGTGGACAATTTCTGGATTACCAGCGCAAATTCTTATAACCTTTTCATTTGCATATTTCCACCAAAATCGCACGAACCAGCGCCATCTGTCGGCTGTTTTTTGTGTTATTTTTTATTTCTGTCTTAAAAAAATCCCGTGACCTATGGATGCTAATTCTGCAAACAGTTTTTCATTTCGGTTATTTTTTCGGTTTTTATGAATTTTTAAAGTTTATATGGACTTTTTGCTCACCCGGTATAAACTAACGTTTTCGAGACAAATATAAAATATTGCGCATTATAAACCTTCTACTTTTTTAAATGCCTTCGGTTATAACTCGCTTTTTTGCCTTGCGTCCCGTTAATCGCGATACAACGAGGACTATTGTAATAATGTGAAATTTTGAAATAAGCCGTTCCTTAAAGCTGCCTTATCAGACGACTAACCATTCTAACATATGACTTTCAGTCATTAGATAACCAATGACATCAGTTAGTCATTAGTTATACACCTTTTTGTAAAATATTTAGAACAATATTTAGATTCATTAACAAACAATATATATATATATATATATATATATATATATATATATATATATATATGTATATATATATAGTATATGTATATATATATATATATATTTGTAATCTTTCAATTTTTGTAAAATAATAAATGTAAATAAACCGTGATTTTATCTATGAGGGATTCGTTTGAGCGTAAAATTCTCTACTACATAGCTTTCAACAGCATAAAAGCTATCCAAATGTAAATGTTTGAAAAAAATGCGCATTTAAAAATTATTTAGTTTCTTAAAATTGACTGTTCCTTCTAAACCCCCAGTAAAGTAAAGTATTTTGCAAGAATTATAAAACTGACCCGTTAACAGACATATTCAGTAAATTTTATAAAATTTATTTTAATGGGACTTTAAAGACCTGTTAGGACATAAAGATTTAAGCCTAATAAAATTAAATATTAATTAAAAAATCGACTTTAAAACATTAAAAATATCTACAATATTTTTCTTTAAAATTATAAAAAAATATTGAAGTATTGATATATTAGAAAAGAAGAAATATATAAATTTTGTACAGAATTAAAGTACAGCCCCGTTTCGGAGGTTTTTTTCGTTAGAAGATGTCAGATAAATACAACTCTTTTGAATCGACAAAGTTATTTAATGGACGGTATAAAATAAAATTTAGAAGTAAAAAGAGATGAGAATAGACAAAAAAATAATATGGCTAAGACTCTTAAAGTTAAAAAAAAAAAAAAAAAAAAAAAAAAAAAAAAAAAAAAAACTAATGTGTCTTGGAATAAAAATGTTTGAAGATAGGGTTCAGTTAAAAGTTTTTTTTTTTTTTTTTAGATAATGATATATTTTTCACTTATTTAATGAAAATGAAGTAAATTTTTCGCGTTGCATTTATCTAATGTTAATAAAAATTTATTTAATCGAAAAATAAATAAAGCAGTAATCATTCTATTACTTCTACAATTAGATATAAAATATTCTATTAATTTGCAAAGATTTAGTTTTCAAAGATTTCCTTTTAAAATATATTTTCTTTCTGTTTAAAGGGATAAGATTTTCTCTATTAAGGACTTTTGTATTACATTTAAATATTGTCATACCATCATATTCCGAAAGTTATAGTTTAGTTTAGTTTATTTGGAATATAGTATCGAGTTTCAGAGAGTATTAAAATTTTTGGCGAAAGAAGCCTAAAACTTTTACTTAAATAATAAATTATTTCAATGAAAGTTAAAACTTTTCCAACAAGTATTGTGTAAATTTATAAAAATAAATTTTGAAAGTGTTGTTGTTACTGTTCTTTAATTTTAAGGTCCATATACTACAACTACTAGTGGTTCTATGTTATTAACTGTGTGTGTAGGGGGAGATGGAGAGTATGCTACTTTTTGTACAGTTTATACAGTCGAACCTCGTTATCACGACACTCTAATGACAAGAAAAAAGTGTCGTCATAAACGGAGTGTCGCAATAACCGGAGTTGAAGAAAAATGTGTTTATAAAAAGTTGTGTTTTTAATTAATTTAAGACAATTTTTAATTCATAACTTTTCTTGCAGTTTTAAGCAATAAAATATCATTATTAAACAAAATAAACACAAAAACAAATTTAAAAAGACTAAAATCAGATTTATGATGACTTGGTTTTTCATTGTTACATGAAATATAGATGAATTAAGGTTTGCTCATCCCTAGATGTGCATCCTACAATTCTTTTTTCAATATTGTACAATGGATTGTAATCAATATTCGTTGTTTCAGAAATGGATGTTAGATAATTTCTGATCATTTCAATGCAATGCAATGCTTCGGTTTTAGTCGGATGAAAAACGCCGTGTAACCACAAGAAAGCGGCCCCTGATCAAAACAAAAAGACCGCCAGTAGACTGATACGTCCATCTGGAGCTTAAGTGGGTCATTCATAGTGTGTGTGTTAATTTATTCAGATAATGGATTGAAGTAAAATTGCTCATTAATCTCAATGGGTATTTTTCACTGTTAAAAATTTTGTGGTATGTTGAACCATTTTTTTTGGTGCTCCAGTAGCTGCCACCATAATATGGTGAAATCGTGAACCAACATTTGGAGCTAAGGTTCAATCGGAACTCGAAATCTTGGAAGGAGATTTCACCATCTCATGGTGGCAGCTACTGGAGCACCAAAAGTTGGTTCAACCTACTAGAACATTTTTAACAGTGTAGACACCTTTGTGAAAAGTTTGGCTAAGAAATTTCTTACCCCTTAATTTCCGTGCTTATAAGATGGATTATGAAAAATGGACAGTTTTCCTAAACCGTCGGGATATCTGGAGTTGGAAATTATTCAACGACGTAAAATCCGGAGTTTATTTACATTAAAATCGTATACAGAAAATCGGGACATTGAAAAACTGACGTGATAAGAGGAGTGACGTGAAAACCTGGTGTCGGGATAACGAAGTCCGACTGTATTGATGTTTACATTTTAAAAAAAAAAACTTTTTTTTCTTTATTCAAGTTTTGTATAATCAATTTATCTCAAGTTATTTTTCGAATTTTAAAAAGATTATATGTTTTATATAAATCGTATCCTGAAAGCTCACTATTTTTCCTTATTATTAAGACGGCTAATAAGATTGTGTCAATTTTACAAAATCAGATACTCTGCATAATTTAAAACCCATGTTCTAAATACTTATTGTCAATTTGTATTCAGCATGAATTTATTTTAAACTTACATTAAGCCAAGAGTAAATATATGAAGGTGGTTAACTTTAATCATTTATGTCACTTTAACGTGACATATGAATTCCTTTGTTTTCCATCAATCTCATAAAGACATTTAAATATATATATATATATATATATATTATTCACTTTTCTAAATACAGAACACTCCAAAGATCAGATTTTTTACAAGATTAATTTTACAAAAATATTAAGCGAATCTTATTTAAACTATCTGAAAATTAAAGTATGGTATAGAAAAAAAAATTAAGAGGAAGATTTAATTATTAAAAAGTTCATTGTATATACAGCTCCTAAATGAACAAAAAAAAAAAAAAAAAAGTGAAATTTATTTTTCAAGTTTCTATTCTAAAATATCATCGAATATTTTCTGAAAGAAAATTATTGGTCCATAGAATAATAACAGTTATAAAAAATTTTCAACTACGAAATATATCTAAAAATTTCTGTTTAATAGTTATATTAAATACCCTAGAAGTTTGAACAAATAGATTTCCTATCTGCATTTGAACATAAAAACAACGTTTAGATCATCAAAAAGATCTATTAAAATTGCAAACCAGTTTCGTCAGCATTAAGCTTACCGCAGTCAATGTAAAAGTAATAGTAAAAATTTTACATCTAAAACTACTCGTAGCAAAATAAATATAGGGAAAGTAAAACACCTAATATAATTATTAAAACAGAAGAGAGGCAGTGAGAAATTAGCGAGTGAAAATCAAGAAAATAGAGGAGGAATGTATGGATATTTTCCGGCAATCTGGCAAATAGGCAGAAGCAAAATCCAATTAGCATTATTTTTCTAATTTATGTAAATGTAAACATCTTCTAGAAAATTTAGATGAGGTATGAAAGAAATTTTACAAGTTATTTTAGCAGAATTAAATCTGGAGGTATGGTTCATTCCCATATATCCATTAGTGCTTTGCAATAGCCAATTAATGATTTCTTGCTAATAAACTTGGAAAATGCTTTTTTTTTTCTTCAAAATTCTTTTTAGCAGAAAAAATAAATTGCACTTCACTTAAAAAAATAATATGTGTAAGCTTAAACATTTTGCTAAATTATTATTTTACACAAGTTTTTTTTTAATATATTTTAATTAATGCATTTTTTTTTTTTTTTTTGTTCTTTAAAAAATTTAACGAAGAGTTCAAATTTATACAAATGAAAATTTATACAAATTGTAACAAGTTGTTTTAGTTTCTTTTGTATAACTGGAGGTAATAAATCAGTATTATGATACATACTTACACGCATAAAGAAAATCAATTTTTCAAGCAATCTATTTTGAATTGTTCTCCTTCAGTGAATCATTTTGTATGCAGATTATGTAGAAAAGTATTACATTATTTTTTCAATCTATTTATTAATTTCAGGGTCAAAATTGCTTTGTACTAGTTTATACATACATTTATAAAAAGAATTGAGACTCTTTGTTGTTGTTGATCCATAAATTCAATTTAAAAAAATAAAATAAAACTGTTTATTTTCACAGGAAAAAGCTGTCAGTAAGAGTATGAGTAAAAATCTGGATTGTTTTTCCTTTATTTCGAAAAAAAAATAAGTTGTTTATTTTGCAAAAAATTCGCAAAGAAGAAATTTCGTAGTAATGTACATTGTTTACCGTAAAAGGTATATAAACTGTTTATTATACAAAAATTGTTAAATTAAAGGAAAGTTTCCAATAAATGTAGATTTAAAATATATGTTTATACAATTGTTATACAATATGTTTATACGCCTAGATAAATTCTAATAGTTATATTTTCAAAGTCAGTAAACTTTCATAGTTGACCATTTCGACTTTTATGATTTATATAGGTTTTATATTTGGAAGGACATAAAATCTATATTTTCATAGCGATTAAAATTTCACAATTGAATACTTTGGATTTAATGAAATATATAAGTTCCAAGAAACAAAAATATAATAATCATAAATATTCTTATTAATTTTATGTTTTATAACCTTACAAAGTTTTGCAAAAAACATAATATACCATTGATTTTTTACTCAAATTCAAGGAAAATGAAATTATATTTTTTTAAACGCAGATTGCATAAACTATCTATAAATTACATTTAAACTTTATTTGAGTTCTATATAAATTTTAAATAAAGAAATTTCGATTTTTTTTCCCCAAAATCTTTTTTAGAATGTTACATTTGAAAATTATTCTCTTTGTTTTATTATTGATAATTATCACATAGAAAAAAATTATTTTTCAATTATTTATCTTTGATGAATCTGACAAATATTCAAATTAATGAAAGATAAATATTTGCTTCTTTATAGCATAAAAGAATTTTTTCTCTAGAATAAGAAAATATTACTGGTTCATAGAGAAAAACTCTAGTGAAAAAAAGCGTGAATGTTTGAACTATAGTTGAACATAAAAGATAATATTTTTGAAATTATCAATTTTTAATTAAATTATTTCTATAACTCATTTTCGAATCCGCATTTGCAAAAGCGGTAAAGTGTAATGTATATTTTTTAAATCTTACGAAATATTTTAAAACATATGCTTCTAATGATTTTTTAGTAATATTTAAGAAAATTACGTTTATTTCAATTCCTACTATTAGTTCACACTCTCCCTATATATATATACATATATATATATATATATATATAACCATTAATTAAACATCACCGACCATCATCAAAAATGCAATATTGTGAATGATTGACTACACGCCATAAACCAACAATATAGAACTGCATGTGTAAAATATAGTACCGTATACTTAATTACAAGAATTAACATGGAAGAAAAAAAGAAGAATATGGATTCCGAAAAAATTGAAAAACTTATATATTGAATTACGTTTTCAAGAGTACAGAATTCAATGATATAAGCAAATCGCTTGTTTTCTGTGGGAAAAAAGCTATAAGCTGAAAAAAAAATTTCCCCTGTACTCAAACAACCAATATAATCAAAATAATAGTTTAAAGATGAATACAGAACATTATCAAATGGCATAAATTGGAAAAAAAAAAAAAAACTACAACCCATCTAATTTATAGCAATAGAAATCCCACAAAACATCATACCGTATTAATTCCCAGTAGATATTCAAAATATATTCCCGCGCATGGAATCCAAAATGCATGATAAAATCAAGGTGAATAAAACAGTTAAGTTAACACAGAAATTTATATACACTATATTGCCATTAATGACCGGCAACTTTCAATTTTAGACATTTTGTCGAATATTTAGAAATATACTTGGCAGATTCTTCTGGAATTTCAGGATTGAAAAGAACAGGTATGAACTCATATTTAACAATATCGATTTGATAAAGGGGGCAATTAGGGGGCCAACAAAAAATCAAAGAAAAAAATAATACTTGGGATCTCCCTGTAAAATAAAATGCACGAAATGATCTATCGCTACCGAATATAAATAAACAGACACTGTGCAATATGTGTATTCTTTTGTGTAAGAATAGCATGTATATTAATAGAGATATAGTGATTTATTTAAAAAAATTAAAAAATTCTTGCATGTTTTTTGCTTATAACATGCAGGGTTTTCGACCAAATTTAACTCCGGTTTCAGAAAAATTAACAAAATATAGTAGAAACAATATAGTGTATTTAGAATATAAATATATTAAATATTTTAGGAAATATGAGCAGTTGTATGAAATACTTTTTATCTGCGCATGCGCGAACGATAACAAGGATAATTTTACATAATTTAATAGTCAACTCTATGGAGCAACTTATTTAAAAAAATCCATTTAAATATCGTAAAAATTCAGAAAGATATTGGCGTTAGAGTGAGCAAATTTTTAGTAGTTCTCTAAAAGCAGCTGAATGATAAGGGACTTTCCACAAATTGTCATTTTTAATTTTTAATTTTTTTTAATTTTCATTTTTTATTGATGCTTTAGTTCTTCTTGGATAACCACCAGAACGAGCCTATACCATGATCAAAAGAAGTATCAAAATCGAAGCATTTTTTCCAAATCTACTCGTTGATACTCATTAAATATTAACTTTTTTCTGAAAGTCAGTTAATAAAAAATGACAGTTTGTGTAAAATCCCTTATCATTCACCTGCTTTTAGAGAACAACTAAAAATTTGCTCACTTTTACGCCGATATCTTTCTGAATTTTTACGATATTTGACTAGATTTTTTTAATAAGTTGCTCCATAGAGTTGACTATTAAATTATGTAAAATGATCCTTGTTATCGTTCGCGCATGCGCAGATAAAAAAGTATTTCATACAACTGCTCATATTTCCTAAAATATTTAATATATTTATATTCCAATTACACTATATTGTTTCTACTATATTTTGTCAATTTTTCTGAAACCGGCATTAAATTTGGTTGAAAACCCTGCATGTTATAAGCAAAAAACATGCAAGAATTTTTTAATTTTTTTAAATAAATCGCTATATCTCTATTAATATACGTGCTATTCTTACACAAAAGAATACACATATTGCACAATGTCTGTTTATTTATATTCGGTAGCGGTTGATCATTTCGTGTATTTTATTTTACAGGGTGATCCCAAGTATTATTTTTTTCTTTGATTTTTTGTTGGCTCCCTAATTATCCCCCTTATCAAATCGACATTGCTAAATATGAGGTCATACCTGTTCTTTTCAATCCTGAAATTCCAGACGAATCTGTCAAGTATATTTCTAAATATTCGACAAAATGTCTAAAATTGAAAGTTGACAGTCATTAATGGCAATATAGTGTATATGTATATACATATATACATATATATATAATTTGTTCAAATTTTCAATCGTTAATAAAATACTTATTATTCATCCTATCAAGTTGAAGTAAATTTTTTTAAACTTGTACTGGATGAAAATTGATGTTGGTACAGTTTTCTCAAATATTAATTCCTTAATTAAATTTTAATTAATTAATTTTAGTTTTATATGGGAGACAAAATGGCGGCTATTGGTTATTGAACAACATTTAATGCATCTTCATATCTGTAAGGGGGTTACCATAGGGGGGACCCAGTTCTGTCGAAAACATGGCGATATATCGCCAAAAGTGACGCCAACTTGACCATATCTCTAATATTTCTCCAAATTCCCATAGACTTCCATTGTAAACCTACTTGCTTATAGAAAATCAACAAATTGAAATACTTTAATGAACAAAAACTAATATTAACCTAAGAGATTATATTAACTTTTTCTTTGATGACCTAAGTAGGAATTGACATTAAAAACAAAATTTTTATATTGCTTGTTTTTTTTTTTTCTTTTAAAATACTTCAGATGATATCTAAAAAACTGTAAGTGGATTTGATATGTGACTTACCGGAGTTTTTCTGATGAATAAACCCCAAAACACAATTTTTTACATATCGAGGACAATTTTGTCAATTTTTACACGATCAAATAGGGTAAAAATGTAGTTTTAAAAGCAACTTGATTAATTTTTTGTGATTAAAAATATTTTTAAAGCATGATTTTTTAAAATATCTATCTCTATCCGTGTGCAACTCAATGACGGATAATTCCTGCTAATATTCTGTAACGAAATTAAAACATCATCAATAAGTAAATAAATAATAAAATAAAACAAATAAAAGATAAATTTAACAGATAAATAATCAAACTACGCGCTTGTAAACACTGAACTTATCAGTATCAAAAAGTCTGCTGCAAGTAGTAGTCATTGGTGATAGCTTCGGTGTTAACCGCTAGCATACGTATAATACGAAAATATCGCTATTAATAAATTCGAAGCTTTATCTGAATACATAATAAATACTTTTCATTTAGAAATGCTTTTTGGTGTTTTTAGCAAGCAATTTACAAAACTATATTAAATGTAAAAAATTAAATATTTTTACTATTATTATTATTATTATTATTATTATTATTATTATTTCCACCTATGCTCTGTACGGGCAGTATATTCTGTAAGCCGAGAAGCTCGGATTCAATCTTCTGGTTTCCTTAATAAAAATCAACTTTGTTCTCATAATGAAATATAAATAAACGATTTGCTTTATTTATAGTACGGAAGGAAAGTTATTAGTTCCATTAATAACCATTACAGTGACAGTTAAAATTAAGAAAAGTTCTAGAATCTTTCCATGCAAAGTTATTCCGGTGACGAAATCAGTAATAAGCTTTTATGTAAGCATTGTAATATGAAAATAAATTTTCTATTATCTGGAGTTTTCATTTCTTTGAATTATAATTTTCCATATGTATTTTTCGGTTGCCTCTCAATAAAATTATTGTTGTAGTTGTTGTCGCTATTTACGCATTAGAAAGAATATTCTACGAAATATTTATGTGCATTACCCTAGTTTTTATATAATTTGTAAAACTAGTGAAATCTTGAAAAAATGTGTAATATAGTAATTATTTTTCGGAAAAGCATTCACGTACAATTAAACTTTTGCATACATTATATCCAGAACATTGCAATTGAGTTTTGTATTTGCCTTACAGAATTACGATTTTTTATTTCTTTTTTTTAGCTAAAAATCATTGAATAACGTTTATTTCTAACTGTTAATAAGGAAATGTAAATGCAGTTTGCAACTTGGTAATCAAACAGCAAGTAAAAGGGGGGAAAAAAGAAATGCAATTACTTTTTTTTCTCTCGCTTCAGTTTTATAGAATAGAAGTAATGAGAGAAATAGAAGCATTTTTTCTACCATACCATAAAAGAAAATACTCTTGTTTGAATAATAAGCATTACAACAAATCTGAAAATGAATAAAAAATGTCACAGTGTGTTTTTATGTAAATTTATTTATAAGAATGAAAAACAGTTAAATCCTTTTTATGTTGGAGTAGCGCTATAACATAAAGATCGATTTTCGGGTAGAAGAAATTTCATTGAATTATATATATATTTCTTACATTTATTTACCGATTGCTTCGCAAAAACTGCACAGCTTAATAAAACTTTTTCTTATTAATTATTATTAAAATCTTCTTTTTTTCTTTTTTTTTTGTCATATCTTAAAATATTATTTTAGTTACAATAATTTGCATTTCTGAAAACATTAAAATTTTGTGCTTTTACTTTTGTACTTTTTAAAAATATTTTCAGTTCAATAATTTATGTAAATTTCATATCAGAATTAACACTTAACAAAAACGTTAATAAGAAATTAAAATCATACTAATTTTAATTTATAAAGAAGAAGGAAAGTTTTGAAGAAAAAAATTATAGTTTTTATTTATTTATTTTTAAATTCATTTAGAATGAACTCAACATTATATTTTTTTACATGACCATTATGTCTAAAAAAATTTAGATATATTTAATGTTCTGGGTCAAGAAATCTTGATTACAAGGTGATTAAAAACTACCTGTCGAAATTTGGGACCTCTTTCACAATAGTCCAAGAGCCGACAGTAAAAAACCTATGTTATTAAGCACAAGAAAAAAACCTTTATCTTTTGGAAGAGTATAAGTAGGGAAATCTAATAATGATCCATGTCTGCCGGAAGTGGAGTGGTGCATAAGCCAAAAATTAATACCTCTAGTGGTTGACTCGTAGATTTAACGCTGTGTTTGCCGTACAAACAAAGCTATGAAAACAGGGAGGATAGTTGTAGGACAAACACAATGAGAAACCTACGAGTCAACCACTGGTGGTATTAATTTTTGGCTTATGCACCAATTCACTTCTGGCAGACATGGATCATTAGGTTCCCCTACTTCTACTCTCGCATAAAATAAAGGTTTTTTTTTCTTGTACTTGATAACATAGGTTTTTGTGCTGTCGGCTCTTGGACTACAAGTAGTTAATTTGAAATGGAAACAAAAAACTTATTTATTTGATGGGATGACTCTCCAAGATATACAGCTACCTACAAATGCGATTCTTCATTGGACCTAGAAATATAATTATAGAGCAAAATTTCAAATCCACTATTCGTTACTTCCCTTGTCCAATACACCAATGTTTCTAAAAAAAGTGGTAATTTGTTCTGTTACAAGAAGAAGAAAAATTACTGCAAATATAGAAATTTAATAGTCATTTAAACTTTCTTTCGTGTACTGTTATCCGTACTCCATGTATCATTAAAAAATACTCAAACGCTTGAAAATGCATATATTGCTTTAAACATGACGTAATTTTCACCATCAAATGCTTTTCGAGCGTAATAATTTAATTATGTAAAATAAATCATTTTCAGTATTCTAGTGTAAATATATATTTTTCAATAAAAAAAAGTACAAAAGTAAAAATAGTTTTCCTATTTTATAAGCAGTCAATGTTTATCTTGAAATTTACGTCTAATTTCATAATGAAATGCAATGTATGTTGTCCCCCCCCCCCAAAAAAAAAATATCCGATACAGTACGTTAAATTGGCATGGAAGCTTTATTCTTGGTGAAATGTACGAAACAGCGAATTTATTTATTTTTTTAAAGTATAAATTTTGCTCTCTTTCTTTTTTTAAGATATGGCGACAGGAAATGAAAAATACATTAATTAACACAGGAATTAAAACTCAACAAAAACATTAATAAGATTTTTTTTTTTTTTTTTTAAGAAGACTTCTGAGAAAAATGTAATGCAGTTTTTATTTATTTTTTTCAACATTATATTTTTTAGATAAACATTATATGTAAAAATTTGTAAATACATTTTATGTATTTTATGCATATGTTCTGGATTTAAAGAAACTAGGGGATCGTACTCGGGCTTCCCGGGTTACAGAATATAAGTGAAAACATTTTTTTTTTTAATTGAAAACTAATAATTTTTTTATATGCAATACATTTTTTAGATTGCCCACTTACATTAAAAAAGCATTTTTCATATGAAAAATACGAATTATACAATCAAATAAATTTTTGAAATTTGTCAAAAGCGATATTTTCTTATTAGCGCATTCTAGGTGTTATTTGACCAAAATTTTGCTACTTACGGCCTCCTTTTATGTTCTGATAATTTCAGAGTTTATACATGTCTGTTAAATTTGTGTTTTATTTATATTATTTTACTTATTTATTCATAGGGAAGGTTTTTTTTAATGGATATTAGACGTAAGAAAATGATGAACTCTTTATTTTGTTTTAAGGGCAAACGGATTTATCTTTCGTAATCGAGCTCCGCGCGATATAGATAAATTAAAAAATATTTCATGCTTTAAAATTGTTTTTAAAACCATAGACAATCAGTAAACTGAGATGAACTTTGCAAACAAATTCCATTTGAAAGGGAAAAATTCCTATTTGGTGATCTAAAAATTTAAATTGTACGATTACAAATATGTTAGATTTGTGTTTTTTTTAATATTATACTTTTATTTGTTTATAAAAGAAGTATTAATTTCGTTAATTTGTCTTTCACAAATATGTTAGATTGGTGTTTTTTTTTAATATTATTATTTTATTTGTTTATAAAGGAAGTATTAATTTCTTTATGTGAAAATAGTCAAAAACAAATGCTGAACAATGTTTGTTGCTTTACGCGCAAAATGTTTATTATTATTATGCATTGAAACCGGCGCGTGAGAAGATAAACTTATAAAAAAAATCATTCTTAAAAATTGTTTTTAAAAACATAATACATCAGTCAATTAAGGTACAGTTTTTAAACAAATTGCATTTGAAAGTAAATTTTTTTCCTATGCGACGAAAATGGAAAATGTACGATGGTCAGAAAATTAAAAAATTGCAGTAGCGAAAATTCCAAGACCGAAATTTGATCGTGAAGTGTTGCCAATCGCAAAATGAGTCAGCGTTACGCACAGATACGTTTGTTCTTTATAATATAGATAGATAGATACGTAATCAGTAAAATATAATAAAGATCAGTTATTAGGATGTAGTTATCAATTGAGGCTCTTATGCTTGGCATTCCGGAATGAAAAACAATTTTTACCTTTTCAAAATTTCGTACGCACTTCTCATATCCATATTCATCATTTAAAAAAGAATTTGTATTGTGTTTGATCATTTTAAAATCCTTTTAACTCAAAACTTGAAGTCACGATTGTCAGCAACATCTTTTATGTGAACAGACGCATTCTTTACTTGAGATTCTAATCTCAATTCCAGAGAGTAAAAATTTCCGTAATTTGTGTTTTTTAGACGCATTTGTGTTAAATTGTTTTGTTTTATGTAATTAAATGATCGTTTTCTTTTAAATGTGACTTTATTTTCACTTAAATAAGCATTTCGCCTAGTTTCTGAAACTTAGTATCAGTACACACGCAGAAGGAAAACAATATAGAAAATTTATGAGGAAAAATGCGTGTTTTCAAAAGCAGTATGTCATTTTCCGTTATTATTCCCCTAATATAATATTATGTTCCTAATGGGATTTTGCGCCACTAAACCCTATACAACAATTTTTATCAATAATTTTGAATTTTTATCAGAAAATGGCATGAATAAAGATAAAAAATACCTCATTATTTCTCTCTTGTCTGCAATAATGAAAGCTATCTAATTTTCACCATTTCGAAAAAATTTCAAAAAATGCTTTTAAAATTAAAATATAAAAGCGGGATATTTAAAAAAAAAAGCAGATACAAATGAACAGCTTGTTAAAAAATATATATTAGTAAAATTGGTTCAGCAGAAAGATAAGGGCAGATGACTAAAAAACACACTTGTGTTTTAAATATATAAATTATATAAAATTATGAAAAATTAAATTAAGCAAATTAAGTTATTTTGATAAAATTATAGTAGAATGTCTGAAAGAATAGCTTAAAATTTTGTTGTTCGAGAGAATTTTGGATAAAAACTTCAGGAACATGATATTATTTTAAACCTCGAATTATTTGTTTGCTTGTCTAACTCGGCGAAGCAAATCCATCCAGACGACAATCATCAATTTCTGTAATATAAATCGCTATTATTTGCATGTCACCTCTCTTTTATAAAGACACTTTAAATTTTTGTAAAACATTGCGTTTTATCAATGTGTTATTTCAATTACATTATTTTCAAAAGTGAAGCATTTTCACATGTGAAGAATTTCAAAGTAGCTGGGCAGTGAAAATGACGCACTCCTACAAACCATAATACAGTTTTAAGAATTAAAATGCACGCTTTTTTATAAAATGGCGTCATTTGCATCCGCTAAAGCAATCCACTTTTACAATCCTGTGTTCTTCAACTTCGTCTATAGAAAAGAATGCATATGACGTCATTATCGCGGAATAACAGAGAATATTCTTGACATAGCCCGTATTTTATTTTTCAGGTTTATGAAAAAATGGCAACAAAAAGATACTGTAATCTCCTATTTTTTACTATTTTCCCTTTACTTTCAATAGAAATGGGTACTTTTGTTGCCACGATTAGAAAAATGGTATTAAAAACTACAAAAAAATTAATATCTCAAAAATAAATTGAGAAACAGCTTTCAAACAAAATTCATTTAAAGAAGTATTTTTTTCCTCATACGACGGTGTTAAAATTTAAAATGTGCGATGTTTAGAAGTTTAAAAATTTGCAGTAGAGAAAATTGCAAAACCGAAATTTTATTTCAAATTTGAAAGTGTTGCCATTCGCAAAATGACGTATGCGTTACGCACAGATATGTTTGTCCTTTATAATATAGATATTGAATAAAGGATGATTATAAAATGTTTTCGAGCTTTTGTATTCTTGTCACAAGTACTGAAAGTAAAATGAGAACAAAAATGCTTATGTACTTGATAAGATCTTCTCAAGATACACAGCTAATTTATGAGATGCTTTAGTCGTCCTAGAAATATCGTTATGATAATTCATCTCATCCCTTTATATATATATATATATATATATATTGTATTTCACAGCATATCAGTGATAATGCTGTCAATTCAGCTCCGATTCACATTTGCAGCTCTTGAAACTTGAAAGAAGAAGTGAAGTAGAAACCTGATCACTCCTCAGCAAAACAATATTCCGCCATTATCAGCTACATCTAATCTAAATATTGGACACTTGGCTAACTAGTCGCATGAAGTACTATTTCAGCATTGGGAGTTTTACTTTTGTATCTTTTGCGAACCCTTAGTAAAGCCAATAAAACCAATATTTCTGCATTATTGACATTTCATTGCAAGTATTTTGAAGAAAAAGCTAATGTTCGTGCAATATTATTATTTTATTGCAAATTATTTCAATGCAAAGCCAATATTTATTATATATTAGCATTACATTTGACATATTTACGTTAAACGCAATATTAGCAAAATATTGGACCAATATTGACTTTCTGCTAGCGTTAGAATAATTTAACCCCTCTCTTTCTTTATCACTTGACAATACTGTTATTGACATAACCTTTCCCTGAAAAAGGTCACACAAGGTTAGATCTGGAGGAGGAGAAGATGGCCAAAATATTATCATCTCCTCATTTCCACAAACGATGCAGCCTCTCTAAAGTAAACTCTAATTGAAAAATTCACGTATATTCCTGTCAAAGTACAAAAGTGAAACAATTGTACAAAAGCTTCGTAAAACTATAACTGAGTAACATGTTGAAATTTCCCTAAACAAAATACCTTTTCCCTGCAATTTTTAAAATACCTCTTCCTAGTGACTAAATCTGGCATTAATACATATCATCGAGTGTGAAAATACAGTTTACACAATAATGAATTCAGAAAGTTGCCCAGAGGAGGGGGGGGGGGGGGCAAATTCCCCCGTAGTATCACACACCCCTGAAAAGTCAGTATTTTAGGCCTTTTTAATGTTCAAAAAAGGCAAATTCCTCCAGGAAACTCTATAATGCCCCCCCCCCCTCCTCACCCCAAAGAGCCATAAAAATGCCTCCTCGAAGAAGGTGTCTGAATTCAACACTATCTATAGCAGATTATCTATCATTTTATTAAGTGTTTATATTTATTACATACTTCGTAACTGTGTTTACAGGTACACTACTAAAACGCCGTCAACAATTTATTACCCGCTTGTATTGTTTTGTCTTTTCCGCAGGAAAGTTAAAACATTTTAGAAATCTCATTTCTTTTAATATTGCTAATTGTAAAACATAAAAAAGCATAATACAATATTTTGTTGTTCTGTTAAGTCTCGAATAATTTTTCAAATTAATGAGAGCTAATTAAAAGATTTGCTTCTTTGATAGCGTAGAAGAAATTTTTCTTAGCTCGAATAATAAACATTTCCACGCAACAAAATATTAAGGAAAATATCTATCTAAGACAGTTTTATGTAAATTTATTTGGAAGACTGGGAAACAATGAAATGCTTATGTTTTCAAATAGCCCGATAATATGCAGATTGTTTTTTTACCGGAAGGAGTTTTCAATTGTCTGAATTTTCATTTTTGTCATTTGTTCATTGATTGGATTTCTAAAATTGTGTACTCATTATTATTGTTGGTGGTGGTGGTGGTGTTGCTATTATTATTTTAACTATTCAAATTAAAAATCTTTTTGGATCTCCGCAGTAGGTATGCTAATAGATTTTACAGCTAATTTGAAAAAATAAAATACTTCATCACTAAATTTAAATCCATGACAGTAAATCTTCATCTTGTTTTAATACAGTTTTGTAATTTGTCATACAATGATGTCTCTGATATATCATCTTTTTTTTTTTTTTTTTTTTTTGAAATAATTATTGCTTTTGGTGTATCTTATATGCGTTTAAGAAAAAAATTAGACCGCCTTACTCTCTTTAACACTATTTCTACCGGTATCAAATGACACCTTTTTAAAGTTTTAATTAATGTTTATTTTGCTCGTAGTTTTTGAATTTAATAAGCATAAAAAATCTTCAATGTATAAAAAGTGATTTGTAATTGTTTCAATCTAAAAATTACAAATGAAAAACCATAAATAGAAATCTTTTAAAAGGTGTCATTTGACACCGGTAGAAATAGTGTTAACATTTAATTATAAAAAAAAATATATTTCAGATATACAGATATATATATATATAATCGATTCTCGAATGTTCACTCCATACCGCGGTATAAAATATGTCTAGATGACTAAGACAAAAAATAGAAATCGGTTGATAAAATACAAAGTTCTCATTTGTGGCAAACTGGGAGATTTTAAAAAAAAAAATGCGAAAAATTCAAAAATCGGTACGAATTTCGAATAAATATTATTGGAAAGTGGACAAAATTTACTATATTGTGCCAAAAGATTGAACTTCGATTGTTTTTATGACTGGCTCAAAATCGCTGGCGAACTTGGAAAAGCACTAAAACCTCTGAACTATATCATAAATATAAAATAAGAAAAAATCTATGAAAAAATCTAAAACCTGAGTCTCAGGTATATTGGGATCTGTCTTAGTCTATCCTAACCGAACTTGCAGACCTCTACATGCGATATATTTCACTAGCCATCGCCACAAAACAAACAAAGAGAGGCAAACACTTCTTTTTATTAATATAGATAAAATATCTTGGATTTGTAATAGCATAATTGGTATGCGCAAAATGTGCGTCACATGCCTGCTTGTGCAAAAAATTTGAAGCGCGCGCACTGAAAGGCTAATAAAATGTGATTTCCTATCGTTCAAATTTAAACAGAAAATAGACAATGTATATTATGCCAATAAGGATCATTATTATAAGCATTTAATGAGTATATTTATGTATTGTAAACAAAAATACAGAAAATCGTTGGAACACTTATGTTGAGTCTTTATTGACGTCTAACGACGCAATTTGTCCCGTGTGTCCTGTACTCAGGGAGTGTCCCATATTCGCCACATTCCAGCCTTAAATGTCCCCGATGGTATGGCATAGTCTGGCACAGACATGGCTGAAATCATTTCTGACAATCTTAGATTGGTGGAACTAGTAGATCTTTAGCCCTTAGACTCTCCATCTTGTTGAATCTGACAGTCTTAGATGCCAGTTTACACTAGACCTATCAGATCAACCATGACCCATGGGTCTGTTATTCGGGCTGTGGTTATGGCTTCTGTTATGGGTCGGTCTGTGAAACTCGGATGCAGAAAACTCAAAGTTTTTAAAATCCGAGATTGCGTATAGTTTTGAAAAGCAGCGTTTGGCGGGAACGACATCATTCATGCCGATCTCAATATTAGGTCTATATTTTAAGTAATCAAAAAACTTGCACAAAATTTTTATAAAGGGGAAATACAGATACTATTAGCTCATTTCACTCTGTCTTCATTTTATTTTTCAATGAATGATGATATTAATTTCCTTTGCACGGTTCATAGAGCTTAGTTACAGAAACTTCGGTTAAATAAACAGTTTTCATATGCGAAAGTATTTTTAAATATTAGTATGCATTTCGTTTTCCGCAGAGCTTGTTTCTGATAATAGCTACTTGTCACGAGTATAAATTTCGTAGTCATAAGAGATTTCTTTAGTCAAATACATTTTTTTTTTGCCTGTTTCTCAGCAAATAAATCATACTATGTAATAATGTGGAATTAATCATAGTAAATACGCTAAAACAAATTGGAAAAATAACTGCAAAGCATGTTAACACTGATTAAGCAAACTTCCTCAAAAACATAAATGTTATAAACAAATTTAAAACTGAGAAATAAAAAGAATCTAACACAAAGCTAATAACTTTATTAGCTGCATACATGTAAACATCTAAACAAAGATCCAAACAGATAAACAACGTATATTTCTCCAAAAAACATAAATAAAGTTATAAAAGAAAAAATTCAAATCAAGAAAAATGAACCCAACGCAAAGATAATAACTATATTATGTGCTTATCTAATTTACAGAAAATGACATTTTAGATTGTTCCGTAATGTTATTATTTCATAGTACTTTTATAGATGACAGAAGTGGGTTTTATAATAACAAAATGCGACGTTTTCATATTACGTAAGATGGAGAATTCAATTAAGTTTTAGGAATATGGATATCATATACAGCCTTGAGTTCATTGATATCATTAAATAGTTCTAGCCAACTTAATTTAATATTAATTACTCTTAACTAAGAAAAAACATATTTTTGTTCTGAAACCTAGAAAATATGTGCATTTATTAATTCATTTAAATGGTTTTGTTGTGTTTCATAATGCTTTAATTTAAACATATCTTTGCAACTTGAAACTTTATTACACTATTTAATATTTTTCAGCATTTTATTATGATGTTATAATCTGTTAATTAAATTTCAACGTTTTTAACAAGCGTTATATAAGTACAACGTTGAATTGCGTTAAAAGCAACTTAGTACAGAGAGTCTGAAAAAACCCTGACACATTTTTGAAAATAACATATATAAAACTAAGTGCATATGATTGGAAATTGAAGTTCACATATTTGTTAGCTGATATATTGTTACATATGAGAATCTTTGAAACAAAAACTTTTATAATATCCCAGACTTTTAAATGACTATCTTTTATTTTAATTCATTTCTGTTACTTTCATTTCAGGACTCTTTCATGTACATGTATGTGCCCAACCCAAAATGCTTCGGTTTATGTTCCTACATTGGGCATGTATGTGGACTTTGCCCAATGTATCTGTATCGGCTTTTCGCGCGTTCTTCTATCATGTTTCTTTCGGAAGGGAAGAGGTGTTTTTTTCCTCTCCCTCCATTTTCTGTTATTAATTACATTTAACCTAGAAATTTATTAAATCGTTTAAAGGAAAGTATTTCTATTTAAATCTATATTTATTTCTATTTAAATTCTATTAAAATCTTTAGGTATTTTTCTTGTGAAATATGCAGATGTCTTCCATGAAGAAGTTCAACCAAGGATCGGGGCGGAACCTGCGACATTCTGAGGTAAGAGAAATTCCTTATCTCTTTTTCTAATTTCGAGAAAATTATATATTAGAATATATAATATTCAAAGAGGTCACTCCTTAATATCATATATTTCATTTTGTTTCGGTAATGTCAGTAATTTCCTATATGTTTTAGATACTACGGGATGTCCATGAAAGAAATGTCCCAGTTTCAATAGTATATTATAACAGTTTAATTTAGACTATTTAACACAAATCATGCATCAAATTCAGGTAAACTAACCTAGTTTTTCTTATAAATGTTCGATATGTGCACCTTTAGTTATACGGCGCACATCCAAGCTAAAGTGTAATTCTTCCCACACTTCGGTTAACAAGTCCGGAGTAATGGAAGCAATAGCTCCTTCAATTCTGTGTGTTTTTATCACATGGGGGATCACAATTAAACTTTAAACGAAACGCACATTGAACTGAAATTGCAGATTCACTCTTAGCAAATTGCAGAACATAAAAACGCTTAACGTTCAGTCGCCATTTTGCGTATGTGGCACTACAAGCGAGTAAATAATAAAGCAGTACTCACGCATGCGCTTATCTAAAACTGTTTGAGTTATACTCTTTATTTCTGACCTTGAACCAACACTCTACAATGTTTACAGTTGATACTATTAAAATTTATAACTGGGGCATTCTTTTATGGACACCCTGTATTATTTTTTTGCGATGAATATCTAACCCAATTTCATTCTTTTTTTGCTGCCCCCCCCCCCCCCATCACTCCTGCAGGGCTGCCACAGGCGACTATTTTTATATTCGGTTCGCACCACTATTTAAAAAAAATCATTTTTTACTATAGTTCTCTTTCAAATGTTGCCAAAGCGTATGCGAAATATTCTTGTTTTAAAAAAGTGGTGCGAAATAGAATTAAACAATAATTACCTGTGGCAGCCCTACTCTAGTTACTTCCAAAAACCATGTGGCAACAAGATGGGACATCACTTTACCGAGATGTATTTGTCCGATTTTGTTTAATAAATATAATCAAGTATTTTCAAATTGATAGATTGGTCAAAATAGCCCAATCCCATGGCTTCCGATATCTCCAGACCTCTTCATTCTTTTCCTTTAAGGATTTGATAAAGTCAAATTTGTTTTAAACAGAATTGTTGAAGAACTAAAACTATATCTAGCTTCTGCAATTAAATGCATTACCGGAGCGATTTTTGAACCGGAATACCTTTAAATTACATATCTGCTAGAGTACATTTGATTAGGCTGTGTACATAGAGTACATATGATTAGTGCATATGATAGACCTCGTATAACAAAAGGAGCACATATTTAAATTTATTGATTGAAGAAATATCAGTTTAACAGCTAACAAATCCGCGAGTTTCGGTTTCTAATCTTATGTATATGAATAATTATTGTTAGTTTGTTTGTTTTTGTTGCTGTTGTCGTTTTGAGACACCATGTAATATCTGAAGTATCCTGAAATATAATGTTATATGTCCACAAGCATTTTGTTAAAAAAAACAAAACACTCGTTAAATTACTCGATAAAAATATTCCATTAACATCTTTCTGTAAATTACAATTTCAATTTAAACCAAAGTTCACAAGCAATCTGAAACAAACAACGCATAGCAAACGATTTAAATAAAATTATTCCTCAAACTAATCAAGTAATCTAATAAATTGTCATGCATCATTTTTCTCCGCAAATATGGAACATAAAAGATTTTTATTTTTTGCTGGATGAATGCTCGCCACGGCAACGAATCGAGTCTTTCGAAAATAAGATATTATATTAATCTGTTTATTTTATTGGCAGAGACGATATTTCATTAGCACGCAACATTTACAAAAGATTTTAAACATACAATTTTCAGTGAATGCGTAAACAATACTCCGCCCATTCTTTTGTGTATTCTCACAAGTCTAAATGAAGCGTTTGCAAATGCGGGTAAGAACAGATAGAGCAGAAAACAATTCACAGCTTTCAGAAGCGTTTGAGGAATATATATTTATATTAATCGAGTTATATACAATAATTGACTCATATTTTTTTTCTATTTTTTAATGTATTTTACATATTAGAAGTTCTCAAAGTTTATTTTAACCCTTCAGTCCACATCTTTTTTTGCCCCGTAATTCTCCAACAATTCATTACAAATAGGTTTAGTCTCACTTTCTTTTTGAGAACTAATGAAGGTGTTGATATCTAATAAATACTTTCTATTACAACCTGCTCTTTATAACTTCTCAAATTTCGTCGTGTTCTTTTGACTGGCAACACTTTAACATTTCCTAAGCTTTGTGTCTACAATAAGAATACTGGCATTATTTTTCTCGCGATTTATCATTAGTATAATAGTTTTAAAAATATTTTTGCATGAAAATTCTCAAGACATTATTGCTCCTGCTCACAATGCGCAGCAGTGCGTAGCTGAAATTCCTAGCATAAGCACCAACTTTACGGGGCAAACGTATGAAAGTATGTACGTAAGAAGGCATATAAGTTTACAAGTCTGTAAGTTCATATGTTCAACAAGTTTAATTATTATTTTGTAGTATATATCTAACAAACTAACCATTCCTCTTAAAAGAACCACCTATTATGTTATGGCCTAATAGTGCCATTATTAATTGTTGGTTACTTATTCTTAATTTTAGAACATTAATTAACAAACCCATGAACTAACACATCCTTAAACCCAGTTTCTTTTGTTTTTCTTTTCTTACAGGTTTCTTCCCTTGTGATTTTCAATGCGAATACCGGCCGGCTAATCCAGTTGGTTCGTACGAGTTCTGTGCAAGGGTGAGACCCTTTTATATTTTTTGACAACGCTTCTTTATTAGGTGCATTCTTAATTGCATGAGCAGCCGGATACACTCCAATGAGACGGCCTATAGAGCCAATATTTAGTCTTTGGGATACGGCAGAAAGGCGAAGTCTCAATTCCATATGCAACGACATATAATCTAACTTTCATTTCTGCGCAAAGTTTCCTTCATCCTTTGCTGAGACATCTATTACCGGCAGCTCTTTTTGTTTGTATTCCCTCCCATCCAATTATTTTCCAAGCTAAGTATGCAGCATCGTCCGTTTGGCCTCAAAAGCATCTATTATGAGTCATTAACCCTTAAATGCCGAGTGTTGCTTTTCGGCAACATACCCAATTTAGGCTCTAAAATACTATTAGAATAATATTGAAGCTATAATGCCTAATGTTGCCAATAAAATACATTCTGAAAATAGTATTAAATCGAATTTCGACATGTAGATGGCAACACTTGTGCTGTTTAAGAATAAAGATAGATTTATTTTTCCAATTGTTGCTACTTTTTCTTTTTGTTTTGTTTGGAAGCTTGCGAAATACCCTATTTTGTTCCGCCGCACAGTGGTCCCAAATCGCGATCAAGTGGCCAAAAATCATTTCTGGCTTTCCTGGTGGTTGTATACCCTTCATTTTTAATTTTATAACATTCTAAATGACATTACATTGCGAATTTAAACTAAATGTAATTGGGGTTCCGGGTGAGGGAATTTGGGGGGCGGAATAGAGGGACCAAGATTTTATTAAATTTAAATTTTCTTTTTTTACAGGATTTTTTTTTACAGGAATGAGAAATTTTCACTTTTGATTATGGGGAATATTTTCTCTTTTTCAAGACAAATCATCTAATTCAATAGATGATGAAAATGTGAAATTTTACCCCCCCCCCCCTCTCCATCCCTCCCTGAAAATATACAGGTTAAAATCTTATTATTTTTTTTATCTTTTTAATGTTATTGCAAAGTAAAAATAAAGAGTATAAGCAATCAGCAAAATACATAAATAATCAATCAGCAGAATTTTGCCACCTTCCCCCCCCCCCCCCCAAGACATCCAACACACACACACACACACGTTAAATCTCACCTTTTTCCATTTGCCTCTATACCAAGGAAATTTTTAAAATATCATTGCTATTTTTTAAGTTTTCAACATCTATATACTATGAATTAATAATAAAATCATTAAATTCATTAATTAGATTACTTTCAAAATTTTCGCCCCCCCCCTTTCTTTTACTTCTCTCTTTTACACAGAGAATAATAATTTTGAAATTCCAATAAAAATGAAGAATCTACCTTTGTTACTTTATTTTGGTAATATTAAATAAATAATTACCCCAATAATTTTCTAGTATATTTGAAATTTCCGCTTCTCCACCCACCCCCTCTCCTCTCTGGTATAAAATTCTAACATCTCTAACAGTTTTAAAATTTTTACATAAAAAATCAAAACTATGTTTTAATCTAAAACAATTTTATATATTTTTATCGAAAAATAAAATAAAATCAGTTTTTTAAATAAACCTTCAGAAAAGTGGATTTACACATTTCAAGTAACTGCAACATTTCATTCCAAGGGTTGAGTGAAATTTTCATATATATTTTTTAATTTGTTAAAGTATTAAAGCATTCGTTAAAATTTAAATGTGCATTTAAATTAATACAATTAAATTAACATTCATATAATAAACTGAAAATAATAAACGTAATAAAAAAATTTACAATAGATTTATATGACGATACGTGAAAATTAAAGTAAAACTTAATAATACTACTTAACCAGTTCGGTATCATCGGTCCACCCTGAAAAAGAGCATACAGAATTTGTTTTAGGCACCAGTAAAGAAAAAAAAATAGTTAATTTAGTTTAGTTAAAATTTAGTTAAATTAAATATTTAGTTTCTTTAATTAGAGCATTTTTTTATTGATTAAGTAAAGGTAACTCTTTTGAAAAAAGTGGTGCCAACCGAATAAAATTTGCATAAAAGCCTCCGATCTCGAAGGGGTTAATAATAAAATTTATTTGTAAGTAGGTAAAATATACTTTTCAAATAATCAGGAAATTAAAAACATTAAATGATGTTTCCCAGTTGATTGAATTTCCCAGACATGCATGTTGCTAGAATTTAATATATATATATATATATATATATATATATATAATGAATTTTAAATATGTACTTTTTAAAATAAGGTCAAGTTTTAATATTATTTTTGATGTAAACGAAAAAAGCAAGGAAAAAATTGTAAAAACAAATAAAAATATACATATAAATAAAAAAATATCCTCAACTCTTAACCCCCCCCCCCCTCCTCTCCCTCCGCGAATTAAAAAAATGAAATTGACAGTGTTATGTTAATTAAAATGTTGCATTATATAAACACTGACAATTTTGGGTCAGTGCGAAAATTAGACTTTAAACCCGATTACTCAATTTGGACTAATACTGGCAATATCCAATGTCCAACTTCAAACTGCTAGTTCTCAAAAAGTCGCAATAAATCTCTTGGGATATGCTTTTAGAAGGCTCATTCTACATTTTGTACTATAAAAGTCCGAGGAACTCGGAAGGACTTTTTTTATATATCACTTTTTATGTACAAAAATTCCTTAAAACTATGTATTTTTAAAAAAATTCCTCTTTCTTTAATTTTTGAGATTTTTGCAATCGAAAAATCAAATTGAATATGTAATTTAATGTTGTTTCAGAGAAGTGCAAAGAAAAAAACTAGAAATTATCTGAAATGGTCTTAGTTAGGGTGTGAATGCAGCAAATTTGCCTGAAATTCACGCAACAGCAGAAAACGCTAAAAACGCCTAACTTCACATAAGCAATGCTAATTCATGTGAGCTGATAAAAGCAAAATATAACAGAATATAAATCTTCAGATATTTCTAAATACTGTAGGATTTATTTCATTTCGAAATACGAAACTTCGATTTACTGATTTTTGGCCACATAATCGCGATTTGGGACCACTGTGCGCCGTGAGCAAGTAAAATTTATTTCTTATTCTAGTTCCTAAAATTTTATCAAAGGAAATTATTTTTTCAATTAAACACCAGTATTACCGACTAGTAACAAACTGTTTTTTAGAAAAACCGAAAAACATTATTACAATGATTTTCGAAAAATCAGGCATTTAAGGGTTAAGTTAGAAGATTTAAATAGCTAGCTGCTGTGCAATTCTAAATTAATATAAATAATAGCAGTGTAGAACCGACCAACACAGAAAACTAAAGTAATTCACTAAATAGCGCTGCAGCCTGGACAGCTAGTAAGATGTTAGTCAAGTGGATCACCGCCATGCGATGATCAGTTGAATTTCGCAATTTCGCCCCGTCGCCAGGTACACAAAATAAGTATTTCAACAATTAGCCACTATAAATCTGCTCAAATTAAGTCAAACTGTAGTATCCAGTTTCTACCCAACTATAAGTTTTCATCCTACTTTTCCCTACTAAAAAATAAACTTTTAGACAAATGTAAAAATAATCTAGTGTTATTGGGTCGTTTGGAAAGTCGTGTCCGTTTGGGAAAATCAATTCGTACCAGAAAATTCTATCATTTAATTATTAGACATTTATTCCGATATCTAATGTCTAATAATTACCGAGCAGAATTTTCCGGTACGAATTGATTTTCCCAAACGGACACGACTTTCTGAACGACCCAATACTTTATGTACTACCATTTTATAGTATACTACCCTTTTATGTATTACTTTTTAAGATTTCAAGAAAAATTATTTAATAAGTGTGCAATATGCGGTATAGTTGCATCTCAAAATTTTTAAAAATTGATTATTTGAAGAAAGAAAATATATGCGAAGTTATAAATTTATAATATCGAAGAAAGTTTTTTACATTGGATAATACATTAAACAATTTTACTGTCATATCAGTGTATTTATGAACTTCTCAAACAGATTAACCTTTAACTGATGTGACTAAAATTTGTCACACAACTGATGTGATCCGGTCTCTCAGACCCCTCGAATAAAATGAATAAAAAAAAAAAATAACTCAAATGGTTGAATTTACTTAAATTTTGTCCTAACAATATCGTTGTACTTCTCTTAGGAGCATGTGAATTAAATTGCATGAAAAAAGTATTTTATTCACATTATTTAACTTCAGTACAGAAAAGTAAAAAGCTGTAAAAGTGTTTACAGCTGGGAGTCGCGGGGTCTGGGAGACCGCGTGACATCAGTTAAAGGCTAATGTCATACCGGATTGCTTCACGCCTATGTACTCTTTAAAAAGAGATTATGTTAAGAAAAAAAATGTATTTAAAAATTATAAGTATACAATACTATGTAAGAAGCTATATTATTATAAATATTAGGATAAACATTTTTACAGTTTTGTAAATTCACTTATGAACTTCTCTAAAGATCAATTACGGAAACGAAATATTTATTTATGCAAAGGGAAAATTTATGGGACAATTTAAGATTTCTGAATGAAATTAAGCATTTCTTTTATCGTGACTAATTAAATTAATGGTTTCTTATACGATTTCTTACATAAAAAAATATCGCCACATGAATTAGTGAAATGATAACAAAAGAAATAAATAAATGAAAAGCGAGAAATAAATAATTATCGCGTTTCAATCACTGCCATGAAAATTCTACCCTTTTCTGCCACAGTGGTCAGAGTTTTCACTGTCAAAGATCATGAGGCCCAAGAAAATGTATGTATGCTTTAAATAAAAATGTGTTTAATATTATATATTTATTAAGATTTTTTAGAGTCAGACGCATCAAACACGTCATATTTAATTCATCAAAAATCCCATTAATTTATGTGCAATTCCAATTCCATCGTAAAGGACTATAATATAACTGTAGAATTTTAATTTAACGACAAGAGTTGTTATACGAAAGAGGTGGTCATAATGGTAGTTAAATATTTAAATTTTATGTGATTTTTTACAATTATGGACAAGTGTAATATGTGTTAGTTCAAATAAAAAGGAAGAAAATTTTCTCAATCCATTTTTTTATAAAATTTTATGTCAATGAAATACTGCAAAAGTTCCTTGAGCAAAAACATGTAGCATTTTTTAGGCATTTTGTAATTATTATTTACATAGTTGTTTGTTGCAAAGAAGTTTTGTTACGAATCACGCTTTGTATATTTCCGCATCCATATACGCTGTTAAAAATTCAGTTCAAAGTTGAATCATTCTATTATAGTGTAAAAGAAATAGAAAAACCAAAATGTGGTTCTTATTGATTTTCAAAAAATATTTTTATTAGTTCAATATTGAAAATGAATTTAAATTTCACAAAAATGGAGATTTTAACCAACCAATCAGAACAATTAATATACGCAGTCTCAATAAGATACTTTTGAGCATAAAAGTATCCGCGTGCTTGTCCAGAGGTCAGAATACCTGCTGCTAGTCAAGAAGTTACAACTTTTACAACTTAATAGGTCACGAGTTAACCTACACAAGTTTATGGTTCAGTCGAAATACCAAATGTAGCAACAATGCGTATCCAACTTATGTTTGCAGTTACTGCAACTTTAAAAGCTGGTTCAACCCAGCACCAAACTTTTAACAGCGTATCTCTCTACATAGGAAGTATATGTTTATAGATGTGTACCCAGATCTACACAATAAGCATATGTATTGTGAGATCACAGAGACATTTACAAAATTCAAATGCACGAAGGGATGTTAAAAAAACCTCTGTTTTACGGCATTAACTGCTACAGAAGATTTTGCATATAGCACTTCACTTATGTTGCTGAGTCACAATGTTTCCTTTTAAAGGGGCTGGTCACTCAGTTTCCGATTTCCCGTCACTAATGTAAAGTCTGTGGGCATTGGATGCATTCGTATATTTAAAATATCTCCTCGGGAAATTCATATTTTTAACTTCTGTTTCTGGTGTACACTTCCTAAAAGATGTCTCTTTTTTTCTTAGTTCTCGAAATATTTCTGAAATATAGACTTAATTTTATATGAAGTGTTAAAATCTTACTCGCAGATCGCCCGCTTTTAAGACATAAAATATTAAATTCATCATAGATTTTAGAAATATTTTGAAAACTAAGAAAACAAGTCGGAAATAGCTCGTCAAATGTGGCAAATGATGGTGCGTTCGTACTATAACTAGTTTTATAATTATTTTTTGTACCCCATATTGTACTCAATATATATATTTTTTAATTTCATAAGTGCATAGTCTATAACATCATTAAAATGCACTTGCAATAATTTTTTTCCCATTCCCCGTAATGTAACGGAAAACTTTTGACTGTCCCTGTAATTAAACTATGCATCCGATTTTCATAAAATTTGAAATGGCGCGACAAAATTTTGCAACAATTATATATTTAAATTTTCAGACCATTCGGAAGGCTGTAACATCATTAAAATGCACTTGCAATATTTTTTTCCCATTGGCCGTAATGTAAAGAAAAACTTTTGACTGTCCCTGTAATTAAACTATGCATCCGATTTTCATAAAATTTCAAATGGCTCGACAAAATTTTGCAACAATTATATAGTTAAATTTTCAGATCATTCGGAAGGCTGTAACATCATTAAAACGCACTTGCAATATTTTTTTCCTATTCCCCGTAATGTAACGGAAAACTTTTGACTGTCCCTGTCATTAAAATATACATCCGATTTTCCTAAAATTTCAAATGGCTCGACAAAATTTTGAAACAATTATATATTTAAAATTTCAGACCATTCGGAAGGCTGTAGCATCATTAAAATGCATTTGCAATAATTTTTCCCATTGGCCGTAATGTAAAGAAAAACTTTTGACTGTGCCTGTAATTAAACTATGCCTCCGATTTTCATAAAATTTGAAATGGCTCGACAAAATTTTGCAACAATCATACATTAAAAATTTCAGACTATTCGGTTGGGTAGTTTTTGCTCTGTTATATGCGGACAGACAGACAGACAGACGGGCGGACGGACGGACTGAACGACGACTATAGGTGCTACGTATTTATATAATTACGAACGCACCTAAAAAGAGATATCCTTTAAGAAGAGTACACAGAAAAAAGATGTTAAAAATTTGAATTTTCAGAGGAGATATTTTAAATATACGAATACGTCAAAAGTCCATAGACTTAACATTACGGAGGAGTATTCCGAATCTGAGTGATCAGCCCCCTTAATTACAAGTGTTATATAAATTAAATTAACCTTTTGAATCAAATTATATAATATTTTAATTCTTAACTTTGTTTTTGTTTTGTTTTTTTGTTTTTTGTTTTTCCTGTTAATTTCTGGCAATGTATAAATCTAGTATTTATGATAACTTAGCCCCTTCAGACCTAATACAAGTGAGGACCTCTATTTTTTTTTTCCTGATAAAAACGAAACCGTTTGATTTTTTTTTTACATTTTTACATAATAACAATATCATATATTTAAAATCCTATGATAATAATAATTGTGATTGAAATTTTAGTAAGTTTCGCATGGCACATTATTTTTAAATTTTAATATATTTATTTAATAATAGAAATAATATTAATTTTTTTTTAATTTAGGGGAACAAGGGACCTTCAAACTCATTTTTTATTTATTTTTTATAGCACTTTAAATACTATTCAAGGGCCACACTATATTAATTATGGCATATATTTATCGCACAAGAAATAAAATTAAAAAAAAATTTTGGAAAAAAATAAGGAATCTTCCTGAATACTTTAAGTGTTATGAAAAACTTTTCAAATTGCCCCATGCACATTCCTTATCAATTAAAATCGCCAATATTTTTTATGCCAGTTTGGTTTACATGTATAAATAAAACTGTGCATAGTTTTTTTTTTAACTAAATGTAATTGGAAAAGTTAAAACAGTTAAATGTAGAAATAAGATGCAAAAATGCTGAAAATTTCATAAATTTTTTTAAATATTTTTTTTTACCTTTATATTCAAATATATATAATTCGATGCACAGTTTTATTTGTATATGTAAACCAAACTGGCATAAAAATTATTGGTGATTTTAATTGATATGGAAGCGCTTGGGGCATATTAAAAGTTCTTCATAACGCTTAAAATATTCAGGAAAATTGCTTATTTTTCTCCAAAAAAGTTTTTTTTTAATTTCTTGTGTGATAAATATATGCCATAATTCATATAATGTGCCACTGAATAGTATTTAAAGTGCAATTTAAAAAAATAATTAAAAAAGTGAGTTTAAAAGTAAATAAAATGTTAATATGTTTTCTAATGGAGTTCACCACCACCTATTATCATTCTAATCATGTGCCTCCAAGTAGAAATCCCTCCATCTATAAAGCTGAATGATTTTTGCTTTGGAGCAAAGCCAATAAATGACAGCACTCATCCTTATTTCCTCATACAATAATTGATATTTTCATCTGAGGTTGCAAAATGCCTTCAAAACACTGTGGCCAAGAAAGTAAGAAATTTTCATGATTATTTAACTTTAATAACTTTACAATATGATTATTGAGAATTTGTAGATCATTCATTTGTTTAAATTCCTTCAATTTTTATTGCGTGAATTTAGGTTATTTATAATTATATTGATTTTTTAAGGGAGCTAGTAATTTTAAATCCATAATTGAAGAGTTGAGTGGAAGAACATGATATGCTACATTTTCTTAAAAATTTTTTATCTTTTGGACGAAGGTGTTATCAGGTATTCTATCACATGGTAAAGCTAAAATACCAAAGTTCTATTTAGCCTTGAAGATTTAAGACATTATTCATTAATATTTAATATTTTAATGTTTAATAATGCAAATAATATTGATATTTTTTAATATTTAAAAATTAAATATGAATAAGTTTTTTTGATAGAGTTTTGTACCACACCTGTTAATATTTTAAGCACATGGTATGAAACAGAAAATAAATCATTAAAATTAACAACACAAACTTTCACATGAAATTTCTTCAAATTTAATTTTTGTTACTTAACATGTTCATCCACTTAGCTCTTCAATTGTGAACCTAAGCTACCAGTCTCCTAAAGTATCAATTTCAGAAAAAGGGCTCTTTCTGTCATGGTATCATTTATTTGTGCAAAAGCAATGAATGTGTATTTGCAGTGTCATTTTAACTTCATATCCCAAGAGGTTAAAAAGATGTCGTATTTTAAATTTATCGCCATTTATTTAACTTCTAAGGATAACATTCAAGAAACAACACGTTGTATTCCGTAGAGACATAGTGTATAGCAATATTTATACATTTCCCGAGTGTAAAAGATACATTATTTTCTTTTGTAACATCCCTTTTATCCGAAAAAAAGTCTTTCCTTTACTTACTCGGAACAACGGGAAAAAGAAATTAAACTAAACTAGTCTAATTCATTTGATCGACTATTGACTAGTATTTATAATTACTTAATGAGAAATCGCGTTTTAAACTTATTGTCATTTATTTACCCTCTAAGGATAACATACCACAAACAATACGTTGTATTCAGTAAAGACACAGTTTGCAAAGCAATATTTATGCATTTCCCAGGTGTAAAAGTTGCATTACTTTCTTTTGTAACGTCTCTTTTATTCCAAAGATAACTTTTATTCGGAACGACGCACAGTGGAGTATTCGAAGAAAAATCGTGGCTAAAATTATTTTTCGTCGTGTGTTTTACAGTTAAAATCATTCTTGTTGATTTACTGTTAGTAAATACACTTAATTAATGTTATGTACATATAAAAGTATGCATTTATTTTAATAAAATAAATATAAAATGCAAAGTTTACTTAACTTTTTACTGTTTAAAAAGCAAAGTAATGGTTGGTAGAATTGTTTTACTTACAAGTATTGTTTAAATAAATGTGTAGTTAATTTTACTATATGTAAACTTTTAATTATTTATATAAACCAATGTATAAATATATATGTTGTATTAATTTAGTATTTAGCAAAGTTGAGTCTCTAAAGTTGAGTTGTAGTATGAAGATGCTTGTTTTTGAGTGTTTTTAATAGATTACCAAAACAATTTACAGTAAAACCTCCTTAAAGCGACTATGTTCCGTTCCAATAAAAAATGGTCTCTTCGAGAGGTGGTCCCTTAATAGAGGTCATGTTTAAATCTATATTATAATTGTTAAAAAAAGGTAACAATTAATGTTACTAAAATTTATTTTTTACATTAGAAAAAAATATAAAAATTTAAGTATCAAAACAAAAGTTAATTAAATAAGTTAATTACTGCAGAGTTTAAAAATGAATATATTGACGTTTGCTTTTTTTTTACAGTTTTATCTTTGATAACTTTTATTTCTAAGTCCTTTTGAAGTTCAGTAAATAAATGCAATTTTTTTTGGACGGGAACAAATAATGACGATTTCATTAATTTATCTATTTCTTTGAGAGCTTCATAACAGAATAGGAAAAGGAAGTTTACAGACCGTCATTCTTAATTCGTCATAGAGTTAAATTCATTGCCGAAAACGGTACAAAGAGATTTAAACACTTAAAAGTTACCGAAAAAAAAAATCTAAACTTAGTTTACAAGTTTGATGAATAATTCCCCACCCCCATACCGGAATTATTTTTCTAATAAAACCTTCTTGAAGCGGCCAGGAAAAAAAAAGGAATTTGTTTCATTTTCTTCAAAGAGATTGGTCACTCAGGGAGGGAGTTCAACTGGGATGGTCTCTGAATGGAGGTAAAATTAGTATTGAGCGTATGGGAATAAATTTCGTTCCATGAAAAAAATCATCGTTCAAAGAGGTGATCGTACAGGGAGGTTTCACTGTACATATAAAAATGGCAACTGTATGCGGAACATCTTTTTATTTTAATGGCTCTCAAAACTATAGCCAATACGACTGTCGTTCAAAAATGGTCCGGCCAATCCCATCACATCTTTAAAAAGCTATTCTAAATTAGAGCTAAAAAGGCTTAAAAATAACTCATTTTTAATTTTAGCTTCTTTTTTATTGTAGTAAAAATAAAGCTATTGAGTTCAACAATTCATGAAACCACAAAAAATATACATTTAAAGATAATTAAACATAATAACAAAGTTGAAACGTAACAATAAAGCACGTCTTCTCTCAAAAAAACTCCCTTCAAATGAGTATAGGAGCCCCCGGATATGACTCATGCTCCTGAAATAGACATAGATCGACGTTCCAGTTACTCAGTTATTAAAAAATATGCTTTTTACAATTGTTGAGCAAATTTTAATTTTTGCATTTTTGGCCAGGTTTTTTGCATCAAATACTCCACTGTGCGATGCGAAAAAGAAATTAAAATAAATCAGAAACAATTCATTTCATCATCATTCATTTCAGTCCATATGTTGAATAAAGTAATACAATGCGTGCATTTCAGTTGCTATTTTTTTTTTTTTTGGTTGTAAGTAGGGGAGACCGAGGCTAGTTGGCTAGAGGGGTAAGTAGACGCAGTCCTCATAAATCGCCTGTTTCAGGATGAATTGCGCAACCAGTCACAGAGTACCTTTTTTCATACTTTTTACAATCCTCATTGTAGTTTTGCAGCGTTACCTACGTGCAATGGATATTTATTACGATTTGTCTGTTTTTTGCAATCATAAGTAATTTTTTGTTGCTTCATTCTTTCTCTATTTTCTAATACTTATTTTAATAATTGCGATTTAACTTGTGCAGTTTTTCTTAGTGTATGATTAACTGTGCCTACCCCAAATGTGATTTACTTGGATTATTTATGCTTAGATGGTTACGTGTCCCTTTTGTGATGAAATTCATTATGGGACTAGTAGGCGCATTGAGCACGGGGCAAGTTGGCTCGATGTCTGCTGGTAGCTTGAAAAACAGCAAACACCGAGAAAAGTGGTTGCAATGCAAAATTTTGGGCACATAAGGCTTGCCCAAACGGAGACACTCGATTTTTTATTTGTGACAACTGTAACTCTGTTGATGTTGATATCGAGTAGGATAGAAGTTACTCAATGTTAATGTTTTATTCCTTATTTTTACATCTGTATAATTTAAAATTTACATTGTAACGGTGATAATGCCTTTGATTAAATTTACTGGTATTAATTAAATTGATTTCTCTTAACTGCGTGTCTTATTTGAGTTTCATTTAAATTTTTATAAAGCGTGTGCCAACTTACCCCATAGGTATAGGCAACTTGCCCCGTGAAGGGGTAGGTTGGCGCACAATTTTCCTTTTACTTTAGGCTTCCGCTAAATATAAACTACAAAAGCTACAAACTCAGAACTCCGGGTATTTATAGCCCAATGTACTTTAAAAGTACAGTTAAAGTCATTAGAAACTTAAACAAAAAAATTATAAAAATCAATAACTAAAAACTGCGCCTACTATCTCCGGTCTCCCTATAACCTATACCTTCAAACTTAGAAAATCTGCATTCTACCTTCTTAGTTTTAAACATGGGACATAGCTGTTGATTTCAAAAAATCAGAAATTAAATTATCAAAAAAATTAAAATACACGTCATAATGTAAAGTTTAGAAAATTTGAAAATAAAGTAAAATATTCATTCAATTCAGGATGTTTGTTTAGTAAAAATGCTTTCAGAAAGATCTCTTATAACTCCCTTTTTATATTATACATTATTTCTTATCGTTTTTACACCCTTAAAATTGGCTCCTATTGATTCGAAATCGAACAGAGAGATTACTGCTAGATAAAACTTGATTAATTTCAAAACTCTACAAAGATTCTAAGATATAAAACGCTACTGAAGTTCTATCCTCTTACAGTATATTCTTTAATAATTCAATTTAAAAAATATATGTTCAGTTGGTTTCTAATGTATTTAATATTTCAGTATGAACTCTTTTTTGATAACAGTACCTATTTTGGAAATAACATAATTCGAATTTTTACTATCCCTACAGCACAGTTAGTCTATATAACATCTCATTCATGTCACACATGGTCACAAGTATCACAGTCACTACGGTGAAGCAAAGAAATAGGAAATTCCATACATCTCATTATGAGTCTCAAATAATCGTTATATGTGACTCCAATGAGACGTCGCTGTGACTGCTGCTTTGTGACGAGTCACCATGTGACTTTACAATGTAGTTGCATTGTGACTCTCATGTGACTGTCATCTGTAGACTCAATTTCAAAGCCATCGTGAACGCTGCATTGTGATAAGTTACCAAATAATGTCACATTAAAGTCACATGATGACTTTCAGGTGACAGAGAGACTACTGTGATGTCATCATTGTGCTCTTTTGTGAAAAGTCACCATGTGACTATAATGTGATATTATTTGGTGGCTTATCATAATGCAACGTTCAAGATGACTTTGAAATTGAGTCTAAAAAATGACAGTCACATGAGAGTCACAATTTAACTACATTGTAAAGTCACCTGGTGACTCGTCACAAAGCAGCAGTCACATTGACGTCTCAGTAGAGTCACATATAGCGATCATTTGAGACTCATAATGAGACGTGTGGAATTTCCTATTTTTTGTTTCACCGTAGCGACTGTGATACTTGTGACCATGTGTGACATGAATGAGATGCTATATGGACTAGCTGTGCTGTAGGAGATAGTAATTATTTGAATTATATTATTTCCTTTAGAGTATTCGCTTACATAAAAATTAGCATTTTGTGTCTGGTCTTTAATTTTTGACACTAGTGTATTCATGCAATAAAAATATGTAGTATTATATTCGTATCAATAAAAAAAAAAGAAAGAAAGAAAGCATAAAATAAATTTAAATAAATATGTAAAACATTTCCAAACACATCAATATATTGAGAAATGACAGTCCTAAACCTGTAAAGTATGAAGGGAAATGTTTTTCAAATATTATTTTTCTACAAAATTCTGTTTAAGGACGATCTCTATTTAAGGACGATTTTTCGAGGTTTCTTGGAAGTCGTTAAACAGAGAGCCAGCAATGATTTTAAAGAAAGCATTTCTTATAATGAAATTTTAATTCTAAAAAGTCTAATAACAGGAAACCATGAAAAGGGCGCCAAGAAAATCTTCAAAGGGCGTCATGTCGCCCGCGGGCACCGCGTTGGACAGCCCTGCTCTAGAATATCATTCACAAATAAAACGTTCCATTCAATACAGACACAATTTGCTATAGCAATGTTTATATATTTTTCGAGTATAAAATATACATTAATTCCTTTTGTAGTGTCTCTTTTATTCGAGGAGGAACTATTTCCTGTACTTGTCCGGAATGACGTGAGACAGATGCTGAAATGAATGAGGCCCAATTCATTTGAAAAATTGGCTATTGAATAAAATAACTCATCCACGTGTATTTCGTTCATTTTAAACAAATTATCTTGATTGTTATTATGTCATTCGAGTTTAATTATAGAAAAATTTCATTCTTATTAGTTCTCTGAATTCTAAGCAAACCTAATAAACTAGTAGAAAAGGGCCTGCTGATATCCTATAGCTTGATACTAAATTAGTTCTAAAATTGATCGAAAATATCAAAAGGTAAAATTTATAAAATTCGAAAAAGAAATATAGCATTCCCTGATTATTTTTAAATGATGATTTATTTAAATTAGCAGAATTCTATATCGGTAGTTTTATTCACATCTTGAAAAATAATTCATATCGAATTCAATAATCAAAGGTTATCACAGTTATTTATAAAAAGGTGGACTTTAGAATTTAAATTAAAAAATTCAATTTTATTAAAAGTTAATTGCACATAATCATACGATTGTACTTCAAAATACTGTAAAGTCCTGGTTCTATTCAATAGCACTCTGTCAATAACGGCAGATGTGGCTCCTAAATGTCCCTCTTTTGCTACAAGACCGATACATTTTATACATAATAAAATCTCTAACAACCCAATTAAACTTGCAATATATTCCACTTCAAATCTCTCCAACTGACAGACTGGAAATCATATTTTAAACCAAGATCTTAGCTTTAGACATTTTGGGTATGATAATTCTTACAATACTTGAAACACTCCTCAAGCACTTTCAAGTGCCGCCGGTTATCAAAGAAATCTGATTTACATGTACCCAAGGGCCTGAGGCCGTTTAAGGGACTCTCGGCTGAAACTCCGAAAAGTGAAGACCTCCCTTTCTACGTTCCCGGCGTAGGTCTGTCCAGGTAGCTCAGGGCAGGTTGTTGCGATAACTCTTTCCGGACAAAATATAGAGTACTCTAAGTTGTAACCCACGCTCGGTACTGACAATACTGCGGACAGGGCTTACTTAAGCTCTAGTTTGTGAAAAGCCAACCTCTTCATTTTTACTTTCTGAATATTTTTGTAAAGCTGTGCCGTGCTGCTTTAATAAATGCTTTTTGTAGCTATACCATCCTGCATTCCTGTCTCATGACGGTACAATACATTCAAATGGCTTTATGATTGGAAAGTAACTATTTAAAAAAATTAGAACTGTTAGAAATGGACCTTTTGAACAAATTTTAAAAATGCAATGTTTTTACTTAATTTTTTTTTTTAAGTATTAAATATTGATGGTATGTATATTAAAAGTTTATAGTTGGTAAAAAATATTGCCCATTAACATGTACTAGATAACACTTTCCGAACGTGGAAAAGAAACATTTTTGCTGTTCTTGTATCATCCCTTTCATTTGTAAGTGGCCCTTTCATTTATTTATCCGGAAAGACGTGAGTAAAAAACTAAACTGATGCAAACCCAATCGATTTGTTTGGCTGTCTAATAAAAGAAGTTCATAGCATTCTCGTTACTAAATATCTGTATAATAATTTGATTGTCATTGTAAAAAAAGTAAATGCTTATTCTTTCTAATTATAAATTTTGCGTATATAATAAGCTGTAAAATCCCGTCGATTCTAAAACTTTCAAATTGAGTAACTTTAAATATTTAATAAAAGATAATATAAAGATGAGTTTCGTACAGTCGTTCAAAAAAAAAAAAAAAAAAAAAAAAGAACCTCCATGCTAATTTATCAGCAACCATATAACATTTAATTTCCCCTCCAATGATAACATACTACAAATAAAACACTGTGTTCAGTGAAAATACAGTTTGTATACAAATGTTTATACATTTCCCTAGAGTAAAAGATACATTAATTCTTCTTGTATCATCCTTTTCACTTGAAAGAGAATTCTTTCATTTATTTATCTTGAACGACGTGAGTGAGAATCTAACTGAATAAAATCTAATTCATTTGTTTGTCTGAGTAATAAAAGGCATCATATGCATGATACTTAAACTTCTACTGTGCATGTGCATGTTTGTTTGCTTGTTTTTATGTGCTTTGTTTAGTCTTCTCAGTACTAAACCTTATATCTATGCTAAGTAATAAACGAAACCTTATATCTATGCTAAGTAATAAACGCCAATTCATATCCAAAAAATTTTTATTTAATTATTTTTTATTTAATAAAATTATAAAAATTAAATTTAAATTTGATAAGAAAATGTAGTTCATTCTGTGAAATGCTTAGAAAATTCCATTTGAACATGTTAGTTTCATAATATCAATAAATAAATAAAAATTAGAGTCTTGTTTGCAATATTATCACCTATTTATCAATTTAATAGGTGTTTCTTGTCCTACATTCCTTTGAATTGTAAAAATTGATACATAGCAAAGTTTCTCGTAGATACGTACACTTTATGGCCAAAGGTGACCGGCCACTTGCGATTTTAGACATTTTGTTTAATATCTAGAAAAATACATGAGAAATTAACCTGAAACTCCAGGTGTGCAATATAGTAAGATCATATATTTCCGCGAATATTCTTTCCCGAAACCCCATAGGAGACAGCCAACAAATTGAAAAGGAACGAATATATTTTGGATAACCCTGTCAAAACTAATGTAGTAAAAGCGTTCAAACTGTAGATTATGATTAACTGGCTTATTGTAATAATTTGTATTCATTTTTATGAGGATAGCATGCATACTCGAAGAGAAATTCAGATTTTCATGAAAACCGTCTTAAATTTTGCCAAGTTTTTTGCTTATTATTTGCAGAGTTCTTAATTTAAAAAAAGTTCTTTTCAAAAAAATATTACAAACAACATTGTACACAATACCCTGCAATCAGAATTAAAATATAGTGAAAATTGTATGAAAAAGGAGCAGGTTTACTAAATAATGTTTCACTGCGCATGCCCGAACGCAATCAAAGTATAATGTGCATAATGTGTTAGCTAAATGTATAGAGCAACTTTTGTAAAAATCTTAACAACATAGCTTGAAAATTCGGAAAATTATCGTTGATAGAATAAGCTCAAAATCCGTTGTTCCCAAAATGAAGTTAAAAGATGAGGGGCTGTATCCATATATCCATTGATTAGTGCCAATATAGCATACACAATATTGCACGCACTACTGTATTTATATAATCCCTCATCTTTTTGCTTCTTTTCGGGAATAACGGATTTTGAGCTTATTCTATCAACGATAATTTTCAGACTTTTCAAACTATTTTTTTGGAACTTTCACAAAAGTTGCTCTATACATTTAGCTAACAGATTATGCAAATGATATTTTATGGTAACTTCCGCATGTGTTTAAGATTCTACAATGAATTATTTCCAGAAATAATCTCAATTTTAATGTCTCACATTCAAAACGGACCGTAACTATTCTTATAGAATTTGATTTTAGATTTGAAATAAACAGAGTTTATTCGAAAATCAATTTTCTACAAAATGTACTCATGTCTCTAAATTATCTCCAAACTGACGATAATTATTATTATTTTTTTTTTTTTAATATCAAGTCATGGAGGAAAGAGATAGATGGAGATGCAGTATGCCGTAAGAAAAGGTTTGAAATATGAAACCATTTATCGCTCAAATTTAAAGCGTCCACAGAAGGCCCAAACAAAACAAGCACCTGGAACAGAGACTGAATTTTTTGACATCACCCACGCATTTTTTTTCTCTAAATGAAAGTGATCTGCTTATTTTTAAGCCTTCTAAAGCAGCATTGTATTATGAATTAAAAACTGTATTAGTTAAAGTTTTCTGTTTTTTTTTTTTTTTGTTTTTTTTTTTTTTTCGTGAAAGAACGTGCTTGTGTTTGGGCCTACTGTAGCTGATTTTAGGGTTACTTTTTTGGCGTCATTCCCAGCCACCTTACTGCATCTCCATCTATTTCTTTCCTCCAGGATATCAAATATTCGATATACAGTCACCTCTCACTTATACGCGTTTGAAGGGATTGATTTAAAATCGCGCATAACCGAGAGTCGCGCATTATTGAGAGGATGTTGCATGCATTAATTCTTTATACACATTATGGGAAAAACATTTTTAAATATAAGAATTATGATTAATAACATTTTATACAATAAAAGAGGTGTAGTATTAGTATAGTGTACTTAAAATCCTTACACGTTTCCTATAAAATTTAGTTTAAAAAATACAATAAACGTAAAATTTCATTTTACATAGAAGAATATATGCTAATTAGTCCTCTTTTAAGAAGTCATCGATGCTAGTTTATTCGTGCTTAAACCGCGTTTGTACAACGACCTTTTCTAATGCATTAAAGATCGTCATTTTACTTGATGTTACATCAGCATACTGAAGGTGACATCTCAAAACGTCCAGGGCTCCTAAAGCAGTAGTATAAGATGGGATAGTTACAATATCAGTTTCACCATTATCATCATCTTCTTCTTTTTCAGCTGTCATGTCACCAAAAACAGTTTAAATATCTTTTATTGCCGTTAGTATCAACATTGACGAAATCTTGAGAAGAAATATAATCTTGGCTTATGCTGTTCCATTTTGATTCATCTATTTTAAAATCATTGCTGTTGTTTTCATTTACATGTAATGGTATAGCTTCAGCATTATTTGAATGAACAAAATTCGCTTTTCTAAAGCAGTTGGAAGTTGTTGCGGCTGTTACGTTATTCCAAGAGGAAACGATCATATGCATAGCATCCAGAATCCAAATTTTCTTGAATTTCTTTTTCTGCTCTGGGATATAAACATTCTTCGTACCAAATAATTCCTATATTGCACTTTAACTGATCTTATTATAATTATATCTAATGGCTGGAGTCTGCTAGAACAATTTACCGGGGAAAATATAACACGTGTATATGTCAGCAATGGTAGATATAAAGGATGGTCGGGACACTGATCCATAAATAGCAAAAGTTTTCTTTTTTTTTAGCCATCTTCATGTCAAATTCCTTCAAAAAGTCTAAAAATAGTCTGTTATTTCCGTGTATGACTGAGAGAGACAATACAAAGTGGCGCTTATAAGTGAGAAGTCTATAGTATTATTTTCCTATTCCTCGTAACGGGACCTTACGAAAATCACGTATAACTGAGAGACGCGTATAAATGGGAGGCGCATAAGTGAGAGGTGACTGTATTAGAAACACCTATCATCACGAATTACACGATATTCGTATTTACGTATTAGTCTGTATTTAAAAATAAACAATTTGTACGTTTTCATCATTATTGGCAGCTGTTTTTAATCCACAGATGGTTGCAAGTCTCCCCCAGAGTTTTCCATTGTTTTCAGTCTAGTGTTTTGTGGATACAGTTAACTCCACCCGCTTTATAGGCTGCATCAGAGTTGACAGTTTGGCCTCCATTTTCATACCGAATTCACACCGGAACATCTTAAAGAAGAATCTTTACTTCAAATAATTACCATATGTCTGATATTAAATAAATCAGAAAATACTGTTCGTATTTTCTGGCGTGAATTCGAAATTTCGGAATAAAAACGGAGGTCAAACTGGCAACATTGGGCTGAATAGTTTGAAAGGAGAGAAGACATTAGATGGTGTACAAACACGCTACAATTATACAGGGCCGTAACATGGAGTCACAGGGGGTCGGCTTTGATAGTTTTTGGTTCTAATAAGCATTCAATTTTTTTTTATTCTGAGATTTAATGATAAATAAATATAGACAGAAGGAAAGAGCCCCGATGTCATAAAAACTTTGATCACTAAGTTTTAAGAGTTTTAAATGTAATATAGTTGTTATCATTGTTAAAATTTATGAAGTCTGGGCTCAAGAAGTTTATATAGAAGATGAGCTTCCTCTGGCTACCCCTCCCCTACCTATAGTTACGGACCTGCAGTGGTATCCCTGAGATCGAGATTTCAAATGACCAACAAAACGACTTAAGGTAAGATGGCACGATGAAATTTCTTGGCATAGTGGTTGATATTTCGAGTAATTTATCCTCAGACAATGATAATTTGCAAAGAAAGCGAAACACTGGATGAAAACACAAATGTATAGCAATACTGGGGTATTCTGCAATGTATAGCCATACTGGGGAATTCTTCCCCGTGTGCCATTAGAACGACAACATCTGATCAATGGGCTTCTTTGTATCCTCATGACAAACTCTGCCTTCGCTCTAACTATTTGTAGGAACATATTGTAGTCTATCGAATAAAATATTTCACTTTCATGACGACCTGAGCATTTTTATAAAAGTTAGAACACGCATAGTCGTACATCTCGACAGAAAATGTGACAAACAGATTTTACTTTATATTTTTGATGTATTGGATATTATTTTAACAGCCTTTGTTTTATTTTGTTAATTGATTATCAGTTGTTATTCATTTTATGTTTAGTAAATTTTGTAATTTGTTTGTGAAAGAAATAACCTTAATCTCAATATAATCATGGCATCTTGTTACAAAGTTGTACTTCTTGAAAAACCTACGTTCTTGGGTATTGTTACAAATTTTAAAATTTCAATAATAATATTCAATTTTTTTGCTGCTAAACGTATTTGAAGTATTTTCCTAAACGATTTATAATCAAAATCTTAATATGTTAATTTAAATGGGCTTAGTTATACAAGATTCTAGTTGAAAACTAATAGACAAGAGCTAATGTGAAATTTGAACAATATCCTCGCCAAATTAGCAAACACATTTCCAAGCGAACAAATTAGCGTTGTTTACTGCCACTTTATATTCGGCACCATATTTATCGATATTTGGACAAATGATGTCAAGTATGGAGATCATTTGACGTTTCTCAAAGTTACACTGTAAAAAAAAATCCGTTAAAATGCGAAAATTGTACTGGCAATCAAGACGCCAGTACTATTTCCGTATTTTAACGGAATTTTTTTTCCATAAATTCCAGAAAAAATTCCTTTTTTTCAGAAAATTTATGGAAGAAAATTCCGTTAAAATACGGAAATAGTACTGGCGTCTCGATTGCAAGTACAATTTCCGTATTTAAACAGATTTTTTTTTTTTTTTTTTTTTTTTTTTTTTTTACAGTGTACATTAGATTTTTCTGTAACATGCTTGAATAACACAGACTAGTAAATTAAAGACATAAATCTTTTGCAAAAAGAAAAAATTTCCACGAGTTTCACTTATAACTTCATTATAATGCTTTTCTAGAAAAAACAAGCATCAAAGCAGTATTGCATCCAAATTCTTTTGTGAGGTGCTGTAAAAGAAAAACAAATATCTACACAATATTTTCAACGGGGGACATGTTGTAATATACCTCAAACGTTTATTTTCATAGTGTAATGTCAAACAACTGTCCACAAAGGATAATGTATCCGAATTGATTCTGTAAAAAGCTATAAATATTAAACACAACGTATTCAATAGGAAACGTGTTACAGAGGATTATAACAGCATATTTCAATTTTATTGACACCTGTGTTCTGAAAAATACTTTTTAAAGCGTTAGGAAAAACGTTTCAAACATACTCTATAATTTATAAATTTATCTATGTTGAGTAAATTTATGCATTTACTTAAAAGTAAAAGATACATGTCCATTACTTTCTTTTGTATGACATCATCTCCTCCCGGGCACAGGCATCTCTTACACGATTTTATTAGGTTAGCGCCACTTTTCTTTTTTTAAGAAGCATTTTTTGCTTCCACTACGACAATATGTGCAAGATAAATTTACTAAAAAATGTATTTTTAAAATATAGTGGTGCAAATAGAATATATAAATAAAATCATATATAATAAGTCTTGGACGACTATTTCCTGACACTTGACCGCAAAGGGTTAAACTATATTATTTAATTTTCTATTTTGTGTAATTAATTGGTACTTTAACCCTAGATCTACCGGGAATTTTATTCAAGTTTTAATAAAACGTTCTACACCAGAATTTTTATTTAAAACTATTTAACCTATTTATTTACCTTATTTTTGTCTGGTTTATATACTTAGTTTATTTTAAAGAAATTTCTGGTTTGAATGAATATTTTGTATGTACCTGTCGGGTCCAATGGACCCGTCTGGTAGACGGAGGGTTAAATCATTTTATAACATATCTTTTACACAACCTTTCATTGCTGCTTTATGTAATACAGTAATGCAGTGTAATACAGTATGAAACATTTCCTTTTGATAGTCCTTTAAAAATTTAAAGTTGTAAAAAAATAACCATTCTTTAATAAGAGAAACCAGTAAAACAAAATAAAAATAATTATTTAAAAATAGCACAAAATTATGCCTGTATGCAGTAAATGGTGGAATTTTACTTACTAGTGTATCAATTATCTGTAAAGCTTTGCTTTTAAAGAATTGTAAAAATTGAGAAATTTTAGCAATCGTCAGTGTATGGTAGGCTGAAATTGTGTAGTCGCAACTTTCTCGGTTTATCTTACACTATGTTCAGACATACACTTTACTACTTATAGATTTTTACTTATGTGTATACTTTGCAGCTTTATGGTTTGATCTATCTATCACCTGTAGAGAATTAATTGCTTTGAAAAGAATTGTGAAAATTGAGATATCTTAGCAATCGCCATGTTTTGGTAGACTGAAATTGTATAGTCGCAACTTTCTTATTTAATCTTAAAATATATGCTCAGTCACATACTTTGCAAAAAAAATAGAACTACGCAAAGCATTTTAGAGGGCAATTAGTACTGCTGTACTACTCTGTAAAATATAGCCACAATACAGATCACATGAGCATTTTTTTAATGTTTCCTATGAACTGTATAACATTTTATCACATAAAGTTTTTGAGTATTAAAAGTTTTATTTTGATAGATTTTATTTTTAACTATCAATCTTCATATTATTTTTCATAATAATAATGACGTTTGTAGTATCGGCAGGGGGAATGTTTCCTATTGTAATTTCAAAGTTAAAAATTCGTTAATATTTCTCGATCGATCTCCTTTAAAAGTCCAAAGCATAAAAGTACATGGCATCTGTACATTTAGAAAGAATATTTAGAAATGTATTACTTTTACACAGATTTCTTGTTCCATTTTTACTAAGATGTTATCATTTAGATGTAGGGCTGCTTGCGTTTTCCAGAAGCTCTGATTTACTTTTCTTTTATATTTTGGGGAGTTTTGTTGTTGTTGTTGTTGTTTGCTTGCTTGTTTTTTGTCTTTAAAAAAATTGTTGACAAAAGGAAAGTCTTATAAAGTCGGTTCTTAGACCTTTTTTCCACTTATTTACTTTCCAATGTATGTAAAATTAGGATAGTATTTAATCAACTTTCAACATTTTATCTCATTTCGGGGGTAATAAATAGGACATTTACTATAGTGAAAATTTAACTTTACGAGTACCAAGACAGGTTCATTGGGCTCGAAATTAAATTTTCCCATTTTTGTCATGTGAACAAAAATAGCAAATAATAAAAATTAGTGGTTAAGCATTGCAATATACTTAGATTTACAGTATACAGGGTGCAAAGGAAAGTACCTTTAACCTGAAAATACTTGCGAACGAAGAGCTATGCAAGTGAGGTAACGGTATAGTGAAGCGACTACACCCGATTTAAGTGACAGCAGCGCCCTATTGGCAAAATTTGGAAGATAGCCATTTCAAATCGAAAACGAAAAGAGATAGAGCAAAATTTCCAATTAGAAAGTTTAAGAACATCAATTAATTAGTAGGAAATGACATTTGGTTTACATGGATAAGATAAATCTTTGCCTGTATGCCCAAAATGTCCGAAATCGATGCACTCTATTTTGTGTAAACGCTTGAATGGAATAGTCAGAAGTATGAAGAAATACGCACAATTTATTGTATAAACACGTACTTATATCAATAAATTTTGATAATATCAGACAAAAAAAACAAAAAGGACAAACAGTCTCACAGAGATAAAAAGTTAATATTCAGTACGTTCGAAAAGTTCGCCACTGCTCACGATGCGCGTTTGTATTCGTGAAATTCTGCATGCACATTTCTCAGCATGGAACGTCTATTGCGAGCCTCTTCCATACGACGACATAGATTTGACCCTTTCAAGGGCGGTGACTAGACGGTCTAGCCACCTAATTTTAATTCCAAAACTGACAAATGACACCAAGAACATTTTAATAAAATTTTGCTTTTGTAATGAAAGTGCAAATTAGCGGGTTTTTATTTTCTAAGAAATTCGTTTGAATATTCTGGTGTCAGTCAATTATTTCATCATTTTATGAACAGAATTCTTCTGCCCCTGAAAGGATTAAACTAAAATTTTAAATGCATTGGAAATTAAATTTTTACAGACATAATAGTACAGTGCAACGTCACAATTTGCAATTGCGCACTGCTACATTTCCGAAATGTGAATATGCAAAGCAGAATCGTCGCTCATCAATTTCGGTCATTTTTGGGTATACAGAGGGCGATTTATCTTATCCGTGGGAACCAAATGCCGTTTCGTGCTAATTAATTGACGTTCTAAAACTTTCTGAATTTAAATTTTGCTCTATCTCTTTTCGTTTTCGATTTGCAATGGCTATCTTCGAAATTTCGCCACTATGTGGCGCTTCTGTCGTTTGCATTAGGTCGGGCGTAGTCGCTTTACTGTACCGTTACCTCGCTTGCGTAGCTGTAGCTCCTCCGTTCGCAAGTATTTTCAGGTTAAAGGGACTTTCCTTTGCACCCTGCATTTATTATTTACTAGTACATTATATCTACAGTAAATTAGTGCTACATTTATTATTTATTAGTACGAGTATACTCATTATAAATCAGTAGCTCATTTGTATTTTGGTAATTCTATATATTTGCATATGAGTCCGCTAGACCCAATTGGTAATTCTGTTATAATATTTTTTCGGTCACTAGAGGGTTAAATAAAGTCGTGCTTTTATTACTGATACAGCATTTTGACCTTTTTCTCTTATTAAATGCTTCCTATACAGAGTTCTGCAGCCACATGTTGTGGAGATGGATAATGAACATTACATATTTCTGCATCTTAAGATTTGCATCACTGTTAATTACTTTATTTAAAATTGAGAACTTTAATGACTCTGAAATTTCCGTTTAGAACTGAAGATCTTTCTTTACAAATATTCGCAAGGCTCATTTCTCTCCTTTAGATGTGTATTTTGGAGTATTTTTACAATTTTAGCGAAGCTTTGGCGTTCTCTCCCTTTCACACACAAAATATTACTTCAGATTATTACCTTCAGATATCAAAACACCATGGCTTTTATAGCGCTTTTCAATAACTGAATGAGTACATTTCTCTTTGTAAACATCGAAGATAGCGAGCAACGTTGAAAAGCGAAAACTTAAGCTCATCCGCTGCTTATTCAAAAGCTGATTTCAAGAGTAAACGAAACTGTCAATAAGAAGATTACTTTATAATGTAGCAGTTGTAAAAATAAAATTCCGTAATAGGATACGAATGCTTTCTACTCATAATCGAAGCTCCTTTATTATAAATTAAATGAAATTTTGCTACTTTCTAAAAGCAATAAGCAACTCTATCGCTTTATGAGCAAAACATGAATCTCAGCATGTAAAACTGAAAAAATATCTAAAGAAGGCGAGAATTACTTTTAAAACGCAAGACATCTATTTTATTTCGTTTGGTTTCATTTTGAATTATATGCATATTATATTTTAAATTAATACCGAAAAGTTATGCTATTCAAACTCAATGTTTCGTGATTGCAACTTAAATATTTTATGCCTTATTTGTTGTTACATCTGACTTTATAAAACAGCTTTCTCGGACATCGCTATTAAAAATTACTGCCGAATTGCGGAAGAAGAAATACTTACCAAAATGATAATCAATGGAAATTTTATTAATCGCCATTTTCTATCTTTTCTCAGAATGTAGGGAGTAACGATAAATAATTTCAATTTTTATTCGATAGTGAAAGTTTCATTCTTGAAGTATAAAAACAAATACTACGTGACAAATAAAAAATTAAAAATAAAGAATATACATCATCGTTTAGTTTTATGCCCCAAATTAGGATTTCTTTTTGCGTATGCAAAATATGTGTGTATGTTTAACGCAACACGAAAATATTGCATTAAGCATACAATATTTCAATGATGTATGCTTAATGGAACACTTTAAGATTTGTGGTTATACAACCATATCATGCCGATTTGTTGCTCTTAGACGACACATGCGAAAAACTCAAGGGAGAAAGCTCTGTGCTTGGAATTATTCATGAATGCTTTTTACACCCAGTCACTAAAAAGAAAAAGCTCAATTTGCCATGCAGAATTTATCCTTAAAATCTTTAATATGATAGCAATTTATTTTTTCTCCCCGACAACGAACATTATTTATTTCGCTATGTATTTATCTATTCTTTAAATTCCAATAGTATTTTTTTGCCAAACCGCTTTTTATTTTCCTATATGTCCAAGGATAAAAAGCCGTAACTTCAAAATTTTCTTTCATTTCCAGAAAAATAACAAACATTTATGGTGATAAAAAGATTTTTCTTCTTCATCCTTAAAGAAATGGAAACAAGCCTTTTTTTCAACAATAAAACTTACTGAAGAACATTTAAACGTTTCAGTGATGCTAAAGTATGATACTAAAGTATTTTGAGAATGTTTTTCTGTAAATTCGCAAATAAATTGTAAACAAAGAAATAATAGGCTGTTTTTTTAATTGGTAGCTAACACTTTTGACTAGTATTTATGAATCGCGATTTCTCTCAAAATATCAGAAAAACACTTAAGTCTTAACGTTTATATTATCACGCTGTTTACTAAATAACTAGAATGGCAAACATATAAAATCTTTGTTATAATTCTGAGGACAATATCCTCTTTCATCAGATAAGACTATAGACCCTTTACATAGATATACATAGATACCATCTATACCAAGTGTTTGGCCACAGTGAAACAAGATATCTCTATGATTTATTTCGTGTAAACTGTGGCTTACAGCACACCTTAAAAAACTGCTCCTATAAGTTAATCTGTATCAACTGTTACTCAAGTAACAGGAAACTCAACACACCTTATGATCATCAACATAAAGCTTCAGATTCCAATTGCCCTACTTGTAAGAGTGCTTATAATTGCAGAAAGGGAAACATTGAATAAACCTTTTACATCTTCTCAAATTTTTCAAGCACCCTGTAATATGAATCTCCCTTCTTGGAATTCTAGTCGTTTTCATCACCCACAATATGTACAGGGTACGCAAGGTTTTCATTACCTTATCTCTTTACAACGAATGTCTCCACAACGGTCGTAACAACGGGTCCATGGAAATAGGAAATATTAGATTGGTATTCTTGTACCATGGAGGTTCAGTGTACACCTTCATTTTACTTTCAATACTCTACAGATGTGGTTTCCTCGTCTGAGCAGTCAGTCCCTTGTTCCCCTATTTCTTCAAACTATCATTCTCAAATACTGCGCATTTCCAGTAAAACCGTTACAAACAGCACTAGGTGGAAGCTACTTAACTAATTATAATATATTTCCTGTTTTTCGATTTGTGTGTAGATTAACAAAGAGGAAAAATAAATAGAAAAACTTAAAAATCAAAATTTGAATAAGCAAACATAAGAATTTTGGAAAAAGGAAAATCTAAAACACACAATACATTAATAAATGTATCTTAAGTGATCTATGACATTATTTTCGTAAGAAGCAATTATAATAATTATTATTATTATTGTTATAAGTACAAACATTTTTTGCACTTATTTTAGTTATTTTATTTTATTTTGGTCTCATGTATAATAGTCATAAATGTCTTTTAAAATAGATCCGATACATCAAGTCAATATTCCTGTCTGTTGTGCCCTTATCGTAACAGTTGCAATTCACTAGACTTATCACCATAGGTTAGTGATGCTGGATCAAGTTCTATCTAACTACAATGAGAATTAATCATGGTTTTAAGAATGCATTTAAATTCCAATATGTTACCATGTTCTTAAAGGAATTCTTACTTTCAGTGGATCAGATTAATGAAATGTCACAGCTTCCTCTTAAAAGTATGCAGCTTTGTAGTCGTTTAAAAGCTGTTTCCAAGGAAGAGTTATGGCATTTCGAATTAGGGAATAGACATTTCTGTCTCTATTAAGAGACTTGATGAGAAGAAATGCCGATAAATTCATCATGCTCTCGGTTGTTAAATTGCACAAAAATATTTCTTTATGTTTGCCTTTTGAAAAGGTTAAAATACTGTACTAGATTTAATTATTATTAAATCTCACACTTTGTAACAAGCCAATGTTAGTTTACTGTGCAGCATCAATATTATATAGGGTTTTTTAAATAATATTGCGCTTATTCTGCCTTCTATTGTAAATAGTAATAAACGCATACCAACATAGAGGAAATAGTACCATTTAATTTAAAATATTTCTGGGTTAAGCGAAATACTTTTAAAATATTGTGGTTTATTTGGAAATATTTTATAATTTTGAATTATTAATATTAGTTAAAATATACCTTTCAAATAGAAAAAGCCGTTAACCTTGTACCACTCGTGTAAACGTTGTACGAAAACTTTTTTTAATAATTGTCGTATCCCCAGTAGAATTAAAAATTTCACTTCCTTTTTAATAATCAAGTCAGATAAAAATTTAAAGAAAAAAAATCCACCAAACCGAGTATTCACGTTATTTACCGTAGGGAATAATGCTTAAAAAACATAGCAAATGAAATGATCTACGATTTAAAAAAAACGGTGAACTTTGAAAATGAGAAAAGAATATTGATTTAAAGAAAATAAAGCATTAGAATAGCGTGTGTTATCTGATTTTTATGTTATTACTTTTTGCACCCTATGAAAAAATAAAGAAAGTAAAAAAGAAAGGAGACAACTTACTATTCTTCTTGCAAGCTCTCTGTTTTAAGTACATGAGTTAAATCAAATTTTTCCTTTCAATTTCAAAGGGTGAGAGTTTTCTTAAAGTTTTCTTTACGGTTTACTCGCCATTGTGTACTATACCTCTAAACCTCCAAAATTGCCTTTTCACTTTCGATATCGATTTCTAACTAATAAAATAGAATATTCGTAATACTTTAAGCCAGGCTTCTCCAAAAAAGGGGAAAGTGGGAGCACCTCAACTGGTGGTAAATAATAAAAGGCACTATTATTCACGTGATTGGAAAGATGAAACAATATGATCTCATTAGTAGTTGTAGCAATTCACTATCTATATATACAAACATATCTTAAAGTTATAAGGTCACTACGAAAAAAATAATAATAATAAGTTGCAGAAAAACATAAGTCGTAGTAAATTTAGCATTATATTTTCCTGATTTGGGGGACACTATCTCATAGTACATTGTAGACGAAAAATCCAAAAAACTTAATGACGCTTACAATAAAAATAAACATGCATACATTAAAGAATTTCAGACAAAGTATTTTTAAATGGATTTTTTTAAAGAAAATAACAGAAAATAATTGAAAGGCGCCATGGACCCAGAATGTGCCCCGTTGGACTACTCTGTTTTCAATAGAGAAATTAAAAAAAAAAAAAAAAAAAAAAAAAAAAAAAAATCTGAACCGGTCAAAATGATGTTACCCATTAAACAATATATTTCAATCTTTTAGTTTTTACGTTATTACTATTAATATCTTCACGTACATTATTTTCTGCAGAAAACAATTAATTTAATAAAAATATCGTATGCTACTTTTTTTCGTTTTTAAGGCTCGTGGGGGAGAAAGAAAGAAAAACCATGCTTCCGTCTAGGTTAAGGCGCATGCTTCGAAATTATGAGTTAAATAATACATTTTCCGTTGGCTTATTGATAGATTTATTTCCCGATCATTTTGATATTATGTTCTAGAGAGGGTTATTATCGTAGCAAAATTAAGTTTCTGAATTATATTTGCTGCAATGGTAGGTTTTAAAAGTCGTAATGTCTTCTTCAATAATATAATCAAATATCATCCCGATCAGCAAAGGTTTCATGTGATTTTTTTTTAAAAAAAAGGGCTTAACAATGCGCATAGATGGTAAGAAAGACAGACTGACATAAAATATAAATTCACACTGAATTTGTATTTAGGCGTTGAGCACACCATGGCGATTTATCCTACACTATCGTAAAAAATGAGTTCGAAGTGTCAAATCATGTCACATCTATGCCATCTATTAACTGTATAGTGAATTTTATAAATTTTGAACTATTCACTAAGAGATCTTCACTAAGATTCTAAGAGATCTTCACTAAGATTCTAAGAGATCGTTCAAAAATTGCTAGTTAGAGAGTGGATCACACTGCTAACTTAATCATAATATGCTTTCTGAAGGAACTTTGTCGCTCTGGCACTTTTAGAACTAGCCTAAAACAGTTTGAAAAAAATTGTACAAATTTTGGAAAGCATTTTTCTCGAAATATCAGGTGTCGAGGTTGATCCATACTGGATCGCCTCATTTAAAAACTTTCAGCTTTACATAACGTATTTAATAGAAAAACAACACTTAGGCGAATTTTTAAAACAATTAAACATGTTGAAGTAACGTTTTCAATAAAGAACACGAATTTCAGGAGAAAGATCAAATTTCATTGTATTCACAACCCAGGTACTTCAGTTAGAGCAAGCAAGAAAGTGAGGCACTCGCACAGAACCACACGAAAACTTACCTCATTAATTTCTTTGAATTATACCTAATGTACTAGCTCATTGTAAAATTTTAATTTTATCCAGTAAGGTGTTAAGTTTTAATCCTGGACTCTATTACTAGTACAATTCGGTTCAGCACACATACAAACCACACTAATGATATTTGGGATTTCGCAACTTCAACTGCGTATAATCTTGTTGGCAACATAGATTCCTATACGAAATTTAATGAGGAATCAAACTGTGATATTTCTTTTTATCAAAAGTTTGATTTTGTTAATGAAAAATGCAAATTAATCAAAGAAGGTTTTCAAAAAAACGTCGACAGTGTAGAATTTTGGTCAACGTGAATTCGCAATAGTGTAGAGGTCACGGGTTAATTTGAAAATGTCTAACACACTGAACCACACCTATGCCAGTAACTGCCTATAAACTGAAATAAGTAAACTAATTTTTTTATGGGTTTTAATAAAAGAACTATAAAAGTTTTTGTATTTATTTTTAATAATAAACAGTTATAGTATACTTTAACGATGTCAATTCTCGCAATAAAGCAAATATTTATTTTTATTTTGTTTTTTAATCAGACCAAAACACAATGGCAGACTAACAAAGCCAAATCACAATTATTACTTTTAAAAGATTCAATAACATTTCATGGAATTTGAAAGAGTTTAAAATCGTAAAAATGTACGTCAAACAATTACCATTCGCAGACAGTTATGTATTGGAATTCTCCTGTGTTAATCTTTTAATACAGCTATGGATGCTATACGTAGGAATTTCAGTAAGGGATGTGCTGCATGAAACTTTAGCATGTGGGATCTTTTTTTTTATGTCTTTTATTTCCGAACTTTATTATGCAAGACAGAGACAGATGACCATGTAGACAGCCAAATCAAAAACATAAACATACTTTTCAATTATGTTGGAGCTACTATACGTACTGATGAAAAGTTTGCTTTCATCACTAGAAAACAAAAATATACTTGCTAAAACGTTTATTTTCGAATCTTTTTTACTTAAAAAAATTATTTGCGGAACAGTTTAATTAAACTTTGTGTATATTTTTTTCTTTTTTTTTTTTTTTTCTACTTCTTGGTCACTTCTTCTGTAAAAAGGGTTATCTGAAAGAAAACATAATCATAAATGTCACCTTTTCCTCGTTAAAAGTGATAAAGGGTATAACGGAATACAAGTAATGAAATATTTTCTGCATGTATTCGGTTAGCTGTGTCAACTAAAATAATTTAATTACAAAATATAAAACATTTAGAAAGTGTCAAGAAAAAAAATATGGGCTATTATTCAATATATTTAATATGCAGAAGAAAACCCTCCCTATCACGTACATAAAGATAGATTTTTTTCCTTTTCTTTTTTTAAATGAAATATAGTACTTGTCATATCTTTAATGTTTCGAGTATTTATTTTTCTTCTCTTTTTTAGTACGTACTTACTTCGAAAGTTTAGAAAATAACCATTACTTTTTTGCAAAGGAAGATTTTATCCAACTTATTTCTTCGGAAAATATTTGTTTAAACTGCTTATCAAAACAACCCGTAACGAAGCATGCTTGATAATTACGATTTGCAAAAGAACCTAACTGTACTTTTCATTTACCATCTTTTTTTTTTTTCTTTTTTTTTTTCATATCTCACCTGCTATGTTTTTATAAGCATTGACATTCATGAATGAAAAGCTAAAACTCTAGTAATCAAATCGATCGGGAAATATTCCAGTATAGTAATGTTCCTATAAATACAGGATTACAGCAGATATATCGGTCCATAGATTAACATACAAGGACACTTCCATAGAGCGTAATGATAATGCGATTGCGATCATAGCGCCTTTAGTGACAATTGGGAAGAACATCCCCATCCTTGTAATATTTTTGTAATTAAGTATCTACCTTATTGTAATCTTTCTTTTTTTAATGTTGCATGTTTACGTTTTCAGTAGAATCTTACACCGATACATGAACATAGATTAGATATCCTATTTTATATATCTAATATCTATTCTGTGTTCAAGCACGGATATAAGGTTGTTGTTTTTTTTTTTGTTGTTGTTTTTTGTTTTTTTTACATGATGAGGAACGATTTAAGTGCAACGAGAAAAAGGTAAAAATATTTCGTCTTGAATGCTATATACCAAAAGCAATGGTGTAATATAAAAATATGTAAAATATTGCACTCTACATGTCCCAGAAAATTTCATAAATATTCCTATTTGGTGGGGAAGATTTTATAGCCGATGTTTTATTAATTTATGAAGTTTAACGTATTAAACAATCATTACAATAATATTTTTAAATTAGGCATTTTCACTTTCTTACAGATAAAATAAAAATATTGTTTTTAATGTAAATAACGTACAATCAGTTCAATAATATTTATAATATTAACATATAAGAAATAATAATAAAATTACAGATGGGGAAAAATTCCTTTCGACAAATTTTTAGAATTGTATAAATAAAAGTTAAAAATAAATAGAGATACTGATATTACACTCAGTAAAATTTTATTCGATGTGAATAAATTAACACAATACCTGAATTTGATTTTTAACAATTTAATCTCATAAACTTACATATTTAAGTTCTTAACAGAATTTGTTAGGGTTTTTCTTCTATCTTATTAATCTAATTATCATTTTCTAAGTTAAAGGCGAACAATACAAGTACGATAAAAGAAAAAAAATCCAGCTAAATAAATAAAGCATGAATACAATATCGTCTGCCTCTACTTCGTTTTAGGAAAGAATAGATATTCAAAGTATAGAGCGTAAACACATTTCTTCAACATAGGTCAATTTCGGAGGCTTGTTAATTCTTCCTTCTTGTCGGTAGTGACGCTAGTACTATTGCCATTACAGATTTTGCCGAAAATGTCCCATCTTGTAGTTTAATCTATGTATCGGCCCTTTTAGTCACTGTATATTATATCATCCACTATATAATAATATGATATGATATAAATATGATAGTTCTATTCTCCGATATCAATTTAAAAGTTCTAACTCTGTCCTCTTTGAGTAAAGAGGATATGAAACCTTTTACCGTCAACACTTCGTCTAATGATTTCGTCACGAAAACAGAATTCATATTATGCATGGGAGTTATAGTTCAAAACTGAATAACATTTTATCTTTATAGTCGAAATTCAGCTATGGGCTAAAAATAATTTTATGGAAATCTTTCTACATCGTATAACTATTTCATATTAAAATGCTTTGAGAATTTATTTTCTTGAAAAATAGTTTTAATAAATACGTATGAAGTTCAAACAAAGATTTTCAAAAATTCTATATACTTCCTTACACTGTAGTTTTATTTTATTCTTTTCCATCACAATCGCACTTTTTGTTGGTGTATTTCTTTTACATTTTAACATCCATCTCCAATCATGTAAAATTTGATAGTTTCTCCAAAAGAAGAATTTATTTCGTTTCATCTCAGTAGTTAGTCCATAACACCAAAAACACGTAAAGAATTTGGATACTTTCAGCTGAAGTTTGAATTATTTATGTTCCTAGTCAAAGCCTCAGCTTACATCTGCGATTCAGTATTTCGTATAATTTTTTAACAACTTCTGTGGTACATATATATATATATTTCGTAACACTGAACATTTTTTTGAGGCATAGATTTTGTACCTATTTGTTCATAACAAACGGTACAACTTTTTTTTAATTAAATATTTAGCAAAATTTGCTTTTTCCAACTAGACTTTCATTAATGTAGATTATATTTATATTTCTTCATAGCTGTCATGTGGCACGTGTTTATGGGTATGTATGCATGTTTTCTTCTGAATTCTTAAAAGATAAAAAATGTATATTAACGTTATATTTATATATGTATTTGTGTATTTGTGTGTATAAAAAATTTATATTTGTTTCTATTTCTAAACACTGAACAAAATGTGGAAGCGTTTCCTGATAAAGAAGATATATTTACGAAATTGAAAGTGCAACTTCGTTATTACCTTCATTTCTGGGAAGTTTTCCCTTACCTTCCTTAGGAGAAGAACCAGTCATAAATCTCAGAAATTAATAGGTTTATGAAATTACAAAATTTGCGAGCAATAAAGGCGCTCACAAGGGCGCTTTTATTTCTCAAACGATTCTGCAACAATCAGATAACAAAGCGTTATAAGTAAGCAAACAAACTTAATGCTGGAATCAGGCGTAAATTAACACAGTTGCGCCACCTTGTGGACGGAGTGATAATTCACATACGCCGGCTTTTAGTGTGGCGCGTATTTCCTAAATCTTTAATCTCTCATGGAATTGAATTTTGTTTGCCACATTTATTGCAAAATAATGGCGTAGCGAGAGGGGCATCCAGATGCACTTGACACCACGAAATTTTCTTCGCCTTATCAAAGGCACTTCAGTTATTAATGAAGGTGAAAAAAACTTTACAATTTTAGTGGTGTGAGTAAGAAAACAGTTAGGTATCTACCTGTAGTTCACACTCCATCCGCTACGTGACGCATGACCTTGATTGATGTGACCTCGCTTTTAATCTTGCGGTTATTTCTCCCATTTAAGATAGGACGCTTACTTATATCGCTTTGATCAGATAACTGCTGCTTTCTGAGATTTATGATTTATTTTTATCCAAATATTTTCTGGTGGTAACGGAAAAGTTCCTGAAATTCTGAGCAACAACGAGATTATATTAGAATTTTTGAAACACTCCTAATAATACTAGATTAGTTATCTGTTTTTTTTACGGTAAAATTTATAAACGTGTAAATTTAGACATGTACTTAATTTTAAAAAATTGATTTATTTTATTTATATCTTAAATTACTGAATAATATTTTTAGATCTTAAAACATGTTATCTAAAATGACTAAGAAGATTTTTCATAAACAAAATTAATACTAAAACTGGAGATACAATATTTTTTAATTTATTATTTAGTTGAGAAAAAGACTTGCTCATTTCTAATAGTTTAATTATCATTTTACAATTAAAGATGCTTCTGGGATTAGACAAATTACACTCAAAACTATATACAGCCAAAATTCTTTACCCTTTGAGACAAAAATAGAATTTTGGAAAACAACGTGGAAGCATTTATATGTGCAGCATCTCTTACACATAAAAAAATTTCTTGAAATGCACATTTAAAATTCAGGATATAAAAACAGATTTAATGATGGAAAACGAACTGTTTTATTACTTGCTCTTCGTGCATTATTAATGAAGAGGTGAAAAAGTTCCAGCGAAAATCTGAAAAAATATTTTCGAAAATGTTTATTGACGGAAAAGTAGAACATGCCTTCCTTATGGTCTTCTATATTTTTATGAGAAAAAATGTACAAAATTCGATATTTAAAACATTTCTTACGAAAAATTTCCATTTTAAAATATTTAGTTAGAAACTTTTTGTAAAATCATGTTAAATTGATAAGAGTAATAAAACTTCGGAAATTTTATTTAAATCTGAAACTAACCAAGATGTTCCACAAAAGAAAATTATTCACATCTTTTGCACAAAAATGTTAAGATATTTCTTTCAAAATATTTATTCAGAAATATAACAACTTCAAAATTTTGATAAATGATTTGAAATTAAAATAACTAAACATTGTTTAACGTCTGATATACAAAATTTAAAAGTTATAAATATATTCCAATTCATTAGACATACAAGCAAAAATTACAAAAATGTATATAAATTAGAAATGCAAACGTTCCGGGGTAAGTTTTAGCCCCTCATAAGTGCAACAACATTCATACGACCAGAAAACTAAGTATCATGTTTACAGTTAATAATTACTAACAGTTAAAATCAAATAAAGTATAAAGATTTATATCAAAGCAATGTTGTGTATTCAGGTGAAACTACACAGGATTCATTAAACGGTGAAATTTGCTTACGAGTGAACACGCCTTCAAGAAAAATTCTACTTTTAACGTTCATGCAGTTGGATCTGATAACTGTCATATTTGCGAAATCTGGTCTATGGTCGGTATCCAAAGAATGCTGTACAAGTTTAGAGAAGTTTAGGCTTCCAGATTTGTAGGCACGTTTATGCTCGGCAAGGCGAATGTACAACCAGTTTCGCCAATATATACCGAGTCGCAATCTTACAAGGGATACTGTAAATTGAACCGATTCTAAGGAGAGGGAGGGGGAGCTTTTAGGTTTAGACTTACAAAGTAAATTTTTCAAAACATTTTGTGGCTTTTAAGCGTTGAATATAAGTACATTTAAGTGAGCGATTTTTTTTTATTCTTCTTCTGTTTTTGTTTTTCTTTCTTTGTTTTTCTCTTTTTTATGGTTGTTGTTAACCATTCAATTAATAATTATAATTTCAGAGCAGGCACAGGATTTTAGGAATTAAGCTAATCTCATAAGTGTTATTTATTAACTTTGTTATTTAAAAAGTGCTTTTCCAAAAACTGGTTGAAAATTCAAATAGTTTGTCAAAAACAAACTTCACGAGATGAAAAGATATATATATATATATGTATATATATTAAACAGTTTCGATTTTTTAACGAAATTAACTACTTGTAAGAAATGACAAAAGTTTTTTCACTAAAAATTTTAAAAATTATTTTTTCCAGGATAAAGACATTTTTACGCTATAAAATTTAACATAAACAAGTTTAAGCATATAAAAGTATTTCTATCATAAATAATACATGTATTTTTAAATTTTTTACATAGAATACAACATTTACAGGCGAAAGAAAAATGTTTAATTTATACGAAACTTTAAACTAACTGTCTTAATAAATATTCCTCTCCATTCCTATGTATGAAGCTTCCAGCACATGAAAATACTTTCAATTACATTTAAGGTTTTATTTAAGCTAAGTAATAATAATAACAATAATATATACTATATATATATATATATATATACATTAAGAATAAATATTCAATTCACAGAATAATTTTACGAAAAAAATAATTTTTAAAGTTTATAATTAGTCCAAGCAATAGGGGATTCAACCTGGCAAAACTAATGGTAGTTCTGGAAATTGGCTTACTTTATGTTTTTTGGGTCACTGAATCCGAATTTATAACTTCCCACCAAAATTCCCCCCGGCACCCCCCCCCCCCCAAATTTTCGTAAAATGCCCCCCAAAAAGGTTTTTATTAAAAAAATCAATTTTTTTTTAATTGTTTTAGGGGAAAAGTATTTAGAAATTCAGAAAGTAGACAAAATTTGCAACAAATTAGATATATGACATTATGACTTAGGATGAAGGGGAAGGGGGGATTTGCCTCGGAACATGCGCCGCGGTGCTGCGTGGACTAAGTTGCGCAATTCCACTTAACCACTCACACGTTTACATTCGCCCTCCCATCTCCCCTTCGAACTTTCTCTATAAGGTTTACATTAAGTTTTTTTGGGTCGTTGAATCCGAATTTTTTACTTACCCCCAAAATTCCCCCCACCCGAAACCCCCCAAAATAGTTGTTTTTAAATTAATTTTTTTTATTGTTTTAGGGGAAAACTATGTAGAAATTCAGAAAGTAGACAAAATTTGCAACAAATAGGTTATATGGCATTATGACGTAGGATAAATGGGGAGAGAGGGGGCTGCCTCGGAACATTCCCCGCGCGCTGCTCTCAAAAACCAAATTTTTTCAAAAAATCAATTTTTTGGAGGTGTGCCGGGGGGAATTTTGGTGGGAAGTTACAAATTCGGATTCAGCGCCCCTAAAAACATAAAGTGAGCCGAAATTCAGAACTAGCATTAATTTTGCCAGGTAAAATCCCCTATTACCTGGACTTGCATAACTTAGTGCACATAGCGCCGCAGTGTATGTTCCGAGGCAGCCCTATCCCTCCCAGTTCATCCTACGTCGTAATGTCATACATCCTGTTTGTTGCAAATTTTGTCTACTTTCTGAATTTCTAAATAGTTTTCCCCTAAAACAATAAAAAATTTAATTTAAAAACAACTATTTTGGGGGGGTTTCGGGGGAGGGGGAAATTTTGGGGGTAAGTTAAAAATTCCGATTCAGCGACCCAAAAAACTTAAAGTAAACCTTATAGAGAAAGTTCGGAGGGGAGATGGGAGGGCAAATGTAAACGTGTGAGTGGTTAAGGGGAATTGCGCAACTTAGTCCACACAGCACCGCGGCTCATGTTCCGAGGTAGATCCCCCCCTTCCCCTTCATCCTAAGTCATAATGTCATATATCTAATTTGTTGCAAATTTTGTCTGCTTTCTGAATTTCTAGATATTTTTTCCCTAAAACAATAAAAAAATTGATTTTTTTAATAAAAACCTTTTTTGGAGGGCATTTTACCAAAATTTAGGGGGGGGGGGGGGGGAATTTTGATGGGAAGTTAAAAATTCTGATTCAGCGACGCAAAAAACATATAGTAAGCCTTTTTCCAGAACTACCATGAATTTTGCTAGGTAGAGCCCCTATACGGTCTCTATTGCCTGGACTACATGGCAAATCTCTGGTAGTAAATCTATAGTTAATATTATAATATTCAGCTATAATTATTTATATCTCAATATTAAAAAGTAGTAATAATAAATCAGTTTAACTATAATTTGTTTTCTAAAACATTATATCAAACAATTTCATTTTTTAAAATATCTCGAATCAAAGTGAAATAATTCAATATTGTATTTATTATAATATTTTAAATTAAATGTTGACTTAGAAGATACATCACACAAATGTTTCAAACGCAATACTTTTTAAGTATAGGTGCCTTGGCAGTTTTTATAAAATCTTACCATTTCAGATAGTAAGATTTGTTGCCAAATGATGTAAACGGCTATGAAAACAAACCTCATCAGCTTTTATGCTTGTTTATATGTGTACAGTAGAACCCCGGTTATCCGAAAATCGGCTTAACCGAAAGACCTGAAAATTCCTGAAAGTCCTTTTTAAATGTGAAAAAATTTATTGTCAACGTTATTTTTACCAATGTCAAATGACACCTTTTAACACATTTTGATTTATGATTACTATTTTATTTGTAAATTTTAAATCAAAACAATTCCGAATCCTTTTTAGTACATTGAAGAGTTATTTTAACACATGTTATCTTTAAAAATTAAAAGGAAAATAAGTAAAAATCAAAACTTTGAAAGGTGTTATTGGACACCGGTAGAAATAGTGTTAAAAAAGCATGTTCTTTATAAAATAAATAAGCAGAGTCAACTTACTTATTTTGTCTATTGCTTAATTCCGAGCACTTTATTAGATAGACATGTACGACACTTCATTTTTTTACAAAATATGTTGTGATTTTCTTTTGTTTTTCAACTTTGCATGGTTTCAATGCTGCTTCATCACGCCACCTTTTAAATAACAACACATCTGAGGCTGTTGCATCTTCTTGTACTTCAACATATCGATCACAGCTTTTCATCAAACGTTTTCACCATAAGCTTCTTGGTTATTCGAAAATTCCTATGGAACCCCGGTTATCCGAAAATTCCTATGGAACCCCGGTTATCCGAAAATTCCTATGGAACCCCGGTTAACCGAAAATGCTTTGGTCCCATGCTTTTCGGATAACCGGGGTTTTACTGTATTTATATATATATCAAAACATTTTATTTATATATTTATATATGCAATTTACATCTCTTTGTACATAGAAAAGTAGTCAAATGGCTTGTTTAACCCATTCAAGGGCGGTGGTTCATTTTTGGACCACTTAATTTTAATTTCTAAATGCCACAATAGCACCAGTACATTGGAGTGAAATTTTTCTTTTATTAACTACGTGAACAAAGCTTTTTTCTTATTTTGAAATAAATTTCTTTTTAAATTCTGGTGGCATTCACTCATTTCAGAATTTTTCGAAAAGAAGTACTTTGCCCCTGAAAGGGTTATATTGAATAAATTGTATAAATGTGGAAAAAATGCTTATGTATACTGCTTGTGTATGTCGACACCAGTATTATTTTTAGCCCCCGGTACGGTATGCTATTTCTTTCTCCCAGATTATTTTGTGTCCAAAAAGTAACGTTACCTTACAGAAGCCAGCAATAAACAAAGCAGATGTATCATTGTTCAATTAAATACTCTATAGCATTTTTAAAAATTCTAAGCATCGCACATTTTCAATTTTTATACCGTCGTATTGGAAAAAAAGTACTTTTAAATGCAATTTGTTTGAAAACTGTATCTCCATTGATTTCTGAAATATTAAGTTTTTTGTAGTTTTTAGTACCATTTGTTTAATTTTGGCAACTCGAGTACTCCATTTATGTAGAAAGGAAAGGAAAAATAGTTGCAAATTGCAATTATATCTTTTTGTTGCCATTTTCTCATAACAACCGAAAGAAAGTGTAATTAAAATACGTGCTATTTTGAAAAAATATAAACGAATAATTTCTGTTAAAACTTGGAGCTATTATGAACTTATTATAATTTAATTTTAAGTTATCTATATTAATGTTACAAACAAATGAAGGCCTAAGAATCATTAGATAGCCTTTTTTTGTCGAGTTTCTTAAATGACGCCATTTTTTTGCTTCATTTGTGTATTAATTTGCGATAGTGACATCCTATGCATGCTTTACTGTAGATGTTTAAGAGTGGATTGTAAATGTTGAATTCTTAAGCGAATGCGAATGACGTCATTTTACATAAAATAAAAACGTGTGCTTTAAATCTTAAAATTGAAAAATCTTTTGTACTATTTATATATACATTTTTTTTTTTTCACCGGGGGCGACACTAAATTCTGAAAAAGCAGAATTCCTGTTTACTATTTATTTCTTTAAGTTTTCTTTGACTTATGTCATCTTAGAGAAGTAAAGCTGAGATTTTTTTTTTTTATTTATTGCTATTCAAATTCGAGGAACCGTACAAACACTCAAAAAAATTCGCTTACGACAGCCGCCATTTTGTGTCAGGCGTAGGCCTGGAATCAACTGGCATGAAATTAGCAACTAGGACATTTGAAGAGCTAAGTGGAAGAACATGTTAAGTAGTAAACATTACATTTGAAGAAATTTGAAGTGAAAGTTTTTGCTGTAAATTTTAATGGTTTATTTTCTATTTGATACCATGTGTTTAAAATATTAACAGGTATGGTACTAAACTCTCTCAGAAAAACTTATTCATATTTAATTTTCAAATATTAAAAATTATTAATATTATTGACATTATTAAACATTAAAATATTAAATATTAATGAATAATGTCTTAAATCTTCAAGATTAAATGAAATCTTAATATTTTAGCTTCACCATGTGATAGGATACCTCATAACGCTTTCATCCAGAAGATAAAAAAAAAAAAAAATTAGAAAATGTGGCATAACATGTTCATCCACTCAGCTCTTCATTTGTTTACGTATTTCATTATTTCATGCAGCATAAGTACAGGTAAATGCATGAGTGAAATGCATGATGAAAATACTTTAGATTTATTTTGTACGAATTATTATTCGATGAAAACATACTAGAAAATTCATGTATACTTATTAATTAAGATTAACTGTTTTCATCTTATAGATAAAAAGAAAAATATCCATGAAGTTGCATTGAAATAGAGAAAAGAATCCGTGTATAAAGTTATAAAACTCGATATAAATATAAAATATTAAATCGTAAATTTTCTAAACACAGTGCTTTTCAATGGCACTCTTCTGAATGTTATTCCCACACAAACGAATTTTTGTAGCCTCGAACCCAAAGGAAGAATATTGTTTCATAGAATGGTCAATAATGCCGCTAGGAGTCTTCATAAATTTTCTTTTGGAATTTTAACAAATTGGGAGTTACAAAGAATGTCAAAGTTTAGACGAAAAAAAGTCTGCCGGAGTCATTTCTCCAAACGAGATACAAACGTTGCAGGTATGATCAAACGATCCAAGTTGATACAAACGATTAATTTCTGAATCAAGGGAAAGCACGATATCATTCCGGGACCCCCTTTCATTTAGAAAAAAATTTCTTATTTCTTCATACTTGAAAACTCACCATTGATACTAATCTGGAGCGGCTGGAGTTCTCTGGAGCGGCTTAGCTGAGTTAATGGGTTTTTTATGATTCTTGTAAATACTTCAGATATATCTAGTACATATAGGTATTCTCAGTTACCCTGATGGTTTCTAACCAGCACATCAGGATGTTATATGATTATTTAACGTCCTGTTGATCACATTCATATTTCCTGGTTAACCGCTTCTCTTACCATTTTAATTTATTTATTTATTTATTTATTTATTTATTTGAAAAAAACTGCAAAAAATCATTATATTTTTGCAATCACATCACTGCATTTCATATCACAAAACTTGGAAAACTGCCAATCAAATATTATATATAATTTATTATATTATATAAGAATATTTGCTTTCCTTTTAAGCTTCAGGTCCAGTAAAAACGTGATAAAACGAATCGTGGTGACAAATTATGCCACGCCCGAGTTTTCTCGGGATAATAATTAATTGTCATATATACGAACCCGATATAACTTGGAATAATAAGGGAAGTGGTTAAATAAGTTTCCTGAAGTAGTAGATTTCTTCTTGCATGAGGTAAACTTTCCCTTCCAAAAAATTAAAAATGCAATATAAAAAAAAAAGAAAATGGAAATTAGAGGACCCGTTTCACAGTTATTTTAGGACCCTTTTAAATTTTAGAGGGAAGCACGTGCTTCACGTGCCTTTTGGATAATCAGGTCCTGACGTTAACCCTCTAGTTCATACTGTTGCCAATTGGCAACATATTATTTTTTTCCATCCTTATTGTTTATTTACCGTTGTCTCTTGTCAATTTTATGCTTTACGTATTCATGTTAGTCCTATATTCATGTTGGTCCTATATTTAGGTTTAGTTCATAAAAAGTATCATAGTTGGCAATAATTGTTTATAATTTACAAATAAAAAGCAACTTTTGATACCTTCCATTTTGTTTGTCATAGTTGGATTTCTAACTCCTGTAAAAAAATATTTAACATGCAAAATTTCATTTGAAAAAAATATTTCTGAAAAGAATATACTTTTAAAAGTTATTTTAAATAATTTTCAGTAATATTTATTGGAACAAAAATTGCATGCATATGAATTTACATTTGTTGCCATTTGGCAACACCATGAATTGAGCTCCGCTTTTGTAAACATTTTGAGCATCGTTTGTTTCACAACTGGTTCGCATGTTATTTAATTTTTTTTCACTTTTATCACCATATGTCACCCTTACTCGATAAACGACTCTGAATAAATAAAAAATCTTCTCAGTTTACTGTAAAACTAGGGACTGACTAATGCAGGGGCATGTGGGCAGCTGCCCCGGGACTCCCGATTTGAAAGACCCCCCTACCCCCTTAATGGCAGATATAAGCTTTTTGTTAAACGGGGGCCAAATGGTAAAAAATGTCCAAAATACTTCTTTTTCAGATTTAAAGGGGTTTTATTCTCCTTCCCTTGTGCTTCCGTGTCCATGCCCCCTGAAGGTACCACTTACATCTTCAAAAAAGCCAATGTTTAAAATTTAATAGTAGTAACAACTTATTAGTCCATTGTTTTCAGTTTTCTGAAACTTCTAAAGATGTCATGAAGGATATATTTGATCACTGGCCACATAACTTACATAAAAAACAACGGTGTAAAGTTACACTAGAGTAAAATGCATTATGTGTTTGGTACCTCTATGTTTAAACAAAAACAATAAATGTTCTATTGGTTACCATTCATAAATTTGATAAATATTATTTATATAAAACTCTATAGCATTCTGCTGCATTATCCGTATATTTATAGAGTAGATTTTATTAGCCTATGATTTTTTCATTGTATTTTGCATGTGATATTACACTTTATAAGCCCATTTTAGTTTTTAAATTTTAAATGCTTTCAATTGGTTTAAAATACAGGATAAATACGGCTGCTTTTCCGCATTTTATTATGTATTTATTTAATTATATTTTTTACAATACTTCTGTTGTGTTCTGTATCAGTACAGCATATCTTCTTATTCATTTATAAATTAAAAATGATTCTATTGTAGCATCTAACTTCATATGTTCATTTAATATCTTAGAACTATAATTTGCACCATTATTATTTTGTTGATAGATAACAATTAATGTATAATATTATTATATGCCGTCTTTATTTAGAATTTTGGTTAATATTGTTATATGGCTTCTAAGTTAAATTTTGATTTAAAATTATTATATATATGTAGTATATCTATATATGTATATATATATATAATATTATTTTTCTAAGTGTATGTAAAGTATTATATGCATTTAAAATCTTATAATTTACAAAAAAAAAAAAAAAAAAAAAAAAAAAAATTGCAATAAAACAGCACAGTGTTGCTAGTTGGCAAAGTTTAAAAAAAAAAAAGAATTGTGTTCATGCATGGTGTTGCCATTTGGAAACAATTTAAAAACTTCAAAATACTAAAAAATATAAGAGTGAAAATTTTTTCAGCATTTTTCCTGTTATTTATGGCCGTCAACGAAGAAAATATATTTTTTTAAGGAAAAAATAAAAAATCATGCACTAGAGGGTTAAGGAGGTTTATTCGATGAAATTTAAAAACCAAGATGATAGGTCAAGAAGAATCCGATAAGATTATGCTACTAAATAATTTAAATTATCAAAATGAATAGGTTTTTATGATAATTTGTAGAAATAGGAAGGATACTTCTAAATATACTTATTAAAATTATTAATATCTACATGTACTAAGTATCTTTGGATGCTCATTAGTTCTGAATCATTGTCACAAGATTCACTATTTAGAGAAATAATAAGATTCTGATTTTCAAATATCGCATCTATAAGTCCATCAATTTCCCACATTTCTTTCTCTTTATTTGTTACCTCTCTAATACAGTTTTTCCAATTTTTAGCTGATACTCTTTCTATTCCTTGTATTATCATATCCTTCATATCGTTAAATTTAAAGCTTTTACTTTCGCGTGCGACATAGCTTTTAATTTGTCTCCAAATCATCTCAATTGAGTTTAACTCGCAATGATAAGAAAGTAATCTTAAAATTTTATGCTCATATTTTTCCGCAATTGCTTCCACTTTATATTTATTGTAAACATGTTTCACTTCGGCCATTTTTTGTAAAAGATCAATTTGTATCATATCTTTACTCCAATTAATTCTCTTTTGCGATTACCATTCTTGAATCGAACCTTTTTGTCCAAGATTTTGTCGAAATTTTTCCCAGTTTTACAGAATAGTATGGAACATTGTCCACTACAATAATACTATTTGGCTTTCATTTTGGAAGAACAATTTTTCAAAATGATTACCATTCATTTCTTCATGATAATCATCGCTTTTTTCCCGACAAAAATTTCTGCTCCATCACAAACGAAACCTTTGTCGCTACCAATATGGTTAATGATGAATCTCCTTCCTTTATCTTTTGGTACCGTAAAACCTACTGTTACGTTCGAAGAGGAAGTTTCATACCTGTTTTTAATTGTGTCTCGCTATACTCGACTCTGAGTATAGCGATCATTCATCCATGCTTCGTTAATGGGACTCTTCACTCACTTGAAAACACCAGTTCGCTAATGTTAATCCTATGGGCAGGTTGTTTTCAAACTTCTTGTTTAAATTTGAATATTTTTAAGCGATTTTTTTGCATGGGATAGCTGAGCTCGATCTCTAATAGGGCCATTTTGTACTTTTTCAATTTTGGTTGCAGATTTTTTTAATAAAAGTACTTTCTCTTTTGAAACCGGAACTTAAAGTGAAAGTATCTTTTATTTTAAAAAATCTGCAACCATAGGTTTAGAATTAGCGAGAGAGTATTTTCAAGTGAGTGAAGAGTCCCTTTAAGATAATAAGTCGCGGCATTTTTCTTATATTCTGTAATTTTTCTCAAATAATTTCTTGCCTCTCAAGAAGAGCAACCTCTCTTTTCTGTTTTCAAAAGACCATCCCAAGTCTTTTAGTCTCTAGAACAGGTAATTTTAAGTGGCGTCCGAATACTTTTGAAAAACTTTATCGAGGTCCAGAGAAAAAGCATATGAGTAATATAAGTACTTATTACTTTTAAATTTGTATTTTTACATACACATACATATACATGTCGCTTTAAAGTAGGGGTGCACAACCTTTTTAAGAGAAGGGCCACTTACAAAAATGTCTGGGTTGTCGAGGGCCACATCAGTAACAGAGAGATAATTCTATTTTTGGGAGGTGGGGAGGTCTGTGGTCTACAAAAAACATGGTTTCAGAGAAGTGGCAGTTTTACCCCTTTAAGTTCCCTTACCCAGTCAACATAGCATACCCAATTCAGTTGGCAAGGATATATCAACAGTTTATGTTTGTATATATAACAGATATAGCAAGGATTATTTTCAAGGAGTGAAAATATTCCCTGAATTTATTCGGGGGGATTAAATTTTGCTTTATTAAAAGTACTAAAAAACAAACATAGGCATGAAAGTGGCTAGTGCCGAAAAAAATGTGAACTTTATGAAAGAAGTTAAATTGACGAAACTCACAATTTTTTTGCAGCTTATCAACAAAATTTTAGATTTTCCTGCGCCTGATCGACAAAATTCCCGATTTTTCGCACCCAGTCAACGAAATTTGCGATTCTTAACTGACTGACGATATATTCAAATTTTTCCTGTGGCAAATTGTTAAAATTCACGACTTTTTCTCGCGATAAACTGCCAAAACTCGCGATTTTACCGTAGTCGGTCGACGAAATTTGGTATTTTTCCGTACTTAATCGACAAAATTCGCAATTTTCCTCTGCTCAATCAACGAAATTTGCTATTTTTTTGCGCCCAGCCAACGAAATTCGCCATTCTTAACTGACTGAAACCCTTGGCAAATTGGCAAAGATAGCGATTTTTCTCGCGATAAACAGACGAAACTCACGATTTTTTCGCAGCCAATCGACAAAATTTGCGATTTTCCCGTTCCTGATCAACGCAATTCGCGATTTTTTCGCGTCCGATCGACAGAACTCGCAATTTTTTCGTGCCCGATCGACGAAATTCGCAATTCTCAACTGACTGACGAAAATTGAAATTTTTTCACTCGGCAAATTGGCAAAATGCGTGACTTTTTCTCGCGATAAACTTACGAAACTCGCGATTGTTCCGCAGCCGATTAAGAAAATTCGTGATTTTCCCGTTCCCGATCAGCGAAATTCGCAATTTTTCCACGCCCGATCGACAAAATTCGCAATTTTCCCACACCCGATCGACGAAGGTTGCGATTTTTCCGTGCCTAATCGAGGAATTTCGCTTATCTTAAATGACTAACGAAATTTGTAATCGCGATAAACTGACGAAATTCGCGATTTTTTCGTGTCTGATCGACGAAACTCTTGATTTTACCGCACTCGATCGAAACTACTCGATTTTTTCCACGCTCAATCAACGAAATTCGCAATCCTTAATTGACTGACGAAATTTGCAATTTTCTCGCGGCAAATTGGCGAAATTGGAGACTGTTTTCTCGCGATAAACTGACAAAACTCGCGATTTTTCCGTGCCCGATCAATGAAATTCGAGATATTTTCCAACTAGCGACTGACGTAATTAGTAACTCGGGAATTTCCTATATTACAAATGGTATCGGCCGGGCGATTAATAAAATTCGCGATTTTTAACTGACTGACGAAATTTGCAATTGTTTTCCGCGTCAAATTGACGAAATTCACGATTTTTTCCTAGCTAATTCCATGGATTTTTGTAGTGTAAGTCACATAGCTGATAACTACTATGCTTGTTGGCCACAGTTATTTTTCGAAAAGTTTGCTTGACCTTATTCAATTAATGGGATATCTCCCTTAAAATAAGTCCCATTTTTCCGTTCCTAAATACTGGTAGCCAAAAATCGTAGCATGTGACTTACACTAAGAAATAGCCTTCTGCAAGCTATGGTCAAAAATTGCGATTTTTGCCAATTATAAATTGATGAAAGCCGCGGGCCACTTGTTAGCCCATCGCGGGCCACTTTTGGCCCGTGGGCCACTGGTTGTGCATCCCTACTTTAAAGCAACAGTTTTGTTGCATATGAGGCAAACTGGAACAGCTTCAGGCCTATCAGATGGCGTAAAACCATATTGTTCTGTCCACTCAATCAGAAAAATTTCTATTTTCATTGTCAACTTTACGCTTTTTAAGATACATGTTGATTCACAAAACGTTATTTTAGCACACGATAATAACAATGCAAATGAACGAAATTTCCGCACAAGATCACAAATCTACCACTGATAAGACGAATCCACTCCCTCCCAAACGAATCCTCCCGATTGCGCTCCAACTAAGGCGGCCAGTTCCACTGCCGCACTTGTGCTTCAATGCAGTATTGTGCGTTTCACATAATAGCAACTAAGCATCACTATTAAAAATTCAAATTAATTGCGCTTGTAAAATATAAGAAACATTGATAAGGCTATCGCTCAAAAGTATCTATTATATGTAAATATTAATAAATTATTTATTCAATTTGAAAATTTTTGCATCCCAGGCTTCGACTTTCCGCGGTCCAGATGTGGACCGCTATCCGCCTATTGGCTCTAAAATGTAGTTCGGCTAATAATTTTCGAAAAAAAAAAAATTATCGTCGTTTATAACCTCTAAAACTTTATCCAATGTAGGTAGTAGTTTCTGTAGGAAAAAAACATGGATTTTTCGTCGAACACAAGATAATGTGAATTCATCATATTTTTCCATCCTTCTACGTTTACCCACTGCACCAGTTCGTTTCTTTCCGTGTGTACTTAAAGAGCTCGATGCCTTTTTCTCTTTCTTTTAAACGAAAACTTTTCTTTGCGAAACACCTGTAAGTTGGGAAACTTCCTCTATGATTTCATTTACTGAATTTTCGGGATTTTTTTGGCGAAGTCGAGAATAAACATTAAATATATTTCTGAAAACTTCTCTTTTGACTCAATTTCTCTGCCTTAGAGGTGTGTAAAACTTGCATGGAGATGAGATGATGCTTTATCAGATATTTTATAATTCAAGTAAGTTTGGTTCGAATAAATGTTGAACTATGTGACAAAATTTTCCAAATACTCAATTAATAAACAAATAAAAATAATAACAATAATTAATTAACCTTAAAAATAAAAAATATGAACAGGTTAAAAAGTAAAGTAAAAGCGAAGCAAGCAAATATTATTATAAAACTATTCATAAGAACAATGACATAAGCTGAAATTGGCGTGGAAGCCTTAGCACGCCAGATATTTAGCTTTGGAGATCGGTTCCTCGCCAAAGGAGAGTTTTTTACGTTAAAATTTTTACTTTATGCGCTCGCTTTAGACATAAAATACGTTTAATTTAAATGCTTATAACACATGAATTACCTTAAATATATGCTTCCAAAATCACGAATTCTATAATTTATAAACCTTTATTTTGATTGCAAATTTTTTTTATGAGGATGCTTTCAGTTTCAAAACCGGTTCCGAAAATGAAAGTGTCCTCATTAAAAATATCTGTTAACAAAATAGAAAATGTAAAAAACGGCCTTTGTACAGATCGATCTCAGCTATCCAGTGCAAAAAAAAATCATTTAAAAATATTGAAATGCAACCGAGATATCGTTATAAATTTCTTCCATAGGATTAGCATTAGCGAACGGGTCTTCTCAATTGACTGAAGTAGTCTCTTAAGTTTGGGTGGGTACTTCAGATTATTCTTGAATATTTTTTCTACAAGCATAGCTTCCTAATATATTTAAATCTTTTTCATTATAAAAACTTATTTATAATGAAAAATTTTAAATTAAAAACATTCATATGTTCTTTATTCTAAAAATTTATTTTCATCGACAAAGGAAATAATTTAACGATAAAGAGGAATGTACGATGGTCTTCAATATGTCATTTGAAAGCAAGAAGGATGAAAATCATAATATTTCAACGATTGGAAGATTGTAAAAACATACAGTAAAAGAAAGAGAGTGCCAGATATGACTTCAAATATATGTTAAGTCGTTTTTCTTGTTATTATCTTGGTTTTTCAGTAAAAGGTAAGGAAGAAAAGTGTAATATTTCAGTTATCGAAATAATGTAAAAGTGTGCAATAAAACAAGATGTCTAGACATATCCTGAAGTCTCTATTCTGACTTTCTCCTTTCTTTTATTATATTGTGACCAGCCAAATAATTTATACTTTTCAGTTTTATCTCACTAAATTTATTAAAGAAATATGGCTTAATGGAATAGATAATATAGTATATAACGATTCTATTAGGAACTTTAATGCGAAAACTAAAAATTCATGAAACTGTAAAATACTGTAAAAGCACTTATTTTCGCGAGTCGTAATTTTCGCGAAAATGAAGATATCGGTGATTTCGCGAGCTGAAAATTTCGCGAATTTTGCACGAACAGATCCGAAAGTTGAAAAACCCGAAACTACCTAAATAGAACACCTTTTGCATAAGACTTTTTAAGAAAATTCCTTTTCTCTAAAAAATTATTTCTATTAATTGTATTATTGTTTTTATTCAAGAAATAGTTGTATAGTATTCAAGAAATAGTTGTAAGTATTCAAGAAATTTTTGTTCTTATTTAAGTAGTAATTATAATCATTAAGTTTTGGATAAGTGAAAAATTTCTGATTTTTTATTGTTATTTTAGGGGGGGAGGGGGGGATATTTCGCGAGGATAAATTTTCGCGATTATGACGGGCTCGCGAAAATTAAAGCCTCGAGAAAATAAGTGCTTTTACAGTATGCAGAACAGTCAACAATAATGTGGCCAATCTCAATAATATTTCATTGAAATTCAAAATGGTGTGTATTAATTTTTACATTTTTATCAAAGCGTTTTTTGTGCTGGTTACATTAGCATTTCTTGAGGTAGATACTGATTTAATTACTCTCACTTAAGTTACTATTTAAGTTAATACACTATTAACAAAAACGAATCTACTTCTTTTTTCAAATATATATGAAATATTTTATTTTCTGTAGAAAAATAATTTCAACTTTTGGCTTTGTTGATTTGACAACTACAAATACATTATATACAATAACGACATCGCTCTTTGAAATAAACGCTGTCACAGCATCCTTTCAATTTTTGATAGCCTTTTTCTATGAACAAAAGAGCTTCATAAGAATGCTTAAATGAGTTTGCCAGTTCCCTGTTCTCAGCCTTTATGTACTTCTAAAAAGTATTTCTTTTATAAACCAATACTATAAATGTCTATTACTATGTAATATTTATGATACATACGAAACACTTGATATCTCTCAACTTTCTTTTCATTTTCTATTTTGAAATACAGCTGTCTCGTTCGAGAACGTCAAAGTTTTGATAAAACGTGCCCAATATAGTATTTTAGCGCGAAAAATGTAATTATTATATATATATATATTGACAAAGATTACTTAATCGATGTCGTAAATTTCTGCAACAAATTTTGATTGGATTGAATATTTAAATTAAATTTAGATAGGGTTGAATTTTTTCGATATGCAAATATTCAAGGGTAACTATGTAATATGCAGGGTGGACTCAAAAAACACATGCAACTTTAGAAATCTATAACGCGGTTCGGGTTGTACGCGACAGACACCAAAAATTCCATGGGAAGTCAACTCGCAACCTGAACCAAATCCGATTAAAAAAATTTCGTCGATCCGTAAACCAATCAGAACCCGAAGAAGTCATTTTCGTCGACTCGCAACTCGAATCCAAATCGAACTTGGAATACTTCAACATGAATCCAAATCGAATCTGAAATAGCTTATACCTCGAGTTCGTGAAATAGAGTTCTGGATCGGATCGGGTTGTTCCTATTTTGTTTTCAGTTCGGGGTGAGTCTAATTTTCCTTCTGTGTGTCTAGTTCACTCTAGAATATTTCTTGTGTGTCAGATTTAGGGATTTGCAAGCCGGGTTGTTGGAATTTTAAGAAAAAAATTGAGCCGAACTATGTTTCAGATGAAAATAGATACATAATTGAATATGAATGAGTATATCTATTCATTTTATTGTGTGAAAAATGAAATGTATATAAGAAATGTGATCATAGATTAACCTTTCTTTATGGTACAGCTAAGAAATCCTTTTTTTTCCTGTCGAAATATGAAAAATATTACAAACATTTCGTTTTTGATACTCAAAAACACGCGTATCGTATTTATGATAGTTTATGCATACACATACACATATTACGTGTGTATAGATTTGGATGTGTCCGCACTATTCAGAAGCAAAAATGAACAAGTATATAAGTTTCGGGAATTTAAAAAGTGTTTGCTAAATAGAGGTACTCGCTATTCGGGAGTATTCGTTATGGAGGTTTTATCGTATAGCTTTTTCATCTGAAAAAATATCTTGGACATTCTTTTGAAAAATGGGATCAATCCGAACCTGACTCGCAGGAGTCAAAACCTAACTAGAACCTGACCCGCAAAAGTCAAAACCCAATACGAACCCGAACCGAACCCGAAACAATGAAAGTCAGCCCGACCGGAATCCGACCCGCAACGAAAGAATTTAGTGCCAACCCAAACGGTGAATATGATCATGTTCGGGTCAAAGTGAATTACCCGAACCGATGCAGGTCTCTACAAAGAAGATAAAATTTAAAAAAAAAAAAAAACAAGAAATAATAAATACTGTATGAATTCAAAACACATAATTCATACGAAATTTGTCTTCAAATAACAACAGATCTACTACAGATATGTCCTCTTGACTACTTGCAGTATATGTAAAAGATAGCTCAGTTTAAACAAAAGCTTTGTTTCGCATTTATTTATTAAGCTTATTTGTCAGGCGCATGAGAATTTTAAAATCATATGGACAACGGCGAACAATACAAAGTCAGCATTTTTTTTCATTAACAGTAATATTATTTTGAAAATACTTCCATTTTAATCTTAGGGTTATTCCTCTGCGTTTCCTGAAATTAAAATATCCACCTTTATTAAAGATTTTCCATCTTCCTTTTGTGGAGTATGCTACCTCCTAAATTCCCAGCCTTTGCAATTAAACTGGTTCAATAGATTGGAGATAAGGAATATTATTTCCACACCAATTTAATTTAAGTGAATGGTTTTATTAACCTGTTATAAAAATTTTGAATGTTATTAGTCCTTCTTATTTTACAGTATCAAGGGCTTAAGTATAAGTAATCGCCATTACGGAACAATTTTAAATATTTACGAGTATTTTCTTTAAGTAAAATATACGTGTCGCTTTTTTTTTATTTCATTTAAATCAGACGTAAAATGAGTCATTGTACTTCGTGATATTTATTAAGGAAAAAATTTAATGTAAAGAAAACAAGAAAGAAAAATCATGCGCACGGCATAGATTATGAAACACTTTCCAACACTCCCTGAAAGCTTTAACAAAACTTCGTTATTTAGGTAAATAAGATAACTAAGTAAACATTTTAGAAAACGCATAAAACATTTAAAAAACTGATTTCAGCAGTTACCGCTCATAGCCAAATATGTATTCCAATTCTTTTGAACAGCCGTGCATTTTGATCTGTAGGTTGATATATTATATACATTGTATAATGGGAAAATTTAGTTTAGCAAGAAAATGCATCACAGGTTGAAATTTATCTTTCAGCAATTTATACAAATAGATGGAAACATACTTGAATACTTTTGTACAGCTCAGTAGCTTACCTAGAACCTTTAGTACACGACGCTATTTAGCTAAAATTTAAATAAAACTAAAACACTCTTAAAACTACTGAAATCACATTATCATCCATAAAATTATCATCCATAGATGGCATGTATCCAATTCTTTGCGTGACCCTGTGTAACATTTTATGTATATTCTACAAACATTTCTTAATAAACTAAATGCAGTTCAGCGTAAAAATGCATAACTCCTTTAAAAACCACCTTTAAGCAATTTGCGCTATACCCAGTAATCCTTACGAATTCCTTTGTGTACCCCTGTATATAAATTATGCATTTATACACACCATATAGTATGCCTAAATATAGTGAAACATAAAAGCTCATATCATAATTGAAAATGCATTTCCAGCAATCACCGCTAATGTACAGCACTTCTGATACAATATAGTATCTGAAACCTTTTGTGTGTCCCTGCAAATGCTATGCACTTCGTATTATACATGAAATTACTTATAATAAACCTCAGCGACGTATATCAATTTCACTATGAAATAGTTTAACATAATTAAAATACGCCGCAAACAATCTCCCCCCCCCCCCGCCCCTATATCATTATGTAACGGAATTCTTTTGTGTGGCCCTGTAAATGAATAATAACTATTCTTTGCACCACATATTCTACAGAATGCATATTTTAGTGCACTTCATAAATGCATATAAATTTTGTTATGTTTGGATGCGTGTAACATCATTAAAAATCATTTGAAACGATTTTTTCCCATTGGCCGTAACGTAACGGAATACTTTTCACTGTCCCTGTAGATGAACTAAAAATGCTACAATCTTCATTTGAAATAGAGTTCGTGCTATAATTCAATAACATCCAAAAATTTCAGGGCAATCCGAGTATATTTACGAGAGTTAGAGCACGTACAGATGGACAGACAACCCGAAGTCATAAACACGTATCAACTTTGTTGGAAAGTGTTAAAAACGTTTAAAATTACAAGAAACTATCATGAGTAAACTATGTCAAAGCTTTTATTTATTGTAAATATGAAAAAATATGAAAGTAAAATGTAACTAATTAGTTTGATACATTAATCAAGCAATTATAAACATAAAATATTTCATCAATTCACAATCAATACCTTTTTCGATGATCTTTTTTTCCCACGTAACATTTTATATATATATATACATATAATTTAACTGACTGATAACATTTAATTAATCAATCTGTAAATTATCGTACGGTTATTGTCAACGTGAATTGCAACAGAACTATTTCTCTAAAATGGACTTTGCCATATCGTAACAAGATATACAATATGGGATTTACGAGGGGTCACCATTTGTTTTTACACAAATACAATTTTTATCAGATTCAAACACAATTCGATTAGTTGCTGTTTGAAACGCATTCTCATGCGAAATCGTCTTTGGGCCAAGGGGTCTCGCAAATATTTTTGATATAACAATTTTAGTAGGAACAGACTACTATGGATGATGAACGGTATGATTCGAGTGAGTATAAGTCCCAACAAACACTCTAGAAGAAGACTGGTAGAGAAATAATAGTCCTCTTATGTGTGCAAAAGAAGATTTTTTTTTATTTATTTCATTAGCTTTCAAGTATATCCCAGTGGTTTAGTACACTGTTAAGGCTCCTCATCAGACAAGCTGGAAATTCCCTTCTCTAATACTACGCCTATGGGCTTGGAATGCATTCGTATTTTTTAAATTTCTCCTCGGAAAATTTAAATTTTTATCTTCTGTTTTCTGTATGCTATTCTTGAGAGATGTTTCTGTCTTTTTCATTTGACAAAATACTTTTAAAGTATATTGTTAGTTTTATTTTAAATGTTAAAATCTTACTTACAACTCGCCTGATTTTAACACTTAAAATATAAAATTAAATGTATATTTTAGAAACATTTTGTTAAATCAAAAAGAAGGAAAGATCCTTCAAGAAGAGCATACAAAAAACAGAAGGTAAGAATTTAAATTTTTCGAGGAGAATTAGAAAAATACGGAGGGACATTTGCTTCCTGATTGATAACACGCCTTAACACGTTGACCACCACAGATTGTGATGAAGTGGATTTTTTTGGCACGCATGTTCAAAGTGGTTTTCGGTGTCTATCGAGTCAGTTTACAATTCCGAAATTCGAAATCGCATGTTTGTTAATTTTATACATTTTTAATTCTAAAATATCAAATTTTAGCTATTTTTGCACATTGAACACCAAAGTAAAATTGCTAAACATGCCAAGGAGGCCACGGAGTTCTTTTTTTAAATGCATGGTAATAAATTACCAATAGTTCTTTTTCATAGCAATAAATTGTCGTCAATGAAAATACTGATGGCACATGTATTCGTGTGGTATGGCGCCCAGGGAAATATTTCCGGTACAGATATTTGTCTGCCATGGCAGTCAATATGTTAAAAATCTGTAGCAAACTGTACAGTCCATTTGACGCCTTTCGTGAATTAAGGTTACTTGATCATATTATTCTTATTAGTGAGGATCGATTAAAATTACGAAGGCTGTTCGCAAGTTCACTGCTTAACAAGCGCGAAACTTTCTGACACAATGACGTACACATTTTTAAACCTAAATGTGTAAAATTGGCAAATCTGACTATGGAAGGGCATTGAAATCGAAATGATTGTTCAATTTCTTGATAAATAAATTACCTATGGTGTTATAGGCGTTTTTCTTCCTTCGTTGACTGGTTTTTCTGCATTAGTCGGTAAATTTGGTTCAAAACGCCAACTTTGACAGTGTTTTCTGAAAGATTTATTGTGTTTACAAAAAGTCGAAAAACGTCTTTCGGTTACATAGTTTCTGAATAACAAACCTACCAGTTTCATGCGTTTTCTAACAAAAAGGAATTAAAACTTATGTCACAAAGTTGCCCCTTTGGATTTGAGAACAGCCTTAAGTAACCGTTATCTATAAAAACGGTCGAATGATTGGTTAGTTTGCTGCAAATTTTTAGCAGTGTGAGTCCGTTGTCGTATTCAATTTCTACGTCCTATTGTTCCAACATTTAATGGTACAAACATTACTCAGTCAGCATCGCTGAAAGATTATGCTTCATCACAATTAGCTCACATATACTCGGGGGCTGAAACAATTCCACATATACGCTAACTTCTATTATCACTGTATTCGAATCCGATAGATTATGTTACAAGCAGTTTGAAGATACGGATTACAATGTGGAATGTTTCATCAAATACATTCCACAAACTCTAATGTATTTGTGACAAAACGTGACGTTATCAGCCTAATGCATAAAACATAATATTACCAGAATAGCTCATTTTTGAGCATTAATATATCAAAATGGGTTTTTCGAACAAGTAAGTAAACCATCTACATATTTTTTATTTATTTTTATTTAACTACAAATTAATCACTTTTTGGTAGATTTTTTTACCATTTAAATTCTAGATGAATTTTTAGTAAGACAGAAATAGTATTCTTTTCATAACACGATCTGTGTTTATCAAAATTAAACAATCAAACGTAATTTTATTAAGATTTATAGATACTAGTCATTCACATAGCCTGATCTATGAAAAATGTTTAATTTAAAAGTTTTTAAGTAATAACAAGTTTAAATTGTTTAATGCTACATTCTTCTACTGTAACCTCTAGAATCGCAAATGTAACATTATATTTACAGGAAAAATTTAATAATCTGACATTGAGCAAGGAAATTTGAAGATAAAATTGGCTTGCTGATATTAATAAATCAAAATATAGGATTTGTATAAAATTTGGATGAAAAAAAATGGAATAAGCTAAACTGATTTATAAATTATCCATAAATAGTTTGAGTATGGTTAGTAAAGAAAATATGCAATTTAATGAATTTCAAAATTATTCATTTCAAAGCAGAATTATTGCAATGATTTACATCAATTCGAAATAAGAATAATTTTCTTAATTTAGCATTTACATTTGGCACAAAAATATCACTTCAAAATGCTAAGTCAACCCAATTAAAATTTGTTGGAGATAAATCTTTTCGCGACTTTGCTAATAAGGATCAAAGCGCTTCAAAAGTCTGTAATTTATGTGAGAAAGAATAGTTTTTTTTTTCTTTTTTTCTTTTTTTCTTTTTTTTTTTTTTTTTAAGAAATGGCTTTATTAAGACAGTTTACACAAGCAAAAAATCTAATAAGAATTAAGTACATTATTAATAATCAATACGAATTGCCACATTTGATGGAATATTTTTAATGTCGCATTAATAATCCTGGTATTTAAAAAGGGAGCTAAGTAAATGTAATATAAACTACAGTTTTTTATAATTACATTACATAAATTCATTTTATTTCTTTTTGAATAAAAGAAATCAATTTTCTTATTGAGTATAAGAATTATTCAAACTGTTTCGTCTCTTAAATTTGTGATCCCTGAAAAGCTGCTTTTAATTTACATATTTAACATAATATTGATTGAAAATTTAAAAGACGATGTTTCATAATTTCCAGATATTATGATTTTTAAGGCATTGTAATTTGTATTTCAATAAATATAGGCGATCTCATTTGACTAAAAGCTGTATTATTATTATTCTAAAAGTAATTAGTAGAATCCCAAATACACTAGGGCACAAAACTTAAGGACGAGCAACTTTTTCGAAGCCTGCAAGTTGTAAAAGCAGCTTAAAATTGCGAAAGCAGCTTATAGCAACTAGCAAGAAAAACTCTTGAGATAGGCAGAAATGTGGTACATATACAAATTTCAATAACAAGACATCACAAGTCACGTGAGAGACGGAAAGGCGCGTTTTTAGTGGGGGGAAATACTGCAGATTCCTAAAATTTAAAGTACCATAATTTGGTAAGGTTTGATAATAAAAGAATTTTTTTTAATCGCTTTAGAAACAGGGACACATTTTTCTAATCATAAATTATCAGAAATGTAGGACACATAAAAAATTATATTTCGTATCTTAATATTTATATAACCCCTTGTAAAACAAATGGCATCATATCTAAAAGCTAAACTTGGTTTGCATATTTTTTGTAAATGGAAGTATGCTTTTATACATATCATCATGTGTGCATGGGTGTGAATGCGCGAGCACGCGCGCGTGTGCGTATCTGAGAGCGCGCATGCGTATGTGTACGTGTGCTTATGTGCGTGTAAATCTCAACTTTTTAAAAACTACATAAATAAATTCACATGAATAAAATGTTACTTATGTCATTCAACTGCAACCCCTTCTATCTTCAATCATAACAAATATAGAATTTTATTTATTTTTAAATTGCATTTGCATTTGCTCATCAAACATATTTCTTAGCTTTGTTTTCTTCATCATAATATATAGAGATTTTCTAATTTATTGGAACTTCTTAGATATTTCTATTTTCCAAATGCATCCGTTCATAGAGAAAAATGCACAGCTAGTCTTTGTAAAAGTGAAAATTTGAAAACTTACATTCGAGCGTAACATTACGCATTGTTTCAAATTTGCATAATCTTGAATAAAATTCTGAGATTGGAAACGGAGTTTATATCCTTTCAAAGTAATAAAAATAAAATAAATAACTCAACTGAAATTTTTATTTCACGCTTATAGAATAAAAAATGAAATCAGAAGTTAAATTCTTGAAAATATGAAAATAGAATGAAGTCTTAAAAAACATGTTCATGTTAATGTAAAAATAGGGTGACGACAAATTTTTCGTTATTTATTGATATTTAACGAAAATAAAAGTATTACTAATTCAATTAAATAATTAATTAAATATGCAAAACGAATAAAAGTTACATTTGTAAACTTAAAATTGTTTAAACATAGATTAATAGAGTATTTTTAAATGTATTAAGATATTTTATTAACGAATATATCGTACATGTAAAAAAAATCAATGTTTAGTATTGGGTGTAATAAAGATTTTAAGATCCATTGAAGAAAGTTATTTGTAAACTAACAAAGATAAACCTCATGCTGAATATACAAAAATAGGTAACAGTAACAGATGAATAAAAATGTCCATTTTTTTTTTTTTTAACTGAAATATCTCACATTCATTACTTGAAAAAGACGCAGTATTTTTAATTATCTACTTTCAGCAAATTTAATGTCCTTCTAAAACATTATAATGCGTTTTTAGACTTTAATGACAATGTTAATATCAATTGTGAAAGTAGAATTATTTTGTTTCAACGTAGCACAGTATGGTCGGACCAATGTTGGATAATTGTTGGGTAATTGTTGCCTGGCGTTGGCCCAGAGTCAGAAATGTCCGCCTTGCCGTACTATCGACCAACGAACCATTTGCCTATAAAGGCCCAACCGTGACTTCCTTTAGAGCCGAAAATATTTTAGCCGAAATCTACATGGGACTGTTAAAAATTAAAATACTGAACTGAGATAAGGAGTCCGGTTTCTTCTTATTTCCTTTTCACCATCCCTCTCAACCCTGTCTCATTACTGTTCTTCGCACCCTTATCTCCAGGGTCACGAAAGTTACGCTACAGACTGTTTTTTTTTTCTTTTCGAATAACTTACTTTATGGAAGATTATTAGATTTGATTCATAAAAGTTGCTAATGTGATTAATTAGTTATTCATATAACCGGTATTTTTGTGTGTGTTTTGGAGGGGGGGGGGAAGGAGGGAAGGCAAATATGCGTAAAAGGCAAGGGGCAGTGGCGTATGCAAACGAAATATTTTATAAAATTCTTAGCGAGCGAGTATTTAGGCTAATTTCAAAAAATGTCAGAATAAAACTGTTGCAGGTGCTCCTCAGATGCGCACAATAAAATCAAAAGACTCCCCCCCCCCCCCTTCCATTCAAGAAAGTTTTGAAAAGGTGCCACTGACCTATTTAACTAAGCAATAATACGTACAATTTGTTTTTATCGTCAATTTGGACGTACCTAAGCAAAAAGTACCTGTAATGCTATGTATATGCCACAAAACAAAAAGAAAAAGAAGGTGGGGAGGGGCGGTGCATTTTTAGTGAACTGTTATTCAAAAACCAGATAAGTCTCAGTCATAAAATTTACAATTTAACTTTATAGTACAAAGATGTTTATTATCCTAAGTTTTCAGAATTTCTTAGTCCTTTCTTCAGTCCTTTTTGAGATATTAATTAGTGAAAATTGCCAAAAGCAGACATAACACAGTTTTTGATAAGCTGTACGAAAAAAAAAAAAAAAGGAAACGGTTGTCAGGATTGAAATTTATAAAAATGAGTAGTCTTATAAGATATATATTTAAAATATATATATTTAAGGTGAGTCTCATTTCCTTCATAAAAAACAATGGCAGCGTAATGCGGTGTTTGATCTTTTATTTCTCCGGGTTTTTTAAGCATGTTTTTGGTCTAGATCCTTAAGTCTAATGAAAATTTTATAATTACATAAAATGTCGACAATTTTAAGTCTAATGAAAATTTTATAATTACATAAAATGTCGACAATTTTAAGACTAATGAAGATTTTATAATTACATAAAATGTCGACAATTTTATGCTGAACATTTTGGTTTTTGATTCCTCTTGATAGGTAGAAAAATAAAGCTGTTACAGCATTTTCCGTACAACACATTTATCTCCCAAAAATGGCTGTGTGGTTTGTTAAAAATGACCCCTCTAAAAAACTATATAATGTAAAAAAAAATTTAGTCATGTTTTTAAACTCAGAAAACTATGAAGAAATCTTTGTTAAAAGATTAGGAAAATTAAAAACGTCGAGCGACACCACCTGTGACCCTAATATGTAAATTGGTTATTTTGCGTCACAGTATACTGACTAAGTGAAATGTATGCAAACGGATAATATAACGCAATGAAATAATTTACATAAATTTTTGTTAAGGTTTTGGATAGCATGGTGCAATAGATAAACCACATTATTCAATAAATACATTTCAGTGCGTACTATAGGTTTAGTGAAAGTGATATACAGTAAAACCTCCCTAAAGCGACCACGTTCCGTTCCAATAAAAATGGGTCGCTCCGAGAGGTGGTCTCTTAATGGAGGTCTTGTTTAAATCTAGATTTGAATTGTCGAAAAAAAGTAACAATTAACGTTAATAAATTTATTTTTCACATTAGGAAAAAATATGAAAATTTAAGTATTAAAATAAAAGTTAATTGCATAAGCTAATTACTGTAGAGTTCAAATAAAAAATGAATACATTGACGTTTGCTTTGATTTTATGGTTTTATCTTTTATAACTTTTATTTCCATGTCCTTTCGAAATTCAGTAAATAAATGCATTTTTTTTTGAACGGGTGGAAATAATGACGATTTCATTAATTTATCTATTTCTTTGAGAGTTTCCTGACAGAATAGGCCAGGGGAGTTTATTGACCGTCATTCTTAATTTTGTCATCAGAGTTAAATTCATTACCTAAAGAGGCACAAAGGGGTTTAAACATTTAAAAGTTACCAGAATAAAAAAAAAAATCTACTCTTGATGAATAATGCGCTTTCCGGAATTACTTTTCTAATAAAACCTTCTTCAAGCGACCAGGAAAAAACGGGATTTTTGTTACATTTTCTTCAAAGAAATTGGTCGCTCATGGAGGGAGTTCAACTGGGATGGTATCTGAACAGAGGTAAAATGAGTATTGAGCCTATGGGAATAAATTTCGCTTCATGAAAAAATGGTCGTTCAGGGAGGTGGTCGCACAGGGAGGTTTCACTGTATATGCAATTATAAATAAAATAAAAATAAAATGAAATAAATAATGCATGGTTAATGATCAAAAGATTTAAAAAAAGAAATGAAATCAAATGAAATATGCTATTTGATGCAGAATTTATGGAGATAAAATCGAAAAACTCACGTTTTTTTCATATTAGAAATATCCTGTATATCATAGGTTTTAATTCCGAAACAGATGTGACTTAAAATAGATGAAAATGATGTCACTCTGAAGCAACTGTTATCAAAAGTTTCCCTTTTATGAATAAAAATGCAACTTTACTTTTAATCTGTTTTAAAATCCAATCTACCTAGTTCTTGACATTAGTTTTCAATCAGAATAAACAGAATTCAGAATTTCGATAATTCAGAAACTGTGTAATCCAGTTCCATTTTCCGGCAAAGTCAGACTATTTTTCAGAAAATACTTTGGAAGTTAGTGTTTTGAACCACACTTCCAGTCGGCGACAGTGAGGGAAAGGAAACAAAATGCAATCTTGAGACAACAATCGCTTTTAACTCAAGATGTAAATTCATTTATCCAAAAATGAAAAAACTTCAACGACCTTAAATAGCCATTTAAGTTTTTTATCTAGTAAAGCAGAGTGTGTGTGTGCGTGTTGAGAGGTGGGGGGTGGGGATGTAACTAAAATACCAATATAGGTAACTTTCTGACATATAATTACTTGCCGCTGAAAAAATGGGAATTTTTTTCAAAAAAAAAAAAAAAAAAAACGCTGTTTATTACTTTTTTTACAAAAAGAAAGTATTGAATTCGTGAAAATTTTCTACTTCCGGTTTTTGACGGATTTATACGTTTTAGAATGTCCTGAAAACGATTTGATGGTTTTTAGAAAATGTCTGGCTGTGAGTCTATCACTCTGTATGTGACAAAAATTTTGTGGGCGCTCTATCTCAAGAACTAATGCACATAATTTCACAAAACTTTAGATTCAGTTAGACCTTAAGATATTAATAAAACTTACTTCCATTGTCACACGAAGACTAAACAGAAGTGCATGAGACACTGAAAAAAAAATTATGAGAAGAAAATTCTGACAGAATTTTCTAGATCTTTTTTTGTCTTGTTACCCTTTTATTGGTTAGATGATACAATGCATAGTAAAACACTATTGAGCTAAGTTAAAAAAAGCAATAAAAGGATATATTCTGCTCGAACATGATCCGCGACAACAAACCCCACCCTCTTAATGACTAAAAGGGGGGGGGGGAGCTAGAATGGAGCAATTCTTCGTGATTTTGTTCGGATTCGCAGGGATTCAGAACTAAGCGCTGACACTATTCAACTCCTGTATGATCCCCTACATTTCTCCCTCTTACTGGTTTTCGGCTAAAATCTTTTCGGCTCTAAAGGAACAACCCAACAACGGTCCAACCTTTAGCTTCTCAGAATACTGCTCTGATACGCTCCAAATTTGAGGGGTCTCTGTACCTCCCGATTGCCAACTACAAGGAAAGGGCATGTTTACAAATACTTCTGTCAACCATTTTACTACTACATTTTCCTTTTAACGATCATTGTTGTAGGAATCGTCATGGCGACTTAGACCAATCAGATTGCCCGAACTCATGTGTACAGTAGGAGTCATAAAGACGGACATGTATTTCTCGCCACAATAATTTATCCCACAGTGACGTCAGCTGCCCTGTCCTTATATCCTAACGCCACAATTCCCAAGCCAACCCTTTTATTCCCAATGGTTTCCCACATACTGCCAACGGTGGGCCAGCAATCTGTGCAACTTGGGAATTCATTTTTGCTTTTAGCAGCTTTCACTTAAATTCACTAGTGGGCTCTACCCTCTACTACTACGCTCTCTATAGCTACGCTCGGGGCTCTATAGCTACGTTTCTGGTCAGACACCGCAGACTCAAAAAACACGGTAATTTGATCGGCTTTTAAAATATTACGAAAGATCGAATTATAATTTAAAAAAAAAACAGTGGAGATATCCCTGTAAGTGCGTTTCCATTCATTTCCCTTTGAATGGGGAATTTTAAGGCCGAATCTCCTGCTATTAAGAGATCCAGATCCAATAGCTGTTTCCGTCTTTTATTAAATAAGATCGGTTAAACTCTTGAAAATAAGTTAATGTAAAACAAATTAAGTAAACACAATCTTTGTCTCCCGGTATTTTTTAACAACGCTATAAGAAAGTTGTTTAAAATAAGACATTTTAAATGTATCGTTTTGAATCTGATGTACTTTTCACTAAAGTTCTCTTTCTCTTTTTAATATTCACGTAAAAATACTTTTGTTTTTAGACTGGAAATATTATTTAAGCTGTCTTAGAACTCACAATAATAGTTAAAATGATCATCTCAAACTGTGAAATAAAAGTCTGGTGTACTTTTAAATTAAATCTGTTTTGCAAAATTATAATTTGGTCATTTTACATGCAACGTAATTTCTCCTATTTACTGCTTTTAAAGCATGGTAAATTTATTATTTTAAAGTTCTCTTTCTCTTTTTAACATTCGCGTGGAAATATTTTTGTTGCCAGAAGGGAAATATTTTTATTTGCACTGCCTTAGAAATGGCAACAGTAGTTTAAAATATCATCTAGAAATGGGAAACAAATGTGTCGTGTAAATATATTTTTAAATTTAAACTGTTTGGCAATATTATTATTTCGCCATTTTAAATATGACGTAATTTCTCCTATTTACGGCTTTTAACGCATATTAATGTATTTATTATTTTAAAGTTTTCTTTCCCTTTTTAATATTCGACTGAAAATACTTTTGTTGCTAGCAAGGAAATATTTTTATTTGTGCTGCCTTAGAAGACAACAATATTTTTAAATATCATCTAGAAATGGGGAGTAAATGTGTCGTGTAAATATATTTTCATATTTAAACTGTTTGGCAATGTTATATTTTGGTCATTATAAACATGACGTAATATCCTCTATTTACGGCTTTTAACGCATATTAATGTATTTATTATTTTAAAGTTTTCTTTCCCTTTTTAATATTCGACTGAAAATACTTTTGTTGCTAGCAAGGAAATATTTTTATTTGTGCTGCCTTAGAAGACAACAATATTTTAAAATATCATCTAGAAATGGGGAGTAAATGTGTCGTGTAAATATATTTTCATATTTAAACTGTTTGGCAATATTATATTTTGGTCATTATAAACATGACGTAATATCCTCTATTTACGGCTTTTAACGCATATTAATGTATTTATTATTTTAAAGTTTTCTTTCCCTTTTTAATATTCGACTGAAAATACTTTTGTTGCTAGCAAGGAAATATTTTTATTTGTGCTGCCTTAGAAGACAACAATATTTTAAAATATCATCTAGAAATGGGGAGTAAATGTGTCGTGTAAATATATTTTCATATTTAAACTGTTTGGCAATATTATATTTTGGTCATTATAAACATGACGTAATATCCTCTATTTACGGCTTTTAACGCATATTAATGTATTTATTATTTTAAAGTTTTCTTTCCCTTTTTAATATTCGACTGAAAATACTTTTGTTGCTAGCAAGGAAATATTTTTATTTGTGCTGCCTTAGAAGACAACAATATTTTAAAATGTCATCTAGAAATGGGGAGTAAATGTGTCGTGTAAATATATTTTCATATTTAAACTGTTTGGCAATATTATATTTTGGTCATTATAAACATGACGTAATATCCTCTATTTACGGCTTTTAACGCATATTAATGTATTTATTATTTTAAAGTTTTCTTTCCCTTTTTAATATTCGACTGAAAATACTTTTGTTGCTAGCAAGGAAATATTTTTATTTGTGCTGCCTTAGAAGACAACAATATTTTAAAATATCATCTAGAAATGGGGAATAAATGTGTCGTGTAAATATATTTTCATATTTAAACTGTTTGGCAATATTATATTTTGGTCATTATAAACATGACGTAGTATCCTCCATTTACGGCTTTTAACGCATATTAATGTATTTATTATTTTAAAATTGTCTTTCTCTTTTAAAATTCACGTGTAAATATAGTTTTTATGACGTAATTTTCTATATTTATCTGCTTTTAATACGAAATCTTTTAATTCTAATTTGAAAGTATTTTTCTATTTATAATAGTCACGTATAAATAAATTTTATAATTTGAAGGTAATATTATTCTTTGCGCTGTTTTTGCCAACAATTTAAAATAATAACTTTTTCTAAAGTATATGTAAAAAATAGCTCTCGAAATTTTGAAAATTTGAATTTAAAATGTAAATAAACTCTCAAAAAATTAGTCAAATTAAAAAAAACAAATGCAATCTGCACACCGGGAACTTCTAATGTATTATCCTTACAAAAAATGGTTAAATTCCTATGTATAGTTTTTGCTCCTATAAAACTTTTTAATGGATTGATTTTGGCCAATTTTAACATTAAATATCACTTAAAATAAATCATTGATTTAAAAACTGTATGCATCAGCGTGTTTATCAAACATTTCTCTATAATACCATCAATTTTCATATTTTTGTATGCTGTAGTTTTCTTAATATTAACGAAGAAAGACCCCCCCCCCCCCGGTCACAAAAAATTCATAGACAGCAGCGATGACAGCGTTAGTTACTTTTTTTTTTAGAATAGAGAGATACTAACAGGGATGTAGTGGAGGGTACGGGGTATACGCCGTGTACCTTCTGGATTTTTTTAAGAAGCTCCGTATACCCTCTGCCTATACCGTATACTCTCTGCGTTTTTTACGACTACAACACTGGATACTAACTGACATAAAGAACATGTTAAGTTCAGTATTTATATTTTTCAGTTTCTAATGCAACTTTTAAAGCATTTGCTGATACTAATAAAAGTAATAAGTTATTTTCTTTTCCAATAATTTAAATTTTGACTACTTTATAGCAAAATATTTGTTTTATCAAAATTTAATTAAGTCTCGCAGACTAGCTGTGGAGAGATAGCAAAGAAAATAATTATAAAATGCCATTTTTATGTCCTTCTGCATATTTCTTATAGGGCAATTCCATCGTAACTGACGTAATATTTTATCATCGAATTTTGTTTTCAAAGCCATGTAGAAAATTTGCTAATAAAGCTAGAACAAATTTTTACAATTTAAAATATTTCTTACTAAGGTCTTAATACCCAAATACCGGTAGATTATTTCAATCTCTCTCTTTGAGTCCCAAAAAATTGCAATTCAAAATTCTGTAATTGACGTAACATAAAATATACAAACATTTTTATGTCTTCATTGAAGTGTAAAAATTATCAAAACTATCCCGTTAGAAAAGTGATTTAATGTTCTCAACAACGCTAAGTAATGCCAAATTATAACAATAACTTGTTTAATTAATTTCTTAATAATAAAAAGGAATAAAATGGCATTTACACGTGTAACTAACGTAACTTTTATTGTGTAACTCTCGTAACATTATGACTTTACAAAGACAATAATGGTACTTAACTTAGTTTGTAAGCAGTAATTTACAATGCCTCTTTATAAGAATTTTTCTATAGAATATACAAATATCAAGTTTTCCAATCATACCCTTAAATTAAACATGTTATAAAACTGATTCCTTCCCAAAAAATTATAATTTTCTGTGGAATTGCCCTATACATTTATTCATAAATGGAAAAACAGTTTGGGACAAATATTTTCTGCAAATATTTCTTTCATGGTATATATATGTATTTTTTCAAAATACAATTTTCAGAACAACAGATTTTTCAGAAATTTTTGTTTAGCTAAAATTAATTAATTTACGCTTTAATTTACTGATTATCTGAAAGATAAATTCTTGTTTTCTCTCACATATTGTAAAAAACATTTGGTTACTAATAAAAAATAAGCAAATGATTTAATAAACTCTTCAGGCTAAAATTAATGTATTCCCAAATTAGAATTAGATTTTTATGTATAAATTTGAAACTTACATTTTTCCATTTTTGTTTTTCCACTTTCATATAGGATTTAAAATATTATAATATTAAAATGATTAGGATTGTAAATATTTTGAGATTTCTTAGTGGGTTCTATATGCAAATTAGCTTAACTTTAATATTGTTTTAGTATAACGATTAATGTGTAATATTATTACATGCTATCTTAATTAATTTTTTGGTTAATATTGTTATATGAACTTGTAAGATAAATTTTGATTCAAAGGTATTTTATATATATACAAGGTGTTTTAAAATTATATGTCAGAAATGTAAAGGCAGGTAGAGGAGACAAAAATAAGGTGATTTCATATACGAATGTGGATGCGGAAATTCAACATTGAAGCAGTAGATGGCGCTGTTGAGTTCGGCGGGTGATAGCGCTGTGCTGGCTTGAATCGTCATTCCCCGCACTGATTTCAAGCAACGTGCATCGTTACACGAATCCGGAGTTTGCCGACATGCATTTCATGTATGGGGCTGCGGAAGGAAATTGAGAAGCTGCTCAAGGTATGTACATAGAATGATTCCCGGGTAGGAATCCGCCGGATTGCTGAACATTAGAGTGTTTTCATCGAAAGTTTTGCGCGAGTGGATCGCTTTATGCATCCAGGTATGATACGGACACTGGATGATATCGCAGAATTTCTGCAATGGAAGAAGCAGTATTATGCACAGTAGAGAATAGTCCTTCACCAAACTCGAAAGCTCTTAAACGTGCATTGGGTGTGAGCCATTTCCTTGCGGAGTCCCATACATGAAATGCATGTCCGCAAGTTTCGCATTGGTGTAACGATGCATGCTGCTCGAAATCCGTGCGGGAAATGACGATTCCAGCCGGCGAAATGCTTTCATCCACCGAAATCAACAGCGCCCTGTGCTGCCTCAACACTGCACTTTCACACCCACATTCTTATACAAAATACGCTTATTTAGGACCCCTTTACCTGCCCTTATATTTTTTACATATAATTTTGAAACAACCTGTATATGTATTCAAGCGACTTGGTTTTTCACAAAAGAGGAAAAGCTTACACTGTGTTTAGAAACTTTCAGGCACCGCACAGAATAGTTCAGAGTGCGACTACCGCTTTGGCCATACTTACAAAAACAAAATACAAATAATTAGTTTCTCATGTAAGCATTTCACTAGAATTTCTTCTAAAATACCCCTTACATGCGAAAATTATTTTTTCCATTCCAAACTTATGAACGCCTTGTAAAACTAATAAAAAATAATTAAGTAATAATGTAAGTATATATAAGTAATATAAGTAAGTATGACTAAAAGTACAAAAACTCTTACTTTGAAAAATTGCCTTATTTTTTAACCACTTCAGAAATAACGTCTTTTATTCTTTCAAAATTTGTATTATTATTATTATTATTTTAGTGGGTGAGCTATTTGGTCGCACACTTGCAGTAGCATTTTGGAATCCTGGAATATTTTCACATTGTCTCTGAGCTCCAAAGACATGTTTTGCAACAATTGACCAAAAGTTTTCAGTGGGGTTTTAACTGTTAGTCCAGGCATTAGGTGCTCAAAAAGGACAAATAGGGGAAAGTTTTGGTGTAGTTTTGATATTTGGTGCCTTCATGTTTTGTGGGTCGCTGAACACAAATCTGAAGTTTGCCAACAAAATTTATCCCGGGAAACACGTTTTTTTGGGAAAAAACGGTATTTTCTTTGTTTTTTTTCAAAAACTTCAAAATTATACATTTTACGTAAAAGTCCTCAATGCATAAATTAAAGAAGATAAATTTTTCTACATTTTATGTATTAAAAGTTTTTTTCTCTGATCAATGGTTTAGCCGTGACAACGCCACAAAAATGGGAGTGAAAACCAAACAATTCAGAGAAAACGGGAATTACGCCGCTGTACGTAGATTTAACATGAAAACTGACCATTTTACACAAGCATTGACTATAAAGTACACTAAAGATTATATAAATGACTATATTTTACAATGAAGTTGCTGATAATAAATAAGACGACACATTATGAATCATTATTTAATTATAAATAAACATGTACATTAGTAACTACATTTATTTAGAAAACAAAAAAAAAATATTATTTCCACTTTCTTTTACTTGAGGGTCCCTGCTTTTCACCGACATCTACAGCATAGAAAATAGACGCATGGAATTAGTGGGTGTTTTTATTACTACCAACAGTATAAAATAAATGTTTTTTTAATAAAAAATATTTGATACCTTCTGGCATGATTTTTTCTTGACATTTTAGTTCAAGTACCATTATTTTAATCAAAGACAGCAGAATTTAAGTTAGTCACATAAATAAACTTTTGCACCATTAAGCAACGGCATCAAGATTTAAAATGTAACGAAAATGTGAATTTGGTTGAAAATATTTTGTTTACAGAGGAAAATTACAATGAAGAGCACATGAAGTTTTGCAAGAGCGAAATGTTTAAATTTATGACCAAATTTGGACAAAAATTGCCAGTTGTATGTAGATATATCGGGACAAAATCATTTAAAATATATTACTTGGCTGCAAATTCTGAGTGTTTACAAAATTGATCCAGACAAATTCTCCAAATTCAGATTTGATACAATGCAAAACATAATGTAGGCATTTTCTCATGATATATTAATCATGATATCTTAGGATTCCCTATCTTTACATAAAGGTTCCTGTTAGGTTTCCTTTAAGGTTTGTGCAGAAATAAATATGAATATACAACAGAACATGCAACACAGCAATTTTCATTAATGCTATCGAATGTTTGTCCCGTACCTTAAATTTTAGAAAAAGAAATTTTACAATTTGTTATAATAATACAAAAATAGTTTTATCATTTTAGCTTCAATGCTGTTAAGAAAGTATCATTAAAATTAACAAAAAGAATGTAAAATCATGCGCCAATCAGATTATGGAACATTTTTGAACGCATTCGGACTACTATAATAAAACTTCATAGTTTAATAACGTGAAAAACGATGTCTAAGCAATAATTTGTAAAACATATAACACGTTTGAAAACACAATTTCAACCAAAATCGAAAACATAGCTGAAAATTTTGTACATTCCTGTATATGAACTATAGATTTATCATATAATTCACAATATGCTAAAATTTAGAACTGTTAGTGAACGCATAGCACAGTTGAAAATTCCTCGTTAGCAATTTCCGGCAATAAGCGGGTATATAGATGTCTTGTGCAGCCCTATACATCATTTATAGAATTTATACACGCTAAATAGTATGTAATTTTTAAAATTTTAAAAAGAGTTCCACAACTGAAAACGCACTTCCATCAATTATTGTTCATACAGAGAAAAATATAACTGATTTATTTTGTGTGTCCCTGTATATGAAAGATCAATGGCACATCATATTCAATAGTAAGCATCTTATAGAGCACCTCGGAGATATATATCAATTTAAATACTTTTGAAAAGGTGTAACATGAACAAAATACACCACAAACAATTTTTCTCCATAGACCGTAATGTAACATAATTCTTTTTAGTGTCCCTGTAAATGATCGATTAATACTACCCATACCATATTCTATAAGAAATCATCTTGTAGTGCACTTCATAGATATGTATATAAATTTCAAAGTGTTTGAAATTATGAAACATTATTAAAAACCACCATAAACGATTTTTCCCCATAGGCCGTAATATAATGAAATACTTTTGAATGTCCCTGTAATGAAATTATGACTGCTACACGCAACATTTTACAATACCTAACATTCAATAGTGAATATCAATAACATTTTTCAATTTCATGGCGATGCGACTATATTGACGGCGAAAATAATTTTGGCCAGCTAGAATCGGTAAATCACCCACCGTGCACTGTCGTAATTCCCGTTTTTTCAGAATTTTTTGATTTTCACACCCATTTTTGCGGCGCTGTCACGGCTAAACCATTGATCAGAGAAAAAAACTTTTAGTACGTAAAATGTAGGAAATTTTATCTTCTTTAATTTATGTACTGAGGACTTTTACGTAAAATGCATAATTTTGAAGTTATTTTGAAAAAACAAAGAAAATCCCGTTTTTTTCCTAGTTTTTTGCCAAAAAAACGTGTTTCCCGAGATAAATTTTGTTGGCAAACTTCAGATTCGTGTTCAGCGACCCAAAAAACATAAAGGCACCAAATATCAAAACTACACCAAAACTTTCCCTTATTTTCTACCAAATGGCTGGACTATGTGTTGTTTGGAAGTCCTTTTGTTACAGAAATTCCTTCATCTATCTCGCCATGGACGAGAATGCTAATGGAATTGCCATCTTACTCTAAAATTATTTCTCAATCTGAAATTTTCCCATTGTCAATCAAAGATTGCTCCCGCACGTAGTTTACTTCCTTCTGTGTTTTTTTTTTTTTCCTACAAAAGCGAGATTTAATTTTACATAATCTGAAAATGCGTCCCAATCCAAAGCAACATTGATCATTCACTCATCTGTCTGCTATACACAACCTTTTGCTGGTTCATATTAGTAATTTTTGCGGATACCCGTACGGTTCTAGATGAATATTACCTCATTGAAACACAAAATGTTTAGACATTCTTCGTTCCAAGCCTTTTGTGTATTTCAAATGAGCGTTTCAAGCCTGTTTTACCAATTTTAGCTTTATTGGTTTTAAGTACAAAATATTTTCCGATTTTCCCACTTTCTCTATACAGTAAACTTGGATTACCGGACATCCCCACATTGTTTTTTTTCTATTTGTGAACATGACAATTTATGGCCTGTGGTACATCAAATTATGATTAGTGGATTGTGAACTTGAGCTCAAAATGTCTATAGGAATTCTTAGCTCCAAGTCTTTGGTACATTGCAGATGTACGTTTCAAAACTATTTCTCTAACTTTAGCTTTATTGGCTTTAACGTATAAGATATTTTTCTGTGTTTTTCATTTCTTTATATAGTAAACTTGAATTACAGGATGTTCTCCTCTGTTTTAATTTGTAAACACGACAATTTATGGCCTACGGTACATCAAATTATGATTCGTGCATTGGTTGGTATTCAGAGAATTTTTTTCAGCCATATTCGTCACAATGTAAAAAAAAAAAAGAAAAAAGGTTTTGAACGATACACATGAAAGCTTCATTTTTAATTCCATGCAGTTAGACAATTTTGATTTTTACTTCACGTATCAATGCTCTGTGATGGGTTTACTATTAAATTCGAATAAAAAACGTATACTTAATACAAATGTTGCGAATATATTTAAATTAATATAAACCAGAAAGTTATTTGAAAGTTTTAAGAACGTGTTGAAAAAATTTCGGAATGAAACCAATTCCATATTTTCACAAAATTGATTTCCTGTGAATCTTTATTTTTGTTTAATATTCGATACTTTTAAAAATTTATCCATTTTCATTAAAAAATATAAATGCACACCTGTTCAAAGAAAAAAATTTTAAATGCCTCGAATATTTGAAATGCAGTGTAAAATAAAATCTTTTATTTAAGGAAAAAACATGTGAACTAATTAATAAAAATATGCAATCGAAATTTAAAATGTGCATACAGTATAATAATTTAGGTCTTTAAAAGTGTATTTTTTAATATCATTTTAATTTTAAAAGGAAATAAAATTTATTGTCTTCAATTTTATTTCGAAAGTATCAATTCCTAATCTCTTAAAAGTAAATTGTAGTAAAATGAAAGTAACTTGCATCAAAGATTTATTTGTGAAGTTATAATCCTTTTTTTTTTCTTTTTTTTTTCAAGTTTTAAATTTTTTTCTTTTTTAAAACAATATAATTAATTTAACTTGAGTGAATAATTTTATTTGAACTTCATAAAATACATTTTAAATGAGATAAATTTAAAATGAAACGTGCCTTTTAATAAGATGGGTCTTCTAAAATCCCTGCCGGCCCAGTCTACAGGCGGAGGTAGATTTCGAAGTTAAGTATACTAATTTCACCAACAAAAACTAAATCATGATTAGAGATAAACCTACTTTAACAATTTTATCTGCCCGCTTTTAACGAGTTCTTATTTCATTTTTATATAATAGCTGGTTTTATCAGAATCATGTTAAGGCGGTATTCAAAAAAATACTTTTCAATGCTCAACAACTCGCAATTTTCTGGCACATTTTCAGATTCGTTTTTAACAGAAAAAAATATGAAACTTGCTGACGTGATTTTTGAAGAGATTTATAAGCAACCTGTGTTTTTATTTTTCGTTCAATTAATTAAAACTTGATTTATAAACAATTATTTTCTCAGTAGGATAATATATTCCGTTTTTAACATAATCGCTTCGGAAAATTCTGTTCAAAATGCCCACTTCGGCATCATTTTTTGAAATATATTCTGCCTCTATCAAAAAATCGATCATTACGGTACATTATATAGTTTCTCAATAAGTGAATCTACCAATTGGATGCGTTTGAGAGCAAAAATGAATTTAAAAATGAGTAAGCAGTTTCGATTTGAATACACCCTTAATAAGATGATTTTTTTCTTCAACCGCTATGTGTTTTTAATTTGTTTTTGCTGTAAGAATTGGTCCTATCAAAAACTTGTCTATATAAATGTTATAGACAATATTAAGAAGATATGTGATAAATTCATGGGAATTTTATATCTTGTGAATTGACGGAGTTATGGATTTTTTTCTTCTTCAACCCCCCTTTTTGTTTTCGTTTTTATTTTTTTTTTCGGTATGAATTGGTCCTATCAAAAACTTGTGAGTATAAAAGTTGTAGATAATATTAAGGAGATTTACAATAAAATTAATTGGATTTGATATCTTGAGAATGGACGAAGTTATGAATTTTTTTCTCCTAAAAACCCTATTTTTTGCGCCCCTTGAGCCCATTTTTAATTTTATCAAAAATCTGTGATACATAAATTGTTGGCCCTATTTTTAGAAGTAATAAAAACCTTAAACTGATTTGATATGTACAAAAATTAAGAAGTTATGGGTTTTTTTTGGTTTCACAAAACCCCTCCCTATTTCCATCCCCTTGGTCCGATTTTGAACATTAACGAACTTGACAGAGATATTATGCCCCTTGATTTTATCTATCAGTTTGGAAGAGATTTGTGCAGAATTGTGGAAGTTATCGCGTAAAGAAGAAAGTTATATGCATATATAGATAGATAGATTAATAGATAAAAATTTTTACTGGGGGTGGTTTTGGGTTCTAGGGGTCATGATCGGTGTACATCTGCAAAAAATTTTCAGAAATTCCAATATAGAGGAGAATGTAATAGGTAGTATTTCATATGAAATCTACCTAAAAAGGATGTTATTTCGAAGGATATGTATATTCAATTTCTATCTTCTTTTCGTTTTAAATGTTTTAAATTAAATAGAAAATCAAAACAACAGTCATAAGTAGAATAACTTTATACAAACCAGACAGTGGTTTCGTAGCAGTATAAATTATCAAACCTCAATCCCTTGGCTACGCGCATGTTATTTTTTTTCTAATAATTACCAGTTGTTTTACATAACAATTGTATATATTTGCAGCGCACATTTATCTCTTTAAAATAGTTCTTCAAATTGCTCTCTACCATTTAAGTAATTTAATATCAAAAAGTTGTGATCATTCTTTAAAATATATGAGACATTTGCACAATATTTTGACTTTTAAGTCCCTGAATAATAAATTTTATTTTAGTACATATTCTTGGGGTTTCTTATTTCTTATTCAGGAAAAATCCCACTACATGACTTCATAACAATATTAATGAGATAAATAAGTTTTGGACGATGCTGGGGGTCCAAATATACCACAAAATTCCTATATAGTCCCATGTCCCTGATGCTGATTTTTAAGCTTGGAGCTGTCTGTATAAAACTGTTTCAATAAAAGTAATTCGATGTCATTTTTTTTTCAGAAACTGGGACTGTTTTTTTTTTATAAATATGTAGCAAAAAATTAACCTGAACACATTTTTGCGGTTGTTATTATTTTTTAACTCTGTCCCTGGGTTTTAGATTCCTTGCCATCCCGCTTGCTAAAATTATACAGAAAATTCCTTCAGATGCAGCCACAGAATTTTTCTCAACTTTTTTCTCATGCAGAAGTATGCTAGAGAAAGAATGTCTAAAATTCTTTGATAGGAAATTTACTGCAAAATTTAAATCAGCATTTAAATATCAATTTCAAGCATGTGGCTTTATTGGTAGTCTTACCGTCCCCAAGGTTTATTCCTGCACTTTTCGAGGTAATTAAAAAAAATAATAATAATTTAGTCTTATGTAAATAACTGTTTCTAAAAATAAATTAACATTGTGGCCATCACTAATTTTCTTTACCGTCCCATCCTTACCATCCCTTTTTTTCTCCTTACAGTCCCATTTTTCCTATACCGCCCGCTTTTTTTCTCCCTTACCGTCCCTTCTTTAACCCCCCTTTAATGTTATACCAAAATTTTGTACTAAAAATACTACATTGTTATAATTTCTTATTTCAATGTCCTGTGTGTACTATGCAAATTCATTATAAGTAAAAATTTAGAAAAAAAAACAAAAAGTTATACTGGTAAAATGGTAAGGAAAATTAAACTCGCAAGTTTAACTTAAACCTCAGTTAAATAAAAAAAAAATTAGCCGCTGACCATTTTTTCTTTATTTTGAATGATTAAGGCATTCATCTATAAGTTTAAAATGTTATTTTATTAAGTTTAATTTCACAAGATTTTTATTTCCGAAAGTTAAAAAATTGTGAGAATGCCTCATATGCATTCCGCACGAAAACTTATTAATAACGGAAAGGGCCCTCAGGGATCGAGTGGTTAATACACCTACGCTAATAATACACCTGGCGCTAATAGCTTGGGACCGTAGGAGAAGTGCCGGGTTCAACTCCCGGTGACTCCGTTGCGCACTCTTTGTGGAGTTCCCGAATGTAATCTTCAGGTGTTGTCTATTTATTTGTGCCTATCCGGTTTTTATATCGACGACGGCTTATAAGCGAGAACTTGATCTAAAGCATACAAGTCGGGTGTATGCGTTAAATAAACAAACAAAAAATAAATAAAACAAAGAAACGTGCGGATGTTTAATTTTCAACATATTTTGAAAGGACTGATTGAAAAGTTAGAAGACAAATTATCCACTTCGTATTGATTATCTTAAATTATTTGACTTTCTTTAGCCTAATTAAACCATTTACATTTACGTAGATACTATTTATATCATTAAATAATAAATAAATGAGCAATACCTGCATTGATTTGCACAAGCTAAATATATCAAACAAACAAGACTACAAATCTGTTGATATTTGCAATTCACAGACATAATTTCGTATTGATTAAATATGAAAACCGATAAGAATATTAATATCTTTGTGCATATAGTTTTAATTAATTAATCATCTGAACGTAAAATCAATTAATGAATAACAAGATCATTTCTCAGTGAAATAAATTATTGTTAGCAATATTCTTAAATAATGCCACGAGCAAATAACCGCGGTCATGTTTTATCCGCGCGTTAACCTAAATTCGAATTGTAAAACGAATAACTACAGATTTTCTCTTCTTCTACAAAGCTTTTACTATTCTTTCTCGAATGCCGGGGCAAATAAGTAACATGGCAACTATAATAAAAATCTCGTGTTTTTTTTATTTGTTTGTTTGTTTTTTTGTTGTTGATGTTGTTGTTGTTGTTTTACGTTTTGTAGACATGAAAAGAAAAAAAAAGCGTAAAACAAAGGAGAACGTTAATTGTGAAAAATGTATGCACTATGTGAAAATTTTATGTATGTGAAAAATTTTTGGAAAAATGCGAAATTCGGAAACGTAAAATTAAAGCTTTACTGCAGCAAGATTATAATTAATGCGCTTTTCAATTTAAGGGGTCTTGTACCTTTTAAACGCGTCGAAAATTAACGAAAAACTTCAAAGTTTGAATTAGTCTATCTTGAAATCCTTTTTATGTATGAACATGAAATTTTGGATATTGATTAAACAGATTGTGCTTTGTAATATTCTACCATTAGAAATTTATTAACCCTTTACAGAATTTGTGTATTCTTGAAATCAAAATAGCTCCTTTTTTACCCCATAAGTCATTGCGCGCATGATATCTTGAGAAAGTATGTATGGATTGGGATGAAATTCGGTAAAGATACTAAACATATATGTGTGTTTAAAATGATCTACTCTTAGGCTAAAATTATTTCATTAACTATGTAAAAAAAAAAAAAAATGTATTTTTAATGAATAAAAATAATCATAACTAAAAATATTACCATTGTAAATATTTAAAAGTAGATCATTTTAAACACACATATTTGTTTAGTATATTTACCAAATTTCATGACAATCCATACATACTTTCTCAAGATATCATGCGCGCAATGACTTATGGAATAAAAAAAAGAGCTATTTTGATTTCAACAATACACAAATTCTGTAAAAGGTTAATAAATTTCTGTTGATAGTATTTTACAAAGCACAATCTGTTTAATCAATAACCAAAATTTCACCTTTATACATAAAAAGGTTTTGAAGATAGAGTAATTCAAACTTTGAAGTTTTTCGTTAATTTTCGACGCGTTTAAAAGGTACAAGACCCCTTAAATATTTTGAAAACATCTATTATTAAAAGCTAGAAGAAGTGGAAGCGTGACCGACATTTCCGGAGGGATTTCATTATGTTATTCTACATGGGATTACTCAATACATGGGGAAAACATAGCAATTAGATAAATAAATATATTTTTTTGCGATATATATTTGAACACAGTAATGCTTATTAGTAGTCAAGTCACACACCACGTCTGCTCCATATTAACAGCAAGACTGACATATTTGATGAAATATCGCCGCCAAGTTTAGTACCAAATATAAATCGCCATAAATAAGTTATGATAATTTATTAATAGAAGCCCAGGGGTGTAGTGGTCAGAGCATCTGGCTACCACGCAACATGTCCAGAGTTCGGCTCCGAGCTGTTCAAGGTTCACTCAGCCTTTCATCCATCCCTTCGGGGTCGATAAAATGACTACCAAGCTTGCTTGGGAACTAAATACTATGGAGTGAATCCCGCGCGTTATGCTAACCACCTGACAGGGACATAGGGTGTATAGCAGCACTTCAGGGCTCATGGTCAAGAAAACAGGGTTGGTCACTGTAGGCCCTGATAGTTAATGGATGGTAACGCCGCAAATTTAGTTTTTTTTATTTATTTATTTACTAATAGGGCGAAAAAAATACAATATTTTTCAGTAAGTATAATTGAGGACATTTCCTATTTAACTTACTTTTAAATTTTACTTTTAACTTACGTTTAACTACTTTTCCTATTTAACTTATTTTACTTTTCACCTGTCATACTTGATGGGATTTCACCTAGTAACAAAATAAAGGGTTTAATACCTTCTATTTTTATTAAAATCTAGTTTAAATTCTATCAATATGTCTATCCTAATTTTCGTTTTATAAATATCCTTTGTTGTTATAATTATTATTATTATTATTATTGTTATTATTATTTTTTTAATATTATCATTATTATTCCAAAATATCAGAACAAAACAATACACAAATTAACCCTTAAATACCGGGTGTTGCTTTTCGGCAACATAACCAATTTAGGCTTCTAAAATACTATTAGAATAATATTGAAGCTATAATGCCTAATGTTGCCAATAAAATACATTCTGAAAATATTATTAAATCGATTTTCAACATGTAGATAGCAACACTTGTGCTGCTTAAGAATAAAGAGAGATTTATTTTTTCAATTGTTGCTACTTGTTCTTTTTATTTTGTTTGGAAGCTTGCGGGATACTCTATTTTGTTCTGCAGTAAGCAAGTAAAATTTATTTCTTATTATAGTTCCTAAAATTCTTGTGTGTTTAATATTATAGAATTTTATCAAGGAAAATTATTTTTCCAATTAAAGACCAGTATTGCCGATTAGTAACAAACTGTTTTTTAGCCGTAAACCATACTTAAAACAAAATATGATTTTTTAAGTATTTTTCCCGTGATTTATTTAAAAAATGAAATCCGAAAATCATTATTACAATGATTTTTGAAAAGTCAGGCATTTAAGCGTTAATTGATTTATTGCTTGTTTTGATTTAGTTGAAGCAATTCGTCTAAAGGAAATCCACCAAGGGATATAAATGCGCCTTTTTTAGAGTGAGATGTATTTTGTCTTACTCAAATGTGAATATGATTTCTTTTATATATTTTTCTACGTCACCAATAAGTTTGATTGCGCGTTGTGTTTTTATGAAGATTCATTTATTTCTATGAAGATTTCTTACTATTATAAAGACTTTAGTTTGAAACTGAAAATTGTTGCTCTATAAGACTGAATATCAAAAACCAGGTAAGAGAAATAATTTATTAGTCTAAAGTATTTACCTGACTTTACTTTTTCAAATATTAAATTTATATTCACAATTCATTAATATTTAGATTACGAAAATAGTTTCATAGGTTAAATGGAATAGGAAAAAAGACATTTAGTACTTTTGTGTATTGTAGATTTTTCTCTTTTCTGATTTAATGAAAAGTAGCATACATGGTATTTTCTCTGCTCGTAATCCACGATGTATTTTAGTTCTTTATAAGAGCTTCACAATGTTAGTTGCATTTATAATATAATTTGAAATGCTGCTGTTGTGTCCATTTTAATAAATAAAAAAATTTCGAAGAACTGGTGTTTCTTCTTTATAACAATTTTCGGCTGGTTTTTTTTTCTGTTTTTTTTTTTTTTTTTTTTTTTTTTTTTACAAAAGACTTTCATTGTTCTTCCTCGTTTATACTCATTTTAAACTCTCTTTGTCAAAGAATTGTGTCCAATTTCGAAATTTTCCAGTTTTCCAAACGATAACCTGCCTGTGAAGCAAACAGACAGCATCTCAAGTTTCACGAGAAGGGGCCTATCATCGTTTTTCTTTATGACCCTTCAATTTCTACAGCTGTGTTTTATAAAATTTAATTTACTTTAGATATTTATTTTATAAATAAAATTTAAATTCATAAACTTACAAAAATGTTTTTTTAAATAAAAGTTTAGTTTATAAAGTTTTTTCTTTTCTTTAAGCGTACTACAGATACTGCATAATGGACAAAAATTGGCAATTGTGTTAAAAATTAAAGAAGAAAAATGAAAATGAAAATTGTAGAGAAGGTAAGGTATGGACACCAACAAAATATGTTTCGTCTCCAAAAAGAAAATCGGGCTAAATCAACAGTCCATAAGAAATGCACTAAATCAGATACCCATAAAATATTTTTCATTCTCCCTCTCCCCCCCCCCCCCCTCTAAAAAAGTAATAATCGAAAAAAAATCTCCCCAAATGAAGAATCCATAAGAAATACACAAAATCGGATTCCAGCGAAATATCTTACAACCACAAAGAGAGCTAATTTGCTTCGAAATCTTTGTACGATGCAAAAATTAAAATTTGTTATAATGCTTTTTAAAGACTATAAAAATTAGGGACTCTGCCCCCTACGAGCTACGCTCGCCAACTTCCCCCCCCCTCCCCCCGTTCAGACTCTAAAAATCCGTTAATTTGATTGGCTTTAAAAGATTACGGAAGATTGAATCATAATTAAAAAACCAGTGGTGATCTCCCTGTAAACGAGTTTCCATTCATTTCTCTTTTGCTTGGGATTTTAAGGCCAAATCACCTGAAGTCAATTGCTGTTTTCGTGTTTGATTAAATAGGATTAGTTAAACATCTGAAAATTAGCTAATATAAAATGAACTAAGTCAACAGAGTGTTTGCTTTCCGGTATTTTTTAATAATGCTATAAGAAAATAATTTTAAACGATATGTTTTAAATCTGATGTAATTTTCCTCAAACTTTTCTTTTTGTAATATTCACCTGGAAATATTTTTATTGTTAGAAAGAAAATATTATTATTTGCGCTGTCTTAGAGTTGGCAAAAATAGTTTAAAAGATCATCTAGAAATATGAAATAAATCTCCCGTGTACGTGTAAATATATATTTTAATTTAAACTGTTCGGCAATGTCATTATTTGCCATTTGAAATAGGACGTAATTTCGCCAGCATTTACTACTTTTAACACATATTAAACAATTAATTATTTTATAATTTTCTTTCTTTTTAAATACTCACGTGTATAAACAATTTTTATGACGTAATTTTCAATATTTTCCTGCTTTTAACACGTAATTATTTAATTCTAATTTCATAAGGGGGTTTTCTGTTTACAATAGTCACGTCTAAATAAATTTTTTATTTAAAGAACATGTTATTCTTTGAGAAGTTTTTACAATTGGCAACAATTTAGAATACTAACCTTTTCTAAAATATGTGAAAAGTATCTCTGTAAATGCTGAAATTTTGAATTTAGAATGGAAATAAACCCTCAAAAAATGAGTCAAATTAAAAAAAAATAAACGCAGTCTGCACACCAGAAGCTTCCAATGAATATCCTTAGAAAAAATGTTTAAATTCCTATGTATAGTTTTTGCACCTATAAAACTTTTTTAATGGAACGATTTTGACCAACTTTAACATTAAATAGTTCTTAAAATAACTCTTCGATTTAAAAACTGCCTGCTTCAGCGTGTTTATCAAACATTTCTCTATAATACCATCAATTTTCATATTTTTGTATGCAGTATTTTTCTTAATATTAATGAAGAAAAACCTCAACTCACAAAAAATTCATTTACAACGGCGGTGACAGTGTTAGTTACATTTTTTTTTAGATTAGAGAGATTAATAAAATTCCGAATTTTTCTTTTCAGCTTTCTTTGTAAGCCTTCTGTGACTCGTGTTTGATTCTGATCTACAAATAGATTCCCGAAATTTTGATGATGCATTTAACTGTTTCTTTTTTTACGCCTTAATTCATAAATGAATAATAAAACAACTAAATTAATTATACTCTCAAGACCATCAATAAAAGAGATAAAAATTCTTTTATTATTATTATGAAACGAAATGCATCTTTCTAATTTAGTATCTAATATACACCATGCCTTATATGCACATCCTCATATCCTTCCAGGGAAAAGCATGCATTTTTCAAAATTCTAAAAGAGTCTCATTATCATAATCATCTAAAATTCGAATCAATATATTTTTCTCCTTTTATATATATATATATATATATATTTTTTTTTTTTTTTTTTTTTTTTTTTTTTTTGCTTGAGTGATAGAATTTTTCTCATTTAATAAATAAACAGCACGTTAATTGCAAATACTTTCAAGTTATAACGCGTTTAAAAAATAGTTTAAAAAGGTGAGAAGTTAATTAGTTTCTCATTTCATATTCTAAAAAATATATAATCTAAAGTTCTCATTAGCGAGTATCGCGTTTCAGTTATTTCAAAGTAAATTGTGACAAATCGTAAATATTTTGCAAGTTAGATTTATTTTACCCTCCTAATATTTAAATAAAGTATTTTAAGTCACGTCTTTACATATTCATGTTTGCATAAAAATTAATATAAGGGATTTTTTTTCTTTTTCCCCTCACAACATTTGTGTTCGGCGGTCAAGGAGAAAAAAAAAAGTTTTATTTTTTTTTATACAATATGTATTTATTTATTTATTTATTTTAAATAAAAGTAATGCGATAACTTACCCTGGTAGCCTTACATTATGACATATCTTTATGGGTCTCAAGAAATCCTGTTTAAGAAAACAGTTTCTTAGTACTGTAAAATTTGTATAATATTAATGCTATGAATCTCCATTAAAAATTCTGAGCTGACCCACTAGACGTTACTTTGATTGGATAATGATAATGAAATACACCTAAAAATGGTGTTGAATGAAGACATTTATCCCTGGGAGGGTTTTAGTGTTAGTGTCTCCATTACTTTCGGCATCGCACATCCTCGAATTTCTATGATATTATATATGTTTTTAATCTTTCCAAACGCACCTAATGTTGTGAGCCTCACTCACGAATTCGTATGATTTTTAAACAAAAATCTATCCAAATGAACCTAGAGTTGGAGTCTCGCTGTCTGTTTACAGCAGGGCGTGCTATGCACGCTCCAGTCTGTTTTTGAAAACTGACCATGAATTTATATGATTTTATATTTATCATACGACAATCTTTCTAAACGAACTATGGCTCTCCGTTATAGTGATTATCTGTTTATTTTCTGACATTTATGTACATTAAAATTTCAATTCTGACCAAAAGTTACCGAGAAAATCTAAATGATAAAAAACGAGCCCCGCTCCTCACTCTTTTAAATCACTAATGATATCTTCCAGTATTCGTAACGTGTCTCGAAAGCACAATTCTATTAAAACACAAAATGCTATCTGGAAAGGCACAGAGAAGTCTCCAGCGAGTTCGTGAAACGATTTCCAAAAACTATTTTTTTTTAAATAGTAAATAGTATTTTTTAAAACCAAAGATAACGTTAGAACCGGAAATATAACATGGATACGTAGTTATTTTTTGTATTATTATTTATTTGTTTGTTTGTTTTATTTCTATCCGGAAAAAGGGGAGAGCCTTTTGAAAGTGCGAAAAAAACGGAACAGGTGAAAACAAACAGGAAATCTACCTCAAAAAAAATTATTTTTTAGATAGTAAGTATTGATATTTTTTTTTAACCAAAGATGCCTTTAGAGTCTGAAAGGTACTCTGAATAAGTGGGTATTTTTTATTTTTTGCATTTATCTTCAAAACATTGGCAGAAAATATGAAAGCACTATGAAATCGTACTTCGGGAAAAAAAGAAATATACATGTATACTGAAACAGTAATTATTATTGTTATTATTACAATTGAAAAAATATACCATTAGAAATAGAAAGTGCACCACATAAGTGATTTACGTGTGTGTTAGTGTTTCCACATTGGACTCGCTGTGATGGCAATTTAAAACTGCAGAAAAAGAGGAAATCGTGAAAACTAATACGCAATGGAGTTCCATAAAAAATGTCTTATGAAATAGTAAAAGAATATTTTTTGGTTACCGTTAAAACTGTAAACTTACAACGAAAAGGTTCTTTAATTTATAACTCCACGGCGCACTCGGCGACTGCAATTTCAAAATACACACACCCTGGAACACTTTGCCTGCTTGAGGAGCCGATTAAATCTCGGTTAGGTGCAAACCCAATTAGCGGCATGAAAGAAGTTCGCTATTTTGTGATGTTCATTAGGAATTGTAATTAATTACGCGGATAATTATCAAAAATCTAAAAATTGGCTTCGAGATGCATAACTTCAGGAATAAATCTTGTAGCTCTGCAGGCAACGGTCTCTTTATAGCACAGCATACTTAAACAGACAAAAAAAACATCAATTTTTATCATTATAGGTTTTGAGAAAGAATTACGTGGTTTTTTAACACTTTCCAATAAAGTTGAAAAGTGTTTATGCATTCGGTTTGTCTGGCCGTCTGTCCAAGCTCTAACTCCCGTAAATATACTCCGATTTTCATGCAATTGATAAAGGTTATTTGGGTCACCAAAGCATGTTTGATATTGTTTGTGAAGTATGTAAGATTAATAGTTAATTTGCGGGGACACTGAAAAGTATTCCAATACATTATGGTATATGAGGAAAAATCGTTTGCAGAGTATTTTAATGACATTAGGCTATTTCATATGTATTGAAACTGATATAATTACTAAATTTCCCTACGATCACGTTAAAACAGGGTATGCATAGCATTTTTTTTTCATTTACAGGGACACACAAAAGAAATTGGTTACAGTTCTGTCTTTGAGTAATAATTGCTAGAGTGTGCGGTTTAAAATTCGGTATGCGTTTTTAAATGTAATTAATTTTTTGCATGTTATTTGTCATATATAAATTCTATACCTCATATACAGGGCTGCACAAAAGTATTCACGTACCATTCTCCATATTAGAGGAATTGCTGAAGGGGAAATTTCAACTGAAGTATATGTATTTCTTAAGTGAACTAAATTTTGGCATGCATGTAGTTTATAGATACAAACCTATATATCATATACAGGGCTGCTGAAAATATTTGGATAATTTTCCGATTGTAGATGGGAACAGCTGAAATTGGGTTTTGAAATGTGTTATGCGTTTCCATATGGCTGAATTAGCCATAATATTTTAATTTTTTAAAAGGTGCAGTTTTGTTACATTGTTCTGAATGTGTTGGAACGTGTTTCATAATCTATGCTTGACGCACGATTTTATTCTTTCTTGTTGTTAATTGCATTTGTTTTCTACTGTATATTATTAAAAATAAATCAGAAAAGAATAATTTATTTATATTTCTAGTTTTATTTTGATGTAAAAGAATTAATATCTTATAGCTTTCAATTAAATCATTTGTTATTTAAATTTTATTGCTAAGTTACATAAACACTGAAGCATTTCCCAATTCTTTTTTTACCAACATTCTCCCATTTTTATTGAAGAAACAATAATCTATTAAATTAAATCTGATGAAAAAAATAAATCGAAATATCACTGATTTAAATGTCTCCCTTTCTGTAATTTATCGAGTACTTTGTAAATCTACTGAGTGTGAACAGCATTCTAAATATTAGAGAATACATTTTTATTACAAAAAAGCAAAACTTGACATGATTAATTTTAGCGATATACAATACGCTATTCTAGTTTTAGACAAATTAATTGCCTGAATAATTTTAATTGATTATATTTTTTTAAGTGTAAATATAAATTATTAACATTTAAATTTAAAATACGTAAATTTTGAAATACACAAAGTACAGTGTGATCCAAAAGTCACTGGGAAAATAAAAATTTACTAATTCGAAAAGTATAGAAAGTAGCACAATGCGTTTTTCATATAAATGCATATTTAGATAGGGCTCTTTTTAACACTTTCCAACAAAGTTGAAAAGTATTTATGCATTCGGTTTGTCTGGCCGTCTGGCCATTTTTCCGCGCTCTAACTCCCGTAAATATACTCGGATTTTCATGCAATTCATAAACTTTATTTAGGGTCACCTAGGCATGCTTAGTATTGTATATGAAGTGTATTGGATTAATAGTTTATTTACAGGGACACCGAAAAGAATTCCATTACATTATGATATATGAGGAAAAATCGTTTGCAGAGTATTATGATTACGGAAGAAGAAGGCATTCATAGCATTTGTCGTTCATTTACAGGGACACACAAAAAAAATTGGATACAGTACTGTCTTTGAGTAATAATTGCTGTAAGTGCGTTTCTAATTTCAGCATGTTCTTTTAACTTTAGCTATGTTTTTGCATGTTACTCGTTGTATATAAATTCTACTTCATATACAGGGCTGCACAAAAGATTTCACGTACCATTCTCCTTATTAGTGGAAATAGCTGAAAGGGAGTTTTCAACTAACGTATATATTTCTTAATTTAACTAAATCTTGGTATGCATGTAGTTAATAGATACAAATCTATATATCATATACAGGGCTGCTCAAAGAATTCGGATAATTTTCCGATTGTAGACGGGAACAGATGAAATTGGGTTTTTTAATGTGTTATGCGCTTCCATATGGTTGAATTAGGCATAATATTTTAGCTTATTAAATGGTGCAGTTTTGTTACATTATTTTGAATGTGTCGAAAAGTGTTTCATAATCTATGTTTCACGCATGGTTTTTTCCTTTCCTGTTTAATATTAAAGTAAATATTGCAAAAATAGTAGCATTTGTCACTAGTGTTGCCAGGTGTCCCGATTTTCCGGAGTTCCAAGACCTGCCCCGCGTAACCACTGCGCAGGACGCCAAAAGTAGCGATTTTTCCTGATACACAAACTCTTTTACATTTCTTTTAGTATTATGCAATTCGTTTGTCTGCATCGAGTGGAACTTAATATAATTAAACCAATGAAGAGAGAACTTGTCTATTTTGGAATACTTTTTTTAGTTCCTTAGGAATACCTTACAAATCTTCCAGCCTGGACCTGTCTAAAACGGTTTTTTGGGTGTTATAGCGATTTGGCTTTCGGAGGTTTTACTGTACTATGTTCAGTAAACCCTGTGAAAATGTACCTGTTTATAACGGAATTTTGTTTTAAAAATAAAAATTTCATTTACTCAGCTATTGCGTTTTTGGAGGTTTCATTGCATAAGATTGTTGTGCTAATTTAGTATAATAAAACCTTTACGAAATCGCAAGTCACAGCAAAAAAATTTCATTTTAAACAGATTTCCGTCTTAGCAAGTATAATAGCGTGATATTCTCCCCGTAGGGACAATGAACGTGTAAGACATGTTTCCGCTATAGACAGGTTCCATTTTAATAGAGTTTACTGTATTTTCATGTTCCGATTTGGAAGCCGGTTTCCTGCCTTTTTTGTCTCTTTGTCCCATTTTTGGGGACACTCAACTTGGAAACACTATTTGCCACCGATATTTAGCACTGTAATAGTTTCAAAGCTACTGCCTATTACTATTTTTGGTATCATGTGACAGACATTACAGCAGAAATGCTTTTTCATACTCTGCGAAATGTCATAAGGAGAAAACATCTACTGATTGCCAGTACAATCTTTGAATTTTAACGGAATTTTTTCTTCGATGAAATTATTTCGTGAATTTGTCAAAAAGTTGTGAATATCGATTTAAGACTATCCTTGACAGATAATAGTGCTAAAAGTTTAGTTAATTTGTCATTTCCACTAATGCTTCGAAACTTTATAGATTTTTACACTTTCAAAAGATATCCCTTAATTTGCATTTGGAATTTCCGTAATTTTACGGAGTTTTTCTCTTTCGCCATGTAATAATAAAAATAAAACCTACAACTTTAAAGAAAATAAAAATTTAGCAATATTTGACAAGAGTACTCTCAAATTCATATGCACAATACTTTTATCTCATGCACAAAATTGCTTTCATCGAAAAGGAAGTTCCGTAAAAATACGTAAATTTTACTGACAATCAAAGTATACAATTTTTTTTTTTTTACAATGTTGCAAATTGAGCATTTGTAATCCTTTTTACATAGCAAACTGTTGCCGCGCCATTGTACGAACTGCTGTCATGAAACCCTATTTATGTAATTACTCTAAGAATAAAAGTTTCATTATTTAAAAAAAATACAAATAATAAAATTAAATAAATGTTTTTCTGTACTTTCCAGCATCGTTCTTATGTCCGTTTTCGAATTACTAATTTTTAATAATTTCCAACAAAGTTGAAAAGTGGTTATGAATTGGATTTGTCTGTCCATCTGTCCGTCTGTCCGTGTTCTAACTCGCGTAAATATAGTGAGATTACCATTAAAGTTATATATGTTATTGGGAATTTGCTGTGGTATGTTCGGTATTGAAAATGAAGTGTGTAGAAGTTACGGTTCATTTGCAGGGATACTCATAAGATTTCCGTTACATTACGGTCTATCGGAAAAAATCGTTTGCTGTGTATTTTAAACATATTACATTATTTAAAACATATTGAAGATTATACATGTCACTGAGGTGCACTACAAGGTGCACTACAAGTGTTTACTATAGAATCTGGTGTGCATATAATTTTCGTTCATTTACATGGACACACAATTGTATTTTTCTACAGTATTGCCTAAGTAGAATAATTGCTGGAAGTGCTTTTCAGTTGTAGTACGCGTTTTGAAAAATAACCTCTTTTTTTTTTCATATAATTTGGAGTGTATAAATTTTATATATCATATACAGGGATACATTAAGGATATAGCGTATATTTCCTTTTATTGACGGAAATTGTTCAATGATAATTTTAACTATTCGTTTAATTGAACTAACTTTTAGCATACGATGTATTATAAATACCAATCTATAGATCATATACACGGATAAACAAAACTTTCTGATGCCTTTCCAACTATTGATACACAGTATTCTTGAATAAGACAATATTTCAAGCCAATACTGCCAATATTACTTAAGATATAGCCGATACAAGCAATATTATTCAATATTGTTTTGCTAATGGAATATTCTAAATAAATTATGTTAAATCATTTGAGAAATGCATCGATTCAGAAAGAGAGACAAAAATACTATTATTATTATTATTATAATTATTATTATTATTATAAATTTGACATGAGTTCTATTGCTTTCGTTTTCAACATTTTATATTATGTCATACTCTTTACATTTTGATTTAAGTGGGTTACGATGCAATGCTAAGCGCATAGATAAATCCACTCAACGATAATATCCAAATTAATAACTTAATAAAATTAACTCCTTCAGTTTCCTAACTCATTTAATCAGTATTTAAGCAAAAAGTCCGTAATAGAGCATATGAATGAAATTAGATACTTTCTTTACGTTTTAACTAGTAAATAACTTAATGAAACATTTATTAATAAGGGCGTGCCACAGGTGCAAAATATCTCTAATTACGGTGAAGTACTTAGAGTTGGGTGTATTTGCTTCATAAAATTGTAATCAAGTAAATAATTTCATCCTATCTCCAAATAATTCTGAAAATTTCTGCTTAACTGCAATTAATTACAAAGCGTTTACTCACTTAGTATGGTTAAATCTCAAGATGAAAATGCCTCACGTTGGAATTATTTACGTCTAAATGAAAGTTGGTAGTCTTTTGATACATAAATACATAAATTGCTCCAACTATTCATTACCTAGTTCAAACTATACATTCCAAAATATTTAATCTTTTAATATATTCTTAAACAGCAATTAAAGCAATTTAAGTCTCTAATTACACTTCAAGGAAAATAACAAACGATTTGTCTTATCGTGTTTTTCTTTTTCAAACTTCTTTTTTATAACGACTTTGTTATTAATCTTTTGAAAAACAAAATAATTGAAATTCCTTACCTGTTTTGTTTAACTTTGATGAATGGAATAAGATTTTTTTTAAATAACAGTGCTTTTTTTTCTCCTTGTCATTCCATTAAATGAAATGTTCGTTTTCGCCCTTTTCACAGAATCTGCGTTTAAAAATGGGGGTTTTTTTTATCGGCGTTTCAAATATTTATAAAATAATCCAATAAATTATTTTTAAATAAATTTATCATTAATTTAAGGGGATGAAATTCAGTATTCTTCTGAGATGTACTGTGAATAACGAAGTTATCTAAAATTTCATAACTTTTCAAATAATAAAAGGTTTTGCCACCAAAGCAATATTTTTACGAAATGTTTTTTACTTTACTTTATGTAAGAGTAAATAATTGTTTTGCATTTAGAGTTTTGTTTATACTAGATTTTTATATCTATAAGCGAAACATGAACAAAATTGCATACAACTCAAGAAAAGATTTAAGCACCACAATAAGCTCACAATAAAGCCCGTAATGGAATAAAATATCACGCACAATGATATGATTATAAGATAGTGTAAATGCTTTTAGAGAATTTATTTTCAGTGTCTAAAAATTCATATATCACGTATTTTTGTAATTTAAGGAGACGGTGGAACTTAAAAATCATTTTTCAATTTTAAATTACTCAAACAAGAAAACTTCTTAAAAGAAATGTTCTGCATCATGAATTCCATAAATATATATTTACTGAAATTTTAAATTTTTGTTAACCATTTTTAAGGCTCTATGTATTCTAATTTTCAAAATATTTCTTCCATTTTCTCATTTATTACTTTAAAGGCCTTATTTAAAAGCATGTTCATCCATTTTTTAGACTATTATTCAAAAATAATAATAATAATAAACCAGTAGCGGCCATTAGTGTTTCTCATTACAAAATGAAGTGTGCAAATTGTGAAGTCGTAATTTGTGACTACAAAAATTTCCCTTCTACTATTTGCAGAAAATGGATTTCTCCAGTCAACAAAGATGAGTAATTGACATATTAAAAATTTCCCTTTAAAAAAAAAAAAAAAAAAAAAAAAAAAAAAACTTTTTTAAGAACTTAAAATGTATAAAAAATCTAAATTTGGTGTTCAAATTTTGATGACTGGAGTTAGCTAGAATATAGCAAGCGTGCCGTTTTCTTTTAAAGTTTAAATGTTAATACAATAAATATATATTTGGAGGGGTTGCACAATTTTGTGTTTTCTGTTTCATCGTTAAAGCTGTTGTATTGTTGAACATTATTTTATTGGAAAAGGTGTAAGCATGATTTAATAAATAGTTATTTCTTAATAAATAGGATCTTTTTCTGGTAAACCATAATCTTCTACTGGAAAATTTATAGCACCTTTCTATGATGTTGTTCTTATTTTCAGTTAATTCGGGGATTGGCCACTGAGGGGAAAATTCCCCCATCAGCATCGAAATACCTCCCCCCCCCCCCCTACCTCCACACACACACATACATACACGTGAATTCGTGCTCTTTTTTCAGAGCACCAACCCAAAAAAATTTGCGCCATCAGAGCCCGATACCGAAATTACGCGGTCGAAATTTATTAATAACATTTTTAAATTGTTTAAAGATCAATTTTCTCATTTTAAAAATCGCTTCTTACATTGAAAAATTATTCATAAATACTCCCTCATGACAACATTTCATGATTTTCGTGTCCCTGAAAATCTCTTTAAAATACCAGATTTCTTATCTATATCCAACCATCCAAAAGTTACACAATTCTTATTTCTTTTAAAGCATCATTGTACAACGATGGCAGAACGATACGAGTTCTGCTTTCCTGTAATTCTGGAAAAGTACTTCAAACAGAAAGCGATGATAAACAAAAGACAAGGTAGATCCGATGTCTTCTTTGCTACTGACACTAATCGCGCAAAAGCATCAGAACCAGTTAAGGCAATTTCTGTGAAATTACAGAGAATCTACTGGTAATCCATTATCTTAAATCTTATATAAAACTACGGAGATTAGAAAAACAGAGAAATTATTCGATAAATTTACAGTTGACTCTGCAAATTTATTTACTTTTAAAAATTAGTGAATTTTTGAACGTCGAAGAATTAGAATTTTTCTAGTATATTTCAACTTCTGTACCATTTAATTTTTACAATGTTTATTTCTAGACGGCCCGGATTTGATACCGGATCCACTGGGCTGTAAAGGATGTCTTACGATTCAGCGGGGAAATACTTTTACTTTTAATATTACGAAGCTCCATGCACATGGTGACTGAAACAACTGCAAAGTGATTGTCGATAAAAATGACCGTTAACTCCGCAGAGACGAATTTTCCATTTCTAAAATATTCTAATTTTTAATAAAACAATTTTAAACCACATTTTCTTCATTCATATTTCTAAAAAAAAAAATAATTTTAAAAGAGTGTATTTTGAATCACAGTTTATAACAAAGACAAAAGTACCCTTAAATAAACATATGGAAATCCTTACAGGGATTTTGATATAAAAAAAGGGAAATGTCTGTAAAATAGTGACCGAGAAACTCAATCGAATGCATTTAAACGAGAACTAGTAAAATTTTACAGAGAGTCTAGGTATTTTTTCTGTGTTTTTACAGAAATTTTTAACAGTGCAGATAGAATAGTTCTCTTTATATCCCATCAACAAAAATTCAATTCCTTTTCAAACTGATTTGTAAAGGATTGTAAATCAGTTTAAAGAAACTTTGACTACATTCTTGTTTCTCAAATAGCAAGGTTTTGTCTTCCTTTTTCCAATTTGTAAATAAATAAAATTTTGACTTTGGGCACGAGCTAGAAGACCGTTATAAAAATTGAACCCGATCGCGTTACGGTGGGATTGGGCTCACGGACACAGTAATCATGGACCGCCACTGTAATAAACTGTAACGAAACAGAATTTTCGTTGAAATTTTACATGTTAATATACTTGATTACGAATTTGAGGACATTAGCAAAACAACTTTCTCTTCTTTTAATTAAGACAGACTGAGAATACTTAAGAATAACTAAAGCGCATGGAGCATTTCAAAGCTGTACTGACTGCTATGAGAATCTGGTTTGCGAAAAATGCATTTGAAACATGTTATACTTATCATTATTATTTCTTTCTTTTAGCAACCATATAAATTCACTTTATGTGAAGTATGTATGTCAATCTATTTTTATCTTTTTCATTTTATCGAATTAATAAAACAAAAGAAAAAATTCGTATATTTTGTAGAATTTTGCTCAGTTGAAAGTTCACCGTCCCCTTGAAAAGGCAAGTGATGTAAAAAATATTGTGCAAGCTCTTTTTAAACAAACTTTCAGAAATAAAATGTGAATCTTAAAATAATAATAATAACAATACCTTGTTGTAATGTAGAAAATAAAGTGTATTACTATCAAATAAATTAAATATCAGGATTGTTTATTTCGAAAATTTCTATTCTGGTTTCAAAACTCGATTTTTTATGAAGCTTTGTGTGTGATTTAAGTTGAATTTTCATGTCAGGCTTAAGTTCAGCTTTTTTTAATGTACATCTAAATTAACAGAGAAAAAATTTCCAGTATTTGATAATTAGTAACATTCCATAATCTATAGCAAATGTTTTTAAAAAAGTGCTCTGAAAATGTATCTGAAACCAATCTTTTCCAAAATAGTTTGTCAACCGTTGCCAAATCTTAAAACTTATTTTATTTATTTATTTATTTTCCATACTTTATTATATTTATAAAAAATGCTGCATTTATTTTAATAAACTATGCTTATTTATTATATTATTTTTCTACCAGAAAATCTTGGACGATTAAATTTCAATAACGTCATGGTTTCCAACTTAACTGTCGGCGTCGTTACACAATTCCCTAGCTTTATGCGCTATGCGCAATAGAAAGACATAGTTTTTATTATTATTATTATTATTATTAAACTACAAGCTATTTTCTACAAATTTTGACATTACACTTGCAGAAACTGTTCTTAAGATCCTGTAATATCCATTGTTGCTGTTTTCAATTTCCCACTAGAAAATAAAACTGTAGAATTTCTATTCAGCATATTTCGACTCAAATATATAGAGTCGAAATGTCTTTTGCTGAAGCATAAGCACTTCTTTTATTGGAAAAAAGTAAAACGGCGACGTGTCGAATTTCTTTCATTTTTTGACGAAAAATGTCCTGCGATGCAAAAGAGCTTTCAAAACCATTTATAAACAAGCATTAATCTTATCTTATTGGATTCAGTTTTACATTGACTTTTCAGGGAAGTATAGCTGTTAAAAGTATAACGGTTGGTTTTTTTTTATTATTTATTATTATTATTATTATTTATGATGTTTGAAAAATTTGAATACATATTAAAACACAAATTTTTAAATTTCATTAAAGTTCTGTATCTATTATTCTTATTAATATGTCTACAGTGCTCACGTAATATTTTTTCCTATTCAATCATTTTAAAGAAGTTACGATCTCAAGTTTATATTTAAAACGTTATTTTTATTTCGCTTATCATTTTAGTGGTAACCAGTTAGTTTAGATTTACACGGTAATATATTAAATTTTAGTCTCAGTTATTAACGTTTAGTAGTGTTAAAATAAAAATAAAAATTATGAGAAGAACAAATAAAAATCTTAAATACTTTTCAAGTAGATTGAAAAGTAGTAAAAAAAGAATGTTTTAAGCAAAGTTGTTCCTTTTAGACACTTGCAATAGCTTCCTTAACTGACACATATATTTCATTAACATGTGAAACAAACGATAAAATTTTAGGATACATTGCAGGTATATTAAACTATATAAAATTAGGAGCAGTTGTCGAGATTATTTTTTTAAATAAGCACTAATTATTTACACATTTCCATTAATAATCTTTCTTCAGAGTGACGTAGATCTACAGGGTGTCCTAAGATAATTGGAAATGTGCTTTAATTTTTCAGCTGTTGGGGATACATAGACAATGTAAATTGCCAAATTAGGTAGGAATTCAGATTATGTTGATTAAAGTCACACTTTTTTAATTTTCTACAGCGCCTTAGTCCTATAAGTTGAACTTAGAAATATTTTCTCCACGATCTGACAAGTACATTCTTAAAAATTCCATCCTCCTATGACCAAAATTCATTGAGTTATTATAGGTTAGATTTTAGGAAATTTTAGAGCTTTCTGACACTAAAAACTGACAGAAGATTGTTTAGCTTCAAAATTTCATAAAATTCAAAGTATTATAACTAGGTGATAAACAGCTTAAGAAATTAAAAAGTGTAACCTTTTTTTTTTGTTAGCTACAGGACGATTTCATTAACATAATCTTAATTACTACCTTATTTTGAAATTTTTTGCATTTTTACATTGCTTACGTGTCCGGAACAGGTAAAAAATCAAAGCGCGTTTCAATCTTTTTGAACACCTTGTATGTGTACATGATTAAATTATAAGTATGCTTTTATCTCCTGCTTTTCTTTTTTTTTTCTTTTGATAAACTACAGTTAATTTTTAAATTGGGCATTCATACATTTTCTTGTTACACGTATGTTACCACAAAGAAAAGCAGTGTTTATATATCATATATAATATATCATAAACCGAGAAATTTTCAATGTATTAATTTCATTCAATAAAAATAAACAAGCTGTGAATTGTGATTAGAATGTGATCAAAGAATATAACCTGATCCTTCAAAAATGCTGACAATTTAAGTCCTAAAATAATATTATGGTTTTCTTGGTTTAAAAAAAAAACGCTGAATAAAGATGGAGGTTAATCGTCGATCTTGGGCTTTGATATCCTTGAATTTAACCACAAAATTAAGCTTTTTATCAGTTTTCGTGCAAAAATTACACTTTTTCATATATATATATTTCAATAAGTACAGTACGCCATAAGTTATTCTGTCAGTTCTTATCAAAGACTTTTATGTTTTATAACTTTACTTTTTATTTGTTCTTATTTTATTTTATTTTATTTTATTTTATTTATTTATTTATTTTGCCCAAAATGAATGGATAAATCACAAAAATGTGATAATTCTTTCTTTTTTTCAGATATGAAGAAAACAAACAAAAAAAAATTCTGAATTAAGATGACACATTACCACACATTTGTAATACCTATGTCATTTTATTTTGATACAACGAAATGAAAGAAATATCTTAATAAATCTAGCAAATTATCACATAATGCATAATAATGTGCATTATACGTGTGCGTCTGTGCATTCAGATTCAAGAAAAAATTTCTAAATAAATAAGACTATAATACAAATATCGTATATTTGTGATAATTGTGTCATCTTTATTCAAATAATAAAGGAAGAAGAAAATCCATTAAACCAAAAAAAAAGTCCTTTCAGTAAAGTATAAGTATAACTTAATACAGATTTTAATATAATTATCCTTATAAGGCAGAGAAATTCGGATAACATGCTTGATTAAAGGATTTTTCGATAAAAGACTATTTATATCGTCTAAAATAGAGATAAAGCAGAAAATTTATGAAATATATTAAATTTTACACAGAAGATACCATTAACAATTTTAGTAGCAGTTAAAAATCTTCTTACTCGTTTTGATCGCACTTACGAAAATAAAGACCTTTCAGTCTTCTAATTAAACTTATCCCCTTTCGCTGCGTCATCTTCATATTATATTCTTCAAACATGAGATCACTGAACCAGAAATGTGTTTTCCACGATGTATATGAGATTTGTTATGTCTGTCTTAGCTTTTCGGTTGCAAAAATGAAGATGTAATTATTATTTTTCCATTCAAAATTAATGTGCTATAAACGGAAGAAGTACGCTACTACCAAGTTATCAAAAAGATGTTATTCTTTTAATGGTAGATACGTTTCATAACTTTAATTTTCTTTTTCCATTAAAAGCTGATAAAAAATAATGGAAATGGCTTTCATACAAAATCAACGAATTTCGCAGCATAACACACATTTTGCTTTCTAAAAGAAATTATATTTTTTTCGCTGAAATTCACAAATTTGATATCAATTTTCATCTATCGCGTTCAGATTTTTACTAAATATAACTTTTTATTACATTTCTTATGAAAATTTTCGATTTAAACGCTTTCAAAATTTATCGACCTTCAATTTTTTTATTTATTTAATTTATGGTTATTTATAAGTTCTAAATGGCAGTGCATGTCTTAAAAGTATCAGGAAAAATAACAATCATTTAAAAAATCGCAGAAAAACGGAATACAGAAATTGTTGCATACAATAAACTAAAATTACAAATTTTCTATAAACAAAAAATGCATAAAGAGCAAAAAATGAATACAGGCGTCCCCGTTTAAACGAATATTGGCGGTTCCAGAAATAATATTCGATTAAGCGGGACATTTGATTAAAAGGGGAATCATAACTGTAATATTTAATGCGTAATGAAAACCATCTACGGTATATTTAATTAACAGCATTATAAATCGTTAATAGAATAACATAAACTAAAATAAATACAAATGCTAATATAAAGTAAATATACGTATTAATTTAATATGTACATACATTTATATGGTTTACATCACACTTAATGCAGTTCGTTTGAATTTGGTCAAAACTTTGCTACTTCTAATTTACGTTATTTATACTGCCTTAAAAAATCGTTTAAAGTGGTTTGTTTAAAGGGAATTGTAAAGGAGTAAATATAGTTATTTTTCGAATGGGTGCAAAATATCTCAACTACCATCTCGAGTCTCGAAGTGACGGCCATTGCCATTAAAGCCAGGTTAACAGCAAGAAGGGATGGTGGTTAGGTCAAGGTGGGTAAATCATTTGACCTGTCTTTTATACACCAGCCGGCCGAAATCATTGCAGGAAGAACTGAAAATTTGTTTTCAGCGTAAAGGAACCGAAAATGACAAAAGATTGAAGGAAATTCCAGCTGAAACGTGCTTTCCACGCCTACTTTTAAACATCGGTTACACAGTTGTTATTCGATTAAGCGGGAACGTTCGTTAAAGGTATTTGGTTTAGGCGGGGGAAAATAACATAGAACCAATAGGAATAAATTCGGTTCCAGAGGATTCTATTCGAATAAGCGGGATATTCGATTATCCGTGACCCGATTAAGTGGGGTGGACTGTATTTTTAAATATTTTTACAGTAAATATTCTGTAGATTTTAAAAATAATAATAATATGTTAGTTTTTGAATTATGCAATATCATTATAAATCAGAGTAAATCATTCCGTAAAACTATACTTGTAAAAAAAAAAATATGATTACGTATTTTAATTCAGCGTTCGATTTTCAAATGAACTAGAATCTATGAAAATTACGAATATTTATTTTTCTGTTTAAATTTCTTGTTAATTTTTTAAACATATCCATGTATAATTCTCATATACATAGCAGAAAGTGTGTTTTCACAGTTCCTAAAAGTAAGTATTGAAAATAACATATAATATATTTTAATGCAATTTCTTCAAACAATTTTTTCGAAGAACATACATGTTTGAAATGCTCATGCATTTTAATTTTTGTTTGAAATTCTTAATATGTCGGTCTTGATATATGGTACAACATATCTGTGCATTCGTTTTCGAATGCCGGTTTGTTGAGGTCTTCAAATTAGTAATAAAGTCTATTAACAAGTAAATTTTTAATAAAAAATTAGTTTCGTACCAGTTTATTATTATTACTAATTAGCAGTCTGTCGATTTAAAAAAAAAATGGGTGCACAATTTATTTAAAAAGTCCTTTAAAATAACAAACTGGTGTCCCCACCATTAATATTGTAACAGGTGATGACAAGACTACAGGAGAAAAAAGCTGAAAATAACGCAGATACACTGCTCAAAACAATTAAAGGATATTTGAAGTTTTATATAAAATAAAGATATAAACGAAATTTTTTTTGCCTAAAATTGAAGAAGAGAATCACAAATGCAATTTTTTCTGGTTTTCAAACTGTGGAGTATGCAAATTTTGAGTTCGACGTCAAAAACGTCGCTTCAGCGGCAGCGAATGAAATTTGACTTTCAACTGGATAAAAGAGAATGAAGACAAGGATGATCGGCATTCAGTGATTGCTTTGTTTAGATGAGTACGATGTCTCAGCGAAGTCATTTGACAGATTCAGAAGCTTTGAGAATTGTTGGTAGGTTAGAAGGGGGCCAAACTCAAGCCGAAGTAGCGCAAGCCATTGGAGTGTCACAAAGTGTCATTTCCAGGATCAGGAACCGTTTTTTGGAGAGTGGATGTGCAGGCCGAAGACCAGGGCAAGGTCATAGACGGGCAACAACGCCCAATGAAGATCGGTATTTAGCGTTAACAGCTCGGAGACACCGAACCATGAACGTTACTCTTCTCCAACAACACCTTCGCTCGGCTACAGGCACCACGATTTCAACTCAGACTGTCCGAAACCGGCTCCATGCTGTAGGTCTGTATGCTCGCCGACCGATGGTATGTGTTAGATTAACATCAAGGCATCGTCGCGACCGCAGGGAGTGGGCAACCGAGCATGTCAACTGGAGGAGAAATGAATGGAGCAATATTCTGTTTTCTGACGAGTCCCGTTTTTCTGTGCATCCGGATAATAGGCGTATTTTCATCTGGAGGGACCGTGGCAGTAGGAATAATCCTGCGTTCGTGCACGAAAGTGTCAGATTTGGCGGTGGAGGAGTGTTGGTGTATGGTGGCATCTCCATTAACGGGCGCACTGACCTCTACATCATTCGAGATGGAGCTCTGACTGGTCGCCGATATAGGGATGAGATCCTCAGACCTATTGTAGTCCCTTACGCTGCAGCAATCGGAGATAACTTCATTTTAATGGACGATAACTGCAGGCCACATCGTGCAAACCTGGTGGAGGATTTCCTTTTCGAGGAAGGAATCGTTCGAATGGAATGGCCAGCGTGTTCTCCAGACATGAATCCAATCGAGCACGTTTGGGACGCTCTAGGAAGACGAGTTTCTGGCCGCCAACAACCCCCACAAACTCTCCAAGAACTGGAAAGAGCTCTTCTGGAAGAGTGGGGCAGAATACCCCAACTCGTCATTAATAGCCTCATTGAGTCCATGCCTCAAAGGTGTTCAACGTTGCTGGCCGCCCGTGGAAACCATACCCCCTACTGAAAATGATTTCCTTTGAAGAAAACACCTTTTCTTATTCTTTTTTTCTCATATGCACAAATTGTGTTTTTTTCCTTTAGTACACAAATGCGCAATAAAATGCATTTTTTTCTGCCAAATATGTGTAATTTATTCTCATATAACCTACTATGTCTGTCGACCATGTATCAATCAGCTAAACAGTTTACCAGATACAAAATCCACCTAAAACTGCAATATCCTTTAATTGTTTTGAGCAGTGTATTTAGAAAGAAGCATGTAACATCTGTATTATAAAGCAAAAACCTGTCCGTTAATAACGCTGTCGTCATATAGACGATGGCAACGACCTGAATAAGGAATTTCGCTTTTACTGACTCCTAAACATCGCACAATTTCAATTTTTACACCATTTTGAATAGGGAAAAAATATTCTTTCAAATGCATTTTGCTTGAAAACCGTATCTCAATTTGCTGGGGGGGGGGGGGGTCATGCTTTTTTAAATAATTATCAAGCATGATGCTCGATCACGAAATATTAACCTATTTGAACTTAATGCAATACAAATAGTTCAGTATTTATTTCCGGTTAATAAACCATATCGAAATTAAAACTTCATAAAATAAATAAATAAATGAAATAATATAAATGAAACAGAAATTTAATGTATATGGGAACGTCCATTCGTTACTCTTGTGATAATTAGAGCAAATTTTCATATATAATTCCAATTATTTTATTACAAAATATAATTAAGATGAAAATTGATATAAACCAGCTAAATACCACTGTGTTCCACACACAAACATATACCTAATTTGTAACAAAGAGCATTTTACTTATGTATATATTAAATGACTCTTGTGACACTCTGGTCACAAGAATAACACAATTTTGTTTGATTATATAAACAAGGGAAATGCTTCTTGTTACAAATTAGATATATTTTATGCGAGTGGAACATAATTGTATTTAACTGGTTATATCAATTTTTGTTTTAATTATATTTTGTAATAAAATAATTGGAAGAATTTGTGAAAATTTGCTCTAATGGTCACAAGAGTAACAATGGATGTTCCCATATGTAATTGAACTACACGTACTCAAAATGCTATAATTATCAAAATCAAAAAGGTTGCTGTAAGTAGCGAAATCTTTGGCGATTTCTTCGGGTATTATTTCCTAGTATGCGGGTAATACGTGAGTATCGCTTTTAATAATTTTTAAAACTTTATTTGAATACATTACAGATATTTTCCATATAAAAAGGCTTTTTGGTGTTGATAGTGGAAAAATCTAAAAACATTTATTAAATGTAAAAAATCTGTTAGAGTTTTCAATATTTAAGCAAAAATAGTGATCACCTATATTCTGTAAACAGGGAAGCCATAGTTGGAACCTCTAGTTCTATTAATAAGAATCCAATTCCATTATTTTACATTTCCTTTAGAAAAATAAAATAGCAACTTTTTACGGTATAAGAATCACAACTTAGCTATGCGCGTTCTTTTCCCTTTAAAATACTAAAATAAGAAATAATAAATATATGCTACCTTTTCAAAATTTTACAAAGTTTTATTCTTCTTCTTTCACTATCTAAATTAATTTAGTTAGCGTAATACAAAAAGTAAAACAAAACGAAATTTTTCTCCCTGGCATTTTTCAAAGTAGATAGCAGAATGTAAAAATCCATTTTTTTTTCTTCATTATAAAACAATTCCGGTCACAAACATAATTTCAGAGTTCTTTTAGAGTAAACCTATAAATAACAAAATAAAATCTTATAATTGTTAAGCGTAACATAGTTTAAAGAATAAGAATATGTTCACTTATTAATATAATCATGTTAAAAGAAACCATTATACGTTGTAAAACAGTTAAAGTGATAGATTTTTCGGTTCCTATCAATTCTCAAATAAATATTTTCTTGTTGAACAAACATGCTTTAGAGACAAACATGATACATTAACAGCAATAACATTAACATTAAAATCAATTTTATTTTGTTACTGTCGCATTTGTGAATTCAATTACTCACCTGAAAATGTTTAATGAAGAATTGATGGCATCCTAAGACCGATTTTCCTATTTGAGAAAACTGATTAATATGTTATAATAAGCAATTAAATTTAAAAAATCAAAAAACCTGACTGCGTAAAAAGCAAACTAATTAATTATTTCTCATCAATATGAAACACTTTTTTATATTACTTACCTATTTTTTTATTTACTTGTATTGGTGACTTTTAAGTTGTGTTTAATTGTTAATTCCTATCTATAAACACTGTTTTGATGAGCCTATATATGTCTATGATGATTAGAGCTGCAGTAAAGCTAGAGATCCAACCTACACAACTTCCAGGTTGTGTAAGATTGAAATGGAGCTTCTGACTGCAATATAGTCAATGAAACTTCGTCTTCCTTTTGAAAGACCTATCCAATGATATGCCACTCAATAGGGTGCGTAAAAAAAAAAAAAAAAAATTCGTCTCTACCGCCATTTTGTATTTTACGGCCACCATTTTGAATTTATAAAAACAAAATCTAGCCTATAACCATCGGACGGTTAAGACGAATCTATAGAGACCTCAGTCATTAAAATCCATCCAGCCGTTGGGACGTTTCGAGGATATAAAGAAATCCACATACCCAGATACGCATGAAACACATAACCCTTCTTGGCAGTCAGTAAAAACTACTGAGAAACATTCTGAAAATCAGTGGTGGCTAACGAAAATTGGTTTTATAAGTGCTTTTTTAAATCTCGAAAATATATTTGTTTCTGACGTTTCTAAAGATAAGGAACGCTTTTCGGAATCATGAGTAACTTGGAAGACGTTATTGTATATTTTCGAATATTAAAGACGTGAATTTTCACTTTGCTAACTAAGCGTAAACCAACAGAGTGAAAAATGTCCAAGCCGGGAATCAAACCGGGGGCCCCTGGAATAGCGCTCCAGTGCTCTACCATTAAGCCACAAGGGCGATGCCCAGCTTGGCATCTCTCACTCACATAAGTCGGTAAGACTGCTACCGCAGCTATTAGATGGAAAAGTCTTCATGAGCACACAATCTTGCGGCGTAACATGAGCCGCAAATGAACCCAGCATCGGTGAATATACATTTTTTTTATTAATTTTTCAACTACTTTTCAGCAGTGAAATTACGCTTGAAATTATTGAATATTCAATAATTTCAAGCGTAATTTCACTGCTGAAAAGTAGTTGAAAAATTTATTTAAAAAATGTATATTTTCGTTCGTGGTTATATTATATTTTCCTAGATTAAAAAACATTAGTCCTTCTTTTATACAGGATACTAGAAAGGTCATTTTCCAAAAGAAAAACAAATTCTACAGTCTTCGTTTCATAACTTATAAAAGCCTTAATCTATTTTTTTTATTATTATTATTATAGAAATAGAAGAATAACATACGGACAACTATAATATATAGACAAACAAGTCGAAACCCTTATATCTCATCAAAAATTAATAAAACTAGAAAGGTCATTTTAAAAAGAAAAACAAATTGTACAGTCTTCGTTTCATAACTTATAAAAGTCGTAATCTAGATTTTTTTTATTATTATAAAAATAAAAGAAGAATATACAGACAACTATAATATACAGAAACAAGTCGAAACCATGATTTGTGTTCTAAAGTCAATAAAACTAGAAAGGTCATTTTGAAGAAAAAAAAAACAATTTTTACAGTCTTTGTTTCATAACTTATAAAAGTCGTAATCTAGATTTTTTTTATTATTATTATAAAAATAGAAGAAGAATATACAGACAACTGTAATATACAGAAACAAGTCAAAACCATTATTTTTCTTTAAAAATTAATAAAACTGGAAAGGTCATTTTAAAACGAAAAACAAATTCTCAAAGTCTTCGTTTCATAACTTATAAAAGTCGTAATCTATATTTTTTTATTATTATTAAAAAAATAGAAGAAGAATATACAGACAACTATAATATACAGAAACAAGCCGAAACCTACAATAAAAACAATTCTTCAAAAATTTCTTCAAAAAATCTTTCTTCAAAAATTTATGAAGCACTACATTGACTTTAAGATTGCAAAAAGTATCCAAAAACTGATGAAATAGGGATTATAAAGTTTACTAAAATATATTTTTTATCCAAGATTTTCCTCAAAGCTGAGGTTTTCTTCGAGCGAAACTTTTCGCTCTAAAATTTTCTGTCAAATGTTTTGTCTCCTTTTAAGTTATTTTCCCTCGTGCACTGTTAAGAAAAAATCTGTTAAGTTACTAAAACCTTTCTAGGAAACTGGAATTCCTAGAACTTTTTATGTAACGGCAAAAACAAAAATTCACGTAACAGATACACTTTTGCACCGTAAATCAAAAGTAAGGTTACTAAGAATTTTTTAGGAAACTCGGATACCTAGAACTTTTTAAGTAACTGCAACCCGGGTTACAGATAAAATTTTATTAAGATTATTGTAAGCTTAGTAGGTTCTTTTGTCAAGCTAGAGATTTCTCTAGCTTTACAAAAACTAGTTTTGTAGATTTACATAGATAAAATTTTAGCAAACATACAGATTTGTGTAACTTTACATCTGTAGGATTATAGATTTTTTTTTTTTTTTTTTTTTTTTTTTTTTTTTTTTTTTTTTTTTTTACAGTGTGGTATTTTCTAAGATTTCCACAATAATTTTCGTCAATCACTTTTTATAATTTATTCTTCCGACATGTCCCTGCCATGTCAACAGTTTTTCGTCTATACGATCGTTGACGTCCCTGTTTATGTCCATAATGTTTCTATTTTCCTACTTCTGTGTTTTTTAATTAAATAAATAAATAAAATAAGTTTTACGATTTGGCAACGGTTGACAAACTGTTTTGGAATATTTTTCGTTTACAGGTATTCATACAGTTTCAGATATTTACAGGGTGATTCAAAAAAGATGGGAAAAATTTTAAGAGGTGATAGTACACACCCAAACAAACATTTTGTATCAAAGAATGCATGGTCGAAAACTAAACGTAAAAAAGTTAGAGGGCGCCAAAAGTTATGTTCTTATATGAGGCAAAAACACACAATGAACGATTAAGTTAAGTTACGAAAACAAATTTAATGGCATTTGATTACAATAAGTGCTCAAAACATTGACCGGCAGCTGTTATGCACGCAGTACAACGGCGAAGAACAGATTGGCGAATTTTCTGAAACACACCAGGCACCACCGCGCTTGCCAGATCTTTCATGTCTCGATTTTTTTTTTTTTTTTTTTTTTTTTTTTTTTTGTGGGGACAGCTAAAGGCTCTTGTGTATGAGACTGCCATTGAATCCGCAGAAGAACTTGTCGCCAAGCTTTCGGCTGCTGTAGGGGAAGTCCGCGATATGCCTGGTGTGTTTCAGAAAATTCGCCAATCAGTTCTTCGCCGTTGTACTGCGTGCATAACAGCTGCCGGTCAATGTTTTGAGCACTCATTGTAATCAAATGCCATTAAATTTGTTTTCGTAACTTAACTTAATCGTTCATTGTGTGTTTTTGCCTCGTATAAGAACATAACTTTTGGCGCCCTCTAACTTTTTTACGTTTAGTTTTCGACCATGCATTCTTTGATACAAAATGTTTGTTTGGGTGTGTACTATCACCTCTTAAAATTTTTCCCATCTTTTTTGAATCACCCTGTATACACTTTCAGGGCACTTTTTTTAAAACATTTGTTATAATTGTATTATAGTATCTTTCAATTATATTATAATATTTTTTATGTAATTTCCATAAACATCAAGGTAAACTCAAAATATATTTTACATAGCTCTACTATTTTTCAAAAAGGTTAAATATGTTTCAAAGTTTAAGCAATTGTTTTAAAAATTCACAACTTCCATATGAAAATTATTGAGATTGCAAAAAGAAAGTAATTCTAAAATATTTTGTTTTTAGAACACGTTAAAATTATTTATTCAGTCGCAATTAATAAAATGTGGATACATATATATATATATATATTTAAGACATGTAAAATTATTTATTATTTACAAGTTTCCAAATCCAAAGTAATCAAACAGGGAAAGAGTGTTTAAGAGTTTTCTCAAATCTAAATTCGATACTCTCAGACACATTTCTTAAATCATTTCCATTGGCACATGCATAAAAGTATTTTTAATAAGGTTTAAGAAATCTAACTATACTTTACATTTCCCTATCAGAGTAAAGCATTTTCAGAAAAATATTTTTAAGGTAAATGTTTCAAACCTATTATCGCACTGGTCGACACCAAAATCCCTCCCTGTAAAATTAATAGTTGATCCTTACAGATTTCAGCTCACTAAAGGAAAATATGGCAATGAAATTATTGTATCACTTACTCTTTTTTAGGTGTGGTGTTTTTTAAATTAAGATAATTTATGCTTTACTAAAACATATAAGCATTAGCGAAAAGTTACAATGGCAAAAGGAATTAATATATGTTAGTGGATATTGCTGGACGTGAATAAGAGGAAAATATAAAAAAAAAAAAAAAATCGCTCGAGACAAATGCTAATAATATTATATAAAAATATAAATATAAAAATATAATATTTCATATTATATTTTATTGATTCTCTAAGAATTCTTTATTTATCTAAGATAGTGGGAATACTTTTTTCAGGTTTTCATTTTTATCTAGCACTCTAAATTAATTAAAGATCAACCAAAAATTCGTTTTCGGCCCAAAGTCTGAATTTCGTCGGAAATTCATTTTCGGCGGAAATGCTGCTGAAATTTCGGCCAGGCCGAAACTCAATCGAAACTATCTGTTTTCCAAAAATCTCGTATCTTCCTTTAGAAATTTTCAGCATTATTCATTGATTTGGGCTGTATCGGGTCAAATGAGACGCTCTTTATTTATTGCTATGAACTCCTCTGTCTATAAATATCAGTCATGACTGATTCAAAACGTGAGTGCAAATTATAAAGCAAGCAATGCATATAGGACTAAACTTAGAAGATGCCTTTCGCGAGCTCATTAAAAGCTGCAGACTTAACAGTAATAGAAAATTTTTAGTTTGAAACCGCAGAAGTGTTTCGTAAACTCTTTGAGAAAGTTCTAGAATTCAGATGATCATTTACAAAAATCATTACAAAAGATAAAGCCAGGTATGCATACATAAGACATTTTTTAATTAGATGAAATTCGTATAATTAGAAAATCATTTTGTGACGTTGATGAATTAATTAGACTGTACTTTATATGAAAATAAAAAGTTTGGTCAGAAGCACAGAGAGCCAACTTGGGCCACGCGTATAATTAATTAATAATTATGTATATTTAATAAACACGTATACGTAATTAATAATTATGTATATTTATGTATGTATTAATTACTTAAAATATTTTTGAAGGACATTTTCGTTTTCGTTTTCGGCCGAAAATAGGAAGATTACCGAAATTCGGTTTCGGTCTTAAACACCTGTTTCGGTCGATCCCTAAAATTAATATAACAATTCTTCATTAAATATTATTATTATAAAACTGTTTTGGGGGGAAATGATGCGTTTTGGAACAGCTTGAATGCAGTATTTAGATTAAGGAATGTCAGATCTACATTGTTCACATATTTGTTTCGCAGGGAAGCAAAATGTTTATTTTTTTTACAGACCAGTGTAATTATAAAATGATCAGTTAACAATGAACTAGAATCAAGCATTTATCATACTGATGAAAAAATATATAAACTATTGGCGGATTTTTTAATAATAAAAATCCTGCGACATTTAAATGTGACACTTATAAAAATGCGATACTCGGGTGAATGAAGTTCACAAAAAAACTTCAATGAAAACATGTCTATGAAAGTCTACACTCTAAAAAAAAAATCTGTTAAGTTACTAAAATCTTTCTAGGAAACTGGAATTCATAGAACTTTTTATGTAACGGTAACAACAAAAATTCATGTAACAGATACACTTTTGCACCGTAAATCAAAAAATCTGTAAGGTTGCTAAGAATTTTTTAGGAAACTCGGATTCCTAGAACTTTTATGTAACTGCAACCCGGGTTACAGACAAAATTTTAGTAAGATTACTGTAAGTTTTGTAGGTTCTTTTGTAAAGCTACAGATTTCTCTAGCTTTACAAAAACTAGTTTTGTAGATTTACATCTTTTTCTGTACAGTGTACAGATAAAATTTTAGTAAACATACAGATTTGTGTAACTTTACATCTGTAGAATTACAGATTTTTTTTTTTTTTTTTTTTTTTGCGGTGTAGGAAAAATTCACGTTGTCTATGGAAGAAAATAAAAAGATTGATAATAATTTTAAAGTTTCTATACGCAAGATGATGCTACTATACTATAGCATACACACAGTAAAAAAATGACGACTTTTTAGGGCGGGAAAGCTCCGAATTTCCATAAAATTCAAAGTATCATGACCAGGTGAGTTTTGGTCGTAGACGAATGGAATTTATGCTATTTTACTTGATAGGGCAAGAAGAAAGGGTTTTTAAATATAACTGATAGAATCGAGACACCGTATAAAGAATTAAAATTCCCATTTTAATATCCCTTGTAAAACTAATGCTATATCTAAAAACTTTTATTTGTGTGTATAATTTTTGTAATTGGAAGTATGTTTTTATCATCAATGTCTTAACAGAGAATCTTCATAACCTCTATTTTGAATTACCCAGTATATGTATGTGTATGTGCATGTGTATCATTTCACAGTGTAACATTGATAGCTATTTTTGTTTCTTTTTTTTAATAGCCAGACTAGAAGTAATATTTTCTGCTAAATTAAAAATTATTAATTTTCCCTTATTTTTAGCTAATTATTATTTATAGAAATAGCTATTGTAATCAATTCATAATTATTATCAGCATTATATTATTATACTATTATCGTTAATATATAAAGTTTCTTGGATCTCAAAAAAACGAGTAAACTTTCAAAACTTTTTTTTTTTTTTTTTTTTTTTAACAGGAAAATTCGTACCTTTTAAACTTTGGGTGCTAAAATTTTTTTTAAAAACGTTTGAATTAAGTAATTATTAATTTTTGACTTGGTCACCCATACCATTTCAAACATTGGTAAATAGTAAATTAGTTAATATTAATAGAATCCACATTATACATTTTGTGTTTGAATCAAGGTGAAAAATTGCATTTCGTCTTATTATTTTTATTAGTAAATTCTTATTTTTAATAAATTTATAAAATAGAAAGTTCCATGCGTTCAAAAATTCAGTCCATATATAAAAAATAGCTTTTGGAAAAAAAAAAACTTTCAAAAGTTTCTAAAATTAGCTTAACTCGTGCATTCAGTAGGATAAAACTAAAGGGATTAGGAATATTATTTTTCCCATCAATAAAAAAAAAATTACAAGTATGAAACGAGAATTCTAGAAATAAATTATTTGTGACAAAAATCCTCCATGTATTGTTGATTTTTATCTAATTCCAAAAACATTTTGAACTAATATTGTCACGCTCTAAAGAGAGTCGATTGCTTTATACATAATTAAGAAATTAAACATCGTTGATTTTATTTATGTAGATTTATGCAATTATGTGGCACTGAAAATGGAAAATATATATCATACATCCGAAAACACACATATATCATTAATAAAATATGATAAATGTTTTTTTTTATTCCATTAAAATGACCATATATATATAGTCTGCTTTAATGAATAACAGTAACAGGATATCCCAGTTGCCATTATTTAACAGAAATGTAATTTAAAAAGACATTGAATTATGTAAACATTTATTTTTAAAAAGTCTCATGCTGATAACTTTACAAATGAGAAACTTTCAATATAAAAATTAAATATTTTCACAAAGAAACAGCCGTTAAGTATCTTAAAAAATAGTCCTATTTTTTAATTATATAGATCTCAACATAATATGTGACAAGGTTCAAACTATTTCAGTCACATCTTTGAGTAAAATGAGATAAAAGTTTATTTTTTCCCTATGCAAAAATTAAGTATAGTCCAGGCAATAGAAACCGTATAGGGGTTCTACCTAGCAAAATTCATGGTAGTTCTGGAAAAAGGCTTACTATATGTCTTTTGGGTCGCTGAATCCGAATTTTTAACTTTCCACCAAAATTTCCCCCCGACAACCCCCCCCCCCCCAAATTTTGGTAAAATGCCTTCCAAAAAAGGTTTTTATTAAAAGAATCAATTTTTTTTATTGTTTTAGGGGAAAAGTATCTAAAAATTCAGAAATGTCTTTTGGGTCGCTGAATCCGAATTTTTAACTTTCCACCAAAATTTCCCCCCGACAACCCCCCCCCCCCAAATTTTGGTAAAATGCCTTCCAAAAAAGGTTTTTATTAAAAGAATCAATTTTTTTTATTGTTTTAGGGGAAAAGTATCTAAAAATTCAGAAAGTAGACAAAATTTGCAACAAATTAGATATATGACATTATGACTTAGGATGAAGGGGAAGGGGGATCTGCCTCGGAACATGCGTGCGGTCCTGCGTGAACTAAGTTGCGCAATTCCACTTAACCACTCACACATTTGCATTCGCACTCCCATCTCCCCTCCGAACTTTCTCTATAAGGTTTACTTTAAGTTTTTTGAGTCGCTGAATCCGAATTTTTAACTTCCCCCCAAAATTTTCTCCTCCGAAACTCCCCCCAAATAGTTGTTTTTAACTTAAGTTTCTTATTGTTTTAGGGGAAAAGCATTACGAAACGAGCATCAGAAACCAGACAAAATTTGCAACAAATAGGATATATGACATTATGACGTAGGATGAACGGGGAGGGGGAGGGCTGCCTCTGAGCATGCATTGCGGCGCTACGTGCACGCATTTATGAAGTCCAGGCAATAGGGGATTTTACTTGGCAAAATTAATACCAGATCTGCATTTCGATTCACTTTATGTTTTTTGGGTCGCTGAATCCGAATTTGTAACTTTCCACGAACATTTCACCCGGCAACCCCCCAAAAAATTGATTTTTTGAAAAAATTTGGTTTTTGAGAAAAGCGCGCGGGGAATGTTCCGAGGCAGATCCCTCTCTCCCCGTTTATCCTACGTCATAATGTCATGTATCCTATTTGTTGCAAATTTTGTCTAGTTTCTGAATTTCGTAATGCTTTTCCCCTAAAACAATAAGAAATTTAAGTTAATAACACCTATTTTGAGGAGGGGGGGTTCGGGGGGTATTTTGGGGGTAAGTTAAAAATTCGGATTCAGCGACCCAAAAAACTTAAAATAAACCTTATAAGGAAAGTTCGTAGAGGAGATGGGAGGGCGAATGCAAACGTGTGAGTGGTTAAGTGGAATTGCGCAACTTAGTCCACGCAGCACCGCGTGCATGTTCCTAGGCAGATCCCCCCTTCCCCTTCATCCTAAGTCATAATCTCATATATCTATTTTGTTGCAAATTTTGTCTACTTTCCGAATTTCTAGATACTTTTCCCCTAAAACAATAAAAAAATTGATTTTTTTTTAATAAAAACCTTTTTTGGAGTGCTTTTTACCAAAATTTGGGGGGTTGCCAGGGGAAATTTTGGTGGGAAGTTACGAATTCGGATTCAGCGGCCCAAAAAACATAAAGTAAGCTGATTTCCAGAACTACCATTAATTTTGCTAGGTAAAATTTCCTATTGCCTGGACTAGTAAGAAACTTATCAAATTGACTACCTCTCGAAACTCTCACCAGAATGCGTTGAATGTGAGTTCAACTTGTAGACAAGATTAAAGATATTCAATAAGTAATATCCTCTCATTTTAGGCTGTTTGTTCAGTTAGAACTCTGACATTCTAAGGAAAAGATTTAATATAATAACCATTTGTTTGTTTAATTTTGGAGGGAAATTACTTTTACGTAAATAATATTAAAAGTAGCTATACAAATGATAAAATTTAATGTTTACTAAAATTAAACGAATGTGTCACTTACTAAAATTTAAAGAATATAGTAAATTTGCGTACTCTTCATAGGACAATAGGTTGAGCGATTTTTTTTAAAGACGTTTGGAAAATGTCGCATTACAACAGGAGTTAAAGAGAAATAACAACTTTCTAGTATTTTAATTGTTTTATAACAAATTAGTCTTTCGTAAAGTTAGCCCTATTTTAAATTTAAAGAGTGAAAATATTTTAAATAACTAAACATATTACGTCTGAATCAGAATTTAAAATTACAGAAATATATATTTAATATCAGATTTTTAATACATTAAAAAGCATAGTACTATTATAAAATAAAATAAATTAGTGTAGACGTTTCCAGTCTTATACAAGCTCTTAATCTGTACAAATTTCAATAGAAAACCAAAGCTATTGTTTACACATGTTCACGCTTCAAATGTGCATTTGAAATAATAAATCACCAAGGAGTAAACGTCAGAGTAGGGCCACATATTCTGTTGGAATTGTACATGCTTCGTTTAGGAGAGTTTTCTGATGTCTTGTGAACCAACCTTCTAGAAAAATTCTACATTTATAATTATTGCAGCTAGATTTAATTATTTTAATATTTTCAAAATCTAGGATGTGGTCGGTATATATTGAATGATTAACATGTTTTGATTGTGACTTTTCGGATTTGTAAGCATTTTTGTGCTTTTCTAAGTGGATGTTGCAAGGTGGTCCAGTTTCATCAATATAAACAGAGGCACAATCTTTACAAAAGATACTGTAAACAGCACCGTTTTTCTGTAAAGGGGGGCGGGATTTTACATTGACTTTTTGGCTTGAATTTGAATAACGTATTCTTCTTAATTTTCTGAAGTTTAAAGGCTGTACCAGTATTAATTTATTTGAATAAATTAGACATTTTTAGGTAGATTTCGTAAGAAATACTACCTATTGCAGTCGTTACCATGGTGCGACTTTTGAAAAATTCCTTCATAACTCTTCAGTATAGGACCCCAGGAACCCAAAACCACCCCCACCTAAAAAGTTTATATATATATATATATGTATGTATGTATGTACTAAATTTTGTCCGCACGATAAAAGTCGCAATAATGCACGGATCGTCTTCAAACTCGCCAACAACTTTGAGATGGTTGATATCTCGGCGGGGATTGAAAATGGGGAAAATCGGCCCAAGGGAATGGAAATGGGGAGGGCTCAAAATTTTGAATACCGTCTTAACATGATTCTGATAAAACCAGCTCTTACACAACAATGACAGGAAAAAATAAATATTTTTCGTTAAGCAATTGCCAACAATTAAAAAAAAAACAATAAAATTCTCACCACAACAATTGTTTTTCTATTGCAAGATTTCACGTGAAAAATTAACTTAAATAAATAGTTTGACGAATTGAAAACAAATTGAATATTACGTCATTAGTTTTCTAGTGCAAGATTTCCGCATGAAAACTCAAAATGAAATAAATAGTTTGACGAATAATATCTCTCTATTCTAAAAAAAAGTAACTACCGCTGTCACCGCCGCCGCCGCCGCCGCCGCCGCCGGTTTTGAATTTTTTGTGACTGGAGGTCTTTCTTCGTTAATATTAACAAAAATAATGCATACAAAAATATGAAAATCGGTGGTTTTATACAGAAATGTTTGATAAACACGCTGAAGCAGACAGTTTTTAAATCGAAGAATTATTTTAAGAGATATTTAATGCTAAAGTTGGACAAAATCGTTCCACTAAAAAAGTTTTATAGCAGCAAAAACTATACATGGCAGTGTAATCATTTTTAGATCATTTTATGCGTTAGAATTTGACGGAGTGCAGATTGTATTAATTTTTTTATTTTGACTCATTTTTTGAGGTTTTATTTCTATTTTAAATTCAAATTTTCAGCATTTCTAGAGATATTTTTTACAGATTTTAGAAAGTGATATTAATTTAAACTGTTGCCAACTGTATAAACAGCGGAAGCAATAATGTTTGCTTCAAAAAAAAAATATTTATACGTGTAAATAAATTAAAAATTTATTTACACGTGACTATTATAAACAGAAAAAAAACATTTGTTATTAGAATTAAATAATTATGTACAAAAAGCAGGAACTTATTAAAAATTACGTCATAAAAACTATAATTACACGTGAATTTTAAGAGAGAAAGGAATTTGTAAAATAATAAATTTATTAACATGCGTTAGAAGTCTTAAATAGGAGAAATTACGTCATATTTACGTCACATTACAGTTATTACATAAAATGAACACAAAATAATATTGCAAAACGGTTTAAATTTAAAAATTGCGCTAAACATTTATTTGATATTTTGAGAGGATACTTTTCAACTATTTTTGTTAGGAAAGCGCAAATAATATTTCATTTCTAACAAAAGTATATTAAAAAGAGAAAGAATAGTTTGGTCAAAATTACGTCAGATTAAAAACGATGGTACTTTTCGGTTAGCCGGGCGCCAGTAATTTATATACATATTTATATACATACATATATGTACATTTAAATATATTTACATATACAAATATTGTATATATTCACACATATATATATGTAAATATATATGCATATTTACATAGATGTTTGTATATAAATATGTATATAAAACACTGGCGCCCTGCTAACTGAAAAGTACCAAAACGATTAATTTAAAATGTCTCATTTTCTTTTCGCTTTGTTAAAAAATACCAGGAGACAAAGACTCTGTTTACTTAATTTCTTTTATATTAGCTAATTTTGAAATGTTGTTACACGTGTCTAAGTCATCAAGTTATTTTTATTTCGACGTTTTATTTGTATTTTTATTAATGTTGTACTTATTTATTTGTTCTTTCGTTATTTAACATAAAAATTATGTCAATTTCTATAATTTGGCGAGTGGTTTGGCGATTTATATAATTTGGCGAAATGGGTCGACGGGATAATCAAGTAGTACCGCAGCGGATTTTGCGTTAAAATTGCCCAATCAAAGAGAAATGAATAGAAATTCGTTTATAGGGAGATCGCCACTGTTTTTTAAATTATAATTCAATCTTTCGAAATCTTTTTTAAATACCGATCAAATTAGCGTGCATTTAGAGTTTGCGGTGTCTGGACGGGGGTTGGCGAGCGTAGCTCGTAGGGGGCCGAGCCCCCTAGTATATATATATATATATATATATATATATATTGCGTCATATTGGAAATATAATGGACCTCAGCAGGTGAATATGTAACGTCACGTGAGTTTGAAGAAACGAATTAAAACATGATAAAACCCGACTTTGGAAATATTAACATATTTTAACACTTTGAGGTTCTCTGAATTTGCTTTATCCATTTTTAAACCTATTCCATATGCATGCGTGTGTGTATTCGTGTATATTAGAATTTTCACAAAATGTTTAGCTCCCTAGAGATCATTCTTAGTGAAGGAACTGTGTTTATCTCTAATCTTGATTTAAGTTTTGTTGGTGAATTTAGTACTTAACTTCGAAATCTACCTCCGCCTGTAGGCCCGAGCCGGCAGGGATTTTTTTTTATAATATGGAATGGAGACATCACTTGCACAACTGTTGTAGTTTGCTGTAATTTATTCAAATATCCGCACAGTCTTTAAACTGCAGAATGTTATGAAGAATATATTATTTGAACCTAAAATCCTTCTCTTACAGAATACCGGTATAGTTTACAATATTCCTTCTAAAGATTGTGACTCTGTTTACATTGGTAAAACTGCACGATCATGCAACACCCTCTTAGAAAAGCACAAACACGTTTAGAAATCAAACAATTTACAATCAAAACATAATTAATCATTCAGTAGATTCTGACTGCATCCTAAGTTTCGAAAATATTAAAATAATTAAATACTGAAGTAATTCCTAAACGAAGCGTGTGCAGTTCCATCAGAATATTTTATCCTACTGTGCCGTATACTCCATGGATATTGTTATTTCAAATGCATATTTTAAACATGAACATGTGGCAACAATAGCTTTGGTTTTTGATTGACATTTGTATTGATGAGGAGCTTGTATAAAGCAGGAAACGCCTACAGTAATTTATTTTATTTTATAATATTAATGTGCTTTTTTAGTGTATTAAATGTCTGTTATTAACTATCATTTTTTAAAGGAAATATATTTTTGAATAAAACAATCATTAACGATTAAAAGAGAATTAATTAAACTTGTATTATTATTATTATTACTAAATGCTGAAACGTATATGAAATCATAAGTAATAAAAATAGTAAATGTATAGACATATACTATATCATATTTGTACATGCAGATAATAACAGAAATTAATTGATATGACAAACTAGTACTTAATAAAAAGACATGTCTTATTAATAGTCCGCAAGACCCGAACGGGTTAAAATTTTTTTAAAAGTTTGATTTTTCGCGACACATCTAAGAAATTTTCACGACACTCTTGAGCGTCTCGACACTGCATGAGTAACCCTAATCAGTCGAATAAAAAATTTTATAAAAAGCTCGTTTTTTATTTTTTTATTTACTTTTTTAAAATTTTAATACCTAAATCTCCTACCATTCACACTAAATTTTTTTTTGTTTTATTCTATTATTTTTATTATATTACCTTGATGAAACATAAAATTTTAACCAAAAAAAGAAAACCTGTCAAATAAACGAACTTAATTCATTGCATAATTTTTTATTGGCAACGTTTTATCTGTAGTTATTTGAATTTAGAGTTTCGGTATCTTAGCGGAATGTTCGGTGAAATGATTTTATGCATACCGATAAACTATGTTTAACCTAAAGGAGTAGTCATTTTTTTCTTTATGGATTAAAAAATTAAATGAAATTTATTTTTATTCCTGAATGGATCCGTGCTTTTTATGCATGTCCATTCTGGTTTAATTTTTTGAAGAACTTTTGTTCTTTTTGCCATTAGAGTTAAATTAATCAGTATTTGAAGAATGGTTTGATAGTAATTTAGAATGAATGTATTGTAAGAGAACGGGTTAACAAGATCGCGCTAAAGAAATTATTCTTTTTCTACACAATTTAGAATAGAATTTTAAGTATAACAATACACAGAAAGGTTTTTTTTCTTTTATATTTTCGTAATTCTTAAGCAAGATGGTTAAATAAGTAAACGTTTTATTTGTATTAGCGTTTTATTTGAAATATGTTAACGTATTTATATTTGTAGCTATAACTCTTATTTTTGTATCAACCTCTAATTCATATTAATCTTAATTCTTGTATACATTATACCTTCGTGAGCATAGTATACTTCTTTAGGAATTATTTTGGAAAATAAGTAACATTAAATTACCATTTCCTTTTTTTATTTTCCAGTAAAATTAAAAATTTCTCCAAAATTAAAATCGATAGTTGAAAGTTTAACCAAACAGTCACAAAACACAGAAGTCAAACTTAAAGCCTAATTTTTTTTTCACATTCATACTATGTTAACAGTTATACAATACTGAAAAATATATCTTAACATTTTTGTTGTTGTTGTTGTTGTTATTTTTTGCCAAATATTTTAGGGAAATTCTATATAGTTTATTGTAGTGAATAACTTTTAAATGAAAATAGAACAGGTTTTAGGAGAAATTTTTTTTTATGGAGTATTTTTTTTTAATCTAAAGAAAAGTAAAACTTACCATCTTTTTCTCATATTATAGTACCATTTACAAAGCTCAGATTGTTTTATATTCAAAAAATCAACAATTTATAATTCAAAAATCACATTTTAAACTACATTAAAAAAAATAAGGAAATAAAAAATAAAGAAAAATCCTGATGCATAACTTTTTCCTTCTATGACATCCCAAATTAATAGTATTTTAGCAAAAATGCTAATATAATATAAGGGGTTCACAACCATAGTAGACCAAGTCCATTTTGAAAAAATGAAATAGTCCATTTAGAAGGTGCATAAAGTCTCTTTTCTCCACTCCCACAGTAAACCAAGTCTGTAAACAGATGACATATATGAGAAAGTCTGTGAAAACAGACTTGGTTTCCTGTGGGAGTGGATAAAAGAGATTTTATGCACCTTCTAAATGGACTATCTCATTTTTATTTTTTTTCAAAATGGACTTTATCTACTATACTTGTGAGCCCCTCATATAGTTTTTGAAGTTTTTCCAAACAGTAATTTGAACTCTATATGGACAGTTTTAATTGTCATTTTTTTAATGAAAATAGTACAAATCGAATTTTATTGAAAATAGTAAGAAAAAGCAATTATTTATTTCTCTCAAGGTATTTACTTTTTTAAAAAGAATATATATATATATATATATATATTAGAAATCAATATTTTTTTTTTCGTAATACGGCATAATTTATAAAACTTATTTTGTTTTATATTTTTTAAAATATATTAATTTATGATTCAAAAATCGCATTTCATGTTTCCCAGAAATATTTTACTCTTGATGAGTAATTGTTACCATTTAATGAATTCTAATTTTTTGTATTTGCAAGTATTATTTTAGTAATAATTGTAATGTAAGATACGAATACTTTTATTCTAAAGTAGAATAAAAGACTTGAAAAATCGTGTTAAAAATAATAATTTTCTTTAAAACCAAACATAAAATATCCTATGTGTATAAACTTCTTTATTTTATGAATACAGATAAAATTTATTGCTTAAAGACTTTACGATTATTCTTTGATGCTTATGTTATAATTATAATTATGAGTTAATGAAGATATCTTTAAAAATACATGAATCGATAATATTCTAATATTTCCTTTATTATTGTAAGAAATGGAAATGGAAAAAAAATTAAATCTCTAAAAAAATCATGAAAATAATAAGAACAAAATTATTTTTATTAAACAAAGTATAAAATGAATTATGTATATGAATTTTATTTATTTATTTATTTGTTTGTTTGTTTTTTTTCCTTGAAAAGTAATGAAGTTTCATTCCTTAAAAATTACACGGTTATCATTGACGCTTATGGTATATTTATAATTAAGAATAAATTAATATTTTATCTAAATGAAAAGCTTGAATCAATAATATTCTAATATTTCCATTATTGGTTTGGGAAACTAAGACTGAATATTATTTTAAGTCTTGAAAAGTGTGTTATAAATAATTAGAATAAAATTGTTTTCATTAAAATCAAATATGAAATACCCTATACACGTAATTTTTTTTATTATTATTGCATTAAAAGCAAAGAATTTTTATTACTAAAACATTTTAAGGTTATTCATTTATGATTGAGTTACGATTATAATTAAGAGAAAATTAACTTTATAGCTGAAACAAAAATGCAATTTAATAATATTCTAATATTTCCATTGTTATTTCTGGAAATAAATATAGAAAATTACTTTATAACAGTAAAAAGTGTGAACTTACTTAATCCATCGAATTTCCTGATGATACTGTCTATAAAGATGTTCTGAGGAGCTACATGTCCTCGTTTTATCGGCATTTTCACATATGATGATCACAGTTACAGTGAAGAACACTGCACGTGGGAATAGAAAGAAAACATTTCTGGATAAAAGGAATATCCTTGATTCTTGATAAATGTAACAAAAGAAGGCAAAATTGGTGCGTTGTATGAATCTAGTTATCCATAAATCTTCTTCTGTAGAAAACTTTTACATTTATTAGATATTCTACTCAATTGTCTACAGCATACCTTTATATCAAATTATGACTCACTACTCTTTGTTTTCTAAAATCTCACCTTACAAAGATTTTTGTGCAATCCACTTTCCAGTGCCGTATCTCTAAAGCACCTTTATTTTAAAAACTAGAATAACGTGCAATAAAATGCAAATTTTCCGTTGCAAAAAATCACTAAAATCTGGCACTAAAACTCATATTCACCTAATTTCCTTTTTTATTATTATTCCTTTTGCTTGAGTGCACTGAAAATATATTAAGAAATTATCTCTCTAATTGGCATTTCCTTCGTTAATATCTCAAGACGAAAAAAATCTTGTTTTCATTCTTTTAAAAATAGATTATAAATATACAGAATTGTGAGAAATAGAAGGCCAGAGTGGTGTAGCACAAAAGAAAATTTTTAATTCCATTTCATTTAATGAAAATAATTGAAAACTCTTCGGTGCATCTATAAAATTCCCTTTTTTTATGCAGGTGCTTGTATCAAAGAAGATTTATTTACAAAAGAAGTTCACTAACCTCGCTGTTTCAGTCACATTTGGAATGTTTTTCTCTGAGTGTTATGAGCACCAGCTAGGATCCCAAATTCGACTATTTGTTTCCTTAGCGTCCTCTGACAACATCGTGTGCTTTCACAGAGGTACTGTCACACACGTCGGTTTTCCACCAAGTCAGAGTTGCAATTGTCAACGTCTGAAAACCCATCTGCTGAAAAACATACTTCTGCGTCTCGATTTAGCGCAGCAATCGATTCAATGGAATATTCCACGCGGTTTCCTTTTCTCTTCACAACATTAAATACTTCATTTATTATTTATTTATGTGTGCAAAATTTAATTCCCACCCCTCTATTTATTACTTTTTTTTCAATCTCTTATTAGTTTTTAAAATGTTAAAACTGTCTCAAAAAATATATTTTTCTTTTCCCAACTCCCGCCAGATCTTTGGCTGTTTCTTATTTTCTCAGATCCATCACCGTACGTGTTTGGAGAGTAATTTCCTATGTTCAATGAGAGGGAAGCGCAAGAGTAAAGGAATACAGATCAGAAGGATTGACGAGCGCCATCTATGTGTCATATTTGAAAATAAAAGGGATTGCTTGGCAAGTTTTAAATATTTAAAGAATCTGTTCTTATTCAAAACAAAGCAACAATCATCAGATAATTGAATGTATTTTTTTTTAATGTTTTCAGCTTTTTGTTTTTGTTCAAATGACACCGATATAAATAACGTATTTAATATTTTATTTATGAATTGTTTCCGTACTAAATAAACATTATTTACAATTTACATGCTATTAGTAGTTTTTTTTTTTGGCGGGGGGGGGGGGGGGGGGGGTACATATAAATATTAATTTCGATTAAATCTGTGTCCATTTAATTACATTTTACATCTATACAATAAACTTACTTTTTTTCAAAGACTTAGTTTCTTAGAATTACTTTTAGAATAATTTTTAAATAATTGTAAATCAAACTGCATTTAAAATAAGTGATTTTTAAAATATAAGCACCCTTTTTAATTGCTCAAATCTTAGGCATTGAAGAAATGTAATTTATACCAAATTTGAATGTCTCCAGAAATTTCTTTTTCTCTTAGCAACCAACCCCTCTCTCTCGCTATTCCTCTCTACTTCTCATGTTGAAAGAAGACTGAAAATTTCCATAAATTCCTGCAATTCATAATTAAATATAAAATGCTTAATTCCCACTCGGAGAACAATTCTTATAAGAAGGTCTTAATTGATTCTCCTTGTTCCAATGTCCAGACCCTGGGATTATTAAATTATATTCAATTGATATGTTTTCGTTATTTTAATAATTTTACAGAGTTATTTATTTTTATTTTCTGTATTATAAACATCATTATTTTACTTTTTTTACTCAAATTAATATCATTTCTTAACTTTTTTCTTGTTATTTATACACATATATAGATTAGTTTTCATTTTGTAACTTTTAAGTTTACTTCGTTTTCGTTAAACTGATCTTCGTATTTTTATAGCGATTGCTAGGAAATTTTTGAACCAATAAATATATCTGAACTATTTATTTTTTGTTATTATCAGTAGTAGTAGTAATTGTTTTAGTATTATTATAGCAATCATTAAACGTTCAGAATGAAGTTTTAGGTTTACTGAGAACGGATAGAAAGCTTTTCTAAATGGCATAAATTTACAAAATCATTCCAGCCAATCATATAGTCGCATCCTTCTTTCACATTCAAATTTGCAAAACACATTTATTATAGACGTACAACATGTATTCTCGGACACTATTCTCGTAATTCAGTACTAATACTCAGTTTTTTTATTCTAGAAGAACGGAATGAAATCAAATAAACATTTTGTGAATCTAAGGAAAAGAACAAAGAAATTAACATTTTGATAAGTTTTAATAACATTTTACACGTTTTGATAAATTTTAATATTTGAAAAACACTTTGAGTAAAATTACTCAAAGGCAGGCCGCCAACAGTGTGATTTTCTTTAATCAAATTGGGAGTACCCATAAACATACTGTTTTGATAAAATTACATTTGCATACCTTTAAAGAATTTTTTAATTTCGCTTTTGGAGGAAATTCGTATTTTTAATAGGCTTCCAACGAAAGAGGTTTATACAATTTGTTTGTGTCCTTTTTATATATATATATATATATATACGCAAAACTTTAAAGTTTTTTTTTCTACTTAAAAAAAAAAAGAAGAAAAAGAAAAAAAAAGTTCTATTTCTGCAAATGGTCTTGTTTCGATATCATTAGGATATAAAAGTGATATATTTGTCTATCTGTATGTTTTCATGGTTTTTATTTTGTTGTTGTTGTTATTGTTGTTGTTTTTACTTTATAACGTTAACTTTTGCAAAAAATTACTAATCGTCACGAATATTTGGTATTAAGAAGATAAGAAGCACAATACTATTTTACATTTTTTAAATAGTTGCCGTGTCATGTATAGGGTTTTTTACAGAAACATTTTTAAAAAGTCTGTTAAGCATTGTCTAAAATATTTGTTGGTACAATAACGTTATACCAATACCATGCCAAAAAGTATGCTAATGCGCCATTTATTTCAATCCTACTGTGCAAAAGCTTTTTATTGCAAACCATGCCAAACATTGTGATTTGCTATTCATAGAAAGCTTAATCTTTTTTAATATTATTATAGTTATTTAATGGTAAACTAAGTTTAATGATAAGAGAAATTTACAATTTTATGCTTGCGGTTTAAATTAAGTTGTATTTTATCACCTTATGGTATTATATTTACTTGTTTTATTCCTTTATTTCACGTATGTATTTGCAATGACTCAATAAAATGGTTCTTGAAAGTCTATGATTTTCAACTGTTATATATTTTTAAATGTTCGCTTTCGTACATATTTTTTTTTTTTTTTCGTATATTAATTTTTTTTTATGTTCCATTTTTCGCAAACTATTACGTTTGGTGACTATGGTGTTGGTATAACGGAAAAGCACCGATGTGTTCAACAATAATATTTAAAATTAATCTAGATTAGAGTCTTGCATCAAGTGGGGCATCACCAGATTTTACGATTTTACTCGAGCCTGGCCTGATTCTGCAGATCGGTGTCGAGTTGGGTTGACTCTATTTGTTTTGAGTTCGGGTTGGTTTTTCAACCTTATTGATCGGTTTTGGTCATCCGTTATTTCAAAAGAAAATCTACAATACTGTTTAAGATTTTTAAAAACTGATTATAATAGTACATGCATGTTCACTTTTCTCCAAAAAAAAATTGATTTTAGAGATGTAATTGCAGGGAATTTTTTCAGAATTGCAATAAATATGGATTAATTTTCCTCCATTTCGGTTTTAGGCCGGTATAATCCGACTCGTACAAGACTCTAATATGCATAACAATGTTGCCACAGAAACACGAAAGTAAGAAACAATTTCTTAAGGCCGTTCTCAGCTGTCTGCTCAACAAGCGCAAAGCGTTTTGACACATTTAGAAATTCATTTTTTAACGGAAAGATATAAAATTGGAAAATCTGACTATGGGAGCGATTTGGAATCGAACTGTGTTTTCCATTTTTTGATCCATCAATTACCTATTGAATTATAAGCGATTCTGATCACGTGATACGGCATTTTTCTCCCCTCACTGACTGGATTTTCTTCTTTCGTTCCGAAGTTCAGTTCAAAATGCCAACTTCGACAGTATTTTCTGAAAGATCTATTGCGCTTACAAGAAAACTGAAAAAACAGTTCGACGACATAGTTTCTGAATAACAACACCTTCTAGTTTCATGCGTTTCCGAGCAAAAATAAATTAAAACTTATGTCAGAAAGTTGACCCTTTGGATTTGAGAACAGTCTTAAAGTCGATTTTATTTTATATATCTACTTATTCATTGTTAAAAATTATTTGATTCAGCAAAATGGCTTGCATCAGTGTCAAATATTTGGTCTGTACACGTAACTATTGATCGTATCCATGTGCACAATATATTTTTTCTTGCTAAATCGAAGATGCTGTACGACTTTTGCATTGAATTTTTGATCGTATCTCCTCTAGTTTTCAGGATACAATCTCTAACTGCGGAATTTGCTATGAAGAGGCGCTGTGAAGTATCTTATTCATCGTCTATAGTTTTTAGTAGCTTTTCAATTTTTTAACAGTTTCTTTAAACGTAAACATATAAGAATTTTAAACTCTTGAGCAAAAGAAATGAACTTCGTTGATAATCTGTTGTGAATGCATTTTTCAGCAATTTATCTAGTTCTATTGTATTATTTATATCTATTAAATTAGTAGGTAATTATTTTTCTGTGTAACTTATAGTCTGATTTCTATCCTCTTTTAGTTTTTCAATCAAGTAATGTGTAATTAAAATAAGTTAAATGGTTATATACATAATTAATGGTATGTTTAATATTATAATAAATACAGGGTGTCGCTGAACAGATGGGCCGAACTGTAAAGTGCACAAAAATAAACAATTATGGTATAGCAATGTGGGGTCGTAAATTAAAAGTGTTGGAGAAAAACGCGAAATGCAGAGGAAATGAAAAAGGCGTTTTATTGACTTAACCATTGGTGCACCCACGGGGGGAGCTAAGGAGGCTGAAACCCCTCTCAGACTAGATTAGATATTTTTATTATTATTATTATTATGAAAAAGATATTATTATTATCTTTAACAGGTCCTTAAAAAATCGGAATTTTCGAAAATATATTAATTTCGTCAAACAATTTTTTCTCTTTTATAAATTTTATTATGAAATTCGAAATGTTCAAAATTTATTTAATTAAAAATTTAAGACACCGTGCAATCTCTTGCTCTCTTTAACCTTCATAATATTTTTATAATTTAATAATGAAATTTTAAATCGTTTGATTGCAAACATACTTTAAAATTATCCAAATACAGAAACTCACCAAAAAAACGCAAGATCTAACATATATTTTAGTACAGTATTTCATTATTTAACAGGTTAAAAGCATCCAGAATTAGTCCCATCAAAACTTTCCAGAGCTTTCTCAGGCTTCTCTGGCTGGTTATGACTCTGCTCAAGTCAGCAGAAAAAATATAAGTCAGGACCTAATCCGGTGCGTCTCATGTGCGTCAAATGAAAGAAAGACAGAACTCGGCAGCGGTACGGGCCAGATCTGGGCACATAAAAATGTTAGCTTCCTCCAAATCGTAATCCTGGATGTGCCACTAGATTTAACAATTACAGTAAAAGCTCAAATGTGTTCCAACACAGATACAGACCTAGCAACGTCTAGCAAACGATTGTTGTACCCGTTCAAAAATACCAAGTGTCTCATCTACGATACACCAATTGATTCTGATGAGAACCTCATTGCAAGACTTTCAGTCGCTGCTGCAACTGTTCGTGAAACACTTGAAATCTTCGAAATCGTATTCCAAACACTTTCTAGACACTGCCAGGTCTGTATCGATGTTGGTGGTGGCACATTTGAGCACTTACTGTAATTTTTATGCCAATAAAACGCTTGTTTCCATTTCCTCCGCGCTTCTTATTTTTCGCCGACACTTTTCATTTCCGACCCCACATTTCTATACCAAAATTTCTTCTTTATGTGTACTGTTCCTTCTTTTACAGTTTGGCCCATAGACACTCTGTATAAAGGTAATGGTTATTACTTGACAAAAATAGTTAATTTTATATCTCTAAAAGTAAGATTAGTTTTTCATTTTAATGCAAAATAATTTGTTTTTATATTCCAGTAGTAAATATTATTGTACGAAAAAATAACATTGGTTATGGTGGACAGGGCCCCGCCAGTGACAATTGGTACAAGCCGCCAATGACTGGTAGACATGCCATTTTTAAATCTTAATACAATTTAGGGGTTATTACCGGAAAAATTACTCCTATTAAACAAAAACATATAATTAAAATAGGAGCAGAGCATGTATTTGATACAAAGGCGTGAGTATATAATTAACATAAATCGTCGAATTAAGTAACTTTCTCTTTTTTTTTTTAAGTCGATTGTTAAATAGGGGAATATGATCATATATTTTCCGAATTTTATTTTATAATGATTTACTAAGATGAAATATACGCTGTGAAACATGACATGTCTGTGATAAACGCTACATAGGAGTATGATGTATATTCTATTATAATAGAATTAATCACAATTATTAGCCATGTTGAAGGTGGATAATTTAATACTCTTACACAACATTGCCCTATCAGCAATCAGGTTTAATTAAAATATTAAAATAACTTTATAACAACGTCAATCGAATTTTTCTGACGTCTCTACATAGTAAAGCTGCATCGCTTAAGGAGATTGAATCTTTTTGAAGATTTCAGACTTATAATTTGCGAGTTTTAGTTTAATATATATACAGCACTAAAATTTAAATTGGATTCTGTCTGATTCTTCGAATCGAGTAATAATATCAATTTTTAACGCATGGTGGAGCTTAATGTTCGATATTTGTTATTTTGTAAACTTATAGTTTTGGTATTTTTTACTTTAGTTTTTACTTTTAGTATTTTTTACTTTTAGTATTTTTTACTTTAAATTTAAAAAGTGTTAAGAGGTTATTTATTTATTATGTAATTATTTTCTATTTATATTATATTAATTGCATTTTTCACGGTATTTCAAAATAGATTAACTGTATACATTAAGTTTTAAAATCTGTGTTAACTTAACTGTAAAAATAACCTTAAACTTATCGTGATTTTGGATACCATGTGCTGATGTGTACTGATGTGTATTTTGGATAAAATAACTGAGATTTTATTGGGTACTTTGTGTAATATTACTATTTTTCCTTGCTATATTAATTATTTAAAAGGTCGTATTGCTTTTTCCATTTCATAGCATTTAATTTTATTCTGTTTCAGTATGAAACTATTCTTTTGGTTATATTGGTCGTTAGAGTACAGGAGAAAAAAAATTTCAGCTTTTAGCTTTTTTCTCACAGAAAACGACTGATGATTTTGCTTATATAATTAAATTCTGTACTCTTGATAACGTAATTCAATATATAAGTTTTTCAATTACTTTTTATCGAAATCCATATTCTTCTTTTTTTCTTTATTATTAGTTCTTGTTATATAGTACATGGGATTTTATTTTATTTTATACATTGTAGCTTGTTTATTATGTTTTTGGTATCCATTCAGAGTGTTTGGGGACACTGTATTGTTGTAAATTCATTCATGCTATCACAATTATTGATGATGGTCAGTAATGTTTAATTAATGGTTATATATATATATATATATATATATATATACCTTGGGTAAATTTTTAACAAGAATGGAAAATCCTTCATCAAGCATAGATTATGAAACACATATCACCACCAACAGAGTATTATTAAGAAATTTCACTTTTTCATAAAATGAAACGATATATCTAAAAAAGCAATTTAAAAATAACACTTAACTCTGCAGAAATTCATTTTCAGGAAATTCTTTCGATATCCTGCAACGTATGCAAATCCTTTCGTGCTGCCCAGTATATGATTTATATAATTTATAATCACCGTATAATAGACTAAAAATTAGATAACTTTAAAAATGCATACCACATCGGAAAACCTACTTCCAGCAATTATTGATCATAGTCAGTCCTAATATGTGCAAAAATTACGTCTGATTAATATAAATTAAGAAATAAAATTACTTAAAATACAGGCATTTTTAACCCCTTGAGGAGTGAGCACAAATGTCTCTAAATATTGAATTCTCACCGGAATAATCGAAAAATTTTATTTTTAAATAAGGAAAAGCAATTTTTCAATGATTTTCCTCCAAAGTTAAAAATATTAAATTGAGTTAAAATTTTCTGGTGAGAATCTTGTTTAAATTAGGTGGGATATATTTTATCCCACCACCCCTCAAGGGGTTAATTAAAATAGACATATAAAACATTATAAAACAATAATGTATAAGTTTCGGATGAAATCTGCATCCTTCTTCAGTACAATTTACGGAAAATCCTATTTTATAGTGTTTTTATATGTCCATTTTAATTAAAAATGTTTGTATTTTAAGTAATTCTATTTCTTAATAGTCAGTTTTGTAACCGAATTCTTTTGTGCATCTCTGCAAATGACCAATAAATGCTTCGCACTCCAAAATCTATAAAAAATATGCTGTGACGCACTTCAGTGATCTTTTTTAATTTCATTAGGTTTAATGTATTATAACATGATTAAAATGCCCATAGCACATTTTCTCCCATAGATCATAACGTAACGGCATTCTTTTGTGCGTTCCTGTGAATGACCTATAAATGCTACTTATCCTAAACTCCTGAACAAGAATGTTGTAATCCACTTCAGTGAAGCATATTAATTCCATTACGTTTGAAATTTTGTAATATCAATAAAATGCACCGCAAACGATTTTTTCCCATAGGCCGTAATGCGACGGAATTCTTTAGTGTGTCCCTGTAAACGAAGTATAAGTTCTACACACTTTATTTTCAATACCAAACAATCTATAGTAAATTTCAATAACATATTAAAATTACACGATAATTCGGGTATGTTTGCAAAAGTTAAAGCACGAACTGACAAACCAAATTCATAAACCCTTTTCAACTAAGTTGGATATTGTTAAAAAGGTTTCCTAGTCGCTATTTCTAGTTTTACGATTTTAAATTCTACTTTCAAATAACAATTACTAGTAACATATTAACAAAATGTATATTATTTTAATCTAATGTTTAAATTAGTTTATTAAACTATCATAAAATAAATTTAAATTAATTATTAAAATCTTTTTACAAATTAGCAGATATACAGACATATCGTCGCCTCAAAGCAATTGTAAGACATCTAGTAATAATCAAAAATGAGATGTCTGACTGACTGCAATGAAAAACTGTGTCTTCATCTAGTGGAACAGTAGGGAATTAGTATAAAACGCATCTGAGCACATTTATTAAACATAACTTTGTGCTTCAGAAGTTGTTCCACTAGATGCAAACACAGTTATTCATAGAAGCATAAGTTAGGGGCTGTGCATATATAACGTTATCATTTTAGGGGGGAGGTGGGGTCCGGTACTTGATATCGTAAGATATCTCAAGGGGAGGGGGTTGTCTTTTGATATCGATATCATTTTTGATCCAACCAAAATTTTTTCTTTCCATTTGTAACATGGTCTTTATACATCAAAATAGTATGTTGTCTTTTTTTAGTCTTATCTATGTTTATGAAAATACAAAATTATTATTAAAATCAATTAAAATTATTATAAATTTTTTTAATTCCAAAATGTGGAATACCCAAAGTTTGACATTCCTATTCTTCTTCATATGTGTATGCATATATAATCGCTGTTCGGGAAACCATGTGCGAAATATATTTGAAATGAAACTTGTTTTTATTAACAAATAAAAGAGAAAGAGAGAATGTTGTCCACTTGTTTTGTTGATAAGAGAATTTCTAGCTCCCCCACCCCCCCACCCCCTTTGCTCCTCTTCCTCTTCGTGCGAGGCAAGTGCAAGAATACATTATTGCTGTTCAATGCATTATGTAACAAAAATTATTATAAAATACTTTTAAATAGTAACTATTTCATTTAAGTGTTATTTGATATAAAGTTATTTCATATATAAAGTGATATTTTATTGACTTTTCTTCATTTTAATCAATAAAGTATGCGAAAAATAAATGTAACAATTTTTGTATATTACTCCAAACAAAAGAAATAAGTTCTCAAAATCTAAAAAAAAAAATTAGACATTGATAACGATATCTTTACGGGGGGGGGGATGATATCGAGAGGGGGGAAGGGGGTCCAAAATTACCAAAAAGTTGTTAACGATGTATATGCACAGCCCCTTAGACATCTCATTTTTTATTATTATTTGGTTATTATTATTATTATTTGGTTTTTTCTTAGATGTCCTGCTGTTGCTCTGCAGCAATGATATGTGATTTTTTTAGTTTCTGCTGAAAAATACATTTTATTTATTTCATTCACGCAAAATTTTAACATCACAATGTAAAAGTTTATCATAAAATTACAGACATGTGGCTCGCGCCTTCAGAGCAAGCTTGTCACAAAATGCAAAGATGACTCCAAGTTTCGTAGATGCTTACAAACATGTGAAACTGCATGTCTAATAGGAGTTCCTGCCGCCGCGATGATTGTATTGGAATCAAACATGAAACTTCTGCATAAGAAAATCATTTTAGGTTTTTGCAGATGTCGTCGGTAACATGTCAAACTATCCAATATGAAAACAGTGTTGCCAATGGACTATTTTTTTAATTCAGATTCTTTGATTGGCATCACTTTTTTGAAATAGTAAAATTCGCCGTATTTAATGACATTAATTAAGGCGAAAAGAAGGGGAATTTTACTATTTCAGAAAAGTGGTGCCAATCAAGAAATCTGAATTTTGAAAAAGTAGCTCTCTGGAAACACTGATTTCATATCGGATAGTTTGACATGGTACCGACGATGTCAGGGAACACATAATCCTGCACAATCAAACGAAACCCTCATTCTGAGAAAATTCTAAAAATTAATACAGAATTAAATTTTAATCATTACAACATAAAATATCATACTAAATTATTAAGAAACATTCACTTTTTTTTCACAGAAGTAAAAAATTACTTATATTTATTTATTATGCATTTTCAGTGAGTTGGTAGGCATTTTATAGTGGAGAATAAGGCACTATGAGACATGGACTACCTTAGGTCATCTAATGTTTCATGGAGTTGCAGTGCAAATAAACAGTACATATATGACACAGTCCCTGTCCATCCCTGTATATATTCTGAAATTTATGCGTGGAACAGATTAGAATTTATATCACTTTTTTGTGTTGTCAAAGTAACAGTAAAGTTACTCTAATAGTAGTTTTAAAAAAACATACAGAGCAAAAGTTTTCAAAAAGCAAGGTGAAATATTTAAAATTCACTCATTTATCATGCTATTATGGGTTCAGATTTCATCGTAAATCCAACCCTAACAAACGGAAATAGTAAAACCAAAAGACAATAAAGTGAGAGCTGATTGAAACACATTGCAAAAGGTTGCCAGTTTGCCCTCCATTTTTATTTCGAAATTTTACATTCATACCAGAAATTATACAAGAATAATCTTTACTTTATGTAATTACAAAATTTCTGTCATTAAATAAAGCAAAAAATACGATTTTTAATTTCTGGCACGAATTCGGATTTTCTTAATAAAAATGGAGGCCAAACTGTCAACCCCGCATTACAGTGAGGCAAATTGTCAGACAAACCATTAATCTGCAATTAATCTGCGATTAATGAATCTGACAACAAGTAACAATTTATTAGTAAACAAACTGAATTGTGATAATTACCAATGTCTTCATATTTTGTAAATAATTACTTATTTAATGATTCTAATATACAATTTAACAACTAGTAAATTTTATTATAATATATTGCTAGACGAAATACTTCTTTACTCAATAATATATCTCGATACTTTAAATATGTGTCAACACTCAACAACATATATAAATACGATAACTAAATAACCAGAATCTTCAAAAAGATTAGTTGCATTTGTGAATCATGTTGCGAACACTTGAATACTGGATATCCCAAAAAGATTGAAACGCTCTTTAATTATTTACCTGTTGGAGATGTGTAAACCAAGTAAACTGCGAAAGTGTTCAAAAACAGGAATTATGATTAGGGGATGAAATAATCCTACCATTTATTTTCGAAGAGTTACACTATTTAAATTTTTATGCCGTCCTACACTGTTAAAAATTTGCAGCATTCTGGCAGGTCATTTGACCGTTTTTTCCGAAAACGGTTACACAACCGTAATTTTAACACTATTCTGACCATATTATTGGCCAGTTTATGGTCAGAATATAGTTAAATTATAGTTATGAAACCGTTTTTTCAAAAAACGGTCGAATGACCTGCCAGAATGCTGCAAAATTTTTAACAGTGTAGGGTGGGTCTTACAAGTTATGTTTGGGGGAAAAAAATTCGCTGATAAGTACAATAGCAAAAATCCCACTCTTCGAAAAACAATTCAGGAGTTAGGATACTTTGAATTTTACGAAATTTTGTAGGTTTCCATGTCTAAAAACGCATTTTTCTCTGTTTAGCGCTCTTTGTAATGTCACTGGTTAACATCTTGCAAGTATATTAACGTTACTAGCGTAGTCTCTTAAGTCAACGATTTATTATTTAAGAATTTGAGGAGAAACAGTGCGCAATGTTACAGGAAAAAGTACACATTATTATATACTACTGCGTTCAGTGTTCGATTGAATTGCCTCTTTTCATTTTATGTGCATTTTATACTTGTTTACAGTTTAATATTTTTCTGTGCTCAACCGTCTCACCTGCCTCAGGTTGGAATAGTTAAAGGGGTGTACCTTTCTTTTCTTTCTTTTTTTAAAGACAATTGTTGAGGTTATTTTTAAAGAATAAAGCTACATATTAACAGTAAACTTGAAAAGAAAAATAGAATTCACAAATGTATTTAACAAAAAAAGAATCCCAAGGTGTCTTACTCTCCACGATAACGTTCATTTAACTCTCCGCAAAAGATTGTTTGTCCAGAAATAAAATGTACTATAAATTCCCATCATATTTAGCATTTCACGTTGTATATGTGTTAACAAAACTATATCTAATCCTGTCTTTTTCTTTACAGCGACAATGTGCAATTTTTCTCAGAGAACGGTCAAAGAGTTTCCACCAGAAACTATAGATCACGTCATTATTAGGTAGCTTTCATTACAAAAAGCTACCTATTGCAGCCGTTCGGAGGAAAGCGATTTCAAAAAATTTTGGTATAATTTCATCGATCATGACCCCCAGACCCCGAAACCATCCTCCGTTCAAAAGTTGATATATATATATATATATATATATATATATATATATATATCCATATATATATATATCCATATATATATATATATATCTGACCTTTGTCATACTGTAACTCTCGAATTTATGAACCGATTTGGATGTAATTCGGTATGTACATAGTACATACCAATGTCTCGACCGAGTTCGTTGGCCAGCTTCATCCGCCATTTTGTTTCAAAATGGCGGCCATTTAAAATTTTTAAAAAAAATTTAAATTTGAAATGTGGTACCAAAGAATTGAAAAGTGAAAAATATTTTTTTCTTATGTATTTGACCTTTATACAAAGATTCCGGAGCAGTTTTTTTTTTCGCCTATATCTTAAAAAATGGCTGAGTTATAGCATTTTGAATTTCTAGCGTGGCTGAAATTTTGAAACGTCCTGAATTTTGTCACGCGATAAAAGGCGTATTTATGAACCGATTTGGATGTAACTTCGTTTGTACATAGTACATACCAATGTCTCGACCGAGTTCGTTGGCCAGCTTCATCCGCCATCTTGTTTAAAAATGGCAGACATTGAAATTTTTAAGAAAAAATTAAATTTGAAATGTGGTACCAAAAAATTGAAAATTGAAAAAATATTTTTTTCTTATGTATTTGACCTTGATACAAAGATGCGGGAGCAGTTCTTGTTTCGTCTATATCTTAAAAAATGGCTGAGTTATAGCATTTTGAATTTCTAGCGTGGCTGATATTTTGAAACGTCCTGATATTTGTCGCGTGATAACAGGCGTATTTATGAATCGATTTGGATGTACCTTGGTGTGTACATAGTACATACAAATATCTCGACCGAGTTCGTTGGCCAGCTTCATCCGCCATCTTGTTTCAAAATGACGGCCATTTAAAAAATTTAAAAAAATTAAAATTTAAAATGAGATAACAAAAAATTGGAAAATGAAAAAGATTTTTTTCGTATGTGTTTGACCTTAATACAAAGATTCCGGAACAGTTTCTGTTTCATCCATATCTAAAAAAATGGCTGAGTTATAGCATTTTGAATTTCTATTCTGGCTGACATTTTAAAACGACCTGATTTTTGTCACGCGATAACAAGCGTATTTATGAACCGATTTGGATGTTACTTGGTCTGTACATAGTACATACCAATGTCTCGACCGAGTTCGTTGGCCAGCTTCATTCGCCATCTTGTTTCAAAAGGGTTGCCATTAAAAAAATTAAATTTAAAATTTAAAATGAGGTATTAAAAAATTGGAAAATGAAAAAGATTTTTTTTATGTGTTTGGCGTTGATACAAAGATTCCGGAGCAGTTTTTGTTTCTGAAAATTTGTTCTTTTGTTTATATCTTAAAAAATGGTTGGATTATAGCACTTTGAATTTCTAGTATGGCTAACATTTTGAAACGATCTTGTATTTGTCACGCGATAACACACGTATTCGCCTATTTCCATGTAAGAAGGCATGTGGATAGTATACATCAACATCTCAGCCAAATATAAGTTACTTTAAATAAAAGCAGCTTGGATAAAGCTGACTAATTTCGCGAAATTCTCATTCATAATGATTTAGTATTGATAAAAATTAGTATTGAATCTCCTATATTCGGTTTTCACTAAATTGAGCTTCTTGTGTTTGAATAATATAAGTTGGCATTTTTAAAATAAGGAATTTGAAAGCTACCTCTTCCTCCCGGCACTGGCCGGAAGGACTTTTTTAACTTTGCGATCGCTTATAGAGACTCCAAATTAAAATATTTTTAAGTTGAAATTGAGAATATTAAAAACTGTCCTCATCTTCGTATAATATTTGTACGTGAATCCTTAAATAAAAAATATTTATTAATAGCAGCGAACTGTCACGTGTAAATAAATAAAATATTATACAGGGTGTCCGGTCTCAACGGTGTCCAATGGCTAATTCCTAAACCATTAGTCATAGACATATAGTTCTAATTACAAAAATGTTTTAAATGAGGTAAAGAATTATTTTTAAAACGATTTAGGTCAAGAAAAACATTTATTTAAAAATTACGAAATTTAAATTTTTATACGGTCCCCCGGTCTTATAAGTGATATTTAGTAAACTTTTCCTATTTCTCTAACAAGTACGGCAAAAAAAGTCCCATTCATCTGGCCCTAAAATTGACCAAGTTATGACATTTTCAATTTTATGACTTAAACCACTTTTCTGTAACTGAAAACAGATGAGTTAAACCAAGCTTTCAGGGGTCGTACACGAAGTGCTTAAAGTATTATAAAGGGCGTCCACTCCAAACTATGTTCAATGGCTAATTCCTAAACCGTTAGTCAAAGACATATAGTTCCAATTACAAAAAGGTTTTAAATAATGTAAAGAAGTATTTTTAAAGCGATTTAACTGAAGGTGCTGCCCCCGTATAAATATTACGGTAGTGTTAATTTTTAGTAATTAACTTTCAGATTGGTTAAAATAATTGAAGAAGTGAGTTTCAAAACTCGCCTTATCGAGAAAATCAAATTTTGGGAAATCGCGTAAAACCTTTAAATGCGTCAATTAGTATTCATTGAAAATTTGGAGATTGTAGTGCTTGATTGGTACATTTATACCAATAGAATAGATTGATAGCGAAACACGATTTTTTAAATTTCGGATAAGGCGAGTTTCGAAACTGACGTCTTCAATTGTATTTTGACCTTTTTTTTTTTTTTTTTTTTTTTTTTTTTGTAAGGAAATGAGTGTGCTGCTTTTGATGATTTTATTTTAAAAAGTTGTATTATTTTTATAAGCTTTTAACTCCGACGTTCGTATGTATGTCTTCCTAATTCAAAATTTGTATTCCAATTTTAACTCACTTCCAAATATCCGATCAAGATTAAATTTTGCATAATTATGTAAATCCAATGACAATGTAATATTAATATGATTTTAGGTACGTACCATTTATATTTATTTTACAGGACCACTCCAAAAATTTCGTATACATTATTACCTACAAACAGAAATTTTAAAATTAAAATCAGTAACATTTATGTAAGGCACTAAGATTCACAATGTAATTTTTCCAAATGAAAGTGCGTTGCGTTTATATTTTTTATACAGTGCCGCACAAAAGATGTCAGATACATTGCGATGTATGAGCAGGGATTGCTTATTATACATTTTGATGATATTATGCTTTTTTTAAATTCAACTTTTTAGTTCTTTATAAAAACTTGTTTGAAAAAAATATTTTAGAGACCAAAATCAAAATGCAATTTATACTTGCTAAACAAAAAATAAATATTAAATGGAGTGAAATTTTTTCCTATTGGACAAGGAAAATGAGGTAAACAACTTTATTTGTACAATAGATGTGCCAAAACACTTGCGGCCTCAAATCATGCACATACAAATACTTTCTAAGGTTTAAAAGGCATATTTTTTCCCAACCATGTTTTAGCAATTTGGAATCTGATTGGCCAGAGGTTTTGGCGTCAAAGTGACTCATCTTGGCGTTATTCGTGCTTGGCAAGTGCAGAGGCAAGTGTTTGATGGCAAAAGTGATTTATATGCTTTTGAAACTTGCTTAGCGAGAAGTACGGCAAAGAAAAAAAATATATATAAATTGTTAAATGTTAAAATTTAATAATTTAACATATGTTTTGATTTAACAGTATTTTCCCTCTAATTTTTAATTAAAAAAATAAAAAAAATAACTGCTCTAATGAATATTTGCTGAGGGGAGAGACAGTGGAATTTTCAGAAGGGGTAATGTAAAAATAATAATTATTATTATTTTTTATCATTACAATAAAATGACAAATGGAACAAGATCTTAAAAAAAGAAAAGTTAATTAAAAAGAGAGAATGTGGGCGGTTATATGATGTCCGACCTTTGATGGATAAATCTGGGCTCTATTAGAACAAAATATTAAAATATTGTAACAATTTTGTTATGTTTATTTAAATCATCGAAGTAATCGCTCAGGTAGAATCATATAATTCAAATAATTGATGTTTAATGTAAAAGAAAATAAAAGTGATATGAGGATCATTTTCAAAAAGGGACATTTTAATTTCCTTAACATATTCAGAGCAGCCATTCAAAAGTTATGTATAAAAATATACGCATAAAAAAAAGAAAAAAAGTTTTAGATTAGGTAATCTAACTATGTATCATTTTTTAAAGAGTTGTGACTGTTGCTTTTATAATCATTTAACAAAATTTCTGTTGTTTTTTTTTTTTGTTGTTTTTACTTATATTTTTAGTACAAGTTGTATATTTTGTTTTCATATGTCAGAATGAACGAAAATCTCAAAATATAATTGTAATGTTAATTTACTCTCAATGTTTAATGTTAAATTTTATATCTGACGATTATTTTTATTTCTAGTAAATTTGTGACTATTTTGCAGCAAAATAAATACTCCAACTTTAAACATCTATTACTCGGTCAGTTTTAATCGCAGAGGAATGGGACTTTTTTTGTATTACTTGTCAGTACAATAGGATATTTTTTCTAAATATCACTTATAGGACCTGGGGACCATATAAAAATTTAAATTTCGTAATTTTTTAATAAATGTTTTTCTTGACCTAAATCGCTTTAAAAATACTTCTTTACCTCATTTAAAACATTTTTGCAATTGGAACTATATGTCTATGACTAACGGTTTAGGAATTAGCCATTGGACACCGTTGAGACCGGACACCCTGTATAGTCCTAATCCTGTACCACTTCCAATTCTAAAATGCATCTTAATTTATTAGTACAGTGTTTTGAGAGAAAAGCATATGAGAAATGGTAAAATTTAGAAAATTAAATCAAGAAAATTAAATTTAATTAAAGAAAAAAAAAGTAAAACCTTAAATGTCAGTCATACTCACAATTTTTTAACAATCCATTTAATTATGCAAATTACAGAATAAATCAAAATTTAGTGTGTCTATTTTTTTTTTTTTTTTTTTTTTTTTTTTTTTGTAAATTTAAAAAATATTATTGTTATTGTTATTTTTATAACTTTTGCTACTAATTTTATACATCAGTTTTCAGAAAGGAAATAAAACAAACTTGCATTTAGAGAACAATAAGATAAAATAATAATTATTAAAATTATTTCATTTTTTTTAATGTATTTATACTTTACACTTAAAAATATATACTGAATTAAACTTCTGTGAACAAATACTGCACAGATTCTAAACTAAGAAGGTTTTTTTTTTCAATAGTTTTGTTTTATTTATTTTATATTTTTGATGGTTTTTATTCATAAATATAATGAAAAAATTCGCCTTTAATTTATTTTTCAGTATATTTAAACCTGTCATACTGGATGAACTTTTCCTTAGTTTTTATTAAATTTAAGCTCAAAGAAAAGCACATAATCCACAGTTGAATAAAATTTCCAAAAATACAGCACTAATTTTATAATTAATAATGTTAATATGATATCCTAATTAAATAAAAAACAACATGCAAAATTACATACTTTTCCTAATCACACGTCCATTTGAATAATTTAACATTTTGAAGAATTTACATGATACTATGTAACAAGCTATTTTTCTCAATGTTAATTATAAACTGCCGTTTTCAGTTTAATTATTCTAAACAGAGGCTGATTATTTTAGTTATGTAACATACTCTATTGTAACAAAAAGCACACAGATAAAAAATTTCTAAATGATCTCAAAATTTTATGAATTTTCGAATTCCCAATACTAATCAAAAGATTTTAGTTAAATGTGGTGTCAGGTTTCTGACGTTAATGAGCGTGTGACTGATTAAGATTACTGTTAATTAATATTATTTTATTTATTGTATTTTGTATGTAAATCACGTTCTATGTACTTGGGTTAGAGAAAAAAAATTTCTTATGTTGAAGTTTGGAACGAGCTATTATATCCCTATCTTATTGTATGAAAAGCTCCATTGTGTAAAAAACATACCAGCATTGCTTTTGTATATAAAAATGTGGGCAACATGAAAAATAGATAAAGTGAACAAGATGAAGTGCTTGGGAATCCCTAATGAATGACCGAGCAAGGAAACGAAATTCAGTGAGAGAAAAGAAGATTCCTTGAATTACAGGGGAGGACCCCAGGTTTTTCTCTCGAGGTAGAAGCTCGGAGAGAGTGTTTGGGGGTCTTGGCTGAAGTCTCGTGGGTTGAGGCTGGAGGTTTGAGGCGTGGATTTTAAAGTGAAAGTGTTCTTGATAAAAGATTAACTCCTGCGGGGAGAACCGTGAATACGAAGGAAGCTACCTAAGTGGTATACCCGATAAGCCTTGATGAGCTCGTTAAAGTGAGAAGGGAATAGCGCGTAGTTTAATAATACTACGCAGTACGTAGACATTATTTCAAAGTATAACTTAGTGTTCGGCAGGATCTGGATAGCGATTGGCAGCTGCTATATCCGAGTCTATAATTGTAAATAATTTTTTTATGTAAATAATCTGTAAATAAATTATTATTTAATATTAACTGAATAAGTTAGTATTTAATTATTATCCTTCTCACATTCTGTCTGATATCACGCATATATCGGTGATGGCAGCCTATCAACAAAACAGCCGTTATTCGAAGTCTCTACGAGTGGTTGATTGGAGTTTGCGTAATAATTACCATCGTATTGACAACAAAAAATCGTAACATGCGGTACAATAAAATCTTAATTAAATTCATAATTATTGATTTCATGCATACACATTACCTGTTTTCTAATTAGATGATGTGTGTTATTGCAATGTTTCCAACATTCACTGTACAAAGGTTTTAGCAGAGTGGATCCAGATCTATATTCAGAGAGGGAAGCGGGTCACATGAGCTTTTCTATGTCTTAAGTTTTTCCATAACTCCAAACTGTGTGCTTTATGACACATTAACGAAGATATTTCCATTTGTAAATGCATAAAATTTGCAGGCATATTCGTAAATGTTTCAAATTTGTAAGTTCTTCTCAGATACTAAGAAATTGAACAGAGTTTTTAATTTTCTTATGAAGGCAAAGTTTCATTAAGAAAATGCTGCCAAAACCAATTTTTTGTGATTCAGCACTAAGGAAAAGACCATGACGGAGACATTTATTCTAACTGAAGCTGTATCACATACATTAGAAAATGAAAAATGTAATTCGATTTATTTGACAGTTAAAGAGTATCTGCAAATTTCATGGATTTCCATTTTAAATGACTCCCTGTGCGTCAGAAATATTTGAGTTGCAGAGAGAGATTTTTTTTCAAACATCCATAATGTGCATTTATATTAAAAATATATTGTTATATAGAAACTTTCTTCGTTCAGGTGGATGGGGCGGGGGGGGGGGGGGGGTCATGAACCCTGTGACCTTTCCCTTGGATCTGGGAAATAATGGGAAACTGGTAACACGAAAACAATTTTCTTGAAAATTCTGATTTTATATTCTGAAACCTTCCTGGTGAAATTTGACGACATAAATATGTGAATGGAGCTTCCTAGAATTCTTAATAACTTCAAGAAATTGAGTGCTTGGGGTAAACATGGTAACTGACAATTTGATTTCTGAGTTTCAGGTAGAATATTTTAAGTGCATCCTCGCAACCTTTTAAGAGTATAAAGTATATATTTTTTTCTTAATATATACCATAATAATCAAACATAAATTTTAGATATCCATTTTAATAACTTAGCTCATAAGTACAATAAAATAAAATTTATCAGACAAAAATGTTCCATATAAGTTAATCGAAGGTCCATTCTTAACAAATCGGCAGTTTTAGAAGAAACAATCGCAACAGTTTTGTTTGTAGTTTTATTTAGAAATCTCGAATCTTGAATATCTCGAAAGTAGAATTTTGCCATTGCATTTTTTTACACACGAGTCCTTCAAATATTCCTTCAACATTCTATTAAAATATTGGCCTATTATTTCCCAGAAACCGTTCTTAGAATGTTATCATAGTTTATTTATTTTATTTTATATTTTATTTTATTTATTTATTTTTGTAGTGTTTAGATACTAGTGTATTTACTACAGTCCTGCCAGTGCTCACGACAGAAATCAATGTCTTGAGCGGATTGGATTAGTCATTCGAAGTTTACCCGCGATCAGACTCGAGCCCGACAAATAATTTCCATAGATTCACAACCTCGACTAGTTTTGAACATATAGCCAACAGAAGAAGGCTTTTCGAATGTAAAGTGATCCGAATTTATAACAGTGCTCTGGAAAATGATACTTCTTCACATATCTCTTTAAGCTTAAGGCGGTTCTCAAATCCGCTGCTCAACAATGCGAAACTTTCTGGCACATTTTCTGACTCATTTTTGAATGTAAAGGCATAACAATGGAAAGTCAAAACATTGAAGCCAGTTTTCCATTTTTTATAATGAATTACTTATCGAGTTATAATCAACTGTGGTCATGTGAGGAGCGGTTTTTCGCCTTTCTCGCGGTGTCGCGTCGGAAATTCTGTTCAAAATGTCAACTTTGACAGTATTTTCTGAAAGGTATTTTGTGTTTACGGAAAAAGAGAAAAAGTCCTCCGATTGCTTAGTTTAATTAATAACAACATCTGTCAATTTTATACATTTCGGCACGAAAATGAATTTTAAAAAAATGTGTCAGAAAATAGCCCCTTTAGATTTGAGAACAGCCTTAAGCAATTCTTGTAATTAGTCTTAAATAAAGCTTATTTGATCAACTGTTTCAATTTCAGAGTTCGTTTACTAACAACACTGTGTAATAAAATATTAGAAATGTTTTATTGTTTTAATAATTTGCAAGATCATGTAAATGAATACATTTTTCTTCGTATTCTTAAAGTATGTTTTTACATTTCTATTCAAAAGAGATTCCTACATTGTTCGAATATAGCTCATCCAAACCCGAACATTTCATTTTAAGTCAAGCCAAACTTTCACCTGAACACTAAAAATTAATTTTATCCAATAAATAATTTTATTTTTTCCTCAATCGGACTGGAATTCACAAAAACGATTTTCGGCGATCGAAAAGTCGATCCGAAACCGAAGTCGCCTTAAGCCCGATACAAAATCCAAAGTTACAAAAAAAAAAAAAAAAAAAAAAAAAAAAAGTAGTGTCATATTTGAATGCCATTATTAAAAAAAATAGTATACAGTCACATCTCTAATATAAATTTTTATTATTTTAAAGTAAACTAAATACATATGAGTTGTAATTTCGGAACTGGGCGAAAAATGTCCGATCCAGGATTCGAACCAAAGATCGCTTGGCTGAAGTTGCCAATGCTCTGCAAACTAAGCTATCTGGATGAATCTGGAGGACCTAATTCACCTAGCTAATCTTATTGGTTGCAGCACCTGCCCTGATATATGAATCAGCTCAACAGAATAAATCGTAGGTTATGGCACTCCAAAAAACGCTGGATATATAATTACACTAGATTAATTTTAACACAATTATTCTAATCTATACTAATAAAATAAAGTTTCGCTCTGTCTGTGTGTCTGCCTGTGTGTGTGTCTGCCTTTGTGCGATGGTTAGCAAAATCTACCGCACGTAGAAGTCTGAAATTTTAGGTGAAGTTAGTCCAAGAGAAGTCCTGATGCACCTGAGGCTCAGATTTTTAATTTTTTAAGGGCCAGGGCCCCTGGGCCCCTTTAAATTTGTATGCACAAAATTGTTAATAACTTGCCCCCTTTTTGTCCAATCTTCTTCGTTTTGGGGGAGCTTTCACCATATAGTTATTCTCGCTATTCTATTTTCAAGTTGTGACCCTGAACCCTTGGGACCCGATACAGGGCCCCTTGAAATTTTTGCGCTAATAAATTGTTAATAAATTGCTTCCTTTTAATCCGATCTTCATTTTTGGGATCATTTTTCCATTTAGTTATTCTCACGTTTCTACATTCCAGTTAAAACCCTGGGGCCCTCTAGGGAATCTCAGGGCCCCTTGAACTTTTTGAGCGCCAAGTATTTTTCACCCTCTAATTTTGTCACCTTCTAAGTGCATAATTTTATAGTTGAATCTTGGGTTCTTATTCCTGGACCAACACCCTCATATTTTTATTGGGGACCTAGGGCCCTTTTTTAAGCATTTACCCAAACTTTTGTGCATTTCTTTAAAATATTATTCTAACGAATGACTCATACCCTATGCTTAATTTTGACTAATTGAAGTTCTAAAGCGCTAAGTACTATGACATTTTAAAGTGTTTTCATGTTAGGGCCCTTTTTTAACTATGAGTTGGCCCCTTTTGGGTCCCCTATTATAGCTCCCTTAAAATGATCCGATTCACTAGCTTTTTTTTTTCTAACAACTTCTTAGGTTCTCCAGCTACTAAATGAACGACATAATAATTTCTCAGACTTCAGCTCCCACCAATTTTGAATATTAATCACCTTATTGGGACCCTTGGTGCAGATTTTTTGATCCGATTTTCTCCGAATTTCTTGATTTTTTCGATTTTCTCCGAATGATCCGAATTTCTTGAAATTTTCTTTAACATAGTTCTAGAGTCCTCTGATTACTTTAATAACTATTAAAATATCTTTATACGCAACTACATGCCAGTTAAGATCATGGCCCTTTGGGGATCGGTAACGGGCCGTTTGAAATTTTGGCACCGTAAATTGTTAATAAATTGCCTTCTCTTAATACAATCTTCATTTTTGAAACCCTTTTTCCATTTAGTTATTCTCACGTCTATGCATTCGAGTTAAGACTCTGGGACCCCTATGGTCCCGTAGGGCCCGGTCCAAGGCCCTTGAACTTTTTGCGTGCCATGCATATTGCACCAACTAATTTTCTCACCTTCTCATTGCATAATTTTAAAGTTGAGTCTTGAGCTCTTCTTCCAGGACCAACACCCTCATATTTTTATTGGGGCCCTTAGGCCTTTTTTAAAGCATTTACATAATTTTTTACGCATTTAACTAAAATATTATTCTAATGATTAATTCGTATCTTATGCTTAATTTTGATAAACTGAAGATCTGAAACACTAAGTACTAAAACATTTTAACATGTTTTCATGTTACGGCCCTGCTTTTAATTATCAGTTGGTCCCTTTTTTGGGCCCTCTATAAAAATGGTCCCCCTTAAAAATGGTTCGATTCATTAGCTTTTTTTTCTTACAACTTCTTAGGTCCTCCAACTACTACATGAACGACAAAAAAAAATTACAGTCTTCAGCTACCACCAATTTTGAATATTAATCGCCTTCTTTGGCCCTTGGTGCAGCTTCTTTAAAAATTAACCGAATTGCTTGCAGTTTTCTTTAACATAGTCCTAGCGTCCTGTGATTACTTTACAAATTACAAAAAAGTATCCTTTTACCAAACTACATGCCTCTTAAGTCCCTGACCCCTTGGGGCCCGGTACAGGGCCGTTTGAAGCTTTTGAACCATAAATTGTCAATAAATTGCCCTTCTTAATCCGATCTGTATTTTTGGAACCAATTTTCAATTTAGTTATTCTCCCGTTTCTATATTCCAGTTAAAATCTTGGGGCAACCTAGGGTCCCATAGGGCCCGATCCGGGACCCCTTGAACTTTTTGTGTGCCATGCATTTTTCACCCCCTAATTTTATCACCTTCTCATTCCATAACTTTAAAATTGAGCCTTGGACTCTTCTCCCTAGATCAACACCCTCATATTTTTATTTTGGCCCTAGGGCCCTTTCTTAAGCATTTACTCCATTTTTTGCGCATTTCTTTAAAATATTATTCTAATGATTAATTCATACCCTATGCTTAATTTTGACTAATTGAAGATCTAAAACGCTAAGTACTAAAACATTTAAACATGTTTTCACATTAGGGCCCTGCTCTCAACTATCAGTTGGGGCCTTTTGGTCCCCTGTTACAGCTCCCTTAAAAAGGGTGCGATTCAAAAACTTTATTTTCTAAGAACTTCTTATGTTCTCCAACTACTACATGAACGACAAAAAAAATTTCAGACTTCAGCTACCACCAATTTTGAATATTAATCGCCTTCTTGGGGCCTTTCTTGCAGCTTCTTTAAAAACTATCCTATTCTATTACAATTTTCTTTAACACAGTTTTCTCGTCTTCCGTCTACTTTAAAACCACTAAAACATTTTCTTATACCCAACTATATTCCAGTTAAGACCTTGGCCCACAGGTCCAGCCTTTCTTTATACCTCAGCTATTACCTTTTTCGAACATTAATCTCCTTCTTCAGCATCAACTTGCGTCTACTCACTACAGCCGTAAATTGAAAATCGCGTTACTTTAAAGGTAACTTTAGATAAGGGATTTCATTCGTTTATTAAATACCGTGTTAATGTTAAAAGTGATTCATGAAATTTACAATGGGAGGGGGCATCTTCCAGTGCTTGGGGACGCATTCTTTCCTCGGGTTCTAAGGGCCTAATTTCAACGGGATTTGGTTCATTCACCTTAGATTACAATTCAGCTACTCTCTGTATTATGAAATTTTATCCTTAGACTTCAGTTACCAACATTTTCTAATATCAATGGTGAATTCTTTCTTTGGATTCTATCGGCTTGATTACTACGAGGTTCGGCTCACTCAACTTGGTTTTCGATTGTCTCCGGCACGTGCGGGGCACTTCCGGTAAATGCTGTCATGCTGTCATACGTAGCGGGGACCCAGGTTACAGGTTCGTTCGGAAAGAAGTTTGTTGGGAACACACTAGACGCAGCGGAAGGCAATGGGGACTCCGAAATTAGATTCATTTAAAAGAATTTCAAAAGATATAAAATCATACAATCTTAAGTTTTGTTTAATGTTATTATTTAAAAACCCCGGGCAACGCCGGGCGGGTCTGTTATTTTGTAAATAAATCATATGAGTTGCAATTTTCCAACTGGGAGAAAAATGTCCGGGCCAGGATTCGAACCAGGGATCTCTTGACTGAAGCTACCAATGCTCACCAGTTGGAAAATTACAACTCATATGATTTATTTACTAATTAGAATAATTGTGTTAAAATTAATCTAGCGTAAATACATATGTTCATTCCTATTCAAAAATATAGTTATGTTCCTTTTTTTATTTTTCATTTATTTTTTGTTATAATTTTATTGTTACTACGTTTTTACATAAAACTATGCCTTGTTTTTTTTTATTGTATTTACCACAACCTGACCCACAACCCGACACAAAAGTCGGATTAGTTACCGGTGAAATCGGGTTTCTGGACCCAATACAGTTCTGTAATTCCCACGACATATTTTCTGTCGAATTGATTAATTCCATCAAGTCTTATTGATTCCTCCCTCCTTTTTGACATACATTGTATTTTTCATAGATATTATTTCTTTTTACCCAGCCAAGAAGCTACCAACCTGACCGCGAAATGAAAATCTTGGACTAATGTTCGCGAACTGGATACAAATGCGGTTCGGGAGGAGGAGGGGGCTTGTACAAGCTTTTCAGTATTTTATTGCACGAAAACGATAATCTGGACTATTTTCCCCTCATGAGTCCTTTCTGGAGGCATCCATTTTAACGCAATCGTGTCAAAACTGGGCGATTCTTTATAAGTTCCCTCCCTATATTGAAATATATATAGATATACACTGCTCAAAACATTTAAAGAACATTGAGGTTGTGAATGGATCTTGCGGCTAAGGAATTGTTTAGATGATTGATACATGATTGGCAGACTAGGAGAAAAAATTACACATGTTTGGCGGGAAAAAATGCATTGTTTTGAGCATTTGGGTACAAAATGAAAAAAACATAATTTGTACATATGAGAAAAAACGAATAAAAAAAAGAGAAAATCGTTTTTAGTAGGGGATATGGTTTCCTCGGACGGCCAGCAACGTTGAACACCTTTGAAGCAAGGAGTCAATGACGCTATTAATGAGGAGCTTTGGTATTCTGCCCCACTCCGCCAGATGAGCTATTTCCAGTTCTTGGTGAGTTTGTGCGGGTGGTAGACGGCCAGCAACTCGTCTGCCGAGAATATCCCAAACATGCTATATTGGGTTCATGTCCGGAGAACACGCTGGACATCACAGTCTTATGATTCCTTCCTCGAAAAGGAAATCATCCCCCAAATGAGCACGATGTGGCCCTCAGTTGTCGTCCATTATCATGAAGTCATCTCCAATTGCTGCAGCCTAAGGGACTACAATAAGTCTGAGGATCTCATCCCTATATCGGTGACTGGTCAGAGCTTCATTTCGAATGATGCAGAGGCCGGCGCGCCCATCAATGTGTATGCCAGCATAGACCATCACTCCCCCACCGCCAAATCTGACACTTCCTTGCACAAACGCAGGATTTTTTCTAGTGTCACGTTACCTCCATATGAAAATACGCCTATTATCAGGATGAACAGAATAATGGGATTCGTCAGAGAAAAGAATATTGCGTCATTCATTTCTCTTCCAGTTCACATGCTCTGTTGCCCAGTCCCTGCGGACGCCACGGTGCCTTGCTGTTAACGTAACACATACCATTGGTCTGCAAGCAATGGTCTCCATCGTGGAGCCGGTTTCTTACAATTTGAGTCTAAACTGTGGTGACAGAAGCCGAGCGAAGGTGTTATTGAAGAAGAGTGGCATTCATATTTTGGTGTCTCCAAGCCGTTAGCGTTAAGTATCGGTCTTCATTGGGCGTTGCTGAACGTCTACGACCTTTCCCTGGTCTTCGGCCAGCATTTCCAGTCTCCAAAAAACAGTTCCAGATCCTGAAAATCACACTTTGTGAAATACTCCAGTGGCTTTTGCTACTTCGGCTTGTGTTTCGCCCCACTCTAACAGACCAACAACTCTCCAAGCTTCTGATTCGGTTAAATGGCTTCGCTGAGACATCGTACCCATAAAAAAAAAGCACTTACTGAATGTCGATCATTATTTTCCGTTTTGTCTTTCAGCAAGTTGAAAGACAAATTTCATTCGCTGCCGCTAAAGCTTTGTTTTTGACGTCAAACTCAACTTTTGCATACTCAGAAGTTTGAAAATGAAAAAATTTGAATTTGTGACTCTCTTCTTCTATTTTCTGCAAAGAAATTTCGCTTATACTGTTATTTTATTTAAATATTACAATATGTTTTGTTTTGAACAGCGTATAAAATAAGTTAAAAGACGCATATTAGGAAATAAAATCTGAGACTTTGTAATACATTTTTCCCTCTAAAAATAATGTAGACGTTGTATTTCATTTCAACATCTACAAATATAAACTCTTAGCTTCCACATAGCACGCATATAAACAAAACAGTAAAAACAATTCTGTTGAAATTACATCAGTTCATTTTCGTGGTTTGTTGTATGATATTCCGTGACTTGCTCTTCTTTTATGGCTTTCTTTTTAATAGTCTCCACTTCTAAAAATACTTCTGTGATGCACGGTTTTCAAAGTGACATCAACAAGGTATTTGTTTATTTATTTTTCTGTTTATTTAATTATTTATCTGTAACAGTGTATCAAACATTGTACGTGGATTATGGAACATTTTCCGCACTTTAATTTGCCATAATATATTGCGGAATATGCATATTGCGTATCGTTAAAAGTCAGTAATGGTGCTTTTCCAGTAGGGACCCTATAGAGTGCTTGGGGAGATGAAAATAATGATGTAGATGAGGGAGATGAGCTTGGCGAGAGAAGGAAATTTTCATGCATATTTTCTGGAAACGTATTCGCTCTCTCATATGCACAAGCAATTTTTGCAATATTTGTGCAATTTATTTAATAGAAACAAGCCGTTTGTCTACTTTTACATACAAACCGAAGTAAATTGTATATAAAAAAACAAAATTAATAATAATAATATATAAATAAAATGTTTTTAGATATATAAATATATAAATAAGCAAAAAAGTTCATTCGGTTTGTTTTCGTAGTTGATTTCATCATTTGGTAACAAATCTGACTTTCTGTAGCCAAGCTTTTAAAAAAACTGCCAAGGCCCCTATACTGGAAAAGTACCTCAATAATAATATGTACTATCAACAAGACCATATTAAAATATATACTTTCTAAAATTGATTTTATTACTTTATAATGTTCAAGTTATTTACATTGAATTAAAAAGCATATATTATTATTATTTTATATACAAAGAAAAAAAGGCTTTGTTTTCCATTGACGGCCACTTACCCGATTATTTAGCCTTTAGTAGATCGGTTATGCAGTTTTGACCCAACTAAAGACTAAAGTAGATGATATAAAAAACTGGTGGAACCAGAGAGAAAAGTAAAGCTCGATAGAAAAAAGTTACAGTAAAAAATAGTCAAATGGTTTCAGTTTAAAAAAGTAAGTAGTGCGTAGAAAAGTAATGGAACCAAATTATCTGTGCTCATGAAATTACCCAAATTTTTGTTGATAGCTGAAAATGTGGACTGAGCTTTACTGGTGCTTTAAAATCAATCAGGGAAGTAAAGGCATTTTTAACTCATTCTGAATTCCAATCATTCATAACCAGTTTAAAAATTTGGGTTCATAAGAATAGGTTAGAGGTTTATTTGGAAATGAACGAAAACATGAGAGGTATCGAGAACATAACAGATGGTTCAATACGAGGTATGGACCAAATTCCATTCCAGGGGTCATTGATAAGCCTAGAAGATCAAAGCCCAAAGTAAGTCCAAAACCCTAAGCATGTACGATTCAACCATATGCTAACTACTTGTCTGACTTGAGTCCATTGACATAAGGTTCCCTTTTCACAGTAATTACATGAAATAAAAATTATTACGTTAGATGTGTTATGTCACAAATGTTAATAACAACAATTCCTCAACAACCTGAGTATATTAATGTTATACTTAAAATATTAATTCATGGTTTACATTCTTTTTGCTTTGTGGAGTTTAGCTTGACTTGATGTAATCATGTGCACAATTCTGGGTCTGACAGAAATTTTTTAGCACATAACTACACATTCTGTTTACTATACGCAGTACTCATTTTGAGTGGATAATATGATTCTGAATACAAGGCACCAGTAAAGCTCAGTCCACATTTTCATCTATCAAAAAAAAAATTGGGTAATTTCATGAGCACAAATAATCTGGTTCCATTACTTTTCTACGCACTACTTACTTTTTTAAACTGAAACTATTTGACAATTTTTTACTGTAACTTTTTTAGATCGAGCTTTACTTTTCTCTCTGGTTCCACCAGTTTTTTATATCCTTTCACATCTTTTTCAGATCCTTTCAGGAACTTAATCAACCAACTTCACCTAATCACTGATTCACCAGTATATTTCAAGAGCTCTGATGACCCCATACATATTGCTAACCCCGATATTGGGATATTAACCTATATATTACTCAGGACTGGCCGCCAGACTAGTCCTTAGACTAAGTTTTATACATAGTGTGATCTCTTGAATTTTTCTGCTACGTACTTACGCTCGTCTGGTTTAAGAAACTACGCGATATCCCAGGTCAAACACACAAAAAGCTAGGGTAGGAAACAGTCATAAGAAATGAATTGAAACTGCGGAAAAACTATAAATAAGGAAAATTTCTGTTATTGGGACTTAATGGGAATTTAAAATTAAAAAACGGCTGAAAACGACTGAATGCAGAAAAATGATCAAAAGTGATTGAAAATATTATACAATACACCTGTAAATAATATCAGAAATATTACTAATATTTGTTATTTATAATAATATTTCGTAGGTCAAACTAAAATACCACGATAATGACTAACATATTTACATCTAACTGTAATCATTAATTAAAAAAACACGAAAATTTGAACGAAGGTGTTCTTTGTAAAGTATGCATTAATTAAGGAGATAAATTATGTAAACGAGTCTATTGACAATTGGCGTATTTGGTACGGATAAATTATATAATTGAGCCTACAGACAATTGGCTCATGTTACCGGGCGTCGTTTAGGGCATAATTAACTTAACCGTAAGCACACGCACCTATTTTTGTAACGTTAACACACGCGTGGGGTAAATCTCACTTGATTTTTTCTCCCATTATATTTTTAGCTAAATGTGTTTTAAAAACAAGTCTGCTATTCTATATTGTAAAATGCATCAGTTTTACTTCTTTTTAGGGAAAAATCAAGCGTTTCAAATTTATTTTGCGATTTTGTAACAGTTTCTGTAAAAATGGCGGTTTTTATTTTTATTTTTATTTTTATTTTTTTTAAGAAAATATGCAACGTTTTGTTTTACCTTTTATAGTCCAGGCAATAGAGACCGTATAGGGAATTTTGCCTAGCAAAATTAATGGTAGTACTAGAAATAGGCTTTCTAGATGTTTTTTGGATCGCTGAATCCGAATTTGTAACTTCCCACCAAAATTTCAAAAAAATCAATTTTTTTATTGTTTTAGAGAAAAAGTATCTAGAAATTCAGAAAGTAGATAAAATTTCCAACAAATTAGATACATGACATTATTACTTACGATGAAGGGGAAGGGGGGATCTGTCTCGGAACATGCGCCGCAGTGCTGCGTGGACTAAGTTGCGCAATTCCACTTAACCACTCTCACGTTTACATTAGCCTTTACACTTTCTCTATAAGGTTTACTTTAAGTTTTTTGGGTCGCTGAATCCGAATTTTTAACTTACCTCCAAAATTCCCCCCCCCCACCCGAAACCCCCCACCAAATAGTTGTTTTTAACTTAAATTTCTTATTGTTTTAGGGGAAAAGCATTACAAAATTCAGAAACTAGACAAAATTTGCAACAATTAGGACATATAACATTATGACGTAGGATAAACGGGGAGAGAGGGGCTGCCTCGGAACATTCCCCGCTCGCTTTTCTCAAAAACCAAATTTTTTCAAAAAATCAATTTTTGGGGGGGATTGCCGGGTGAAATTTTGGTGGCAAGTTACAAATTCGTATTCAGCGACCCAAAAAACATAAAGTGAGTCGAAATCCAGAACTAGTAACTTTAATTTTGCCAGATAAAATCCCCTATTGCCTGGACTTCATAATTTAGTGCACGTAGCGCCGCAGTGCATGTTCAGAGGCAGCCCTCACCCTCCCCGTTCATCCTAATTCATAATGTCATATATCCTATTTGTTGCAAATTTTATCTAGTTTCTGAATTTCGTAATGCTTTTCCCTTAAAATAATAAGAAATTTAGGTTAAAAACAACTATTTGGAGGGGGTTCGGGGGGGGGGGAAATTTTTGGGGAAAAGTTAAAAATTCGGATTCAGCGACCCAAAAATCTTAAAGTAAACGTTATAGCGAAAGTTCGGAGGGGAGATGGGAGGGCGAATGTAAACGTGTGAGTGGTTAAGTGGAATTGCGCAACTTAGTTTACGCAGCACCGCGCGCATGTTCCGAGGCAAATCCCCCTTCCCCTTCATCCTAAGTCATAATGTCATATATCTAATTTGTTGGAAATTTTGTCTACTTTCTGAATTTCTAGATACTTTTTCTCTAAAACAATAAAAAAAATTATTTTTTTAATAAAAACCTTTTTTGGGGGCTTTTTACCAAAATTTGGGGAGGTTGCCGGGGGAAATTTTGGTGGGAAGTTACAAATTCGGATTCAGCGACCCAAAAAATATCTAGAAAGCCGATTTCTAGTACTACCATTAATTTTGCTAGACAAAATTCCCTATTGTCTGGACTATTAAAACATATTGTTGTTAAAATATAACCCTTCTCCCGTAGGTAAACGCAACGTCTCCCGCCAGCCAGGCAGTCCGCATACGTACTACACCATAAAATGGAAGAGCATATAGAAAAAAGAGCCTTGCTATAATGCAATTTTGAAGTTTTTTCACCTGCATAACCCCTTTTCCTGCAGGTAAACGCAACTTCTCCCGCCAGCCAGACCGTCCGCATACGTACTACACCATAAAACGGAAGAGCATATAGGAAAATGAGACTTGCTAAAATCAAGTGACGAAAACGTTGCAAGCTCTTAGACTATTACTTTCGCTCCAACAATATTAATTTTTTTAAAACTCGCGAAATTAAATTTCATTTGGCGTTATAATGACGCAATTATAGTAAAGTTTCAGCTTTTAAAATTAAAATGCATGTCTGCTTTGGCGCGTGCAATAGGAGTATAAGATTTCTTTGACAATACGCAGTAAAATGCAATACAACCAAATGAACTAGCATTTACCGAAAATTTCTTTCGTATGACTTAAAAATAAATCTTTCACTTTATGGATGATAATAATAAGGATTAATTTCAGAATATCAGGGGTCTCTTTTCAGAATAAAACATCATTACAAAGTTATGTCAGCTAAACAGAAATTGACGTCATACCTAGCAAACGATTTTTTCAGGATTATCTTTTCCTAAATTGTTTTCTTGAAATTAAAAGTCCTGTATTAAAATAGATTTTTTAACTTAACATTCAATCGAAGATATTACGTTATTTTAACACGCGTTTAGTTTTACATATTTTGTTTTACATATTTGTTTTTACATATATATAGGAAAATTGTTCATTTTCTTTTTAGCTCCCGGTACGGTATGCTATTTCTTTCTCCCAGCTATTTTTATGTAGTCTCCAAAAAATAACGTTACCTTACAGAAGCCAGCCGTAAAACAAAGCAGTACGATTAAATACTCTTTAGCAATTTTTTAAAGTCCTAAGCATCGCATATTTTCGATTTTTATACCATCGTATTCGGAAAAAAAGTACTTTTTAATGCAATTTGTTTGAAAACTGCATCTCCATTTATTTTTGAAATATTATTATTATTATTATTATTATTATTATTATTATTTGTAGTTTTTAGAGCCATTTGCATATTGGCAATGGAAGAATTCAATTTATGTAGAAAGTGATAGAAAAATATAAATTATATCTTTTTGTTGCCATTTTCCTATTAAAACTGAAAAAAAAAATAATTAAAATACGTGCTATTTTGAAAAAATATAAATGAAGGATTTCTGATAAAATATGGAGCTATTAGAAACTAAATTTAATTTTAAATATCTATATTAATAATACAAACAAATGAAGGCCTGTGAATCTTTAGATAGCCGATTTTTTTGTCGATTTTTTTGAATGACGAAATCTCTTTTTTTTTTTTGTGTGTGTGTGTGTATTATTCAGCGACAGTGACATCCTAAACGTACTTTACTGTAGATGTTGTTTAACACTGGATCGCAAATGATGAATTCCTCAGCGGATGTGGACGACGTCACTTTATGTAAAATAAAATTGCGTGCTATAAGTCTTAAAAACTGTACTACAGTAGAGTCCCGATTATCGGAGTTTCCGTTTTCACCGAGTTATTTTCTTCTGATGGACTGATGGCTTTCATCACCTAACACTTCATTTATAATGACTGTTTCATAATAATGGAAGCCATCAGTCCATCAGTAGAAAATGATCCATTCCAAAGGTATAAGCTCGGTTAACTCGGATAATCGGGACTCTACTGTATCTATATTTATATACATATATTTTTTATGTCATCGGGGGCGACACTAAATTCTGAAAAAGAAGAATTCCTGTTTTCTAGTTCAAAATTATTGTGCCGCTTTTTAGGATGTGGCGACAGGAAAGAAACGATTGAATTAGAAAATTAAAAAATGAGATATTTCTACATTGTTAAATTATGGAACGCTATGTAAAGTTTAAATGGGTTTCCTTTAATATTGGATATTTTTTTACCTGACCTTCGAAAGGCGCATCACTAAATTAAAAGCTTTCAAACAAGCTATTACTCATCACTGAATGTTTACTGGTTTGGATTGTAATTGAATTATTGTCTTTTCATCATGTTTCAAAACGTTAAAGATGCGGCTGAGCTCTACTATACAGCACTATCGTGCTGTATGATATTAAGTCAATTCTTAATGTAATTTTTCCTAACTCCATGTTTTTATTATTTCATTTTTGCTGTCAAAATTATCGGCACGCTTTTTTATTTGAATCTGGCAACTTTTCATGTTTGTTGTTTGTTTTTTAGAATGATAGAAAAGAATGAAAAATATTTTCGTTGATATTGTAATCAGTGTAGTTATGAACATGTACTTCTATTATAATAGTGTGCATATTTCACTATAAAAATTAAAGGTAATAATGTGAATGTATCTATAGATTGAATGTAGATAGATTGAAACCAATATATATACTCTCAGATGAGCCCCAAATAGTTTCACAAACTGGGCAAGCAACTCAGCTGCAATTAAAGCCTTCATCTACACATAATAATATTAAAATTCCCCCTTTTTGGGCTGATACACCAGAGAAACTTGTTCTATCAAGTAGAAGCTCAATTTTAAATTAATGAAATCACAAAAGAAGAAACAAAATTTAATTATTTAGTTTCTCAACTTGAGCTAAATACGTCGAAAATATATAGGATATAATAAGCAGTGAGAGTTTAACCAAATGTTCATATTCGAAAACTGGGTTCCTAAATCTATTTAAAGAAAGTGAAAACGTTCGAATTAAGTGATTGATAACTGAAATTGAACGCGGCACTATGAAACATAGCTACTTCAAAAGCTAAAAACTATCGCTACTGATGATGTTACAGAAAACCTCATTAAAACACTTTGGCCTGAAAAATTGCCTGTTATATTGCTTGTTAGCGAAAAAGACCTAAATAAGTTAGTTATAATGGCGGATAAAATCAGTGGTAAGAATCCAAAAATCGATATTTTTGCTACGTGTAATAAAACTGATATTGTCAATGATAGAACAGCATCGTCCGTCAATAATGAACATTTTAAATCTAATTTCTTTCCTGGAACAGCAAATTTCGAAACTTTGCGTTTTACGACAATCAAGCACTAAGTCCCGAAATAATGAAAACCGTTCTCGCTCGCGAAACAGGTCTCTTAAGCGTTGTGATCCAAACGGCAAATTGTGTTACTTTCATTTCCGCTTCGGTAACCATTGTTTCCCTGGCAAATGCACTCAGCCTTGTGTCTGAAATAAAAACCCAGATTCTAAACAGGAAAACTTAAATCTGCAGTAGATCTAGTGGCACTTTCTATTGCAGAAAATGAAGAAGGTTAACGCAAATTTCGATTATTTGTGAAACATTTAAGAACAAATTTGAGATTCCTAGTAGACAGTCGTGCTGACATTAGCATTATTCCAACCACCAACAACAATACAAAGTATTCCGAATATAAACTATATGCAGGAAACGGGACAGAAATAGAAACTTTTGACATAAAAATTCTATATCTAGACTTTGGATTTCGGAGGGATTTTCAATTCCCTTTGGTTATTGCCAAAAGGGATTCCAAAAGGGAGCCAAAAGGGAGCAGACTTTTTAAATAAATATAACCTGCTAATTGACCTGAAGAATAAATAGTTAATTGATGAAGAAACAAAACTTTGTGTAAATGATGAAGTTTCTTCAGTTACTTTTAACAACATTAATACATTGAACAAAACTAATTTCAAAATTTATTTTCAAAGTATCCCAATACTTTGAAGCCAAATTTGTTAATTTCAATATCCAAGCATGATATACAGCATTTTGTCCGTACGGAAAATCCCCTAGTATATAATAAAGCTCGTCAACTCGATTCAAAGCGACTAGCTGTAGCCAAAGAAGAATTTAAATACATGCCCGGCAATGCTATTATTCGTCCTCCTAGATCCCAATGAGCAAGTCAATTACATTTAATGATTAAAAAGGATGAATCTTATCATCCTTGTAGTGATTAGGGCCCACCAGTGGCCGAGAGGTTCTGCTCTCGAAGCTGGTAGAGGGGAGGTTCTGGGTTCTATCCCAATCGCGCCCGTCGGCCTAATCGTTCGGAGTTTTCGTGGTTTTCTTCAAGCCGTGGATTTTCCATGCGTAAATACGGATTAGGTTCCCTTAGAAAGACCACCACGGAGGGCACTACCCCCTGGGCCTATATCCATCGTGTAGATAATTGGTCGTCAAAAATCAACCCAACCCAACCCCTGTGGTGGTTATAGACAGTTTAATTCCCGTACCATTCCGACAGATATCGAATCCCAAGAATTGACTATTTGCATCATGTTTGGAAAAGGCAATAAGTTTCTCGAAAATAGATCTTTTTAAAGCGTATTATCAAATACCTGTTGCAGAAAAGGATAAATCTTAAAACAGCTAATATCACTCCTTTCGTATTATAAGAGTTTAACGTTATGAGTTTCGGCCTTAAAGTGCCCCCGAAACTTTCCAAAGATTCATTGACGAAGTCTTAAGACGTCTTGAATTTGTTTTCCCTTATTTGGATGACATACTAATAGCTTCTGTCGATGAAAACAAACACGGAAATCACATGAATTTAGTTTTGGAAAGACTACACAAATATGGCCTCAGAATCAATATTTCCAAATCAGTATTTGCAGTTCCAGAAATATAATTTTTTAGGTTATCTTATTACACCTGGAGGTTCACGTCCCTTACCAAAAAAAGTTCAAGCTATTTTAAGTTACAAATTGCCAATCCAAACCAATCGTGATTTAAGAACTTTTCTTGGCATGATTAATGTTTACCGTCGTTATTTAAAAGATACTGCTAAAAGCCAAGCAATATTACATTAATATCATCAAGTTCCAAGAAAAAGGGTAAAAGAAAAATGAACTTGACTGGAGAATCAAGAAAGCAATTTGAGATTTGCAAACAAGATCTAGCAAATACAGCTTTATTATCCGTTCCAAATCCTGATTTATCTCTAGGTTTGTTTACAGATGCATCAGATTTGCCCGTAGGGGCTGTCCTGCAACAATACAAAAATAATTCTTGGAGACCTATCGCTTTTTATTCGAAGTTAATCATTACTCAACAGAATTACAGCACATACGACTGTGAACTATAAATATATTTACTTATCAATAAAATATTTTAAGCACCTACTAGAAGGAAGTACCTTTACGATTTATACGGATCATAAACCGTTGGTGTATGCCTTTTTGCAAAAGCCTAACAAAGCATCTCCAAGACGGTGCAGACAATTGCAATATATTTCCGAATTTACGAAAAGCATAAAAGACATCAAAGGTGAAAATAATATTGCAGAAAATTCATTATCAAAACTTGAAGAAATTACAGTAATCGATTATGATGAAATAGCAATAGAACAATCTCAAGATGGAGAATTTTAAAACTTACAAAATTTCAACACCTTAAAGTTTAATCAGTACTCTCTTCCTTCTGGTCAAAATCTGTGGTGTGATGTTTCTGCGAGCAATATCCGTCCTTATATAACTCTTACTTACGAATGAAGATCTTCCAGAAATTTCACGGACTATCCCATCCGAAGAAAAATCAATAGTTAAACTAATAACTTCTAAGGTTATTTGATCAAACATTAATAAAGATGTCAAAGAATGGGCAAGATCATGCCATTTCATGCGAAAAGGTAAAAATAACTCGTGATACAAAATCAACAATTGGTGAATTTTCAGAACCATCAGAGAAATCTCAAGTAGTCCATATTGATCTTATTGGTTCACTACCACCATCAAATGGCAACATCGATTGTTTAACCTGCACTGACAGATACAGAAACTGGATGGAAACCATTCCATTGAATAACATCGCGGCAGAGACTGTAGCTAAAACCTTTTATAATAATTGGATCGCTAGATTCGGAACGTATACCCGGCTGATTACCAATCGTGGAACTCAGTTTTGTTCAGAGACATTCCAAGCCCTTTCAAGACTCTGCGGTATTAGGTTATTACATGCAACATCCTACCGCAGCAGGACAATGGCAAGATGGAACGACTCCACAGATCAATTAAAACTGCTCTAAAAGTGCATAATCAAATAAACTGGAGTGAAACTTTACCAATAGTTCTCTTGCGTCTTCGCATAGCACTTCCTATACCATAGCTGAAAAGGTTTATGCGGAGAAACTTCATTTTCCAGGTGAATTTTTACAAGAAAGTCAATTGCTAATCTCACTAGGAAGTTTTTATACATAGATTACAAAAACAAATTCAGCAAATTGGACCACGAAAAATCCAAAATAAAATCATTCCAAAAATGTTTATTCATAAAGATTTAGAATCAAGTACACACGTTTTCCTAAGAATAGATAGATTACGCAAATAACTAGAACCTCCATATGAAAGTCCTTACGAAGTAATTAATCGCTCATCAAAATATTTCATTATTAAAATTAAAGGTAACAACGTAAATGTATCTATAGATAGATTGAAACTGGCATACATACTCTCGGATGGACCCAAAATAGTTTCACATCCTGAACAAGCAACTCAGCTGCAATAAACGGCTTCATCTACTAGAAATAATGAAAATCGAAAACCTAATCAAGCCTAACATGCACTTGAAAAGTCTGTGCCGATTTTAAAGTAAACACGAACTGGTATAACGATTAAACTTCCAGTTAGATTTAGGGACTAAATGAAATGTTTTATAACCATTTTCCATATGTAAATATTTCAAATACAGTGAAACCTCCCTGTACGACCACCTCCATTAAGCGACCACCTCCTCAACGACCATTTTTTATGGAACGAAATTTATTCCCATAGGCTCAATATTAATTTTACCTCTATTCAGAGACCACTCCAGTTGAACTCCCTCCATGAGCGACCAATTTCTTTGAAAAAAATGAAATAAATTCCGTTTTTTCCTGGTCGCTTGAAGAAGGTTTTATTAGAAAAATAATTCCGGAGTCCAATTCCATCAAACTTCTAAACTAAGTTTAGAGCTTTTATTTATTCCGGTAACTTTAAGTGTTTAAACCCCTTTGTGCCTTTTTAGGCAATGAATTTAACTCTGATGAAAAAGTAAGGATGACGGTCAATAAATTCTCCTGCCCTATTTTGTCAGGAAACCCTCAAAGAAATAGATAAATTAATGAAATCCTCGTAATTTGTTCTCGTCCAAAAAAAAAAAGGATTTATTTCTTGAACTTCGAAGGGATTGGAAACAAAAGTTATAGAAGATAAAACAGTAAAATCAAAACAAACGCAAGAAAGCGTATTCAATTCTTAAACTCTGCACTAATTAACTTATGTAATTAACTTTTGTTGTGATACTGAAATTTTCATATTTTTTTCCTAATGTGAAAAAATAAATTTTAGTAACATTAATTGTTCAATTTTTTCAACAATTAAAATCTAGATTTAAACATGACCTCTATGAAGTGACCACCTCTCGGAGCGACCAATTTTTATTGGAACGGAACGTGGTTGCTTTAAGGAGGTTTTACTGTAATTGAAAAATTGTACTAATTTTTTATTTTTTTTTTCTTTTATACTTTCCTACCTTTTTAAACTTAACGTTCGTTATTAGTTTGGGAGTAAATGAAGTGTGTCGGTTATGCTGTTTAGACCGAACAAAAGCAAATATTAAGTTACTTCTTAACCCCTTCGGGACGAGCGTCTTTTACAGAATTTTTAATCTTTTATCACCGGTTTTTTAAAACAGAAATTTTTGCCTCATTGAATCGATAAAATGCTCAGATGAAATAAGGTAAAATTTACAATAAAAATGTACTGGTGAGAATAATCACTGATTCTGAGCACCTTAGACCTTACGCGGCACGAATACCGGTCGCTCGTCTCTAAGGGGTTAGTGTAAATATTCCTAACTCCATGTTTCTATTATTTTATTTTTGTTGGCACTATCGTTTGTTTTTTAGAATGATAGAAAAGAATAAAAAATATTTTCATTGATATTGTAATCATTGTAGTTATTATTAGCATTAAGGCTGCTAACGCATTTATGTGTCATTTATAAAACTATCCACCCTCCGACTGTCTTGGAAAAGGGCAAAATTTTAATGCTGTTTTCTCTGCATTTTGTTTTAAATGCTAAAAAAAAAAAATGATTCTTTGAACATTTAAAAAAAACTTAATAACGAATATGAATGCAATCCTTGGGAGTATAAATCATTGTTCAATGTATTAAAAATACATTAAATCAATAGAATTATATTATTTAAATATTGCTTGTATTGCAGTGAAACCTGGAGCTTAGTGAACGTATTAACACGGGCTTGTCAGTGAGGGGGTTAAGAAAGTCTAAATTCTCCCCAGAAAGTTTGAATAGTTATTTTTGGTTAGTATAATGATAGATATTTCGCGAATAAAATAAAAATAAATTAGTCTTAAAATTTTTCTGGTGTGACATTGTAATTTTTTAATTAAAAAAACGCCAAATTTGGCCACACTGTTTGCGGCATGCATAGTGTTGAGTGATATTTAAGAAAAGAAATTATGAACTGTACAAATATTTTTAAATTCGCCTTCTGAGATATCAGATTCACGGCAACAACAACAACCTCTGGTCGAAATAAAGTAACTTTTGCATTGTAAACATACTGTTGTGCCAACTTGTCAACTGAAGTAATAAAATATAATGATTGTTAGTATCAATTCCACTGGAAAATATCTACACGTTGTCACAAACTTTTAAAACAAAATAATAAAAATAAAAATAGTTTTTTTAAACACTCTTTTTTGATCATTCGATGTTTATCTCAAAAATCATGCCTAATTTCAGGATTATAAATTCATGTAGTTCCAAAAAATTTCTTTTACAATACTCTAACTTGACGTAGGTCACAGTTAATGAAAATTCACCGATTTGATTTACATTTTTTTTTTGCTCTGTTTCTTTTTTAAGATATGGCAACAGGGGAAAAAAAGAAGCATAATTTAAACTATCTATTCATTATCTCTAATTGTTTTAGCGTATATCCATAATCTAAATAATATTAAACTATTAAATGATAAAGGAGTATTTTTTTAAATATATTAAACTTTTTATTTCTTATTCATATTTTCTTCTTTTTAGTGATTAAAACGTTTCATTGTTGCAGTTTCAAAGCCAGTTGACACATTTTGGCGAGCGTTGGCTTGGCGCATAATTTACTCCATTGTTTTTATAACTCCTAAACAGAAATAGCCTTAAAGAATATTTGGCGATTTATCACCTGCGGCGGGCTAATGAAAAAGTATCTTTAAAATAATTTATTAATTTATAATTAAGTTCTAAAACATTAAAATGTGTATTGTTTCCATAAACGCATCTGCGTACATAATTTTTATATTTATGGCATATCAAGAAGTGAGTTAAAATCGATTATAAATTCCATCTTTATCTACAAAAACCTAGTTTAGTAAAGTAAAAGAATGTAAAACGAGCAATAATAGAACATAACTGGATGAACAATATGGTACAGAACTTAAATTACAACACATTTATTCAATCAAAAATACAAGGAGTATCATTCCTTGTTAAATAAAAGTTACATAGTTTAGTTCCTGGTTAAATAAAATAAATGTAAAAAGAGGAATAATAGAACACAACTAGATGAACAATATATCACAGAACTTAAATTACAACAAATTTATTCAATCAAAAATATAAGGTGTAACATTCAATCCAAATCCGGTTTTTGTCCATAACTTGAACAATAATGGAGATATTGCAAAAATACGAGGCCCGTTTTTTAAGTAAGCACCGTTTTGATACTCGTATTGAAAAAAAAAAGCCATTTTTTTAACAGTTTTATTTTTATTTTAAAAGTTTAAAAATCTACTTTTCAACATATTTCCGCCTACATTAAGGCCCTTATTGTACCTACGAGCAATTTTTGTATATCATCCTCATAGAAATCTGCCGCCTTCTGTGCTAACCACTGCATCACCGCTGTTTTTACGTCGTCATCGTCGTAAACTGAGTCATGTAATAAAAAAAAGCCATAGCATGCTCAGCAGAGGGATCGTTTTGCTTCAAGACAATGCTCTTCCCCACACTTCTCATCGTACCCAGAATCTCATTGCGTCATATAGTGAAGAAAAATTTCATCACCCTCCCTATAGCCCAAGTGACATTCAAAAAAATAGTTAAAATTAAAAGTGCATGCCACAATTGAAAACGCACTTTCAGTAATTATCCTTCGTAGACAGCCCAACAAACATAAGATTTGCAGCTACATGCTGTAAACATTATGGGAAAAGAGACTTGGGGCCAATTGTATTCTGTGGTATCCACCGATGTATTTAAAAGGACGGAGACTACTGTCTAACTTATAAAGGACGAGCGTGGACAAAAGCAATGCATTGTCAGTTCCCAGTAGCCACTGTAGATAATTTTTCAGCCAGAATATAAAAATCTGCCATCAAATAGAAAGAAGAGGTCCAATATAATCTATTTGCAACATTTGTTATAACAGGTGAAAGTTTTTTTTTCTTCACTCTTTTCAAGATAATTTTCGTTATTTAAAACCTGTCATTAGATGAATATTTTAAATATGGTGCGATATTTACATTTTATGCACTAAAATAAGCATGAAAAACTTTCTTTTTTCACTTTTACGCATTTCTTAAAAATTACAAATAAAATCATCTTGATTCTAAAATATGCCTTAATATAGTACTGTGACCGAATTCTTTTGTGTGTCCCTGTAAATGAACGATAAATGCTATGCAAATCCTATTCTGTAGTAGATATCGTATAGTGCACTTCAGTAATGTATATCAGTTTCAATATGTTTGAAATAGCTTAAAATCATTATATTATACTTCAAAGGATTTTTTCTCATAGACCACAATATAACGGCATTCTTTTGACTACCCCTGTAAACGAACTAGAAATGATTAAATGCATACACTTCATACTTCATTTTCAATACCGAACATACCATGGTCACTGAGGTCCATATATAATAGGAGATCTTCCTATTCATGTCTTCCTATTTTTCGACATGAGATCCGGCGGCCAAAGTGGGAGGATACAGTGATGATAATTTTAGTTCGCGTTCAGAGCAAAAAATTTTGTTTGTCGCATTCCCGCACGTAATTAGAAAATTATTTATTAATTTGATAACTATAGCTTAATTAGAGAAGCATAAATTAGTATAATAGTAAATGAAAACACTAATATCTAACATTGTCAACACAGATATTTTTTTTTACTTTTGCCTTTCAAGCTTCTTACCGCTCACTGAGAACTCCTGTTATATGGGGCATTCTCACAATCTTTTGACTTTCGGGAATAAAAATCTGTTGAAATTAAACTTGCTAAAATAACATTTTAATTTGATAGACGAATGCCTTAATGATTCAAAATAAAGAAAAAATGGTCAGCAGCGAAAATTTTTTTATTTAACTGAGGTTTAAGTTAAACTTGCGAGTTTAATTTTCCTTACCATTTTACCACTATAACTTTCTATTTTCTTCTAAATTTTTACTTATAATGAATTTGCATAGTACCCACAGGACATTCAAATAAGAAATAATAAAAATGTAGTACTTTTAATACAGAATTTTTGTTTAACATTGTCTTAAAGGGGTGTTAAAGAAGGGACGGTAAGGTAAAAAAAGGGGGTGGTATGAGGAAAAAGGGATAAAATGGGAAAAAAAGGGACGGTAAGGATGGAACGGTGAGGAAAATTACCACCTATTTTTAGGCAAATCATGTTAAGACTATGTGATAGCCACAATGTCTATTTATTTTTAGAAACAGTTATTTATATTGGATTAAATAAATTAAAAAAATTCTCGAAAATTGCAGGAATAAACCTTGGGGACGGTAAGACTACCAATAAAGCCACGATCTTGAAATTGATATTTAAATGCTGATTTAAATTCTGCAGTAAATTCCCTGTCAAAGAATTTTAGACATTCTTTCTCTAGCATCTTTTTCTGAGAAAAAACTTGAAAAACATTCTGTGGCTGCATTTGAAGTGATTTTCTGTATAAGTTTAACAAGAGGGACGGTAAGGATGAAAAACCCAGGGACAGAGTTCAAAAAATAATATCAACCGTAAAAATGTGTGCAAGTTAATTTTTTGCTACATATTTATATAAAACAATTGTCCCAGTTTCGGAAAAAAATTATATCGAATTACTTTTATTGAAACAATTTTATACATATACAGCTCCAAACTTAAAAATCAGCATCAGGGACACGGGATGGTATAGGAGTTTTCCTGGTATTTGGACCCCCAACATCGTCCAAAACTTATTTATCTCGTTAATATTGTTATGCAATCATGCAATGGGATGTTCCTCAGAATATGAAGTAAAAAAAAACACAAAAAAATGTATTAAAATAAAAATTATTATTCAGGGATATAAAAGTCAAAAGATTGTGAGAATGTCCCATATACAGAGCTCAGTGGGCAAAGTAAACCTTAATAACGCATATCAACTGCATGGCAATCCGACTATATTTAAGCGAGTTAGAGCACAGACAGACAGAGAGATAAACCAAATTTATAAACATTTTTCAAAAATGTTGGAAAGTGTTAAAAAAGGGTATTTCGTTAGTGTCACCATTTTGTTAGAGAATATATTAAAAAATGTTTCTATTTGCTCAGCCTCTCGATGATTTTTTTTTTAAATAATAAATTGCTCTCTATTTCAAAATCGGCGGATAATTAATTTGATACAGAAATGCTTCAGTGTGCAGAAATTATGATAAATCGGATCACTGAAAATGAGTAGAAAACCACTTGAAAGGTTTGAACATGACCGAGATACTATGCTAAATAAAAGTGCTTGGAAAGAAGAAAATCGCGTAATATTTATTGCTTATCGTATTGACGTATGATAAATTATAAAAATGTACCAGTCTGGATATACGAGAGATGATTTAAAAGGTGGAAAAAACAATATATAATAAAAGGGTACAAAATCGTGCATTAGTACATTATATATATATTATATTAAAATTTGACTATATTTGTATTTCATATCTAATCTTCTAAAAATAGGATGAATTACGCGTCGAAAAGAATAACCCATTTTTTTAAGGATCCGAGGATATCATAATCATAATGACTCTCGAAATTTCGAAATTTAAATTAATTACCAAGATATTGTTATTATTATTTCGTAATTTTTAATAAATTTCTCTAGTGATGGCAACTAAATTACTCCGCTGTTGTAGAAAGGAAAAAAAAGAGAAATAGATATTTTTATTTTTTTTATGGGCACCATTTGCTCTTTAATTGAAAAGAAAAATTGTATTACAATTTGAATAAATGTTGAAAAAAATTATGTTGATTGAATCACCTTTTTTCAATAAAATTTTTAAAAATACAAAACATACTTTCACATATTCGGGCTTCACGAATCAATTTTTTCTAGAAGACAAAAAGAAAAAAAAAAGGCTATCAGTTTATTCGAAAGCAGGGCTGTCCAATGCGCCCCCGCGAGCGCCATGGCGCCCTTTTGAAGGCTTCCTGTACTAGCTTGTTTAAACATTAATTTCCTAAGGGGATGCTTTCTTGAAAATCATTAATAAGTGCATCAGAGATGTTTTTAAAACGTATGAAAGTGTATTTCTTGCATTAAAAACGAGAAATTTGTTTGAATCCCTTGACAATAAATGCTCTCCGAAAAAAAAAAAAAAAAATCTTTTATCCCTTTTCTTAAAATAAAGATTATTCCTAATTTAATGGCAGAAATGCGCTGATCACATTAGGTAAAATTTATCATTATAAATTACTGTACGAATATTCAAGTATTCTAAACACCTTTTGGGCTACATATATGCGACGAGGTTAAAATTTTAATCGTGTCTTTATAAAATTTTCTATGGTGTCATTATGTTGGTTGAATTTGGTAATAATTATCAATAACCTTCTTAATACATTAATTTAGAATATAAAGTGTTTATCAGTCCTCCCCCACCCAACCACAACCTTGAAAGTGACATGTACATGAAAGTTCAGTTTTTTCTTTGTTATAGTTGCTCATCAGCTGTTTTATAGCAGCGATAAACAGTGATAAAGAGGAGTAACTTTCCCTCTCCGACCTTTGAAATTTTAAGCATTTTTTCTCAATTTGTTCAAAAAAACCGATAAAACAATGCGAAATAATTTCCGTCAATGATAGCTCTTTCATGGTATCTCTCTGGAGCCACACATGGATTGGTCACTATCATTACCTGTCTTTGTTTTTGTATTTTTTATAAAGCTAAACTCAAACCTTCAAAATAAGTCAAAATGTATTTTCACGTCCGAAAAAAAAAAATACAATATTTCTGATTTCCTAAAAAACAAAAGTATTATATGCGATATTACAGTTTCTGGCATCTTCCCCTACAAAAATTTATGAGCTAGACCTCTTTCAGAAAAATCTGTAATTAGAAATTTACTATCATAGGGGCTTTATGTCAAACTCTGCCATGCCTTTGCATCATATAAGACAGGTGTGTGTCGTTAATAATAGTGAGAGATAATATTGTCGCATGATTTGAATCATATGAATAATGGCGCCCTTCATTGATCGCTAAAAGCTGATGTGCGCCCCTGCTTACTGAAAGGTTGGACAGGCCTGTTCTAGAGGACAAAAAGGAAAAAAAGAAAGGCTATCGGCAAATTGGCATCTAAGAAAAACTACATCGCAGCTCTTTTGAATTTTACATTCAAACAATCAATTCCGAATCTGTTGGACATCCGAAATATCCGGCTAAAAGCAAAAACATTCTCAAAATTCAACGTATCATAACTCAGTGAGTTTTTGTCTTTGAAGGATGTATTTCTTGTCAGAGCATGGAAGAATTTTTTTCAAAATGTAAAGTTTGGGATCCAAGGACCGTACGAAGATTTAAAAAGTGTAACTTTTTGAAAATTAAGGGTAAGGCTATTTCATGACATAATCTCAATGCCTACCTCATTTTGAACATATTTGTAATTTACACTGCATAGATATCTCTAACAGGTTAAAAATTAAAGCGCGTTTCAATCTTTTTGGACACGCTGTATATATACAGGGTGTATCTGTAAATGGGAGCAAAACTTTACGGGGTGATAGAACGCAGCTGTACAAGCGAAATTCATCATAGAATGTATGGTAGAACACAAGCGGAGAGAAGTTAAAAGGTAGTTTTCCACTATCATAGTTAAAGAATTAACACAAGGATGAGAGGAGATACTTCAGAAAATATTTTATTAACAGGAATGTAATTAATGTACATGCTCAAAGAAATTGCTCAAAAGATCTTCCGCCAGTTGTAATGCACGTTTCGCACTTGCGGGATAGGGACTGATGCACATTTGCGGAAGACACCAGGCATTTCCCGAATATCGGGGGCTACAACGGCAATCCTGGCGACTAGATCCATATCAGTTTCAATGGGACACTCGTAGATTAGGCTTTTCATATGGCCCCGCAGGAAAAAGTCTAAACACGAGAGATCCGGCGATCGTGGTGGCTAAGCTATGGGACCACCTCGACCCATCCATCGCCTTGGGTCAGTGGAAAACTACCTTTTAACTTCTCGCCGCTTGCGTTCCGACCCTACATTCTATGACGAAATTTGCTCGTATAGCTGCGTTCTATCACCCCGTAAAGTTTTGCCCACTTTTTCAGATACACCCTGTATACATATATATATTGTTTCGAATCGTTTACATGCGCCAAGGAAGTTTTCTCTTCAGCCGTTCGGTCTTAAAAACGCACATATTTATTATTAGTATTTATTTAAATTTAATATGTCTATATTTCCTTTAGAGCAAAAAATTTAATTCCACTGTCCTTTATAATTTGCATTTGGATTCAAATAACGGAAAAAAATAAAGGTATGTCTCTATTTTTATAATGGTTGGGGGGAACGAAAGAATGTTTTGCCTAGACACCAAAGGGCCTTAATCGGGTCCTGTACCATTGCACTTGCTAATGTAGTAGAATGCAGCTTTATAGCAAGAAGTTATTGTGGTTCTAGTTGAAAGGTCTCTCGATGAATTATTATGATTATCATTTTAATTAAAAAGTTGTTGCTTATTAACCATTTGGTTATTGTTCTCGTCAGGGTAGGAAATGAAAAGCATATCTGAAGGTTTTTATTGGTTTAATCCGCATTTTATTCGTTTTGTGATTGGTCTATACAGTAATCTGTATTTCTCTTTAGTTTCAACAGAGATGGACAACAGAGTGTTGCCACTATGACAAAAAAGTAATAAAAACTATAAAAAAATTAATAACTCAGAAACAAATTGAGATACAGTTTTCAAACAAATTGCATTTAAAAGTACATTTTTTTCTCTACACGACGATGTAAAAAGTAATATTGTGGGATGTTTAGAAGTTTAAGAATGAAATTTCATTTAAAATGTGTCATCAGATTTCTTGGAAATCTGACGACGGAAAAGCCTTTTCCCGAACAGTTAATGAAATACGCAAGTTTCAGGTGGATAATAACTAATTAAAATGAAAGAAAATGAATAACAGTTTCTGCCAAAGAGTTAATTTTAATTTGTAAGATTTTCACGTGCAAAAGAAAAATGGAATAAGCCAATTACAAATAACAAAAAAGATAAATAGGACAGGAATGAATACATATAAATATTTCACACCAAATACGAGTCGCAGGCGATTTCTGTCGCTTGGAATTTTTACGTGTGATAACACTATTAATGTTTAATTCATGGCGTACGTAATGTATGATCAACTCCGTGCGATTTTTTTAGGTCTTAAATTTTAGTCTTTGAAAAAATCATTTTCCAAATGGTCGTTGTAATTTGTTAAATTGCTTTCTTTTAAAAAAAAAAAAAAACTTTATGAGTTTTTGCTTTTTCAACAGAGTTGTGTAAGTGTGCAAAATCTGCGGTAAATCAGGTCATTGGAAATGAGTAAAAAACTAAATGAAAGGTTTGAATATAACAGAGATATTATGCTAAATAAAAACACATGTATAGAAGAAAATCATATAATATTAATTAAATATAGGTCCATTGTTTTATTGAAGTATGATACAAAAGAAGTGTATAGATTTTGTTATACTTCGTAGCGATGAAGTACTAAAAACAAAGTATAATTAAAGAGGACAAAATTGTACAATCCTGGAGAGAGGGGGGAAGGTGATTACCCTCTACTAACTCTACCCCCAAATCATTGTGCAAAAACTGATACCAATCGATTAGTAATAACGTCTACTAATTAATACCATGATTAAATTTTGCTTATGGGGTTGTCCAAATATAGAAATTGTACCGAGCTTGAAATTTTTCAATATTAACACCCATTGATATGATATTTGGATTTGTCTATAATTTTTACTTTAGGATACAAAACGGAAAGTCCACCAACATAAAAAACATGAAAACATTCAAAAACTGCTTCACTGAAACACATTACTATAATAGGTGTGATAAAAGTAGTAGTAATCAGGGGCGCGCCAGCAGTATCCGGCGCCTGTGTGCAGAACTTCAATTGGCGCCCCATTTTCCTACCCCCCCCCCCCCCAAAAAAAAAAAAAAAAAAAAAAATCAATTTTTTTTCCAAAGAGTATAAATGCATAGCTGCCAAGCCAACCTTCCGGGGTTTTTCTCCAAATCAAATAAACTAATTTGGAACCAGAAAATGCATTTAATGAAATGTGTCTTGTTTCCACAGGGTTATTTTTTATTTCATTTATTGAATTAAATTTCTGATTAAAAATATTGTTGTTTGAATTTAAAACTAAGGAATGTTGTCAGCTATGCAAATAACGGACATCCCTAAAAGGTGGGTGCTTCAGCTGTTTGCTCTCTCTCCCCACAATGACATACCTCCTAAGTAAATCAGCTTCTTTTACCTCCATCACTCCCGGAATTTTTAAGATCTGATCTTTATTTATATTTATACTTAAAACAGTTCAAATAAACTTTAATTTGGAAATATAGCTGTGTTGAATTAATCAATGGTACGACTATGACACAAAGAATGGGGTGCTCGTAATACAGTAAATACACATAAAAGTAGAAAATCATTTTCTCAAATTATGATGTTTGTAATGCACCGGAACGCGCGTTATAGTACTTTATTTCTTTAAAGTAATGTAACATCAATTAAGGTGCGCCTTAAACAATTACCACACGTTGATCATAATTAGGAGTGCATTCGAAAATGTTCCAGTCCCGGAACATTTGATTTTATATTAGCAAATATAATACCTTTATTAGCACGTTATAGTACTTTTATTTCTTTTAAAGTAATGTAACATCAATTAAGATGCATCTTAAGCAATTACCACTCGTAAATCATAATTAGGGGTGCATTCGAAAAGGTTCCAGTTCCGGAACATTTGATTTTATATTAGAAAACATAGAACCCTGATGCTGGCTAAAGTTTCGCCCGGTCTGTGTGCGATGGCTAGCAAAATATAAGGCACATACGAGGCTCAAACTTTTTGTGAGGATAGTCGATAGCCTCACCTGATGCACCGTGCACCTAAGTTTCAGAATTTTAAATCTCTAATAGTTGAAAAATTAATTAAAAAGTCCAAATTAAACGAATGAAAAGTATTCATAATTCAAAAAGAGCATAGATATTTTTCAAACCGCAGAGAACTTCTTCAAAAACTCGAAGATAGGGAGAGATTTAATAGAATTACATAACTGCTAGGGCAATAAATGTACTGGGCCTTTTTAAAAAGGACTGTATCTTAAATTCCACTGGTCCTGACAACTCGAAAATTGCACAGCCAGACGCAAAAAAAAAAACCTTTCAGAACTTCTAAAAATTATTCCGGTACGGTTTGAGGAAGTAAAAAAATCCACGAAAAATCGATTTGTAAAAAATCTTTTTACTTCCTTCGAAAGAAAGGTTCGAAATCTCTTCCATGGACGCCAGGTGTTCATTGCAGGCAATCGACGTCTTTCAATAGTGGACATTTTCGGACGAATATAAAATTTTCAAAATATAAATTTATAGATTTAATTTTTATTCATCCAGATACAGAATTTTTCGCTGCTTTCAAATATGCAAATTTCTTCACGGTCGCTCAATTAAAACATTAGATATTAATTATTATTTCATTAATTGTCCTGCGCGGGTCGGGTAAAACCCGACCCGCGCAGGACTCTAGGGGAGGGGTATCGTTCGAAAAAGTTCTCAACACAGAACTCAAAAATATATTTGTTTTACTCTTAGATACTATTATATTTTCAGAAATTCGTCGAAAATGTATGGCAAAATTATGTCCCCCCCCCCCCCTCCTATTTTTTAAACTACTGAAAATAAAATTACGAAAAAATTAGTAGTAGTTGGAATTTATTTAAATCTTGCAGGAAAACTATAGCAATTATCCTAGGTCATGCAGTTTTTCAGAAAATCGCAGTTTTCCGTTATACATAAACTTTATTTGGCGGGCGCTCAGCAGGTGAGTTGAGAGAAGTTCGATGTACCTATTGACGCGAAATCATCCAAAAACTCTCGATAATGATTTTCCAAAAGAATTGTCGATAATTAGCCCAGATATTAGAAAAAAACTATCTTGGCACAGACCAAAGTGGCCATGCAACTTTGCGACCTCCTTTCGAAGCGCACTTGGCACAATGACAAGATTAAACTTTGTACAAGGTCTTTGTTTTAGGTAAGATGAATCACAATGATAAATAGACAGCGTTTTTCATTTCAATTGAATTCAATTATTGAAGGCAATTATTGAAAAATATTTGATAAAAATAATTCCAAGTTATTTGCAAAGTCTTATTATTCGTTTAACGAGTATATTTTGAAAGATTGCAGTTAGTAATTAACAAATTTATTGTATGAACTCTCTGTACGCGAGTGAAACTCGCTCTTGATCGATTATTCTTTGTTCGAAGCAAATCTATAAAATATACAATTAAAATTTCAATAATACGTAATTCATTTTGAGAATGTTCTCAAAAACATGTTTCCCGACTGCAAATGACATGAAACTTTCTTACATGCTCATGCGCTAGTTTTTTTTTTATGCGTTGCATACAGTAATAGGCGTGACTGTTAAATTTGTTTGGAATCGAATGGAGTTTTTCATTTCTTTTTTTACATGCATTGCATTTTGAGTTGCAACCTGTTTTATTTATTTATTGTTTTTGTTATAATGTAGCCGATTGTTATGATTGATTTGTGCTTTTTTCGGCAATTTACTTTTACATGGGTACCGTACATAACCTGGAGGCTTATGTTGCTGTACTAATCTGCAATATAATATCTACTTGTTTTTATATCGTCAGTATGTGTATCTCTACCAATACTACAGTAAGATAGAATTGTTATACATTTTCAATTATTTGAATAATGGAGCCTTCCATGTTTGCTACCAGCTGTAGTGTACCCCTGCTTTCTGAAAAGCTGGACAGGCCTAGGCCTGATCTAGAGCAGGGATGTCAAAAGGGACATTCGCGGTCGCCCTTCCGAATTTTTTATGTTTCTAGCTTTTTTTAATTTATGTTAGGCACTTGACGGCGCCCTTAAGCCTTCCGTGGCACCTTACGACCGTGACCTTTCGACAACAAAGCGCCTTTCGACCGTTACCTTTCGATACCGTGGCGCCTTTCGGTATGAGACTCTCCCCTCCCCCCACCTCTAGAGCTACGCCGCTGATAATTTCCTATATCTTATAAGTAAAAATGAACTCAGAAATATATCAGAAATGACGCACTTTCGATTTAAATACCGCTTTAATAAATTTAAATTAGATAAAAAAATTTCAAAATTTTCAGCTTCGACTAAAATATTTGGCGCCTTTACTATTCTGGCGCCTGTGTGCGGTGCACACTTTGCACACTGGGTCGGCGCGCCCCTGGTAGTAATGTGTTTTAGTGAAGCATTCTATGAATGTTTTCATCTTTTTATATTGTAAACAAAGGTGAATTTGACGTTCCAAAATGGACTATTTATACAGCCAATTTATTAATGGAAAGTCCTCTAGTCAAGTAATTTAAGTATTATGCAGGTTTAAAGTTTAGGACTCCTAATATTAAATACATTTTTAATCTTTGTAAAACAGATTGCAATGCGAGTAGTTTTTTAAACAAAACATAAAAATTACTTGGCGAAATAATTTGTAATTTTAGATTCGCATATTTAAAACTTTTAGAAATCGATTTCTGTTAAAAATCCATATATTATAATTCATATTTTTTTTTTTTCAAAAATTATTTCAAATGATATGTAATTTCAAAATTATTTTTAAAAGATATATGAAATGTAACCAATAATTTGTTTTAAATATAAATCGATTTATTGAAGCTTAAAATATGCGAACTGAAAATTGCAGCTCATTTGGTTAATTTACAGCTTATGCTTACAAATTACAGCTCATGCTTAAAATCGACCTGCATTGCAATTTCTTTTGCTACGATTAAAAATGAATTTAATATTAGGAATTTTAAACTTTAAATCTGTACAATTCTTAAAATACTTGTTCGAATGATTTGGTATCCTAAGGTAAATTTACCCAAAACTTCAAATATGATTAAATTAGGTGTTGGTATCGAAAATTATCGAAAAGTTTGGTACTATTTATACACATAGACGACTGGCGAAGCAAAACTTAAATATATGATTAATTAGTAGATGTTATTAGAAATCGATTGGTGCCAGTCATATTTTTATCAAATAATTTGCAACAGAGATTGTTAGGTGTCATTATTTTTTTCCAGGACTGTACATTAATACAGTTAATATTTCTACATCATTTTATCTTTTAACAGTAAATAAAGTAATTTATAAAAGATATTAATACTTCTTCAGCTTTTATTTATTAAGGGCCAGACCCGTAAGAAAAAAACCGAAATTTTTATTATTGATTTTAAAGTAATGAATTTTGATAGACTATTTAAGAATCCTTTTGTAAGGAATAATCAGCAAAAAAATCCGCTTTTTATTAAAAAGTATACTTTTTATGAGGATTTCTATTAGTTTTTTCTGTCGAAATATACACTTTTTTAAAAAAAATACTACTACTTATTCAATTTTCAATATTTTAGTGTAATTAAAATTTCTTAAATAGTGCTATAGTATATGCAAAGTACCTATGGAAGATATTTTTTTACTTTCTTTTTTATTTATCTTGGGGGAAAATTAATTACACATGGTAAATTTCCTTAAAATCGTTATAATTTTCGTGTTTACCAATTTATTTGCATTTTTCAGAAACATTTAAAAAATATATATCTCACTACGTTTGTTGCACATTTTATCAAGATTCTAAAAATATAAACACGTTGTTTCTAAGTTATTTTACCACTGAGCATTAGTACTTTGAGCTTAAGCAAAATGTGAAAAAGTAATTTTCAGAAAAATGCGTTTAAAATATAAAATGCAAGAGAAATTAGTACAAAAAACTTACTTCGTGTTGAAACTATTTTTTATATTAATTTCTAATGTATCAAAACTATTTTGCTAGCAAAACTTTTTATATTGAACACTATAAAAAATCTCGTAGCCAGTTTTGTCTTAGAAGAAAATTCATCGATTTTACAAAAAATATATATATAAATGTATATTATCCTGCTTTATTCAGCAAAAAAAAAAAAAAAAAAAAAAAAAACTATTTTATGAAATCTTTTTGTTATTTTAAACAGCACCAGCACAATACGATGGACCTTTCTTTTTTCTACAGCATTTTTTTTTTTTTTTCGTTCTTGCAAACGAGCTTTTTGCAAACTTTGATGCATACGTTGAAATTTAGTACTGGTTCTCTTTTTAATACCACTTATTCGTTTCTTATGCCTCCTCATGCATATGCGATGTGTGTTGTCTCCTATAGCATTTAAAGTTAACTGTATCTAAGTTTTTTTAATACTTCAATATAAAAGTAAACAAAGATGTATGAGCTTTAAAAATGGCCACCAGCCGTTTAAACTCAGGCGAGTAAAATTAAAAAAGCTCAATTGTTACCTGTTCCAGATGTCCCCAAGTTCTAAAATAATTTTGCATGAATAACCGCAAATAAATATTGTCGTTTTCCAAATTAGAAAAGATTTTGAACTTTTGAAGATTTTTTTGCAGAAAATGGGGTACGGGTCTGCGTTAAACCGTTATTTTTAGTCGTCAAACTTTTTTGTTTCTTTCAGGGTAGATACAAATACATTTATATGTGCGCCTTGATCATGAGTATGAATATTTTAGCTAAATTTATTTTAAATGGTGGAAAGAGGGAATGAAAAAAAAGCTGCAGAATGCTAATGCTGAATAAATACAAAACAAAATCTAATGTTGGATATCTAATAAAGAAAGAAAAAGTACATTCTGAACGAAATTAAAATCTTAACGCATCTTTTAAACTTTTTCCTTGTTTTATCAAAAGTAAAATGCAGCTTCTTATTCGCATCACAATTATTAACAAAAGCATACTACATTTCTCTAAATATTCTAGAAGAAAGACTGAGATGTGGCACATATGGACCAATTTTTTTTTTTTTTTTTTTTTTTTTTTTTTTTTTTTTTTTTTTTTTTTTAATTATTCAAGCATTTGGAAGCTATCAAAAGTGAAATATATATTAGAAAGATCATTTTAAGCAAAAAGGCCGATGATAAAATTATGACAACTTGGAATTCAAATCCAAATGCTAAGAATCTGGCGCAATTTTGGCAATATTTCCTGCTAATCATTATTTTCGGAAATGGGTTATAAATCTTTTATCTTATGAATCCAGTTCAGCTTACATACTCATAAAAATAAGTAAGTATGAACTTAATATCAATTATTTGGCATATATAAGACGCAATAAAAGATTTCGCTTTTTTTTTTTTTTTTTTTTTTTTTTTTTAGTTACTTTCTAAAATATAACACTGTATGCTACTCATATGTTTTTTGTTTTGTTTTTTTAAAAATCCTAGAAATAAAATTTCAAGTAATTTTGATACATTATTATTTAATCGACTAAATTTGTTACTTGTTGGCACAATATGGCTACATAAAAAAAAAAATAATAATAATAAAATATTTTTTAAACATTTAATACGCTGATGTGAAAAGGTCACCATCTCTGTTTTAGGAGAACGCAATAAACATGCATTAATTTTATACTTCCTTTTCATGATTCTTGTATATAAAATACGTAAGCTTCTATGGTTAACTATTTTTTTTAATCAAAATTATAAATTTCCGTTAATTTTAAAATTATATTTTAGAAAAGACTAATACCAGTGCTTGATTGTCACGTCGTGTGGAGCCGTGCCACGGTAATAAATTTAAAGAGCACAAGATTTTTCTTCTGTCAAATGGTCTGAAATTATAAATTTCCGTTAATTTTAAAATTATATTTTACACTGTAAAAAAAAATCCGTCAATATACACAAATTTTTCCGCAAAATTTTACGGAATAGTTTCATTTTTCTAAGAAAACAGTACAATTTCCGTAATTGACATTTTGAGATTATAAAACCAGTAAATTTTCCCTAAATTTTACGGAATATTGCTGTACTGCTTTCAAAAACAGTACACGTTCCGCAAATGATGTTTAGAAATAGTTGCTTTAGCTTGGAAAGGAAAGTAATTAATTGTTGTATATACTTGTCTTACAGTGATATTATTTTTATTGAAATCCCATTATTGGCTAAATATGGCTCTATATTGAAAACATATTCAATGATTTTCCAATAATGGCTAAATAGTATGTTTTACATGAGTTTTCAAGTAAAACCGATAAAAGTTATGGCGCCATCTATAATATGTATTTTTAAATAACTTGCTATAGTATTTTTTTTTTATATATATGTAAAAATCTAACGTTTTTTTACGTTGTTTAAAAAAAAATGAAATCTCATTAATACCTTTTTAATTTGAGACCGTTAAAAAGGAAATGTTACAGTTTATTTTACATTATGATTTTAAAATACTGTTTGACTTATTTATAGCAAGCTGTTTATATTTATTTTTAAGTTTCTGTTAGGATGTTTTAAAAAACAAAAAAATTATTCACTTTAACCTATTCGCGCATAAAATTTAAAACATATCTGAAATATAATAATGAAATTAATATAAAATTGACACTTATCTAAGTTTAAAAAGCAATAAAGGAAATTTATTTTAATACCATGTAGTAATTATCTCTATTTGAGTTTACAGTAGATCATCAGACAAATAATTTGGAAAATTTGAAAAAGAACATATTTGAAAAAAATACATTGGTATTCTTGCAAAACTAAATAAATAAATAAATAAAAATAATATTAAAATAAAATTTTAAAAATCTTGGAAAAAAGAAGCAGTCATTACTCTTAATACATTCTTTCATAACTGTAATATTTTAAAGAGCAAAAATTTATCTTTTATATAGCATAAAACTGAAAAGCTAAATATTCAAAATTATAGGGGGGAAAATTGTAAAATATTCAGAATTATATACTCAAATGAAAAATATTATCTCTACGAAAATACCTTCCTTGTTTAACATGTTAGACTTTGCTTTATAAAAGACATCTGAAATAAGTAACGATATTTGAACACGTAGTTCGTGATACCGTGGTGTAATCGTTAAGAGCACCAATCTGGAAGAGGACAGTTCCCTACTTCGAATCCCGTCAGGGTAAGGGTTGTTGATTTACTGTTGTTTGAATTAAATTGTGATTTTCTGACCTTGGTGTAAACGTGTCCTTCAAAAATGAAGTGTCAAATTCATAAATATGTAAGTTGCTGCTTGAAAAATTATTTTATTTTGTTTCTGAGACGGAAACTTTTAAATACCGAAATATGAAAAAAACGGAAAAATTTTGTGAAAAAACGGAATTTTTCCTGGAATTTACGAAAAAAAAATTCCGTTAAAATACGGAAATAGTACTGGCATCTCAATTGCCAGTACAATTTCCATATTTTAACGGATTTTTTTTTTTTTTTTTTTTTTTTTTTTTTTTTTTTTTTTTTTTGCAGTGTATAAAAGACCAGTGCCTGGTTGTCAAAAGGTTGTGTGATGCCGTACCTCGGGTGATAAATTTAAGGAACACAAGATTTTTCCTTTTTTAAATGGTCTGAAATTATAAATTTCCGTTAATTTTAAAATTATATTTTAGAAAAGACTAATACCAGTGCTTGATTGTCACAAGGCCGTATGGAGCCGCGCCTCGGGTAACAAATTTAAAGAACACAAGATTTTTCTTTTTTTTTTTTTATCGTCTGAAATTATAAATTTCCGATAATTTTAAAATTATTTTTCAGAAAAAAATAATACCAGTGCTTGATTGTCACAAGGTCGTGTTGAGCCGTGCCTCGGGTGATAAATTTAAGGAACACGAGATTTTTCTACTTTGAAATCGTCTGAAATTATAAATTTATGTTAATTTTTAAATTATATTTTAGAAAAAACTAATACCAGTACCTGATTGTCACAAGGTCGTGTGGAGTCTTGTGGAGCCGTGCCTTGGGTAATAAATTTAAGGAGCGCAAGATTTTTCTTTTTTTTAATCGTCTGAAATTATAAATTTCTATTAATTTTAAAATTACATATTAGAAAAGACTAATACCAGTGCCTGATTGTCACAAATCGACGTGGAGCCGTGCCTCGGGTAATAAATTTAAGAAGCTCAAGATTTTGTTCTCTAACAATTTTCTTAAAGAAATATGTAAATATATTGCAAAATATTTTTCAAGCACACAGTTCATCTTAAGGAAGTTTGTGTGTATGGGGGGGGGGGGACGGACGGACTGTGTACATCACTTTTTACTCATTGTCGATCTATATATATAAATAAGTTCTTAGAAACCATAGTGTTTTAAAATAATTTAAAAAAATGATAGATTTGTGTTAATTTCAGCTATAAAAAATCCACTTATTTAATAGTACTTCATTCGTAGGTACAGCCACTCTGTCATTATTACAACAATCCTTTGAAATCATATCAATCTTATCAAATTTGGAACTTATATTTGGAACTTTGTCATGTCAAATCAAACAAATATTTAGAATCGTAAACCCTAGATTTTATGTTTTGAGTGCGTGTGTGATTCCGAATTTTCATAGGGGAAATTAGAAACTGAATATATATAGTAGTTATGAAACGAATGGACCCAAGATAATAAAAACCCATAAATCCGTTGGATGTCTTGTAGCATCATGTAGCGCAAATTTCTTTCCAGACACTGGCTATTTACTAGAAATTTTAAATCTTAGCGTTACAACGTGTTCAGCTGAGAGAAAGAAGTTTTCCAGCTCAAAAAAGAAAAAAAAACTTACGCAAGTAATTATCATTAAAATGGAAAGTTTTGTACATTACCTGAAAAAGAAATCCTGGCTACACCATTAGCTAAAAAAGAACAATTCTGATAACAATATTTTTATTAAAATTATATTTTTATTATGTTAAATTAACAATAACAATATTAATTATGCCTATTCAAATTTGTAATTAAAACTAAATACTAAAAAAAAAAAAAACTAGGCAAAAGAAAAGGTTAAGAAAACTGTTTCGATTAACTAAATCAATAAAGTAATTCCAATAAGAGAAAAGACATTTAAAAATAAAAAGTCATTCAAATTACCAAAACAGCAACCGGTATGATTTAATCGAACGTAACTACTGCTCACAAAATATAAAGAAAGCTACCCGTGTAAAATGTAAGAGAGGGAGGAGCAGGTTACAGTATTTTAAGGCGTCTGAAAAGAGTAACTAACGTTTTATGAATCAAACTTTAAAATCCTTCTATATATAAAAAAAAAGTTTTGATTTGGAAATGGACCAATGAAAATCTGCGTAGATATTCTCGGCAGATCGGCATCCAATTTGAATGCTTAAGCATGGCCTTTCTTCGTTAATATTAAAAAAACTGTTGCATACAAAAATATGAAAATCGGTAGTATTATAGAGAAATGTTTGATAAACAAGCTGATGCAGACAGTTTTCAAATCGAAGAATTATTTTAAGAGATATTTACTGCCAAAGTTGGACAAAATCGTTCCATTAAAAAAGTTTTATAGGAGCAAAAACTGTGCATAGGTATTTAATCATTTTTAGATAATTTTATGCGCCAGAATTTCCCGGTGTGTAGACTGCATTTAGTTTTTTAATTTGACTCATTTTTTGAGGTTTCATTTCTATTTTAAATTCAAATTTTCAGCATTTCGATAGATATTTTTTGTATACTAGGGAGCTCGGCCCCTTACGAGCTACGCTCGCCAACCTCCATTCAGACACCGCAGTCTCTAAACGCACGCTAATTTGATCGGCTTTAAACAGATTTTGAAAGATTGAATTATAATTTAAAAAACAGTGGCGATCTCCCTATAAACGGGTTTCTATTCATTTCTCTTCGATTGGAGAATTTTAAGGAAAAATCAGCTGCTGTTAAAAGATACAATGGCTGTTTTCGTCTATGATTATATAAAATCAGTTAAACATTTCAAAATAAGCTAATATAATAAGCAAATCTGCATCAAAATGCAAATATATTTCACAAATACCAATGCCTTCTTTTGACGGAAACGACACAGAAGGTTAACGAATCTTAACTAAACCATTTAAGCCATTTCTGGCACAGATGTCATATTCGCCCCATACAGGCGCGATTTTTTTTTCGGTTGCCAATTTGGCGAAAACATCAACAGCATAAACAACATAATCCGGGTTACCACATCAAGCAAAATAACGACGTATATGACATTGGCGTCAGAAAAAAATCGCGCCAATATGGGGCGAATATGACATCTGTGCCCAATTTCTTTTTTTTTCTGCTTCACAGATTTTTCTCTTTGAAATCATATTTTTTGTCGATGACACTTCATTTTCAGCTTGTAATCTTTATTATTTTTATTAATTTACTAAATAGTCGCTCGAAAGCAGTCTAAACGCGTTCAATAAAATTAATATTAATCTTATTAATATAATCTCAAAATATCAAAATAATGTCTCGCGCAATTTTTAAATTTAAACTGTTTTGCAGTATTACTTTTTGTTCATTTTACGTAATAAGTGTAATGTGACGTAAATGTGACGTAATTTCTCCTATTTAAGACTTCTAACGCATGTTAATGAATTTATTATTTTACAATATCCTTTCTCTTTTAAAATTCACGTGTAAGTATAGTTTTTATGAAGTATTTTCAATAAGTCCCTGCTTTTCATACGTAATTATTTAATCCTAATTTGAAAGTTTTATTTCTGTTAATAATAGTCACGTGTAAAATAAATTTTTAATATGAAGCAAACATTATTATTTGCGCTGTTTACACAGTTGGCAACAGTTTAAATTAATACTAATTTCTCAAATAAGTAAAATATATCTCTCGAAATGCCGAAAATTTGATTTTAAAATAGAAATAAAACCTCAAAAAATGAGTCAAATTAAAAAACGAAATACAGTCTGCACACCGGGAACTTCAAACGCATAAAATTATCTAAAAATGATCAAATTCCCATGAATAGTTTTTGCTCCTATAAAACTTTTTTAGTGGAACGATTTTGGTCCAACTTTAGCATAAAATATCTCTTAAAATAATTCTTCGATTTTAAAACTGTCTGCTCAGCGTTTTTATCAAGCATTTCTGTATAATACTACCGATTTTCATATTTTTGTATACATTATTTTTCTTAATATTAACGAAGAAAGACCTCCGGTCACAAAAAATTCAAAACCGGCGGCGGCGGCGGCGGCGGTGACAGCGATAGTTATTTTTTTTTAGAATAGAGAGATTTTAGAAAATTGTATTATTTTAAACTGTTGCCAACTGTATAAACAGCACAAACAATAATGTTTGCTTCAAGTTAAAAATTTATTTTACACGTGACTATTATAAACAGAAAATATAAAAATCAGGAACTCATTGAAAATTACGTCATAAAAACTATATTTACCCGTGAATTTTACAAGAGAAGGAATATTGTAAAATAATAAATTCATTAACATGCGTTAGAAGTCTTAAATAGGAGAATTTACGTCACATTTACGTCACATTACATTTATTATGTAAAATGAACAAAAAATAATATTGCAAAACAGTTTAAAAATTGCGCGAGACATTTATTTAATATTTTAAGATGATCATAATATTTCATTTCTAACAAAAGTATTTTTACGTGAATATTAAAAAGAGAAAAAAAAGTTTGGTGAAAATTACGTCAGATTATAATTATTCAGATTCAAATTATAAGTTAATCTTCTGAAATCTTTTTAAAGCCGATCAAATTAGCGTGCTGTTAGAGTCTACGGTGTCTGAACGGGGGTTGACGAGCGTAGCTCGTAGGGGGCAGAACCCCCTAGTATGACAAAAGAATTTTTTTTTTTCTAATAAGAAAAGGGTCTTGAAATATATTCATTCCACAACTTTAATGAAGCTTTGATCTTGTATTATTTCCTATGAATAAACTGGTCTTCCAACATTCGTATAAACATTATGTTAAACTAGATGAGTTTATAGAAGATAAATTAAAAAAGAAGAAGAAAGAAAATTCTGCACAAATAGTCAAATTTAAAAATAATAATAAAATTTCATTTTTCAGTTAGAGAAAACTTATAAAAAAAAAAAGATTTCGTTAATTACACAACTAAGTTTAGTTATTTAATTTACAAAATAATATACAGTTCTAATGCTTCACTCTAAATTAAAATGTCTGAAATTCAGACACTTAAGTGTCTGAAACGGTGTGTTCAATTTTCAGACATTTTAAAATGTCTGAATTTTTTCAGACATTTTTTGTGTCTGAATTTCAGACACTTCAAACGTCTTAATAGCATCCATTTTTTTTTTCAAGCATCATACGTAGCCATGTTCGACCACGTTGAATCCTGGAAAAATATTTGGCTGGGGTCCTGCCCCCTCCCCCCCCCCCCCCTACAGCCTGATTTTTTTGGTGTTCTCAATTTTGGTATGCAATTTTTGTTAAGCTGATAATTTAAATCTTTTACGACATTTTACTGATTATAATCAATATTTTGAACTTCAGGAGTAGAACAAGATTAAAACTAAAAATATTTATCTAAATATTAGATTTTTTAAATTTGTTTTATTTTTATTCTTATTTTACTTTAAAAGTTCAAAATATTGATTATAATCAGTACAATTTCGAAACAGATTTAAAACATAAGCTTTACAAATATTGCACATCAAATTTGTGGGCACTAAAATCGTAGGGGGGCGGGGCACGGCCGAGTATGCCCATTCTTTAATTAAGAAGTTCTTTTGAAAAAAATGCAACCCTGCATTATTGTTATCTAAATTGAGATGTCCGGTACTCGGGAGTATCCGTTGTGGAGGTTAATGGACATTCCCGAATAGCTGAAGCATCTATTTCGAATACTTTTTTAATCCGCATGGCATACATATTTGTATATTTTTACCTCACAAAAGCAGACATCTCCGATTATCGGACAAATTCAACGGCAAGGGCTATTGATGGCTTTTAAAGTACATGGATATATATATATATATTTCTTATAATCTTGTCCTACTCTACTTCATATAATTTAAAAATAGATTTTTTAAAAATTTATATTGCCACATAGGCAATTTTACATATATATCAGATGATAATCACAACTATGAATAAATAAATAAATATTCTACTTTATCCCTTTGCACTCGAGGGCTCCGGAGCGGAGCCATTTAAAATTCGTCTTCGAACTCGAGGGCTCCTCTACGGAGACAATGCAAATAATTTTGTGATACCTGTCTAGAAAAGCCAAGATTACATGGTATCACAAAATTATTTGCATTGTCTCCGTAGCGGAGACCTCGAGTTTGAAGATAAATTTTAAATGGCTCCGCTCCGGAGCCCTCGAGTGCAAAGGGTTAATATTGAGAAAAAAATTACTTCGGTATTTTGTTTATTTATATTTTGTGTTTTTAATCTGGTCCTACTCTAAAAGTTCAAAACTTTAATTATAATCAGTGCAAGATTTAAGGTATCAGCTTTACGAAAATTTCATACAAAATCCCCCCCCCCACCCCCCACCCCCTCCCCGAAAAAAAAAATGAAAATCCTTATCGTTTAAAAATTAGATTTTTTTAAAATTTATATTGCCACATTGGCTTATTGTTATCATTCCTATTAAACACTTTTCATTAGATATCTTTAAAGCAAAATAAAGCCGCAAAAAAAGAAGTTACCACATAATCACTATGATACACACTTGCGATGCTTATCAGTAAAGTCTAATGGGAAAATGACCTTCGAAGTGAAATATATTTTCTACACGCAGCAAAATCAAAATAAACAAATGATTTCCTTTTTCCTGACTGGGTTACTTACATCTATGTTTCAAAGTCAAAAGCTTTGCACATTTAATCTACTCGGTAAAAGATTTAATAGCTTTAGAAATATATCTAAGAAATATTTGAGATAAATATTCTTTTTCAATTATATATAAATTTCATAAAAATCAATTGATTTTTTTTTTCCAAAAGCGAAAGTCTATAAATATATTTTTTAGTTTCAGCTAAATATTGTTCAATTGAAAAAAAAAAAAGGCAATCCCGAAAATCGGGATTAAAATTGAAGCGGGATCCCGGGATATCAATCCGGGATTGTAATCCCTAGCTAGGAAGTAAGAAAGCTTTATAAGATCTTTCAAAGTTTTTTTTTTTTTTTTTTCTATTTCCTTGTGGTCGTTTAGTATGAGTCATTAGTCATTTCGCATTAGTCATTGAAAGGAGTATTCGCATTAGTCATTGAAAGGAACTGCCATATTGAAAACAAAGCAAAACAAGGGAATGAACTTAACTTCTAAATATGTCTGTTTTTTAGTGATGTTATTACTTTAAATTTGAGAAAAAAGATGAGAATAAATAATACATAATTTATAATAAAAGACAACGTCATAAATTAAAAAATATATACTTCTAGAATTATTATTATTATTTTTTTTTTTTTTTTTTGCAAAAAGATTCAAGACTAATTAAATTTCATGTAATATTTTGTTTAGTACAATAAATAAAATCATAAAAGACACTAATGTTAGTACTATAAAGAAATTATAACACTTACTTAAATCGCTGTTTGCAAGAGGTAAGAAAAATTCCTCGATTTGAAATTTTAAAAACTACCACAACCACAGTGAGGAAGAAAGACTTGCACCAGTTTAAAAGGTAATACCATAATACATCCGACTAGCCATATTTAAAGAATGAGATGTTTCATCCTCAAAACAGGACCTGCCAGACAAAAGTTTCTTTTTTTTTTTTGCCAGCTTCGACAGGACGAAGATGAATAACACAATATTATTGATATAAATTAATACGAGTTAACACTAAGCCCATTGCACACGCTTTGTAGAATTTCCGGGTGTAATCTTCAACCGTCGTCTACTTCTGTTCTGTGTCTATCCCGCCCTTATATCGACGACAGCTTCTAAGAGACATTTGATGTCGAACACACACGTCAGATGTATGTATTCAATAAATAAATAATCCAAGTTAATACGAATTAAAATCACAGTACTTCATATTTCGCAAAAAACGAATTAAAATACACGCGTACATAAAAACAAACTTCGTTTGACTTACAACGTATACCACTTCGAAGGAAGACATCTAAAGCGCGTGCGCAACTGGGAGTGCGAGTGCCCCCTGGTGGTTATTACGTCGGAAGAATCAAAACGTCTTAAATTAAGACACGTTTAAAGCAATGAAGTGTCTTAAAATAAGACGTTTGCGGATATTTTAGACATTATTCTCAGTTCATTTGCACCATGGTCATAGTAAGACACTTATGTATCTTAAATTAAGACATCTATAATGTCTGAATTTTCAGATTAAGATACTTAAGTGTCTAAAATTCTTTTTCAGTCACATATGTGTCTAAATTTAAGACACTTCTATTTGCAGTGTTTGTGCGTTGAGTTGATTCATAATTTATTCAAAATATGAATGTGCACACAAAACATGCACTGAAATAAACTATATCTAAAACATTACACAGGACGATACAGAAAGACAATAAGAGATAATTGTCTTTTATTACCCCGGCAATAAGTATAGGCAGTGACATAAGAGAGTATGTACCATAAAAAAAATTAGATTTTTTTTTTTTAAATGTATGTATGATTTTCATTAAAAAAATTTTCTTATATTGAATCCGGATATGGCTATGAACATCGCCCTTTTTTTTTATTGCGGTGCAAAGATGTTAGTGGTTATGTCCAGAGAAATCGTTTTTCTAAATCGCTAAGCTAACGGGCAGTCAAGTGACTTATCGCAAGCTGATGCTTCTAGGCGACTTATGAGGTCTCAGGACTCTTAAAATTAGAAAAAATGAAAAGACATTTTAAACATCTTAAAATCTATATAATTTTAAAACACAAATGTTTATTGGGATGAAAGATATAAGTATGTTCTTTCATTTCATGCATTTAAAAAATTGCAAGATGCAGAATTATGTATTTTAGGAGACTCCAAACTGTCAAACATTTGTCAAGCAGAAAATTAGTATAAAGCTTACGCGCAAGATTACAAAATAAATTTTCAACTAGAATGAAATATTTTTTGTGTTTAATTATACTTCAAATTGTAATAATTATCCTGGGCCTAAATAAATTTCTATTTAAAGCATTTTTATATTTTTAATATAAAGTTGTATTTAGCTAATGCAAAATTTTGAAAATTTCAACAGTGTAATCACCTAAAAAAATATTTTTTTAAAAATAAAAAAGAAAATTTTAAGCTCAATTTATACAGACTTACATGAAACATATGTTTTGAAAATTTCAACATGAAACATATATTTTGAAAATTTCATGAAAAAATATTCAGAAGTTTTTGAGATATCCTGCAGGTTATGCCCAAAAACGTCATTTGGAGAAAAATGACTTCAAAGTTTCGGAAACTCCGCTTCAGCTATTGAACGGGTATAATTCTAAAAGCCATAACTTCTGTTCTAATGGGAATTTCAAGAAAACAATTAGATGAAAGTGTTCAGAAAAGATAGGAGATTAACATCTAAAAAAATTAAAATTTTGTAAAATTTTGGAAGCTTTAAGAGTCTCGAGACACCTTATTTATTTTTTTTTTTTAAGTGTGATTTAAAAAAAAATAGGAATTGCTTTGAATAGGAAAATTACGTTTCAAGGAGATGTGACCCAGGTCGATTGTGCGTTACAACCCTTTATGAAGACCAATAGGGCGTTCTGCATCATTTTATTACCAGTATTATTACACACTAAATTTGGCCTTATTTAATCTGCGAATGTTATATGATTAAATAAGGTCAAATATATTCGTAGTTAAAGGATGCAGAATCCCCTGAAACTGTGTCACGGTTGAAAATTGCTTTCATTCTTATTCAAACCGATGAATTAAAAACAGATGCTGAGCCCCAACATGTTGAATATCATTTTGCTGCAACAAAGAGTAGCACAAATATCATCTACTCCCTCACAAAAATGTCTTCATAATCAAGGCCTATATGAAAAAAGAGCAACTGTGTGTGTCCACTTTAAATAACTACAAAGACGTGCCCTGTCATTTACACAAAACAACACGTTATCAACGACATTTAAATTAAATGAATGCTATTTTGTCTTTTAAAAGTACTGACAATCCAACTCGAGCTACCTAGGTTTAAGATGCACGTTGTGCTGCCCGGCGTAGAGAACATAGATATAAATCGTTTTTAATTTAAAACTCAAATATTTTATTTTTACAGTTAATATATTTTTTTATTTCCCACCAGCTACACAAAAAACCATTTTTAGTAAAATTCTTATTAGTTGCTATATCCTCCGGACAGTATTCCAAATTTGTACTCCTCGCTGACGATTTCAGATATACTTAGATTGTGAAGATAAACTTCATCTAATCTAGAGACAACAAAATACAGCCGTTGTCATGACCATTATTAACCCAGCATGAATAAAAAACGCAGTTATAAAAAAGATGGAATTATAATATAGGCTCGAACCGCTCTGGATGGCCACACTTACTTTGCGTGTTTTATTTATGAACTCGGACAGCTGAGAGACAACGGGACTGAGATCCTTGAATCATATGTAAGACTGTACATTGGTTTTATTTGTCATACTTTCTTTCCCACCAGCTACACAAAAAATCATTGTTAGTAAAATTCTTATTAGCTGCATGCCTGTGTTCAATCTGGAAACATTTCACTACTTATAACAACCTTTGTAATTCTGATTATTTCAGTGTTTAAGCGTGTAGCTCTATTAAATTCGTATTTTATTTATTTATTTATTTATTGTTTTAATTTCGTTTGGCAATTTAGTTATGGAATATTACAATCAATTATTTACACTGTCTTAAATGACAACGGGGTCTAATCTTTTTAATTGGGTTGCACGCAGATTTAAAAATATTCATGCTTAAAAATCATTTTAAAAACCATAAAAAATCAGTAAATTGAGAAACAGTTTTCAAACAAATTGCATTTGAAAGTACTTTTCTTTCTATTCAATGGTGTAAAAATTTAAATTGTGTGATGTTTAGAAGTTAAAATAATTGAAGTAAAAGATAAATTTGTTGGCAGGGTCATTGTCCCCGTCAATATAATATTAGGGTTACTCATGGACATGTTTTTGCTTAATGTAGATTTACTAACATATTTACATGCTTGAATATTTGATTAACAAATTGCCTTTATTAAATAATAATAATAATAATTTTTATCGTTTCTTCAAAAAAATTATTTAAAATAATACTTCTTCAAAGTGCTGCTATCAAACCTTTAAGTTTAAAACCATAATGGTTCAATGCAATTTGTAGTTTCAAATATCCATTTAAGATGCTGGATTCTAGCTATCCAGAGACCTTCAACACAACGCTGTTGTAAGTTTAGTAATGTATTTCCTTTGGATGACGCAACTATTAAAAAAATAAGATAATTACGAGGAATTTACTATTAGAACATCGTTTATAGGGTTTCCTTTTAAAATATCTAACAACAAAGCGCACTCATTCCGTCGTATTTTTTGGTTTATTAATCGAGCTGAGGATAAGCAAAAACATGTATGACCTACTTTATTCTTCAACAACTTAAATGTCTTGTCTGAAGGATTAACTAGACATTTCTTAGCAGCCAAGGTGCTAAATTTATAGAATAAGGTTACTTCATTTCAAAACCTCTATCTGAAAAAAAAATCTACTATTATGCATAGTTTTTGTAATTATGTAACTAGATGGTTTTTTTTTTTTTTTTTTTTTTTTTTTTTTTTTTTTTTTTTTTGTAAAATTATATATAAAAATCACTTGAAAACATCAAATTAATTTAATATTTGCTAAAAGTGATAAAAATACATTCAACGTTAAAACTACCGAGAAGTCAAATGACCCTCTTTTTTTTTTTTTAACTAAAACATTACAACATTTCTTTATATTTCACGACTTTTATTAAAATATATGATCATATTATTTCTTAAAATGCCTCATCCCCGAACTATCTTTTCTGCCTAGAAAAAAATATTTTAGACTTAACTACCGCAAGGGGTCATTTGACACCTGAATAAACTTTTGTTAAATCATAAAGGTATAAATGTTTTATTTTGTAAGAACATTAGTAAATTGCATTTTTTCGCAATTACACCATTTATTCTACTGTATTACATCATATTTGTGAAAGTGTGATGGTATAATTAGAAATTGACTTTATTCCAAGTGAGATTCTAGTTTGAACATTTCAGGTTATGTCGAGAACGAAATAGTCTTAAATATATGTGGTGAACATAAACAAATTTGCACAATATTTGTTTATTAAATTTTCGAATTTCTTGAAGTAATTAATTTTTCTTATTTTTTTTGCGTAATTATATATATATATATATATTTTTACTTTAATAAATAAACAATTTGTAATAATTATTTGAAAAAAAAATGTTTTATTCATGCAACAAAATGTATCAACTGGTATATTTTTCGCAAAACATCGTAAAATATATAACTTTTTATATAGGGGTCATTTGACCCCTTCCGGTAGGAATAGGTATGTGTTAAAAGGCAAAAAATACCTTTATTTATTCAGATTCGACATGTTTCATTGCCCTGAAGGCAACATTCTTAAAAACTAAAATGATACAAATATTATCGCTAAAAAAAATTAAATAGATGAAAAATCTTCAATTGTTTTTCCAGCTATTTATTTTTATTTTATTTATTTATTTATTTATTTATTTTCGAAAATATTTGTATCATTTTAATTCTTGATAATGCTGCCATCAGAGCGATGAAACATGTCGAATCTGAATAAATAAAGGTATTTTTTGCCTTTTAAATGTATTTTTACCAGTTTCAGGAAATGTTAAGTTAATTAGATATTTTTTATCATTCCGTTTGTTATTGTTGAAGTTTTTGTTCCCTTCAGTTTTAATTAATCTCTCAATTAAATAAAATACAGTAATGAAGAAGATAACATGTTGTTGAAATTACGCTTTACAGTAATATTCTGTTGGATATTACAGTAGAATATCTTTAATTCGAAGTCGAATGGAGCGCGAAAAAATTTATTTAATCAAACACGTGATTTTAAAGAAAGGTGAGAAGTAAAACAAAATGAATGAACTTTGAAATTTTCATCCTTTAAGCAGGATCTCATTGTGCAAATAAAAACACTTCCTAGAATATAATTTTAGTTTACAGTAAACTTAGAAGGTACTTTTTATACATTCGTTGAAACTGTCACGGAAGTTAAAATTCTAGTAACTCTTCAGTTGGAAGAAGAGAAAAAATCATAAATAGGTAAACAAATAAATATTATTTTTTTCATGGCTAAATAACTTACTTTTAGATTTATCTGCTTCAGTGCTTTTTTTACGCTTCTGGGGCGGTTATTTTCGCATATATCATGTCAAAAGTACTCTTGGCATTATTTCATAAACTCTAGCAGAAGACGACAAATTACTCCGATTTGTTTAAAACAGCGGTTCACAATCTTTTTTAGTCGCAGTGTCCATTTTAGAATGAACTTCTTATGATGGAGCGTACCATACTCTATACTTTCCAAATTACTCTTGTTTAGATGCACTGCTATAGATGGTGCAGATAGTAGTCTAAACAATTGTGCATTCTATCTGCAATTAAATTTTCTTTTGAAAATTTTACCATAATTGCCATTTTAAAATATTTTGCTAATGTATGTATTTTTAACTGCTCAAATTTACTCCATCATAACACCGTCTACCATCATAAAACATTATTATTATTTCCCCCCCTCCCTCCCCCCCCCCCCCCCGACTAATACTCTGATGTACATAAGGAAAGTCAATAAGAAGGTATAAGTTTTATAATACTATAATTTCAAGATTTTTGAGCTATATTTCCATGTGTCACAATTTTCTTCAAATTTATTCGCTTAAAACCACCTTTTTAGCACTAATTCTTTATATATTTCATTCTTTCAGTATATTTCATTATTAATTTTAATAACAAGAAATAAAAAATTTATTAAAGACGCTGAAAATATTCAATATATATGTATGCCAATATACATATGTGTATATTATACAACTGTTGCGCACAACGACAAAAACTAATTTTTTATTTCAATTGTTGCTTTTTATTAATATGTTTACATTAGATATAAATCTAATTTTATTAAAAATCTAGGCATAATCATTTTATAAATACACGTGCGCAATGAATAATTTATCTTCAAATGATTTCTTTTTAAATACAGTGAAACCCCCCTGAGCGACCACCTCCCTGAACGACCATTTTTTCATGGAACGAAATTTATTCCCATAAGCTCAATACCAATTTTACCTCAATTCAGAGACCACCCCAGTTGAACTCCCTCCATGAGCGACCCATTTCTTTGAAGAAAATGAAACAAATTCCGTTTTTTCCTGGTTGCTTGAAGAAGGTTTTATTAGAATAATAATTCCGGAGAACGCACTTTTCATCGAATTTCTAAACTAAGTTTAGAATTTGTATTTATTCCGGTAACTTTTGTTTAAACCCCTTTGTGCCTTTTTAGGCAATGAATTTAATTCTGATGACAAAGTAAAAATGACGGTCAATAAACCCCCCTACCCTATTCTGCCAGGAAACCCTCAAAGAAATAGATAAATTAATGAAATCTTCATATTTTGTTCCCGTCCGAAAAAAAAAAAAAAAAAAAAAAAAAAAAATTGCATTTATTTACTGAACTTCGAAAGGACTTGGAAATAAAAGTTATAGAAGATAAAACCGTAAAAAAAGCAAACGTCAATGTATTCATTTTTCAAACTCTGCACTAATTAACTTATGTAATTAACTTTTGTCTTGATACTTAAATTTTCATAATTTTTCCTAATGGGAAAAATTAATTTTAGTAACATTAATTGTTACCTTTTTTCAACAATTAAAATCTAGATTTAAACATGACCTCTATTAAGAGACCACCTCTCGGAGCGACCAATTTTTAATGGAACGAAACGTGGTCGCTTTAGGGAGGTTTTACTGTACGTACACGTAAAAAAAAAAAAAAAGTTTTTCAGAAAAGTTAAAAATCAAATAAAGACGATATTACAGTACAATATATGAATTTAAAATTGAACCGATTCTATTTTGAATATTTTCATGAGGGTTGTTTGTTTGATTCAGAATTATAAAATAAAATAAATAAATGAATGATTAACAAAAAACTGATTTTTGAAGGTTTAAAACTGATGGCTCCCCTTAAATAAATGTATTTGGTTTTAATTATTGAAAATAAAAACCCTTTTTTAAGTTATAATTCAATCTTTCGAAATCTTTTTAAAGCCAGTCAAATTAGCGTGCTTTTAGAGTCTGCGGTGTCTGAACGGGGGTTGGCGAGCGTAGCTCGTAGGGGGCTGAGCCCCCTAGTTATTGAAAAAAAAAAAACCTAAATTGATTTTTGAATTTATTTTCATACTTATTTAAGTATAATGATGTAAGTACTTTTTTTTCAGATGCTAATAACATGAAATGTATACATTTTCTTGAATAATGTTATGTTTATTTTTATAACTAGGGGGGGTTGCCCCCTACGAGCTGCGCTCGCCAACGCCCGTTCAGACACCGCAAACTCCAAAAGCACACTAATTTGATCGGCTTTAAAAAAATTCGGAAGAAGGAATTATAATAATAATAAAACAGTGGCGATCTCCCTGTTAACGAGTTGTTTTCGTCTTTGATTAAAACAGATCAGTGAAACATGTGAAAATAAGCTAATATAAAATAAATTAAGTAAACAGAGTCTTTGTCTACTGGTATTTTTTAACAACGCTTAAGAAAGTTTTTTTAAATAAGACATTTTAAATGTATCGTTTTGAATCTGACGTAATTTTCACAAAAGTTTTCTTTCTCTTTTTAATATTCACGTTAAAATACTTTTGTTGTTAGAAAGGAAATATTATTTGCGCTGTCTTAGAATTAATTCTCAACAATAGTTTAAAAAGATTATCTCAAAATATGAAATAAATGTCTCGCGCAAATATATTTTTAAATTTAAACTGTTTCACAATTTTAAATATGACGTAATTTCCTCCATTTGTGACTTTTAACGCATATTAATGAATTTATTATTTTACAATTTTCTTTCTCCTTTAAAAGTCACGTGTAAATAAATAGTTCTTATGACGTAACTATCAATATTTTCCTGCTTTTAATACGTGATCATTTAATTCCATTTGAAAGTTTTTTCTGTTTATAATAAGTCACGTGCAAATGAACTTTTAATTTGAAGAGAATATTATTCTTTGCCCTTATTTTAAATATGGCAACAATTTAAAATAATACCCTTCTCTAAAAGTTGTAAAAAATATCTCTCGAAATGGTGAAAATTAGAATTTTGAATCTGACGTAATTTTCACAAAAGTTTTCTTTCTCTTTTTAATATTCACGTTAAAATACTTTTGTTGTTAGAAAGGAAATATTATTTGCGCTGTCTTAGAATTAATTCTCAACAATAGTTTAAAAAGATTATCTCAAAATATGAAATAAATGTCTCGCGCAAATATATTTTTAAATTTAAACTGTTTCACAATTTTAAATATGACGTAATTTCCTCCATTTGTGACTTTTAACGCATATTAATGAATTTATTATTTTACAATTTTCTTTCTCCTTTAAAAGTCACGTGTAAATAAATAGTTCTTATGACGTAACTATCAATATTTTCCTGCTTTTAATACGTGATCATTTAATTCCATTTGAAAGTTTTTTTCTGTTTATAATAAGTCACGTGCAAATGAACTTTTAATTTGAAGAGAATATTATTCTTTGCCCTTATTTTAAATATGGCAACAATTTAAAATAATACCCTTCTCTAAAAGTTGTAAAAAATATCTCTCGAAATGGTGAAAATTAGAATTTAAAATAGAAATAAAACCTCAAAAAATGAGTCAAATAATAAAAAAAAATAAATGCAGTCTGCACACCGGGAACTTCCAATGTATAAAATTATCTAAAAATGATTAAATTCCTATGTATAGTTTTTGCTCCTACAAAAATTTTTCAATGGAATGATTTTGACAAACTTTAATATTAAATATATCTTAAAGTATATCTTTCTTCGATTTGAAAACTGTCTGCATCAGCGTGTTTATCAAACATTTCTCTATAATACCACCGATTTTCATATTTTTCTTAATATTAACGAAAAAAGACGTCCGGTCACAATAAAAAGCAAAGCCCGCGGCGGCTGTGACAGCGTTAGTTACCTTTTTTTTTTTTTTTTTTTTTTCCTAATAGAGAGAAACATTCACAATTTGTTTTTTTTTTTTTTTTTTCAAATAAATTGACCAAATTCATCTTAATTTTCAAAGTTAAGGTTGTACCTTCTATAACAATTTTTTTCTTTCTGCGCAATTTTAAATATATGAAACAGAATTAGTATATTGTGTTTCTCTCTTCAATAAGCAACTCAATCTTCAGTGGTCTGTAATAACGCCGGAATAAATACAGGGAAAAAGTGTGAATAAAATTATATGCGTATCATAAGTATGCACTTGCAGACTCTCATGATTTATCGTTTTATGCTTAGCTCAAAATTATACCGTTATAAAATTAATATTATCAATTTAAACAAGCTTCCACATCACAGCTTTTTTTTTTAAAAAATGTGCTACTTACAAATGTTCTTAAGCTGCTTTTGACATTTAAACCTGGAAGTAGCGTGTAGCCAATGTAAACAATTAGAGTTTGCATTGGCCTTTCACCAGGACATGGGTTATTTTTGAGTTTGTCAAAAGAGTTGTGTAATTAATTTTGTAACATATTAAATTTCTTTTATTATGACCAGTGGATCCAGCCAGAGCTACCCGGGTTACAGAACTCATTAACTGAAAACTGTTATAGATTTTTTACACTTAATATATTTTATTAGACTGCCAACCAGCTACACCAAAAGTCATTTTTATATAAAAAGATATCAGTTATGTATTCAAGTAATACAGTTTTGAAATAAATTAAGAGGACCTGTCATTTGACGAAAAAGGGCGAAAATATCTTTCCAACTTTTTCCTTAAAATGTATTTAGACATTTCTGGTAATTCTGACGAAGTTACGTAAACATACAATAATTATAAATACGTAAAAAGGTTTTTTTTTCTTTACTGCATCTATTTTCCTTTAAATGATTCAGAATTGCAATATACGCTTTCAGTCGTGACGTCAATCAGGACACTTTGGTTGGAAACTGACTCCAAACAAACGGTTGCTATGTTATATTTTCTATTTTGCTTGTATATTATATAACTATATCTTTTAGCTATATCTCACAGCTAAGTGTTTTAATACTTTATAGCAGTGGTAACATTTTCTACGATTTATATTTAATAAGAAATGAAACATAGCAACCGTTTGTTTAGAGTCGCCAGTTTCTTATCAAAACGTCATAACTGACGTCACACTTGAAAGCATCTTCTCAGCTTGTTTTTATTCAATATATCAGTAGGATCAAAATCCACTTCTAAAACTTAAAATATAATTTTCAATTGACTTGCTATTTTTTATCTTTTTTTCTTTTTGACATTCCTTAAATTGCATTTCATAAAATTAGGGATCTGGTTTTTAGTAATACAAATAATTTCTTTTAAAAAAATAAAAAAGTTAAATAAATAATAATTTTAACTGGATTTTTACATATGGGATAACATTTTATTATTTTTTTTTAAACTAGTTTTTTTTTATATATATATAAATCGGTTAACTACCATTATAGAACACACTTGACTTGCAAAAAATATTTTAAAAAATTTCAAAATTGTAGAAGAAGTAAAGTGTTTAAATTTTCTTGTTTTTCTCAAATTTTACTGCAAGAATTTTATTTTTTCCTTGATTAAATCCTTTTTCTTCATAAAACCATTTAATAATATGTCAAAAAGGTATTATAAAATACTAAAATAAGAAAATAGTTGAAAGAATACTAAGTCCCCGTAAAAACTACATGTTTAAAAACCGGCCCGTGTTCTAAACTCGTTTATAACCTATCTATAGACAAAGCTTCAAAAGAAATTTTCAGATATTTTTCAATTTTACAGAAGAAAATACTTTTTTCGTTATGTGATGGAGTTTAAAAAAGAATTTCTCCAAACATGGACATTCAATTGTCAATTGTAGAAACTCCTCCCTAATTTTGGATATTTATTTATATTATTGCAACTGTTACTTTATATTATTGTGGCAAACAATATTTTTTAGATAGATTTGTTTTTTAAATCGTGTTTGAAAAATATTTAAGAATCATAAAAAATGAATAAATTGAGTTATAAAATTTTCAGACTTCAGATTTGATTTCAGAAAAATTTTATTTGAAAATACATTTTTTTCTATATCTGATGGAATAAAAATTGAAATCACGTGATAATTAGAAGCAAATATCTAGCTATAAATGCGAAATCGGTCCTCTTTCTACTTTTAATTAAAACTGCAATTTAAAAAATTTCTAGTGTATTTTGTTGTAAAATATTTTTTTAAATTACTTTCCTGTTCTCCGCAGTTTTTATTTCTTGAAGAATATATCTACTAATTCATATTAAACTGATAAAAATTTATTAGAAGTCTATTTGATTTCTTTCTTCTTCTTCTTCTTCCTTTTTTTTTTTTTTTTTTTTTTTTTTCAGAACATAATAAGCATATACCACTTAAATCATAAATAGCTAACTGAGTAAATTTTAAATTTGATGTAACTGAAGTCATTAGGATCTTAAAAAGAAAATTATACCTCTATTCTTAAAAAAAAAAAAAATAAATAAAAATAAAAAAATAAATAAAAGTAACTAATGTTGTCACCGTCGCTGCCGTCAAGGAATTTTTTGTGACCGGAGGATTTTCGTCACTAATATTAAGAAAACTACTGCTTGCAAAAATATGAAAATGGGTAGTATTATAGAGAAATGTTTGATAAACCCGCTGAAGAAGATCGTTTTTAAATCGAACCATTATTTTAAGAGCTATTAATTGTTAAACTCGGTCAAAATCGTTCCATTAAAAAAGTTTTATAGGAGCAAAAACTATACATAGAAATTTAATATTTTTTTCTAAGGATATACATTACAAACTTGCGGTGTGCAGACAACATTTATTATTTTTTTTTTTATTATTTGACTAATTCTTTTACGCTTTTTTTTTTTTTTTTTTTTTTTTTTTTTAATTTTCATCATTTCAAGATTTTTTTTTTTTTCATATTTTAGAAAAATTATTTTAAATTGTTGTCAATTGTAAAAACAGCGCAAAGAATAATATTTCCTTTCAATTAAAAATGTATTTACACGTGACTATTAAAAACAGAAAAAAAACTTTAGAATTGAATGATTACGTGTTAAAAGCAAGAAAATGTTGAAAATTACGTTATAAAGATTGTATTTACATATGAATATTAAAAGAGAAAGAAAACTTTAAAATAATAAATTCATTAATATGCGTTAAAAACAGTAAATGGGAGAAATTACATCATATTTAAAACGGACAAATAATAATATTACCAAACTGTTTAAATTTAAAAATGTATTTACACGAGACATTTATTTCATATTTCGAGATGTCCCTTCTAACTATCGTTGTCAATTCTAAGACAGCGCAAATAATAATATTTTCTTTCTAACAACAAAAGTATTTTCACGTGAATATTAAAAAGAGAAAGAACACTTTGGTGAAAATTACACCAGAATTAAAACGATACATTTAAAATCTCTTATTTAAAACTATTTTCTTATAGCGTTGTTAAAAAATACCGGGAAGTAAAGACTCTGTTTTACTTAGTTTATTTTATATTAGCTTCTTTTCAAATGTTTAGCGGATCTTATTTAATCAAACACGAAAACAGCCATTAGATGTCTTAACAGTAGTTGATTCGGCTTTAAAATTCCCAATCAAAGGGAAATGAATGGAAATCCGTTTACAGAGAAATCACCACAGGTTTTTTTTTTTTATTATAATTCAATCTCCCGTAATATTTTTAAAGCTGATCAAATTAGCGTGTTTTTAGAGTCTGCAGTGCCTAAACGGGGGTTGGCGAGCGTAGCTCGTAGAGGGCAGCGCCCCCCGAGTTCTTAAAAAATTCTTAATTTCATATTAATTAACACTTTCTAGATAATTTCCATTTAAAATTAAATATGTGTGAAACTTTGATAGGTAAATTTATACATATAATGTTATCCAGCATCAAAATTATAAATGTTTTAAGCATGCAAAGTCAATCAATTGTTTTTTTATGTACAATGGAAAAATATGGCTAAACATTTCTCACACTATTTTAATTTTGAGAAAATTAATACGTGAAGATAAGGAACTAGGCCATATTCAGGAATTTTTTCATATATATTCATCTTTAAATTTCAAAAGAAAAAATAAAATCTTCAAAAACTGTTCACTGTGTCCACGTCTTTCTCGAATATAATTTACTTGATATCAGATAAATGTAATTTTACATAAAACTTTAAAAATCTATTTTTTTTTTAAGATATAAAAATACAATATCATGAACTTTATTTATTCAAACAGAAAAGTTTTTTTTTTTTTTTTCTGTTTAAGTATGCGAGAATTAAGATAAAAATATTATTTTAACGTTTTATAAATCTTAATTTCACTAACATAAACATACATCATTTTTTGCTTTAAAAATTTCTTCTTACATAAAAATAAGTATTAATTCTAAATACTCCTTCATGACATAATGTTTCGGGATTTTAATGTCCCTGAAAATCTGTTTAAATAGCAAATTTGTTATTTATATCCAACCACTAGCAGAAATCTGCAAAAGTCACAATTCTTATTCTTTTAAAATATCATTGTAGAAATATGGCAGAAAGACACGAGTTCTATTTACCAGTAATTCTAAAAAAGAACTTCAAACAGAAAGCGAGAATAGTCAAGGGATATCCAATGGCTTCTTTGTCTTGTTAACACTGGCTGTAAAAAGCCTTCGAAATCAGATAGATATTTCTCTTTATGCCCCATCAATAACAATTTAAATCCCTTTCAAACTGATTTTTAAAGGATTTTTAAACATTTTAAGAAACTTAGAATACATTCTTGTTTCTCAATTAACAATTTTTTCCTTTCCATTTTTAAATATGTTAATAAATAAAATTTTCACTTTGAACCCGAGCTCAAAGACAGGTATAAAAATCGAGGCGAGCCCATTTTGGGGCCGGGCCTGGGCTCAGGTTGATCCCATCTCATCTCTAGTGCTTTTCACATTTTTCGTCCGAGGAGCTCTGTCCCACTAAATTCCCATTTAGGATACAAGACGTATGAATGTATGAACGTCAAAGGGAAAAACTAACTAAAAATTGGGATTTTTTTCCTTTTTTCTTTTCTTTTTTTTTTTATTTGTGTGTGTGGGTGCGGGGGTGGGGGGTTGATACAGTTTCTAGCGAAAAATCTGTAGTTCCTTTTCTTTTACAATTTAAGGGGGGAGCAAATATAGAGTTCCGGGGGGAAATTGCCCCCTTTTACCGTTGAAAACACAAAATCTCAAATATTCTGGGGAGGGGGCATATCATTGCTCCGGGTGGAGTGTCCCCCCCAACCACCCCCTAAATTCAATACTGCCTGCATCTGAATTCATCTTGCTCCAGATGAAGCTTTCTCCGAAAGACAGGGTATACTTTTGATGCCAGGTTTTCAAAATACATCCTCGTAAGGGCGGATCCAGCTCACCATTTAGAGGGGGGGTCACGGATTTCCTTTTTTGGGGTGGGAGGGGATCACATCTCTTTATGAGAATTTTTTATATTGAAAGTTGTTCCCAAATCCAAACTAATTACTTTTCTGATACTTTCGCGAAGTCATTTTCATTCACAAATACAAAAATATTGCAATCATACTCGTAAAAATATACAATTTACCGATTTTGTTCAGATACCAAGAAATTAAAGAGTTTCCCATTTAAAAATAAAGGAATAAAATTCATTCAGAAAATGTTGTCAAAGTTAACAAGTTAGCATTTTCAGCCAAGTTTTACGAGTTGACAGCCACAGAAATGTCGTCACAAGGTTACAATTGGCTGTCACTTCCGGAAATTCAGTTTAAAAAGTCTAACAATTGCCAACGATTATGATATGGGCCAACAATTATGATACGCCAACGATATGGCAAAAATTTGTATTCAATTTTAGAGGTAACAAAACCGTACACATTGGCAGCTGTGTGATTCTATTAGTGTCATGAAAATTGCATGAAAATTGCTTCTTTCTGCTCAAAGTATTAAATAGTTTTTTTCGATCGAACTTATACCTTTGGAATGGATCATTTCCTTCTGATGGACTGATGGCTTCTATTATTATGAAACACATCCATTATAAATGAAGTGTTAGGTGACGATGAGAGAGCAGTCGTAAAAAGTTAGAACTCTGATTTTCTGGTCAGAATGGCAGGGGGGGGGGGGGAATGGCCATAATTTAAAATATATATATATGGCTATTTTTTCCCCCATTCTGACCAGAAAATCAGAGTTCTAACTTTTTATGGCTGCTCTTTCATCGTCACCTAGCACTTCATTTATAATGGCTATTTCATAATAATAGAAGCCATCAGTCCATCAGAAGAAAATAACTCGGTGAAAGCGGAACTCGGATAATCGGGACTCTACTGTATATTTCAGTTTAAAAATAATATTTATAATATTTTTGTTAGTGTTCAGAGGTGGGGGGGGGGGTCATGACCCTCATGACCTCCCCCTTGGATCTGCCATTGCATCCTCGGCCAAGAAGCACAGTTATATTTAAAAAATAATTTTAAATATAATAGTCAACATGAATATTGAATTACATACAATAATGAATTTCTTTTTTAAGTTATTACAATTTGTAAAAAAAGACAACTAACAACTCTACATTTAATTGATTCTTTTAATTAAACCATTTGCATTAAAAAACGAGTTTATTTAATTTTTTAATATATAACTAAGCTGCTTTTTTGTGTGTATGTGCGTATGTGTATGTTATGCAAAATGCAAGTTAATAGGTAATCGTGAAAAAATTAGAATTAATTCTTGAAGAAAATGCCAAAATATTAAATATATAGTCTTCAGCAATAAAAGTAATAAAGACTTTTTTTAATTAAAAAAATATTTCTTATGATTATATATAATTTTTAACAAGTTCTAATAAAAAATAATAAAAATATACATAAAAGCTTTTAAAATTATTTTCTTTACAGAATTTTTTTTTTTTTTAATAAAAGAAAATTTATTTATCCTTTTCGTTGCTGGGGCCTAAGTTCTTTATCTTTCGGCCTTCCTGCAAGAATTACTGCATTTTTTACAATAAACTTTTGCATCAAAATGCACCCGCCCCACCACAAAAAAAGTTTTATATTTTCTGCGTGTTATGGCATAAAAGTGCAAATACCCTCCCTTCCTTGGGATTCTAATGTTCCCCTTCCTGTAGCAGCAGCTGCAGAAATGTCTCCGGAGAAGCAGGGGGGGGGGGGGGGGAGGAGGAATGTCTGAATTCAACATTGTTAAATGATTTTAATTAATTAAATCATTTCTTCAGTGTTGAATTATAGAAAGGATTTGGATGGTAGCGATTAATTGTAGAAAGAAATAAACAGAGGCAAAAATATTCAAACAATTGAAAAATACATATGATTTATATTAGAACTTCTAAAACTTTGCACACATGTATTATCAGGCCCTGATTACTCAATAGGCACGAGAAGCACGTGCTTCCCTTAAAATTTTTTGAAGGGGCCCGAAAGCACGGATGCCCAAATTTTACATTGAGTTAATTCAGTATAATTTCTTTTCAAATTAACTCATATATATATATATATTGTTAAGTGTTTTATAAAAATACTTTTTATAACAAATTAATTTTTCATGCATAGATCACAGATCAGTTTCAACTACATGATCGCAATTCTTCAGTTTTTTTTATTATTATTTTACATATTGAATCTGAATAATATTGAATTTGGCTGGTATGCACGACATAAAATATTAATAATAAGTATATAAGTATTTCAAAATATTTATATTTTATGTTGTGCAAACATACTTGCAATCTTTTTATCCAACACACATTTTTATGCTAATATTATGCAAAATCATTTTTGCATATGTTTCTTGATTGTATCCAATTTTTGTCTAGATATATATAGAGAGGAACATTTTAAAAAGTTGTTTTATGAAATATATGATATGTGAACTCAATTCAGCATTAAGCCTCTCTTTAGAATAATATTTGTAGCATTGGTAAGTTTCCGGGTATATCTAATTTAGAAAACTCCTCTCGGATAAAAGGGGTCCCGAAATGAAGCTGTGCTCCCCATAGCTTCAGAGGTTAATCAGGCCCTGTGTATTATATTTATATTCAGATTTAAGATATTTTTGAAAGCACGATTACATGAAAACGTAATACTGAAATTTTATATAGTTTTAAATTTTATAGATTTATTAAATTTAATTTTCTAAAAATTAGAATAGTTGGTGTAAAACTACATTTTATAATAACTATTTTTTGTCTTAAATTCTTTTCACTTTTAGTGTCGTCGCATTATAACAGATGGCAGCAGAGATTCTTTATTTCGAATTTAAAGGTAATCATTCTTGTAAAGGCGCGCGCATGCGTGTTTGCGTTTTTTTTTTTTTTTTTTTTTTTTTTATAAGGCAGTCAAACAGGTGAAAGCAAACATCGAGCATATTGGGGAATAAGGGTGTAATCACGGCTGTAAAATATGTGAGCGGTGTGCCAAGTGTTTTTTTGTGATTTATGACGATACCTTGATTTAATACTGGAATTATATCATGAAGATTTATTCACATTTTCAAAACATACTTCTGTTTATACTGTAGACTTGTGTTGAATATTATAAAATGTTGAGATTTTTGAGCAAACGATTCAGCCGCTCCACACGCGGAGCTAAAAGTCGCTCTGACAGCAAAGCATCTACTAGGCCTGGAAAAAATATTTTGCCATGTAAAATAATCTTACTTGATGGGTCTGACATGTCAGTTGATGTGCATGTGAGTATTTTATTAAAAATTTTGTCTGAAAGTATTTGGATGTACACGTTTTTGTGTATACAATAGTATTATGATTGTTTAACTGACAATTGTGATTATTTCATTTTTACTGTTTTGTTATATTTTCATGTTTTTACCCCAATACTTGCAGTCCATTAACATTATTCTTACTGATCATCCGGTAAAATAATTGTGTTAATAATATCATTTTATTTTACAAATTATTTATAACCAAACTTCCTACGTTTTTTTCTTTCTAAATATCATTTTTCCAAGTTATACGCGCTTTCACACCGTATCTTACTAATAAGTAGTTAAAAATATAGTACACAATAAAGCATGAAGGTTGTTTTTAAGTTATTATATATTTATTTTCTTAAATTAGAATAATCCCTGGTTAGTTTATTGTAACTTTTTTTTAACCTATTTTCTATGAAATTTTAAATTACCACTCGTAGTGCCTGTAATCGGTATCTAAAATATTGATTTATTTACATAAAATGTTGCGTTAAAAAATTATAAGGCTGTATGATTTACAACTGACTTTGTTATTTAAATTAAGATTTTTTATCTAGTTAATTCTACTTAAGTTGTAAATTATATTAAAGTTAATTTATTCAAGGTATATTGCTTATTTTTGATAGTATATCAGGATACTATAATATTTTGATTAAATTATCAAAACTTATATATTGCTAAAACTTGTGAGAACCGTATCTAATGTAAGCCTAGCAATATAACACCATATTTGCCAATTTTTTCTCTTGGCAGTTTGGCATACGAAAGGGAGGATAACCCCCCCCCCCCCCCCCCCCCCCCCAAAAAAAAAAAAAAAAATAATAATACAAATTAAAAATATGCTTTTTTAAAGTGACATTCGAACTATTCCAGACTTTTATTTTCTGCCCGCAATAATTCACCTCTGAAAAAGCAGCTCTATCTACATAAAGAAATACTCTAAATATTGATTAGTAACCAGTAAATCTGCATATCAGGGGCCGCAACATCGGCTCTTTAAATCGAATTATTCATTTTGAACATTCCCTATTTAATGTATACACTAGTTGAAACTTTCAATCGTAGTTTCTTTTATATTAGTATTACTTCCCGAAAGATTTCAAACAGTTTCATGCAATTTAACTTATGAATTCTAACAAAAAGTATACAACTGTATGCACCGATATTTTAATACTACACTATTTATTTTCTCTAAAAACTTTTTATTATTTCCCTGCCTTCAACACTAAAATTTCTTAGTTAAGATTCTCTATCATTTTTGGCACATTATGTATCTGTATTATTATATTTCAGTACATTAATCTTCTATCTAAAGCAATTAAAATGTTGATTTTGGGATAATGGCATTAATAATTAGTTTGTATGTATGTATGATTAATTATAAATATTTTTAAATTTATTGAAAATCCTAATTGTTTAGTTTATTTGAAAAAGTCAATTTGAACCACGCTTAGAAGTTTACACAAGCTGAAATGCCCAGACCAGCCAAACATAAAAGTTAACAGCTTGGCCATTATGAAATCTAAAAATTTGGTCCGGACTATCTCAATTTTTACGAAGCATGACACTATTTCTGAAGTAATATTATCCCACAATTAAAATTCTTCAAAAAGTACACTTATACATATTTTATTTTCTGTTTAATATGTCTGAAATTCATAGAATATGAGGAATTAACAATAATTTTAATGATCGCTTTAATAATTACATACATAAACACAGAATTAAAAAAATAATAATAATAATAAATAAAAAAAAAATAACTATACAATACATTCATGTGAAAATTCAGTAAGAAAATCATACTTTTAAAGCTGTACAAAGAATAAAAAAGTAGATTTGTAAAAATATTTCTCTAATTTATTAAACGAAAATTTCTCAAGATTTCATTAAATAAATGTACATCATAGATAAACAAATACCAGCCCAACATGGGCTTGTGAGGATGAATGGAGTCCAGCTCCATTTCGACCCATAAAACAGAAGTCTAGTCCAGCTTAAGTTGGCAGGGAAAAAAAGTAATCCCCAGGACCAGGTGTTTTATGACAGAAAATTTTGCCAGACTTCTGTCTTGCCCGTGCAGGCCTCTAGTCCCACAATTTTTTAATTGTTACACTACATATAATTGAGCCATGTTTGCACTTAGATCACTTATTTTTATACATTCTGCAATAATTTTCTAAGCTACATTTTTCATCTCTTAAAAAATTATAAGTTAACTTCTAAATAATACTGAGCATTTCTTTATTGGAGAAATTTTAATGCTTGAATTTGAATTTTGGTTGAAGATCTTTATAAATTATAACACAATTCTTTTTAATGCAATTCTGTAATATAACATACAACTTCTAAAGTGTAAACAATGAACTTTGCTGTTAAGAAGTAACCTTTATTCCACATTGTGGAAAAAGTGCTACTCTCTGTGCTGAATTTGATGCATTATTTCATCAACTTTTTAATAAAAAAATTGCTATGCATTTTTTTTTTTTTTTTAATACAATAGACTCCCTCAAATCCGCACAGTTTGGGACCAAAGGTTGTGTGGATTTTAGAATTTTGTGGATTTCTGGTCATTGCTTTGTTTACATTTTTTAAACAGCAGTTTGAATATAATTAATAATGCAGTCGAAATTATAATGAATGCTTACAGTATAGTAAAATATTAAAATAATTAATAAACTAAAATAATAAAAAATTAGATAATTTTTTTAAAAATATTAAAAGCAAAGGTCAAGTAAATAATCAATAATGTATAATTAAATATTCATTATAAAGATGAGATGCATTTTTCCTAAATTATTCAATGAAACTTTCCTCATAAAGGTACACTACTAATTCAAATCAAAATCATAAAATAAGGAAGTTTTATTTCAGGTTTACCCAGACTTACTAATCATAAAAGCTTGATTAAGGGGATTCTTCGCACACTTGAAAATACCTGCTCCGTAATGTTAATCTTATGGGCAGGTTATTTTCGAATTTCTCATTTCAATTTCAATATTTTTAAACGATTTTTTTTTTTTTTGCATAGGCTAGATGAGATCAATCTTTAATATGACTCTTTTTTACTTTTTTGATTTAGGTTGCAGATTTTTTTTAAAAAGGTACTTTCAGTTTCCAAACCGGTTTTGAAACTGAAAGTACCTTTTTAAAAAAAAATCTGCAACCAAAATCGAAAAAGTAAAAAAGAGTCATATTAAAGATTGAGCTCAGCTTATCCTACGCAAAAAAAAAAAAAAAAAAAAAAAAAAAAATTGTTTAAAAATATTCAAATTGAAACGAGAAATTTGAAAATAACCTGCCCATGAGATTAACATTACGGAGCAGGTGTTTTCAAGTGCACAAAGAATCCCCTTAATGCATAAATACGTTTGGCAAAAAGATCTACCAGTGATGCCAGCAATATCTTGAGTTTTTTCAGAAATAAATTTATTCTTCCTTCATGAAAAAGCACAAATTCAGTAATATTAACAAAAAATACAGATTAAAATATATATAGAATTGATATAAAACTAAAGTCAAATTTTGTCCTTACATCTGAACTGAAAGTTTAATTTACATCTGTAAATTATGTGTGGATTTTAGAGAGTTGTAGATTTTAGGGTTGTGGATTCGAGAGAGTCTACTGTATATGTGTAATGACTTTCTCAAATCCGCACAGCTTGCAACAAGAGCAGTGTTGTATTCGTAAAAAAAATAGAGGGTATATGCTAAATTCGTGAACGTCACACCTAAAGTTATACCCTATAGCTTTATTTGGGAAACAGAGGGTATACAGAGCTTCTTAAAAAAATTCAGAAGATATATGACATATACTCACGTATACTGTCCACTACACACCTGGACCAGAGGTTGTGTTGATTTTAGAATTTGTAGATTTCTGGTCATTGCTTTGTTTATATTTTTTTTAACTGTCATTTGAAAGTAATAATGCAATAAAAATAACATTGAATGCTTGAAATATAGTAAAATATTTTAAGTATAAAATAATAAACTAAAATGATAAAAAGTAAGATAATTTCAATTGATTAAATTATTAAAAGTAAAATCCAAGTAAATAATTAATAAGTATAATTGAATATGAATAATAAAGATAATACATTTTCCTTGAATTATTCAATGAAACTTTCCTCATAAAGATACCTTATTAATTCACACTAAAATCATAAGGCAAGGAAGATTTATTTCAAGTTTAGCCAGTCTTAATATAACAAAAGAAGCTTGATTAATACATAAATATATTTGGTAAAAAGATTGTGATATCAGCAATAATTTGATTTTTTTTCAGAAGTAAATTTATACTTCCTTCATAAAAAACTACAAGTTCAGTCATATTATTGAGAATTACATATTAAAATACATGATATGAAACTAAAAAATTCTGCAATTTTGCCCCTACATCTGAATTGAAAGTAGAGATGCAACGAATATTCGGCCTTGGCCGAATAATACACTGTAATAAATGTTTTTATATTTGCACAGTATAACTTTTTAATTTGACAATTTATATTCATCATATATAATGAAAATTTTATTTGAAATTAATTAACATTTTTTTTTCCCATTAACTTTCATACTCCGAATGGGTTCTATCTACCCATTTTTATATAAGAGGCTAATTTAGGAATCATGTTAAAAAAAATTTATGCTGTATCAGTAAGTACAAAAAGTATCTGTAATAAGCTAACATAATCTGTTAAATTTAAAATTAATCTATTCAAAATTGTTTTAATACAGCTGTACAAGCTAATTCAATTTTTTTTTTATATCATAATGGGAAGTTTAACCTTTAACCCTTGTTACATAAAAAAATATTTTTTTTCAATAATATTTTGAATTATACCTATAAAGAACATAAATATATGATTGATTAGATCTGATGTATTTTATGTATAAGATATTTAAGTCGTATATGTTGCAATACTTAAGGGGTTTTTTTTTTGTTTTTTTAAGTAAAATACGCTTAAAAGTTAAATATAATTTATGTGATTTTTTTTAAGCCTGTTACTATTTCTTATTAAATAATGAAAGAAATGTAAATACTAAATTCTTTTAATTGGTATGCATTTACGTTTTAGATATTTTTTTCAAGAATAGCATTGTAATGCCTTAAAAAACAGTTAAAATGTTTTCAATAAACGTAGATTGTGATGCAGAAATAATAATAATCATCATTCTCAGGTGATAGTCTTTTTTTTCGTAAATGTTACCTGCTTCTGAAAATAACCTCTCACTATATATCAAGCATGTCAAACTCATTTACCGCCGCGGGCCAAATTAAGCATTATATACTAAGCCGCGGGCCATATTAAAAAAAAAAAAAAAGATAATATTTCCCTTGCAGAGAATAAAATTTGTCTGTACAAGACACAGCCATGTTAAAGAAATTTTAATGCAAAGTTCCAACATTAAGTACATAGTAAGTTTATATTAATTTTTGAAAAACACTCACAATTATTTTTATCAAACAAAAAGAAAATTAATTGAATATTATAAATGGCGTTTATGTTAAAAATTGCTTGTACACGCTAATCTAGATTTAGCATAGGCATAGCTGCCAATCTTCCGTGTTTTCTCAAAGTAAAAAATAAATATAAGTAGATTTTGAATCTGAAAATCTATTTAATAAAACATGTTATATATAATCGCTACTTTTTTTTATTTCATTTATTAAATACATTTCCTGGTTCTAAATATTTTATTTGACTTGAAAAATAACAAAAGGTTGCATATTGTATTTCAAAAAATTAGTCGATTGATGAATAATTACAGAAATTTGGAAACTCAGTATCCATAGCGCTAATATGGAATTGTGCTGAATTTTGATCAGCTGCGGTAATCTAAACAATAATTTGAACATAAATTATTAGAGGTGAGGGAAACAGATTAAACTGTTTCTTGAAATTCAAAAATCTTCTTTTGAAATCATTTTTTAATACATTTAAAAAAAAAAAAAATTCTCTCTGATGATTTTTGTTATAATGCAATCCGATACGTCCCTGAAAAAACTCTACTTATGACAGGCACTAGCACTAGGCAAAGGATAATTAAATAAATGTAAAATGGCAAAGGCTTCGCGGGCCACAGATAAATGGTCGGCGGGCCAGTTGTGGCCCGCGGGCCGCGTGTTTGACATGCCTGCTATATATGGTACTTTCTGATGCAGAAAGGTACTTTTTGGCTAATTATGAAAGTTTTGGAAAGGCCGAATTTTTCGCCCACCACCCCAAAGGACACTGTTGTCTTTCTAGTAGTGGCTAAAGAAAATTACTAATTTCTTTTACTTCTTCACATTGAGGCGCACTTTCTATAAAGGCTTCACTGCTGACAGCAAAAAAAAAAAAAAAATAATAATAAAGATAAATAAAAATGTTGTTAATTGTGAGCTTTATAAAGTCTACAATGATTTCTTTCCACTATTTTAGAGGATATTCCTTTCACCCTTTCTATCAGTGGTTTTTCTTAAGATATTAAGATTTCTTAATTTTTATTTTATTTCATCTGAAAGCTGAAACTTATGTTTCCTAGTACTTTTAAAATTTTGTCATTATTTTAAAATGTAACAACAACACACATAATATCTATTAAAATGTAACTAGACAGTACCTGATAAGGAACTTTTGTTAAGAATTTTTTTCTTTTTTTTGGGGGGGGGTGGGGGGGGGCTGAATTATATTATTGAGGCAATTTTTAGGCCGAACATAGCCGAATATTTTTTCAGAGTAAAATAATGCTTTTAAAAAATTAAAAATTTATATATAAATAATTTTTTAAAAGAAAACAATACATTTTAATTGTGAAATATACAAGAATTGTGCATATAGTGCATACTATATTTTGTTTTTAGGCAAAAATAAGTTCATTATTCGGCGGCCGAATAGGCCGAATATTCGGCTGTAAATTGGCCGAATATTCGGTATTCGGTTATTCGGCCAAACCACTATTCGTTGCATCACTAATTGAAAGTTATGTTTACATCTGTGATGTGTGGATAGGATTTTAGGTGTTTGTAGATTTTAAGGTTGCAGATTTGGGAAAGTCTACTGTCTAATGATTTGGTAAGGCATATTTGCATCATATTTGTATAAAATGAATTTAACAATGTGTGAAATGATTGAAATTATGCAAAATTCTGCCCAACTTCTGGTCCCAAGAGATGTAATCTTTATATAGTTATAACGCAAACCTAAAAATGCAAGGTTTTGCATTATGTGGTAAACTGTAGATCACCTCATACTATCATTAAAACTTACCTTGTAAATTTAAACATGGAAAAATATGTCTGGAACGTATCAATATACAGTAGGTCTTTATATTGCATTCTTTGGGACCAAAAAGTTATGCAGATTATAAATCTTTCCATAATATAAATTATTTCACATATTGCTAAATTACGTTATAAACATGATCCAATTATACCTAGACAAAATCATTATATTACTTAATTCCAAAAAATTTTTTAGTTAAATAATAGCAATGTTTTCATTAAACTCTTAATTAAGGAAATAAAGATGTAGGGTCATTCCATGTCAAATCAACACACCTATTTTACCTCACCATCTCAGATTTTAATGAACTGATGCACATAGTTAGTACTACTTATATAGACTAAGAAAAATACCAATTTTTTTCAAAATATATCTATCCGTTTTGAAAATATGACAATGTAAACTTCTCGAAAATTGTCAAAAAATGGCAGTTTGACAAATTTTCAAATCATCATAGGGTCACTCCTAATTAAGATAGGAAGGTGAAAGAAGTGCCATATTGCAGCATTTTTTATGGACTTTAATATGATATGCAACATGATACAGGTGGTAACAAAAAATAAATTCAAAATTTAAATTTAAAATTAATTGTAAAAAAAAAACGTGTTTTTAAAAAATTTCAAAAAATTAGAGAAAGTAGGTTATATTATTGTAAAACATTACAGAAAGTTTCAAAATGGGACAACAATGGGTTCATAAGAAAAATAATTTTTTTTAAAGTAATTTTTCATCAATTTCAAGTATGATGCAAAAAATCCATGAAAATTTTACTTTTAATATATTTCACATGATAGAATTTGAAAAAAAAAAAAAAATGTAAATTCAAATTTTGATTTTAATTTTAAAATTTCAATTGTGAAAAAAGCTTTGATTTTAATTTTTTTTCAAAAAAAATATAGAAAATAAGTTGTAAAATGGGACAACAATGAATTCACAGGGAAAATATTTTTTTAAGAAACACATTTTTCTCTTAATTTCAAGTATGATACAAAAATCCATAAAAACTGACTTTAATATGATATGCAATTGAATATAATTTGTTAAGGGGAAAAAAGTAATATTATAAGTGTGATATTTTTTTTTTTTTTTTTTTTAAATACAATCATAGAAAATATGTTGTATCATTGTAAAATAGTATACAATGTTTGTAAATGGGAGAACAAATCCATATTAAAAATAACTTTAAATGAGTATATTTTACTGAATTGGGGTTATATAGAATGAAAGAAAAAAAATCATAAAACAATAAACTCTAAATTAATATTTAATTTGCTATAAATCAAGATTATAGGAAAGCAAAAAACAATGTTTTTATTAAATAAAATTGTTCAGTTGTTAGGTAATCCTAATGTATAATTAATGTTTTCCTATAAAACTCTACAAAGCAATACTTTTACACCTTCCTATCTTAATTAGAAGGGATTTTCTTTGGCAACCACTCTCTGTCTGTAGGTCTGGCCTGTCTCAAACTGTCAAGGGTTTGTAAAATTGTAGAATTTTGTATGTAAACATATTAATTATACATTAGGATTACCTAACAACTGAACAATTTTTATTTAATAAAAACATTGTTTCTGCTTTCCTATAATCTTGATTTATAGCCGATTAAATATTAATTTTGAGTTTTTTGTTTTATGATTTTTTTCTTTTATTCTATGTAACCGAAATTTAGTAAAATTTACTCATTTAAAGTTATTTTTAATATGGATTTGTTCTCCCATTTTCAAACATTGTATACTATTTTACAATAATACAACATATTTTCTATGATTGTTTGTTTGTATTTAAAAAAAAAAAAAAAAAAAAAAAAAAAAATCCCACTTAAAATATTTTTTTTCCTTTAACAAATTTTATTCAATTGCATATCATATTAAAGTCAGTTTTTATGGATTTTTGTATCATACTTGAAATCAAGAGAAAAATGTGTTTCTTAAAAAAATATTTTTCCTATAAATTCATTGTTGTTTCCATTTTACAACTTATTTTCTACATTTTTTTGAAAAAAATTAAAATCAAAACTTTTTTTCACAATTGAAATTTTAAAATTAAAATCAAAATTTTTAATTTATTCTTTTTCTTTTTTTTTTTTTTTTTTTTTTTTTTTCAAATTCTATCATGTGACATATATTGAAAGTAAAATTTTCATGGATTTTTTGCTTCATACTTGAAATTGATGAAAAATTACTTTTTAAAAAAAATTATTTTTCCTATGAACCCATTGTTGTCCCATTTTGAAACTTTCTGTAATGTTTTATAATAATATACCTTACTTTCTCTAATTTTTTGAATTTTTTTTAAAAAACGTTTTTTTTTCACAATTTAAATTTTTAAATTTAAATTTTGAATTTATTTTTTGTTACCACCTGTATCATGTTGCATATCATATTAAAGCCCATAAAAAATGCTGCAATATGACACTTCTTTCACCTTCCTATCTTAATTAGGAGGGACCCTGTGATGATTTGAAAATTTGTCAAATTGCCATTTTTTGACAATTTTCGAAAAGTTTACATAGTCATATTTTCAAAACGGATACATATATTTTGAAAAATTTTGGTATTTTTCTTAGTCTAAGTATTAACTATGTGCCACAGTTCGTTAAAATCTGAGATGATGAGGTAAAAGTTTTTCAAAAAGTGTGTTGATTTGACATGGAATGACTCTGTAATACAATTTGAAACTTAGTCCTCTAGAACAGTGGTGCCTGTAGTCGCGAGAAACTTTTTGCTGGTTGTCAAATTCAAAGAAATTTATTTGACAACAAAAAGCAAGGCTTTCCTTTAACAAATATCAGATATCAATGATAATAATGCCAGTATAGTGAAATGAGATGTTATTTATAAAAATAGAACTATATTTTTTAAAGAAAATAATTGTTAGTATATAATACCTATACTTCGTCAACCAGCAGGTGAATAGTCATAGTGATAAAAGATAATTGTTAATTTGAGATGCTCTCTGCTTGCTCTCTGTTTGTATTCATATGTAACTTAGGTCAGTCTGACGTTAGTAGAGGCCATCTTTGCTACAGATTTTACAATTCTGTGTCTCCCTGCCCCTGCTATTTAGTCTTATACTGTGGTCACTAGGACGATCGTGCAGTGCATTGCTTCTGTGCCTCAGTAATTCGGTTTTGCTGCTTCTTGTGTTCATCCAAGTGCATTCTATAATTATATTTATATACTGCTTTTGTTTACTGGTTGTTGTTATTGTAATTAATGACATTAAAAGCACTAACCTAAACAGTCGTCCCTTTTCAGTACACTGTACTGAGATGGATTCTGTGTATGAGACATTATTACTAATACTGAACACAGATGGCTCTTATACAGTAAAATGTTGCAACATATTTTTTATTTGAGAAATAAAGTTACATCTTATTATAGAAAGAAAACATATGTTAATAAACCATTGCTTCATAAAATTATATGTTTTATTCAAACCTCAATAAGGTAGGAACATAAGCGCAAATCCCAAAAGTAAACTACATTGATGATTAAAAAAAAGTACCAATCCAGGGGTAACGACAAAATTTTATATAAATCGTTGATCGTAAGTGAAAATAATTTGTGCACCATTGCTCTAGAGCAGAGACGGCGAACCTATGGCATGCGATAGAATATTTTCGGCACAGCGGCGTTGTTTGAAATTTTAAAACAAAATAGAATTAAGTTAAACAAAACACGCAAACTTATACAAGCTGGGCTTTTCTTTCTTTTTTTTTTTTATTGGAAAGCAACTAATTGAATTTATAAATTATTTCAATGTGGGCTCAATAAATTGTCAAATTAAGAGAAGGTTGGGAGAATATCAAAAAGAAAAATATCAGGCATTATACTGGGTGTCCTAAAAAGGACGGACTGATTTTAAAATTCAATAACTTGCAAACGGTGACAGATATTTAAAAATTTCTTGCAGGAGGTTTATGCATAAGGTCAAAAGTTTTATTACAGTGATTTTCGATTTTAGTTCGAATTACAAACAATAGATGGCGCTGTAAGCAATCGTCGCTAAATACAGGCTTGATTTTTGGTCCTTTCTCTTGTTTCATGCAGAAAAAAGAGATGGAAATATATTATCCGGGCCATGAAGTACCAAAAATCGAGCCTGAATTGAGCGTCTATTGATTGCAGCGCCATCTATTGTTTGTAATTCGAACTATAATTGAAAATCACTGTAAAAAAACTTTTGACCTTATGCATAACCCTCCTGCAAGAATTTTTTAAATATATCTCGCCGTTTACAAGTTATTGAATTTTAAAATCAGTCAGTCCTTTTTGGGACACCCGGTTAGTAAAACTCCTAGTGATGAAACTAGTGGTGTACCGAGTAGTACTTTGGCCGAGTACCGAGTACTCGGCCACTGACTACTCTACCGAGTACCGAGTAGTTGTGTAATAAGAAAAAAAAAAATGCTGATGTGCCCATAATGCGAGCTTAGGTGTACATATGTGTGTATATATATATACACCTGTGTGTACATATATATAATATACATATATAGTATATATATAACTAATTAAATTTTAAATTTATTTGTGCACCTTTTAAAGACAATTTTTGACAATTCAAATCAGTAGCAATAAAAGAAGAATTGACGCATAACAAGTACAATTATTAACCAATATAAAATTAAAACATTCTTCAACCCTCCAATTTATTCCGATACCTGAAATCTGTCTATCAAAAATAAAAATGTTTATTGCTTACTGTACCTAACAATTCATTGAATAATGCAAAACATTTCATATTTATTTTGTAACTGTACCTTATTTTCTTTTGATTAAAAATAAAAAAAAAGAGGTACAAAAAGCGTTACAGGCTTTCTTAACAGAAGACTTATATAAAACTGACACTCCATTTGCATGGTGGGGTGGGGAGGGGGAACTTTTCCGATTATGTGCAACCTTGCAAAAAACCTTCAACCACTGTTTATTCTGAACGTATATTTTCAGAGGCATGCCAAATTTACAGTAGTAAAAGAAATGCTCTGTCTACTGATAATGTAGAACGTTTGGTGTTTTTGCACCATAATTTGAAATATAATAAATTTAATTATTAATTTTTTTTTATTACGTTTATTGTATTTTCAGTTTCTTTATCCAAAATAATAGTCTTTTCTGTTTTCCTATATGTTTAAAATGAACTTATTTTTATTTGTATAAATGTGAAACTAAATTTTAATCTGGAATTATTTTACAAGGGTTTTTGTTCTTAACTTTTTCTATATTTTGTAGACGTATATTGTTAAATACCGAGTAAATAGTGTTATGAATTATTGCATATATTATACATTGATATTCGAATAACTTTTTACAGATCAGTTTTAAATTCATTTACTCGGTACGGCTCTAGATGAAACTAAAGCGATGTGGCATTTAATATGTTGTTTTCACAATTGTTCGTTCCATTTATTCCTGCGGGTCATTATTTTCGGAAATGATACGAAATTTTTAAATGTTAGAAACCCAAAACACTTGTTAGATAACTCGAATTCAGCTTGCATCCTATTAAAAGTGAATAGGTTGAACACCATATTAATATTTAGCATAACCGATATCGCATTCACCATTTTATTACTTTATAATGCATGTTTGTCTAATTATTAGATGTATATTGTACCATATTTATAAATCCCAATTATAAAAATCCAGAAATTTTGATCCACTAAATTATTTTTTGGTGCCAGGCACGTCATGGTCACGTAAAATCTCTTTTGAAAAAAATTGGGCATGCGAATGTAAAAAGGTTTGCCAACCCTGCTCTAGAGGATAGCAATATTTCTATATTAGGAATTGCAGGTAATACTTCTTAACTGCAAAATTCATTGTTTACATTTTGGAAGTTGTGCATTATGTAGAGAGAGAATTACATTATAAAAATCTACTGTATAAAAATCCCTACTGTAAATGTGTAAATTGATATGTTTTCGACATTTGGCCATGTTTACAAGGTAAGTTTAACTGATGTGAGAAATGTGTGTGATCTATATTAACACGAAATTCTATAATACACACAACTGAGTATCCCCTAGGTTTAAAAAGAGTAGGGTGCTGCTGGTGAGGAAACAGCACTGTTTTTTATTTTTGAAGGCATCCTCTTTGATTTTCAAAAGCACTTTTAATATTTAAAAGGGTACCTACAACTTGATTATCTCGTTGACCGTTTTATTTGTATTTTTATTAACATTTTCTAATTTATTTGTTCTTTCGTTATTTAAAGTACTGCAAATTTTAATTTTTTCTTTTTCTCTCTCTTTTTTTTTTTTTTAACTTCAAACCTATATTTAATGTTTACACACATTTTATATTTATATCTGCCTATGCTTTTTGACTAAATAAAGAGCATTAAGTTCATTAAAATTTTCCATTATTATTGATATTTATTGTCTCTTAATAAATTCTATTATTACATTTAAAATACTTACATTGGAACAGGTGTATTATAATCCCGCATCTGCCATCTTGGATTTTTTTCTTGGTGCAAATTAAAAATTGTTAGTTATAATTATTATACTCCAGTTTGTTCAATGTTATAATAATTTATCAACAATATTTAACCATTGTTGACATTTACTACTTGGCAAAAAAGGACTTTTCATGCAAAAAAAAAAAAAAAAAAAAATTCAAGATGGCAGATGTGGATTATAATACATCTAAGCCCTTACATATTATTCACAAATGCAATATCTGAAAAATATCTGTTTATTTATGGTTTAATTTAATAATTCTGCATTTAAATAAGTAAACTATTAGTATTCTTTTGTCCAAAATCATCTAAATAAATCAAATTTTATATTTGGTATGTCACCCAACATAAGTGGACGAGTAACCCTATTTTTTAGTGATTTTTTTTTAATTTAAATTCATTAATTTTCCAATCTTAAAATTTTAGAATGGCAACATTCTACCATTTGTATAGTTTGGCGATTATTATAATTTTGCAAAATTGGTTGATGGGATAATCAAGTAGTACCTTTAAAAGTTAGCCCACTCTTTTCAAAGCACAACAATGAGTCAGTTTTTTAATGCAAATGGCAGCAGGGCCACAAATTTGGTCAGAAAAGTGCTATTTTTTTATGAGGGGCAAGAAGGGTGTGATTCTCTAAAAACAGATGGCAGGCAGGGTGTAGCACCCCTCCTGAAACTGTCTGGGGTAAACTGCCCACAACCTCTCGTCTCAAGGTGTGCATTATAAAGATCTTTACATGCTCATTCATACCAAAAAACTAAATAAGTGCACTCACAGTTAAATCATTGTTGATTAGGGATGCACCGAATAATGATTTTGGCAGAATAGTAACTTTTCGGCTTGTAGAATACTTTTATATTTCAAAGTTTAAAGAGATTAAAATGTTAAATTTTTAAACAATTTTACATAATATTTAAAACAAACTTCCTTTAAAAGTTAGCCCACTCTTTTCAAAGCACAACAATGAGTCAGTTTTTTAATGCAAATGGCAGCAGGGCCACAAATTTGGTCAGAAAAGTGCTACTTTTTGATGAGGGGCAAGAAGGGTGTGATTCTCTAAAAACAGATGGCAGGCAGGGTGCAGCACCCCTCCTGAAACTGTCTGGGGTAAACTGCCCACAACCTCTCGTCTCAAGGTGTGCGTTATAAAGATCTTTACATGCTCATTCATACCAAAAAACTAAATAAGTGCACTCACAGTTAAATCATTGTTGATTAGGGATGCACCGAATAATGATTTTGGCAGAATAGTAACTTTTCGGCTTGTAGAATACTTTTATATTTCAAAGTTTAAAGAGATTAAAATGTTAAATTTTTAAACAATTTTACATAATATTTAAAACAAACTTTTATTCTAATAAACAAGAGCTTTTTTCAAGTAAACTTTATGCTGAAAAAAATCTTTGAATTATTTAAGAAGATAGTTATAAAATTTTTTTAATTAATAAAATTTTAAATTTCATGGTTTCTTCTGAGAATTAAAACAAATGAATAAAATTTTCTTAAATTCTTAAACAAACAAGTTGAAATCTAAGAGAAATTGTGAAAAAATTGTACAGCGTATGTTATTTGTTTGTAATATTAAATAATAAAGTAAATATTAAATAATACAATCTATTCAAATTTTATATGGTGGCAACTTAGCAAGAATAACTGTTCTACTCCCTTTGATTAATAAGCAAGAAAGTTTTTAAATGCATCTTAGATCGGTGTCTGGAGTGGGCAATCATTTTCAGAGATTGTAAACGTTCTTAAAATCTTAACAAGAAACAGATTATTTACTGGACAAAGTTCAGGAACTTGCATTTGTACATAATTAATTCCTATGAAAATCCTCGTGATTGGTTAAATTTCTTAAATAATACTTAACAAACAGAAAATAAAGAATGTAAAAACATTCTCTTTTATTTAAATGTGATCCTGTATCTAATTATTCTGAATATCTTTATAAGTTGACTGTTAAACGTAGAAGTTGTATAAGGTTTTTAAAAATATGTTTGAAAAGTTTTTTAAATATTCGGTTTGGCTGAATATTTCAATATTCGGTGCATCCCTATTGTTGATAACTTTTACTGTATGTGTCCTAAAAACAATCAAAAGATGGGTGTTCCAAAACTGTTAGAAATTTGTTGTGTTCAAAGTTAAATTTCTGAATTATACTGACTATGGTTTCAAAATCAATGTATATCTTAGACTTATACAGTGGCGTACCCAGGATTTTATTTCGGGGGGTGGGGGGGGGGGCTGACTTAAATTTCCATAATGTTCTAAATCTTACGAAACACGTTGAATTGTGTTAGAAGCAGAAATCATTTTTGCCAATAAGGCCGAAGCAGGTAGGGGGGAGCGGGGGGGACTTTGTTCCCAATTTTCTGAAAATTCGGACTTAAAAAATATCGCGATTTTTGGCATGGTCGCCGAAAAAAAAACGATTTCATCAACCGTTCGCAGAAGAAAAAAAATCTCCAATATTTTTAAAGGATCCGAAAAGAAAAAAAAAGAAATTTTGTCATAGAGCCACGGATAAACGGTGAAGTTTGTCAAAGGATTGCTAAAAAAAAGTCAAATTTCGTCAAATGATCAGGGAGAAAACGCGAATTACGTCAAATGCTCACGGAAGAAACGCTAATTTCGTCAAATGAGCACAGAAAAAACCCGAATTTCGTCATAAGGCCGCAGAAAAAACGCTAATTTCATCAAAAGTTTCCGGGGAAAATGCGAATTTCGAAAAAAGATCGCTAAAAACACGCATTCCATCAAAGAGCTGCGAAAAAAAAGATAATTTCGTAAAGGATCGCAAAAAAGCTTATTTTGTCAAAGGGACAAGGAAAAACGTAAATTTCGTCAAAAGGGCGCAGAAAAGCGCAAATTTAATCAAAAAGGCGAGAAAAAAGCCCGCTAATTTTGTCAAAAAGCTGCGGAAAAAAGCGCGAATTTCGTCAAATGGGCACCGAAAAAGCGCGAATTTCGTCAAATGGGCACCGAAAAAGCGCGAATTTCGTCAAATGACCTCAGAAAAAAACGCGGATTTTGTCAAAGGGCCGCAGAAAAAACGCAAATTTCGACAAAGGATCGCTAAAAAATACACATTCCGTCAAAGGGAAGCGGAAAACGCGAATTTAGTCAAATTCTGCATAAACAGAAAAAACGTGAATTTCGTCAGAAGGCCGCAGAAAAACGCAAATTTCATCAAAAAGACGAGAAAAAAAAAACAAATTTCGTCAAAAAGCCGCGGAAAAAAACGTAAATTTCGACGAAGGATTGCCTAAAAAAACGTAAATTTCGACGAAGGATTGCTTAAAAAAAGGGAATTTCGGCAAATGACCACAGAAAAAACGCGAATTTCGTCAAAGAGCCTCAGAAAAAACGCGAATTTCATCAAAAAGTCGTGGAAAAACGCGAATTTCGGGAAAAAGATGTCTTAAAACACGCATTCCGTCAAAGGGCTGCGGAAAAAAAAGCTAATTTCGTAAAGGATCGAAAAAAGACGCGAATTTCATCAAAAAGACGGGGGGAAAACGCAAATTTCGTCAAAAATCCGCAAATCTCGACGAAGAATTGCGTAAAAAAACGCGAATTTCGGCAAATGACTCCCGAAAAAACGCAAATTTCGTCAGAAAGCTGCAGAAAAAATGCACATTTGGACAAAGAATCGCTAAAATAACACGCATTCCTTCAAAAGAAAGCTGAAAAAGCGCGAATTTCGTCAAAGGGACAGAGAAAAACGCAAATTTCATCAAAAAGACGAGAAAAGTGCAAATTTCGTCAAAAAGCCGCGGACAAAAAGCAAATTTCGACGAAGTATTGCATAAAAAAAACGCTAATTTCAGCAAATGACCACAGAAAAAACGCTAATTAAGAGCCCCAGAAAAAACGCAAATTTCGACAAATGATCGCTAAAAAAAACACGCATTCCGTCAAAGGGAAGCAGAAAAAACGCGAATTTCGTTAAACGATCGCAAAAAGAAGAAAAAGCAGGGTAACAAAGAAGGGCCACAGAAAAACGTGAATTTTGTCAAAAAGCCGCGGAAAAAAGACAATTTCGACAAAGGATCTCGAAAAAAAAAACGCAAATGTTGTTAAAGGGCCGCCAAAAAAACGCGAATTTCATCAAAACGTCCCGGAAAAAACGAGGATTTCGAAAAAAAGATCGCTTAAAACACACATTCCGTCAAAGGGCTGTGAAAAAAATGCTAATTTAGTAAAGGATCGCAAAAAAACGTGAATTTCATCAAAAAGACGAGAAAAAAACGCAAATTTCGACAAAGGATTGCGTAAAAAAAAAAACCTCGTATTTCGGCAAATGACCTCGGAAAAAACGCGAATTTCGTCAAATGGCCGCAGAAAAGGCGCAAATTTCGACAAAGCATCGCTAAAAAAACACGCATTCCGTCAAAGGGAAACGGAAAAATGCGAATTTCGTCAAAGGATCGCAAAAAAGAAAAAGCAGGGTCACAAAGAAGGGCCACAGAAAAACGTGAATTTCGTTAAAAGACGGCGGAAAAAAGCGAATTTCGTCAAACAGTCGCAAAAAACGCTACTTTCGTCAAAGAAAACCCGATTTTCGTCAATGAGCCGAAGAGAAAGGGCGAATTTCATTAAAATGACGAGAAAAAAACGCCAATTTCGTCAAAAAAGCCACGGAAAAAAAACAAATTTCGACGAAGGATTTCGTAAAAAAAAAACTCGAATTTCGGCAAAAATCCGCGAAAAAAACTTGAATTTCATCAAAAACCCGACGAAAAACGCGGAAAAAACACAAATTTCGACATGATCACGAAAAAAACGCAAATTTCGTCACAGACACGTGGAAAAAAAGCAAATTTCGACGAAGGAGTGTGCAAAAAACCCGCGAATTTCGGCAAAAAGCCGCAGAAAAAGCGAATTTTTTTCAAAGGACTGCTGAAGAAACGCAAATTTTGTCATAAAACCGTGGAAAAAACAAATTTTTTGCATGGAGATGCGACAGAGAAATGAAAGTTAATAAGCTAATTTACAGTCGCTCTTCCGCACCTCCGGTTTTCCGATTTACCCGAAATCGACTTGTGATTAGCTGTAGTGTTACTGTGCATTAACATACATCCGCATTTACAATCTTGGTGCCTGCCGAATATGAGAGAAATTAAAAATCTCCTTAAATTAAACTTCTTTTAGATTTGTCGAATTTACTTGTAGGTCTCTTAAACTGACCATATACGTTTTCATTTATCCTGTAAAACAGGCATGGAGCTATTTTTCAGTCATTTGAAAATTGATTTTGTGGTTTCAAGTAAATTTGGTCGCAGGACTGAGGAGGATTTTGGATTAGCACGAAAAACAATTTCGTGGCATGCCAGAAAATAAAACAAATTTATCTGAAAAAGAAGGAATATCAGCCCTTTTTTCATTTCACTGCGATCTCTTCGGAGGTGGAATGGAGTTGTAACCTCATAACCCCCGTCGCCATCGCCTTCTTTGGGTGTATGCTGGGGCATCACTGTGCACTAGTATATGGGACTTACCAGAATAGCTGCGTTGCACAAAAAATATTAAAATTTATCTCAAAAGAAAGAAAAAAGTTTTTTTTTCATTTTTGATTACTTCGAAAGGAGGCTCTATAAACCCATCAGCCTCCTTTCCCTCATTGGGTACACAGTGGTGTAACTGTGCGCTGATATGACACTAGCCAGAAAGTCTAGTTTCATTGTATTGCAGAAAACAATTGCAGTACAAATTTATCTCAAACAAAAAGAAAAAAAAAATCACCACTTTTTTCATTTCATTTTCAGAGAGGTCTGTAAGCCCATCACCCCCTTTCTACTTCTTTGGGTATAATGTGGTGTCACTGTGTACTAATATGGAACTAAACAGAAGAGTGTGGTTAGTCTGTTGAATAATAGGAGAAAAAAATGTAAATTTATCTCAAACAGAAAGAAAAAAAAGCAATATTTTTTTCGACTATTTCGGGAGGAAGGGGCTGTAAGCTCATCAGCCGCCTCCCCTTCTTTCAGTATGCTGTGATGTCAATGTGGACTAATATGGATTTAATGAGAATGGCTATTTCGCTGTATGGCAGAAGAAAAATTACAAATTTATCTGAAACAAGAAGAAAAAAATCAGCCTTTTTAGGGTTTCGTTCATCTGACGAAACCCTATTCGTCTCGCTCCTCTGTCTGTCTGTCACAGAGCCCGTTCTCATAAACTATACATGTTGGAGGAGACTTGAAATTTTGTATACTTATAGATGAACACCACACATCATACGACAAATCACAAAATTTTGAAAAAGTCGCACATTTAACCCTTTGGGCTCCCACATGTGTATTTTAAACAATCCTTTCTAAGTGAGTCTCTAATTGGGTTGCAGGCGTGAAATTTTGCGTACTTATAGATGGACACATCAGATCAAACGACAAATCATAAAATTTTGAAAAAGTCTTACATTTAACCCTTTGGGCTCCCACATGTGTATTTTAAACAATTCTTCCTATGTGAGCCTCTAATTAGGTTGGAGGCGTAAAATTTTGCATACTTATAGTTGAATACCTCACATCAAACGACAAATCATAAAATTTTTAAAAAGTCGTACATTTAACACTTTGTGCTCCCACATGTGTATTTTAAACAATTCTTTCTAAATGAGCCCCTTATTAGGTTGGAGGCGTGAAATTGTGCATACTTATAGCTAAGCACCTCATATCAAATGGCAAATCATAAAATTTTGAAAAAGGTCGTACATTTAACCTTTTGGGCTCCTACATGTCTATTTTAAACAATTCTTTCTAAGTGACACCCTATTTAGATTGGAGGAGTGAAATTTTGCATACTTATAGCCGAACACCATCATGTGATAAATCATAAAAATTTGAAAAATCGTACATTTAACCCTTTGGGCTCCCACATACGTGTTTTAAGCAATTTCTTCTAACTGAGCCACTTATTAAATTGGAGATTTGAAATTTTGCATACTTATAGCAGAACACCTGAGGCCAGGCGACAAATCATAAAACTTTGAAAAAGTCTTACGTTTAACCCTTTGAGCTACCACATATGTATTTTAAGCAATTCTTTCTAAGAGAGCCTTTAATTAAGTTGGGGACATGAATTTTTGCATACGTATAGCTGAATACCTCAGACCACACGACAAATAATAAAATTTTCAAAAAGTCTTATATTATTTACTCCTCCGTACTCTAACTTGTATATTTTAAGCAATTTTTCTAACCTACGCCCTTTTCACCCGGGGAGCACTTTTCCAAATTTTGCCGACACCCCTTTGACCATTCTTTCATATTATGCACCATAGACTTACATATTTTAGTTCCACTTTTTACCGCCAGGGGCTCCTACTTATCTCGGGTGCTATGGGCCCAATCCCTTCAACTAATATATATACGGATAGTATGTAAAACGGAGTTTTGTTCAGATAGAGTGCGCCCCTGGTTGCGAAATGTGGAACTAACAGATTTTTCAAAAGGATAAAGTGTTTTGAAAGGAATATTAAACGAAACCCTCTGTGTGATCTGTGATCACACTTACCCACTTGTTTTCATTTCATTTTCGACTATTAAGGATGGGGGCACCCCATTACCCCCTTTCACCTCTTTGGGTATAATGTGGGCCCACTGTGCACAAGTATGGAACTAAAGAGAAGAGAGCGGCCAGTCTGTTGAATGATAGGGGGGGAATACAAATTTATCTCAAACAAAAAGAAAAATATCAGCACTTTTTCATTTCATGTTCGAATTTTTGAGGAGAGGGCTGTATCCCCATTAGCCCCCTTCTACCTTTTTGGGTATAACGTGGTGTCACTGTATACTAATATGGAACTACAGCGAAGGGAACGGCTTGCCTGTTGAATGATAGTGGAGAAAATGCACCTTTATCTCAAACAGACAGGAAAAAAAATTCAGCACTACTTTTTCATTTCATTTTCTACTATTTCGAGAAGGAGGAGGGCTGTAATTCCAACAGCCCCCTCCCCATCTTTGGGTGTGCTGTGATACCAATGTGGACTAATATGGAGTTAACGAGAATGGCTATTTTGCTGTATGACAGAAGAAAAAATTACAGATTTATCTTAAAAAAGTAAGGAAAAAACACTTTTTCATTTAATTTTTCGACTATTTCTGGTTTGGGGGGGGGGGGCAGGACTGTAACCCCGTTAGCCCCCTTTCTCTTCTTTGGTGTCAATATGGACTACTATGGAAGTATGCGAAGGAAGCGCATAGTCTGTTGAACGATAGTGAAAAAAATGCAAATTTATCTTAAACAGGCAGAAAAAATTCAGCATTATTTTATCATTTCATTTTCGACCATTTCGAGAGGAGGGGGATGAAATTCCAACAGCCCCATCCCTATCTTTGGGTATGCTGCAGACATGCCAACTGCTACGAAAAAATCGTAGTTCCTACGATTTGGACCTATAAACTACGATGTTACGAAAATCGGTCTTAAACTACGATTTTTTACAAAAAACAGAAACGCATTTTTTGTTTCTAGTTGTGATTTTTATCCCGCGCAGCATACTTTTCAGGAGTGAATCTGTTCCGGAATTTCCAAAATTTCAAAGTATTCATTTCCGAAAGTTTTAAAAAATTCGCCATTAGTCCAAAAATTTGGACATTAAAAAATGCTCATGGAAAAAAAAAATCTGGGCTGCAAAACAAACTTCTTAACATAGAAACCTCTTTATGTATATTAACCACGAGTGAATCGTGTTTCTGTAAATATTTATACAGGAACTCCCTTCCTTAGAAACAAGGGTGCCATTTTAAGAATTTCTAGAAAGGGTGGGGGGGGGGGGGGGGAGTTGAGGGGCAAAGTTTGAAATAGTGTGCAAAATCGCACGATTTGCGATAAACTATCGTGCATTTCGACAAATGACAGAGTAAAAAAAATCAATTTCGTCAAAAGATCGTGGTAAAAACGTGAATTTTGTCAAAATATCGAAGAAAGAAAATGCGAATTCCGTCAAAAGATCAGTAAGAAAATACAAATTTCATCGAAAGTTCAGTAAGAAAACGCAAATTTCACCGAAAGATCGCAGAAAGAAAACACTAATTTCGTCTAATGATCGTGGTAAAAAATGCAAAATTCGTCAAAGGATCGCGGTAAAAAAACGTGAAATTCTTCAAAAGTTCATGGTAAAAAGTGCGGATTTCAACAAAGACTCGTGATAGGAAAATGTGAATTACGATCGTGGGGAAAAAATCGCGAATTTCGTCAAAATTTACTGCACTGAGCTAAAAAATTGGAACCAGGCTCCTTTTACAAACGAAAAGAAAAAAAAAAAACGCTTTGCGAAACGAAAAGAAACTCAAAAAATTTTCAGAGGAAAAAATTTACTATATTGAGTTGAAAGACTGAAACCTTATTCCTTTTACGAATGTCAAAAGATGGCTGCGAAACACGAAAAACCAACCAACCAACCTCCAGATTAATTTTAATTTTGCGTGCTACGATTTTTCATTTTCAAAAGTTGGCAGGTCTGATGCTGTGATGTCAATGTGGACTGATATGGTGTTAACGAGAATGTCTATTTTGCTATATCACAGAAGAAAAAGACAGATTTACCTTAAAGTAAGAAAAAATTACTTTTTCATTTCATTTTTCGACTATTTCGGGAGGACGGGGGGGGCTATAACCCCGTCTGCCCCCTTTCTCTTCCTTGTTGTCAATGTGGACTAATATGGGACTTATGAAAATGGCTAGTCCGCTGTATGATTGAAAAAAATTAAAATTTTTTCCAAAAAAGAAAGACGAAAAAGCAGCACTTTTTCATATCAGTTTCGAAAATTTCGGGAGGGGCTGTAGCCCCATCAGCCCCCCCCCCCCACCCCCCTGGGTACGTCCATGGACTTACAAATGGTTTCGAAGTGTCTGATTTTGATTCAGTGGTTCAAGATTATTTTGATCAGTTTCATTTCAATTTAAAGGATCACGTTTTGTTGGACTGTGTTTGTAGCACGCAGAGAAGTCCGATTTTTTCCGCAGTGGAAAAAAAAAAACATCCAGAGCAATTTATTATTTTGTCCACTTTCTGGCTATTGCAAGTTAAAACACAGGCTTTAAAAATAATGAATAAATGTATTATTTCTTTCCACTTCTGAAACAATTTATCAAAATTTCACATATTATTATGTCTATGTACATCAGAATGTGCGTTACTTTTGTGAAAGTAAATTTAGTAGTATTTTTAATGTAATATACAGGCATGAAAGAATTCCTCCTAAAGGAGGAATTCCAGCGTTTTAAAAGCCATTTTGGACGTTCTCTGAATTGATGCAAAAATACAAAGAAAATATTGAAAGCATATATCGTCGCCTCAGAGCAACAGTAGGACATCTAGTAATGCAGTAAAAGGTCTTTATAACGCAAACCTAAAAACACAAGGTTGTGCGTTATATAGAATTTTGCGTTATATGGATCACATCATTAAATTTACCTTGTAAATATGGCCAAATATGTCTGAAACATATCAAAATACATTAGAATATCTTTATACTGCATTCCTTGTTACCAAGAGTTATTCAAATTATAAATTTTTTGCATAATATATCGGTCAGACATTGTTAAATTTATTTTATAAACATTAGGGATGCACCGAATATTCGGTATTCGGCCTTGTTGCCGAATATTCGGCTTGGCCGAATAGCAAATTATTCGGCATGCCGTATATTCGGTTTGGCCAAATATCGAAATATTCGGCCGAACCGAATACTTAAAAAAAACTTTTAAAAATTATTTTTTAAAACCTTATTATACAACTTTTACGTTTAACAGTCAACTTATAAAGATATTCAGAATAATTACAAACAGAATCATATTTAAATAAAAGAGAATGTTTTTACATTATTTATTTGCTGTTTGTTAAGTATTATTTAAGAAAATTAACCAATCACGAGGACTTTCATAGGAATTAATTATGTACAAATGCAAGTTTCTCAACATTGTCCAGTAAATAATCTGTTTCTTGCTAAGATTTTAAGAACAACGTTTACAACCTCTGAAAATGATTGCCCACTCCAGACACTGATCTAGGATGCATTTAAAAACTTACATGCTTGATCAAAGGGAGTAGAACAGTTATTCTTGCTAAGTTATCACCATATAAAATTTGAATCGATTGTATTATTTATTAACTTTTACTTTAGTCTCTTCCTGACAAGCAAATATATGTACCTGTACAATTTTTCTTCCAATTTTTTCGCAATTTCTCTTTGATTTTAAAATGTTTGTTTTAGAATTTAAGAAAATTTTATTCATTTGTTTTAATTCTCAGAAGAAGCCATGAAATTTAAAATTTTATTAATTAAACTTTTTTTTTATAACTATCCTGTTCTTAAATAACTCAAAGCAGATTTTTTTCAGCATAAAGTTTGCTTGAAAAAAGCTCTTGTTTATTACACTGTAAAAAAAAAAAAAAAAAAAAAAAAAAAAAAAAAAAAAGACTAAAAAACGGAAATATTACTGGCAATCTAGACGCCAGTACTATTTCCATTTTTTACGGGAATTTTTACCCATAAATTACAGAAAAAAATTCCGTTTTTAATCAGAAAAACGGTAAATTTTCTGTATGGGTAAGAATTCCAGTAAAAAAACGGAAATAGTATTGACGTCTAGATTACCAGTAGTATTAACGTTTTTTAGTCCGTTTTTTTTTTTTACAGTGTAGAATAAAAGTTTGTTTTAAATATTATGTAATGTTTTAAATATTATGTAAATTTAACATTTTAGTGCCTTTAAACTTTCAAATATATAAAAGTATTCGACAAGCCGAATATTCGGTATTCGGCCGAATAGTTACTATTCGGCAGGCCGAATATTCGGTATTCGGCCTAGCAGTTACTATTCGGTAGGCCGAATATTCGGTATTCGGCCTAGCAGTTACTATTCGGCTAACCGAATATTCGGTATTCGGTTCACCTGTTGGCCGAATATTCGGTATTCGGCCAAAATCACTATTTGGTGCATCCCTAATAAACATGATCCAAATATAACTGACCAAGCCATCCCTTATATTAGACATTTTCAAAAATGTTTATTGTAATAATAGCATTTTTTTTTCATCAAAAAGGTCTTAAATTAGGAGATAAAGTTGAACTAATGTATCAAATTTAGTCTTCTAGAGAGTAGCAATATTTTTACAATGTGGAAATGCAGGTGCTTTTTAACTGCAAAATGCATTATTTACATCTGAGACGTTATGCGTTACATGGATAATTGCGTTATAAATATCTACTGTAATCGAAAATGAGATGTCTGACTTACTGCTATGAAAAACTGTGTCTGCATGTAGTGGAACAGTGGGGAATTTTTATAAAACACATCTGAGCTATAATATTATTAAACATAACTTTGTGTTTCAGAAGTTGTTCCACTAGATGCAAATGCAGTTTCTCATAGCAATAAGTCAGCCATGTAATTTTTTATTATTACTAGATATCCTACTATTCTGAGGCGACGATATGGGGGGGGGGCAGGAAAACTAAATAATCAGGCATTTTGTTTAATATTTCTGGAGCAAAGATCAATTTTTCAATAAAATTTTTCAATCAATTCAATCAAAGATTGAGGAGCATATATTTAGCATGGAGATATTTTTTCTTTTGAAAAAAGGAGAAAAATCTTAAATAGCCAAGCCATCCAGAATAACTTTTATTCTGAAAAATTAATCGCTGTACTTCACAAAGTTCATCAGATGGATTTACACCTTTAGCAAACTGTCAATTTTCATTTTTGATTCAATGAACTTGTACATTTCTTGTTAGTTTAAATTTGTTTTTCCTAAGTTATGAAAAGAAAATGACAATCATATGCACAGTACAGTTATATTTCATTTTATTATAAAATAACAGTTAAAATGTGTCTAAATTATAAGAGTTTGGCACCATTGTATAAATGGAAAAAATTTCCTTTTTTTCCTATTTCCCAGTTTCATGCCTGAATACAGGGTTGTTTGGTTTAAACCAAATGGTTTAAAAAAAAAAACATGCTGGTTTTTTTATGTGGTTTTTTTCTCTTTTTCCCTAACGTTTTCCTTTATTTTAAACATTATTGAAAAATGCAAAATCGAAATTATGTGGAAGCTACAAGCGAAGCTTTGCAAAAATGATGAATTAATAAATTTGTAAAGGTGACAAACATTTTTAATCAAACTTTTCTTATAAGCTTTAAATCTACATAGCAGACTAATTTCTCGAAAATTAGCTGGGAAGAAAAAAAACAAGTAGTTAGTTCTTTTTCTTTTTTTAAGCCTTTTATTTTTAAAAATAGCCAAAATGGCAGATTTGAGCTAAAAATGCACTTTTACTACTTAGATTGCTTGATTAGTTAAGATTTACTAAGAATTACATATGCCGCAATGATGACATAATCATGAGTCTTCTTCTGACATAATCATAAGGCTTAGATGCCGTATCTTCCCTCAGCCGTTGTTGTTTTGAATTGTTTGGCGATTTTTTGTTGGCGTGTTGGCGGTGTTTACGGATATGACAAACTCGATATGTAAACCCTGTGTGACGTGTCGTGTTCTGGAAACCCCTGAGAAGTGGATGTATTGTGGATGTATTTTGATATCGTGTTCTATCGTTGTTTTTTTATTTTTATGTTAAATTTATTGGATGTAAGTTTCTGTAGTCCGTTTAAACGCTGTTGCTGGAGTAATTAAGAAATATGAGGAAATTTTGACAAGAAAGGGAGGTTTGTTTATAGCGTGTCACTGCGTATTAAGCCTATTTTGGAAAATGACGGCGATGTTATGAGAGATATTTCGTGCTGGAGGTTTCAAGAAAGCAGATGTCTGTTAAGGTATGTTGATAATTTTATGTATATTTTGCTGCTTTAAGAGTTTTTTACATTTTGAGATTGCTACAAAACGAGAACTGGTGAATTTTGAGAATGCTATACCGCGAGAAATGCTGAATTCGGCGTTTTTTTTTTGTTTTGTTTTGTTTTTGTTTTTGTTTTTTTCGGTAAATGTGCACGAAGCGCTCATACAGCGATTACTGATTGCCAGTTTAGCGAATTTTGTTTATTATTTACATTTTATTTTCGTTAAGCCAAACATGCGTATAAACCGGTGCTTGGCGACATTTATTACTTGGCGGAAAAGGGGTTTTCACGCCAAGAAGAATTCCAAGCTGGCGGCCGTGGGAACTTATGACATCTGTTCCATGGCTGTTTAAATGTTTTAGTGGATGGCAACTTTTATAAATCTACTTTCCATTTTAAGATCAATGTTTTCAGTAGTCTAAACAGCTGGTAAATAGGTATTTCTGTTTATTTTATTTACTATCGCCTTCTTTTTTTTTACGTGGCAATTTCTGAGAAGTGGTGTCAAATGACAATACACAATACTTCTTGAAACGTGTAAAGAGCCTACTGCTAAATTCAAATCATTCCAGGAATTCTTTATAAAAAGCTTTACTTTTCAATAAAAGATAATTGTTCATGTAGTGTTCTAACAGAAAATTCAGATATCTCAGATTGCAAGTATTTCAAAGAAATTACTTTGAATAGCCATGGGAAAGTATATTATATTTATGAAACTACATCATGTATTTATTTATAGTACTAGTAATCAAAAGATTGCCTATTAAGATTTTCAAGGTATCAATGTTTCACTATGTAGAGCATTTTATTCATGGAACATAAGACATAGCTTTTGCTAAAAACGTTTAAATTTTAAATTATTTCAATTTTCTACATAATTGATTGTAATTATTTAATTTAAATTATTTTTAAATGAAATTATATTATTTATATATCCAACAATGTTTAATTTTATCAATAAATATGCATGTTTATATGTAATAGGAAAATATTTTTTAAAAACCCGGTTTAAACCAAATAAACCTGGTTTAAACCAAAAAAAAAAAAAAAAAAAAAAAAACCGGTTTTTTTACCAACCCTGCCTGAATAATAAGACTTGTTCATCAAACGTATATATTAATATTAAAATATAACTATATATCTACATTAAATATGTATATATTTGATACGAGACAAATCCATTGCCCATTAGTAATATGATTAGGTTTACAAAATTGAAACAATTCCATTGCCCATTAGTAATATGATTAGGTTTACAAAATTGAAACAATTCCATTGCCCATTAGTAATATGATTAGGTTTACAAAATTGAAATAGGAATAAAAAATTGTAAAATGAATGTTAGTTTCAAATCTTATTAAAGGCCACGCGAAGAAACTAAGTTAGTGTGTTAAGAAACTGAAACATGAAAATTATGGATTTATTTTGAGCAGTATATTCATGATTCTGAATAGATTTGACAAATTGAATTCATTAAAAAAATAAATATCTGTAAAAATGTTTTTTTCCTTACAATTATTAGAATGATCGGGGGTGGGGAAATACATCATTTTTCCATGACACTGGTGAGTGGTTTCTGACAGGGCAAGTGAATTTTTAGGCAGTTTTTAGAAAACTGAAGACTTTAGAGATATGTGAAAAACTTTATTTTTTTACTACGAGTAGTTATATTTTTCAACTTTCCAAATTACCATAATGTAAACATGCTACTAAGTTCTATTCTATACTCAACTTTTTCCTGTTGTATATATTTTTAAATTTATGTAGAAATATATAAAAATACACTGTAGTAATAGTAATTTTTATGCAGTCAATTACATTTTGCTATAACAATTTTCAACTGTACGTTGCATCTTGCTGGCTGGTAAAATATATCCTTGGCTGGTAAGATTTATTTAAAATTCCCCACCCCTGAGAATGATCAAATATGGTTGCAACACAATATAATTACAGTTGAAGAGACTACATAAATATATTGAGGCACTGTTGAATTTAAGGTTATTCATAACTTTTAATATTATTGACATTTAAATATTGTCTCTTTAGAGGATTAATTTTAATAATTTAATAAATAACATTTTAATTTTTTAGTCTCAGATGCGGTTAAAACATAACACTTTTGAATAGATAAAAAGCATAATACATCAATAAATTTAATTTCCATCTTTGTTCTTGGGAAAAATTTAAAATTTTTAAAGGGAAGCTTAAATCTTCCTCTGATTTCATAGCTGGCCTACCATTATGATAAAAATTCATTTTGAAACTAAAATTATGCACTTGTTTGTTTTTTAAGAATACCTAAATGCAAATTTCTACTTTACTAAGTATTCAAAAACGAAAACTTTAAAAGGTTTTAAGGGTTTCTGTAAATGAGAATGTTCTAATAAATTATTAGCACATAGTTGCCAAAGCTTCAGATTTTTGAGTGCCACTATTTCTGAATAATCTCATCCACATTATTTAGGGGTGGTAATCTTAAAAATCAGATATTGTCTTTTTAAATAAGATTTTTATATTTTTAAGAGACTTAATTAACTTTAATTACCAATTAACTTACATTTATAAATAAAATTTGAATTATATGCTTTGAAATATTAAAGAAAATCTCAAATCTTCCGCAAGGAATGCTCCCCCCCCCCCCCCTTGCCAAACCCCTGAATTCAACACAGGTATACAGACGTTAATAAAAGTACTGAGCAGTGTCATATTCTTAAAATGTCTTTCGATTATATGGTTTTTGAATAAAATCATTTGCCACTTTCATGCGTTTCCGAACAAAAATAAATTTTAAAATGTGTCAGAAAGTAGCTCCTTTTGGATTTGAGATTAATTAAAGGTTGATCCCTTATTTTGAAACCTGAATGGCTTCTTCAGACTATTTTGGCGATGTCATTAATCACGATGAATACAAAAAAATGCATTTGAGCACATTTAATTTGGGAAGTTGTCCTTTAATTTTTTGTCACTAATATAACATTTTCCCCGCCATTTACATAAAAGTCCTTTTATGCTGTTTGTTGTTCTACGTCGTTGTTCATGCATTGAATCTTCAATGTTAGTGTGATAGAAATTTTATAAAAAATAAGCATTTTGTGAAAATCAAAAATCTTAAAAGAGAATGGTCTGTGGATCTTGATGTCAAAAAATTATTTGCCTGATTATCAAAAAAGAATAAATCGTTTTATATTTATATAAAAGAAGACTGTTTCAAGAAAAAATTTGAAATATCAGGAATTTTAGTTATATTTTATAGTGAAAAAGGTGGAATTCCCAGAAAAATTTATAATAGAACATGTATTTCTCGTAGAAATATTCAGAAATACGGTTTATATAGTGCAACGTTTTCCAATACCAACGTTCCTGTACAAACGTTTTCCACTGTAATTTTCAGGGAGAAGATGCAACCCTCAAACAAACATGGATAGTGGTCAAATGAAAATGTCGCTTTGGAATTTTTACAATTGACAAACTTCTCTTACACAGGATAGTCAAACGAAACTTTTTCGGAGAATTCCCGCCCGTAAATCGGAGTATCTGGATTTCTGTGACAAACACGTGTTGCAATAATTTTGGATTAGAAAAGCAAAATTGTCCCTGAACAAGGTTTAAACGACAAATCTTGTGATAATTTACACCCATCAGGAATTTACTTAGAAAGAATTTAGATCCTTTATGCCCCAAATTATTAAATCAAGAAATTGCTCCCTCAATAATTATCTTCCCTGATGTCTGAAGATATGTTAGAAAATTTGTATGATAATAATCTGAAATTTAGATACTTTTTTTTTTTCATTAAATCTGATTTGATAAATCGGCAGTTAAATATTTTTTTTTGTAAAATATTTACAATAATTAAAAGAATAATTCATAAAAATACAATAAATGCTTCTATAGAATAATTAAATTTATAGTATTTGAAATTATTGATGCAAAAATACCAAGCTTTCTACGTTTTCAGCATATGGTTATAAATGTGCTCACATAGGGGAGAGGGGGCACATATAAACATGGGGTACATGTGAACATTACACATTTCACTCAGTTAATTTGAAATAAAAAAATTCAAAAAATTACCAATAGATGGTAGTACTGCTACCATCTTCTGGCTGAATTTTCAGAACAATAAGCCATTTAGATTTCTGGTAGTTGTAATTTGTTTGTTTTAGAAGGTGTTAAGTAAAAAAGGCTAACGTTATTGAAGTAAAAATTCATTCAAGACATTTTTTAAAGTAGAATATCAGCATTGCATTCTACAGTAGCATTAATTAGGTAAGTCTACAAAAAGTTTTGTTTCCTTATTTCAATTTAAAATATCTTTATATATATATATATATAAGTTAGGCGTAAGTTGGTAGATGGGGCACTTGTGAACAGAACATATGAGTGGCAGATGTGAACAGTTTACAAGTGTATTTTTTAAGTCTGTGAATGCACTTATTTATTTATTTTTAAATTTAATTACCCTTGTCAAACACTGATCTATAAATTCAGTGTTTTTAGGATTGCTTCACAGTTTCAATTTACTGGAAGTTAGATAACAATTAAAAGTGGTGGCTTTCTGTAAAAACCAAAATGTTTATTTGTTATTCTTTAATGATGTCCAGTTTTAAACGTATTTAATTTTCCTTAGCCCATATTAAAGTATTTGAAAGATATTTTATTTTATGAAAGTAAAATTTTGTTGGGCAAAAAAAAAGGGGGGGGGATAAGTAGTACTGTGATAATCACCACTTTTTTATCACAATTTTACCTATTTTTTAAACCATGATGCACAAATTTGTTATATACATTGTATAACATTTAGAAAAAATAAATAAAAACACAATAAGAAAATTATTCAATAATTTATTTAAAAGTACCACAGTTTTGCTAAGCTTGACTTAAAAGGAGTAAGTATATTAGTGTATAATTTTACGAATAATTTCTTGTATCTGTCTTGAAATATTTATTGATTTATTCACACAACTAGAAACAGGGTGTATCTAATTAGTTTTTATCACAGTTTTTATCCACAAAAAATTATTTTTGTCCTACTTATGCATGTGTTCACATGTGCCCCAGGTAGTTCACAACTACCCCTCCACTGGGGCACATGTGAACAAATTTAGACAATTTTTAGAATGATGATATAAGTTAGAAATTCTTGATAAAGACATCCAAAAGTTTCACCAAAAGAAGAAACAAATTGTAAATATTCATATAAATCTATTTTTGGTTCAATAGCCCATAATAATTTTGAGAAATAATGTTAATAAGAAAATATTACAAAGTTTCATAAAAAAATCATACTAATGTTTCGTGACCATTTCTTACAATGCTTCACAAGAATAACAAGTTTTTTAATTTTTATAACCTCTCATCTAACTATTCTAATGAACTGTTGTATTTTCAACCATACATAGTTGTTTCTTACACCATTTTATGGATGGTGATGATGGCAATTCCTTTGCCTAGCAGTACATAAATCTTAAAGCAATTAATAACGATATTCTCGAACCACTAAACCATTTTCCAACACGGTGGCCCTTTTTTTTACATCTTATGTTGCATCTCGATACAGCTTCATCATTAGTAGCATACAGTTCCGTATTGTGACCATTTTCGCGTAGTTGTATGTTGGGTCAAAGCCCTCTCTTTGGAAAAAGTGACATTACATTCAGTGTTGTAGTCGTAAAAAAAGCAGAGGGTATATGTTCTAAGCAGAGGGTATACCCCAGTGTATATATACTACAGCTTTCTTGAGAAACAGAGGGTATACGGTATTCCTTAAAAAAATCCAGAGGGTATACGGCGTATACCCCCGTATACCCTCCACTACATCCCTGATTACATTCATCTCAGTATTAGGCAAATCAAAGATTGCTTCCATATTTATAAAAATAAATACAGGAGTTAAAGAAGGAAAAATACTTCATGCAGTTAAAAAAAAAAAGTATGACAAATATTTTCTGTAACGCCACTATAACAAAGAAGTAACGAAATATTTTATGTTCAATAAACTGTAAATTCTTAATATCAAAATTGTTACAGCAAGCAATAATTATTTGATAGATAGAATTATCAGAAACACCGACAATGGGTTGAACAATCAATTTAATTTTTTTATTGTTATTATTGATTAGACGTAGTTTTTGTGTCGATCTTTTTTTTTTTTTTTTCATCTTAACTTTTCAAGAAAGTTTCGGTGATATATATTCTGATATAATATCGATATTTATTTTCAAAATATCATGATGTTTGATATTTTTAATATTTTTCTATTTGATATTTATTTTCAAAACACCATTGTTTGATACTTTTGATATATTCAGTCAAAACAACTGTAAATGAATATTTAAACTGTTATTCTGTGGATGATAAAGAACTTTAGTTCGGTGTTATGGTCAAAAATTACTCAGAATGGTGGCATAAAACGAAACGTATTAATTTATTCGTCAAAATTTATTGCATTTCCTTCAAAGCAATCTCCTCCGACAGCAATGCGCTTCTGACAACGTTTTTTCCAATTATCAAAACATACCTTAAAGTTTTTGTCAAGCCCCTCCAGAGTTCATAATGAATTTTTTTTTATCAAATTGATCTACTCAAAACGGTGACCACGAAGGGGTAATTTAAACCGTAGAAATAAGAAAAAGTCACATGCTGCCATATCAAGTGAACGCGGATCTTGTGGAGCCGTATTTTTTGAATGTTTGGTGCAAAACCCATGACTTTTCTCGCCACATTTTAGGCCGTTTTCGACTAATTCCATCACGCAAACGGCGCAAAACACTCAAATAATAATTTTTGAATGTCTGGTCATTTGGTAGGAATTCATAATGCACAACACCACGACAACAATCAAAGAAAATAGTCAACTTTTCCTTGTCTTTTGAGCGACTTTCATGTGGTTTTTTCAGTGTTGTTTCACCTTCCATGCGCCATTCGCTGGATTTTTGAGCTGTACCTATATCAAAAGCATATATCCAAGTTTCATCACCCGTAATGATACGATTTAGAAAGGAATCGCCTTGAAAAAGCATCTCTCGGGCATCTTGAGCATGTTGTAGTTAATGATCTTTAAAAATTGCTTAACCAAATGCAATCATTGCTGAAACCAAATGACAGGAACTAGTCCAATAATGTCTTTCATTGTCAGACGACGCGACGGTCACCATTCGCCAATTCTCTCTAACCTTGTCGATATCTTGATCATTAATCGAAGTGGATGGTCTATCAGATCGCGGATCATCTACGATGGATTCTCTACCACCTTTAAACATTTTATACCAATAAATACTGTGGTTTTTTTAAATATAAACACTTGTCCTTAAAAGTTTTCTGCAACATTTCAAATACTTTTGTAAGTATAGAAATCTCATTGCGAAAACAAAATTTAATGCATGTCCTTTGATCAATAACATTCGCAATTTCTGAAAATCAACAGAGTGAAAATTCTTCTCATTGCAAACAAATTTATTTTCAGGCGATAAAATGAAATAAATTCCTGACTATTGCCAGATGTTTATAGAAGTCGTAAAAATGTTTGATAAAAGTTTGCAGACGATATCTACTTTAGATGTATTTTAAATGAAGCATTCCGGATACTTTTTTATCACAGTAGTATATACCGGGTGTCCCAAAAAGGACTGACTGATTTTAAAATTCAATAACTTGCAAACAGTGACAGATATTTAAAAAATTCTTGCAGGAGGGTTATGCATAAGGTCAAAAGTTTTATTACAGTGATTTTCGATTTTAGTTCGAATTACAAACAATAGATGGCGCTGTAAGCAATAGTCGCTAAATACAGGCTCGATTTCTGGTCCTTTCTCTTGTTCCATGCTGAAAAAGGAGATGGAAATGTATTATCCGGGCCACGAAGTACCAAAAATCGAGCCTGAATTCAGCGTCTATTGATCGCAGCGCCATCTATTGTTTGTAATTCGAACTAAAATTGAAAATCAATGTAAAAAAACTTTTGACCTTATGCATAACCCTCCTGCAAGAATTTTTTAAATATCTGCCACCGTTTGCAAGTTATTGAATTTTAAAATCAGTCAGTCCTTTTTGGGACACCCGGTATATCTTTTGATTAGTAAAGTGTGTCTATCGTTTAATTTTCTTAAGGAAATCTATAGTTTATTTTTCGTTAATAAAATTTATTTCGCTTTAACCTCCATTATTTCCTGTTTATTGTATGATTATATATACTCAGCTACAACTACAATCATGCCTTTTCTCCCACCGTTATCATTACGCTTAATGACGACTGTCGAGGAAGACGAGTTAGGCGGTCAATGTTAAATTAACATCTTTTTATATTGTTATAATTAATTTGTATGCATATTTCGTAATATGCACGTGAATTAACTTTTTGTAGACAAGTATAAGACGTTTACTTTAAAGATTGTGATATTTTTAAATTTTTTTAGTGCCCTCTTTTTCAGCGCTTTCAAAAATGTCTTGCATTTTTAACACTTTCCAACATAGTTGAGAAGTGTTTATGAGTTCGGTTTGTCTGTCTGTCCTTACTCGCGTAAATATAGTCCGATTGGTATAAAATTGATATACTATGTGATTGGGATTTACTATGACTTGTTCGGTATTAAAAATGAAGTGTAGCATTTACGGTTCATTTACAGGGACACTCAAAAAAATTCTGTTCCGGCCTATAGGGGAAAATCGTTTGCGTTGTATATTAATTATAATAGCTTATTTTAAACGTATTGAAATTTATATATGTCACTGGGGTGTACTACTTACTGTAAAATCTGTTTTCTACATAATTTATCGTCCATTTACAGGGACACATAAAAGTATTTGGCTACAGTACTGCCTATGAAGATGAATTACTGGAAGTGCGTCTTCAGTTGTAGTACGCGTTTTGAAAGTTAACTATTTTTTTTTCCATATTATTTGGTGTGTATAAATTCTATAGATCGTATACAGGGCTACATAAAAGTTCTCAAGTACATTTCCGTTTATTGGCGGGCATTTCTGAATGGGAATTTTCAACTGTGCTATGCGTTTAACACGTTGAGTGCCACGATGACTGACACTGAAGCGCTGAAAATTTACAATGTTTAAAGTAATTTTTAAGAAAGTATAATCCTGTAATAAATAAAAGGTAGGTAAATTTAAAATATTTATTCAGTAATTATTTAAAACAATGTATATTTTCTTCAGTTTTGTATCATATTTTAGACGTCAGCCATCGGTGAATGACGCGTTTTAAACGGAAAGTTCGCTGTCAGCCGCCGGTGGCTGACGCGGCGCTTAACGTGTTAATTGAACTAACTTTTAGCTTGCTGCTCGTATGTAGTACGCACATACAAGTCTATAGATCATATACAGGGCGGCACAAACAAATTCGGATGCTTTTTTTCGACCTTTGGTGGTAATTGTAGAAATTGTTTTCAAATGCCTTATGCATTTTCTAAATTGTTTATCTAGACATCTTTCACCTTAATAAACTCTTAAGTTTTGTTACAGTATTCGGGATGTGTTGGAAAGTGTTTTATAATTTATGTTGTACGCATGATTTTTCGTTGTAATTTCTTATGTTCCTGGATGTGCAATATAACGAAGACATACCTACTGTATAAATCTGCATGATTAAGATTTACTTCTTTTTTAATGTATTTGATGGCTTCTCTACACATTGATCAAACATTCCGCTAATAAATTCTGAACGATTCCTGGTAAAAGATAAGAATTTCATCATATCCAATAATTTAGTTGAAATTTTCAGAAATGTGAGGCATTAGAAGTGTCAACATTTTTTTAAATAATAAAAAATGTAATTGATTGCTAATACCGCCTGTATTATGCTAGCTTAAAGTATTTGCCCTTTTATAATGCTGACCCCCGCCTCATTATTGGCATTTTTACATGAATCAGAACCAGTCGAATTGCTGTTTTGCAACTCGTAATGATATTTATTGCTGCGCTGTTTGATCATTTCAAAGGAATGAAATTTTTTAATATTGCAAAATTCCGGTAGTTTCTGTATTTTTGAAAGAAATAGCAGCTGAATCCATGGAATTATCGAATGTGTGTAATATAAATTTAATGTGCGATGAAATATTCTTTTGATAAACTACTTGTTTTTGAGAATGTCTCATTTTGAACTAGTTTAATGAAAAACTTTAAGTTGATTATTTTCACAGCCGTTCCGGTGACTAACTAGTTGGACATAGTTTTAAAAGTCAATAAGAAGTTAATGATTTTTAATTGTGAATAAATTTATGACTTAGTTTACAAGTCAGTAAGAAGTTAATGATTTTAACATAGAATAAATTTATAGATGCTGCATTTCTTCGTGAAACGACTAGGGTTTATAAGGCTATAAAAGTTATCCCTGCGGCCTTCATATTAATTTTAAAGTATGTGGTAAACAATGATGGCCTGCCTCTACAGCGCGCGTGTCTGTAGTAAAATATAAAAAAGTTTCTCTGGCGCACGAGCAACATAATAATCCGTTTATTGGACGAATTATTATTATTTTTTTATTATAAGAATTAAAGTTTTGTGTGGCATGCATATACTATTTTTTTTAATCAATTTTTGCATGAATGATCATATTATAAATTTTAGTGTGCGTACTCTGTAGCGCTTTTGTCTCACGATTTTTTTCAACATGCATGTTTGCAAAAAAAAAAAAAAAAAAAAAAATCTGTGTACAATTTACTCTACTTTTCCACTTATTACTAAATTTAAAATATTGTTAAAATACTAAAATGCTTAATAGACCCGCCCCTAAGGTCATGTATAGCTTAAAATAATAAATATGTACCAGATTTGTCATCGAACGTAACTGAGAAAATTTCATTTATGAATTATTTCATTGCAACGTGGGTAGATAATTGAGTTTTCATACAGCATAATAAGATAAAATATGTCTCATATTAAATTTTTGTGAAACTATCCTGGCACGTTAGAATATCTCTAAATAATGAGTATTTTGACTCGAGCACAAAAAAAAAAAAAAAAAAAAAAAAATGCTGTATGAATTTTAATAAAAAAAAAGTGAATGACTGCATATAAAAGTTCTTATTGTTTGAAAAACATTTTAATGTAAAAAAGTAGTTATTAATCTCTTTTAAAAAAATATTCAGTCCTAAATCATGTAAGAAAATATTAACTTTTTAAAAAATATACTAAAGCTAAGCTGTCTTATCGATAAACTTCAAAACAGGCATAAAAAAACATTTTATTTCAATGCTTAAATATCATGTTTTATTTTTTAGGGCCAAAAATTACGTGCATCAAAAACGTAGAAAATGCATTTAAATTGAAGGAAATTTAATAACTGATGCAGAATGTCTATAATTATTTTTTTTTATATTACTCAGTCTCGAAATTTTAAAATCATAACCCGCAGAAAAATGTTTAGATACAATTTAAAAAAATTAATATACAGTAAAACCTCCCTAAAACGACCACGTACTGTTCCAATAAAAATTGGTCTCTCCGAGAGGTAGTTTCTTAATGGAGGTCATGTTTAAATCTAGATTTTAATTGTTGAAAAATGGTAACAATGTTACTTAAATTTATTTTTCACACTAGGAAAAAATATAAAAATTTAAGTATCAAAATAAAAGTGAAGTACATAAGTTAATTACTGCAGAGTTTAAAAAATGAACACATTGAGCTTTGCTTTAATGTTACAGTTTTATATTTTATAATTTTTATTTCCAAGTCCTTTCGAAGTTCAGTAAATAAATGCAATTTTTTTTTGTGGACGGGAACAAATAATGACGATTTCATTACTTTATCTATTTCTTTGAGACTTTTCCGACACAACAGGGCAGAGGAGTTTATTAACCGTCAGTCTTAATTTGTAATCAGAGTTAAATTCATTGCCTAAAAAGGCACAAAGGGGTTAACACTTAAAAGTTACCGGGATTAAAAAAAAAAAAATCTAAACTTAGTTTAGAAGTTTGGTGAATAATGCACTCTCCGGAATTATTTTTTTAATAAAACCTTCAAGCGACCAGGAAGGAACGGAATTTATTTCATTTTCTTCAAAGAAATCGGTCTCTCATGGAGGGGGTTCAACTGGTATGGTCTCTGAATGGAGGTCAAATTAGTATTGAGCCTATGAGAATAAATCTCGTTCCATGAAAAAATGGTCGTTGAGGGAGGTGGTCGCCTAATAGAGTTGGTCGCACAGGGAGGTTTCACTGTACCAACCTTTTCGTAATATCATAAACATCAAATATCATATTTAACTCCGAAACAATAATAAATACTCTTAACTGTATACAATCCGAAATCAAAATTAACCCCCCCCCCCCCCCAAAAAAAAAAAAAAAAATCTCATAGAACGGCAAATTAATGTTTTCGAATGACGTGTCTCCTACGATTGAGAAAATCTATCTTCTCTTATGAGTCAGTAACCCTTTCAAACGAAAGAGATAAAACTTCTTTGTTTCGGTCGTTGGTAAAAGTTTTATAATTTGCAAACACAGCATTGAAAGGGAATAAAAAAATATATTCACTCATTTTTTTTTTTATACAGTACAGTATTACATGCAATATTGTGTATGCTAAATTGACACTAATCAATGGATATATGGATACAACCCCTTATGTTTTTGCTTCATTTTGGGAACAACGGATTTTGAGCTTATTCTATAAACGATTATTATCAGACTTTTCAAACTATGTTTTTGAGACTTTTATAAAAGTTGCTCTATACACTTAGCTAACACATTATGCACATTATATTTTGATTGCATTCGCGCATGCGCATAGAAACATTTTTTAGTAAACCTGCTCATTTTTCATCCAATTTTTATTATGTTTTCATTCGGATTGCGGCGTATTGTGTACAATGTTGTTCGTCATATTTTCCGAAAAGAACTTTTTTTTATATTAAGAACTCTGCAAAGTACAAGCAAAGAACTTGGCGAAATTTGGGACTGTTTTTATAAAAACATTAATTTCTCTACGAATATACGTGCAAAAAATAAAAATGCCTCATAAAAATGAACACAGTATATTACAATAAGCCACTTATTAATAATCTCCAGTTTAAACGCTTTTGCTCTATTAGTTTTTACAGGGTTATCCAAAAGATATTCGTTCTTTTTCAATTTTTTGACTGTCCCCTGTGGGGTTTCGGGAAAAAAGCTTCACGGAAATATGACCTATACAATACTGTTTACACACTTGCAATTTCAGATTAATTACTTATGTATTTTTCTAGATATTTAACAAAGCGTCAAAAATCACAAGTGACCGGTCACTTTTGGCCATATAGTGTATCCGAAATTGTGTTACCCTGTAAAATAAGTTCAGTTCATACTTACATACATTCAGTGCTAAAAAGGACATACAAACCAATTGTAAAAGTTAAAAAATACAACCATCGATTCTATTTTATAGTATCAGCTATTTTTTCAATTTTGAAATTGACTATTTGCGAAAAATCCTGACATGATGGTTAAAAATGAAGGTAATTTTCGGATTCAGCGAAAAAATACATAAAAATCAATTTAAAAAATAAAAAAACACAACCATCGCAGTCTTGTGTTATCTAATCTGAAACTTTTTTGTAAACTTGTTGGCAGTAATCTATCCGAAATTGTTTGTGTTACCCTGTAAAATAAGTACAAATGGTAAGCACTGAAAATCATAATATTATTAAATTGTCATCGGATTTACGTCAATATGTAAAATTTAACCTCGATCGGATATTTTAAAATGAGCTGAATTTAGAGTACAAATTTTGAACTGGAAAGACACACATACGATCGTTTCAAGTTAAATAAAAGCTTATAAAAATAGTTTTAAAAAAATCATGAAAAGAAACCGCTTCAAATCCTTACAAAAATCTGTCGTAATACGATTTCTTTCAAAGCGCAGCTACACATGAAATAAATCCTTCAAATACTTTAAGCACTTTGTTTACGACCCCTAGAAGCATGGGTAAACTCATGTGTATTCAGATGCAGAAAAGTGGCATAAGTCTTACATTTCAAAGTTTCGTATAACTTCAATTTCAGTGTTAGATGAATGGGACTTTTTTTGTCTTTCTTTTAAGGGAACAGGAAATTTTTACTAAATATCACTTATAGGGCCGGGGGACCGTATAAAAAATTAAATTTCGTAACTTTTTTAGAAATATTTTTATTGATCCAAACGATTTTCCGAATAATTTTTTACCTTATTTAAAACATTCTTGTAATTGGAACCATAGGTCTATAACTAACGGTTTAGGAATTACCCATTAGACATCGTTGAGAGTAAAGACGCACTGTATAAAATAATAATATAAATGGACGGTCGTTTGACGACATATTTTCAAGAGAAACCAATGATTACACTGAAAATCAAATAGACCGCCGCGCCGCCCTTATCGTCAAAACCGAAGCTACAGTAAAATTTCCTTGATAAAGTACAGCGGTAAATGAAAGGTCCACCAGGAACCAGGGTAAATTTTCAAGAGGAATTGTGCTTAATGCCATAAATCATAAAGTTAGAAATAACTGCAAATTAATTGCACACACTGATCAATGAAATGAACTCTTAAAAACAAAATCATCTGTCCAAAACATTACAAAATTAAGGCGATTGGATGCGCAAGAAAATGGATGGATACATAAGAAAATAAATTAGTAATAAATATTATGGATTGCATGTGGTTCTCTTAATCTCGGAAGTGTTTTATTCCCTTGGAATCCTTTATTTTTCAAAATCGTTCCTTTTTTTTGGAACGATTCCAACAGGAACGACACCAAAGGACTCGTTCATTTCGATGAACGATTCCTTAAAAGGAACGATTTTGCCCATCTCTACTTTACTCGTTTGGATCTTTGGATTGGAAACAGATATAATACTTTGGAGCTTAAAGAGGGATAAAGAATATTCCTATATACGTGCTGAAAAAAAATATTGTTGAAATTTCCAAATTTGAATGAACAAGTATTTTTCCCATAGGTTAATACGGTATTCCACTGCTCCCCCCCCCCCCCCCCCTAGATAAGTCCCCTTAAAGGACGGTTATTTCGTGAAATGCGCTTTAATGGCATTCATTTTCCAGTTGTTATGTGGAACAGTGTATCATCTATATTTCTTATACAGGGTCATCCAAACTCCGTCGAATAAGTAGCATTATTGTCTGAAAAGTTTTCAGTTATTATGCTACGCGTTTTTAAACTGGATATAATTATTATAGTCAGGATGCTAAAAATAGCTTCCCCGCGCTGTTGCTGCAAAAGTAGTTTTACCGGTTGGAAAGTATCTCTTAGTCTAGGGACGACGGTTTTGTTTGTTTTGTGATGATGTTAAATTTCAACGTATGTCAGCATGGGATTGTGTAGTCGGCGAGTTTAACTGGGGGCGGAAACATCCCTTTAAAATTGCGCATTTTAAAAAAACTGTTTTTGTTTTTTTTTGTTTTTCGAAAATTGCCGTAACTTGTTTTTTTTTTTTGTTGTTGTTGTTAACAGAACTTATTTCGTATAATTCCTTTTTTACATTTATTTATTCGCTATCTTTTCCTGTTTATTGTATGGCTATATGTACTCAGTTACAATCATACCTTTCTCCCACAGTTGTCGTTATCGTTACACTTAATGACGACAGACGAGGAAGCCGAGTTTGATGGTCAATGTTAATTAACATCCTGTTATTTTACATTGTTTGAATTTCGGAAACACGGTATCGATGTAACCTTGTGTATATTTACTTTTGGTTTTTTGCCTGTTACGTAGCTGAACCTCTCTTCCGTTTCTTGTTTAGTTTATTTCAGTCGCACTTTTGTTTGTGCTTGTGTCGGTGAAATTTCAAAGTTGATTCAGTGGTTTATAACGAAAATTTTTCTTTTTTTTTTTCTATGTAATTCTAGTGTTATTCACCTTTTTGAAGATTTCTATCCCTCGTTAATGTAATATTTCTTATACAGTAAATTCTGTCTAAGGCGGACTCTGTGCAAGCCGGAAAGTCGTCTATCGCGGAAATTTTTTCAAGTCCCAGCGAACTCATAGAAAATAACATTAATTCTTGTTGCATAAGCCGGAATCTGTCTAACGCGGAAACGGGGACGTTTTTAATGTCCCAACGAAACCAAAATTTTGTATAAGGCGGAAAAAAAGATCTTTTAAAAATGAAAAGCATTTGGTTTATGAAACTTTAATACATGCGTCATATGTTCAATGCCGAAAATTTTAAATTCATAATAGTTTAAAAAATTTAATTTAAGGAACTAGAAACTGTTTAAATTTCAATAAATTCTTTCATTTAAAAAATGAAATAATCATTTTTTTTCTATATAAATTTGCATGTAAAAATTATAATTACAGGATTATTATTATTAAAACATCAGTGTTTTCGTTGCTGTTAAATGGATTGCCAAACTTTGTTCAGAAATGAAGAGCTAAGTGGAAGAAAATGTTAAGTAACAAAAATTACGTTTGAAGAAATTTGATGTGAAAGTTTTTGTTGTCAATTTTAATGATTTATTTTTTGTTTGATACCATGTGTTTAAAATATTAACAGGTGTGGTACTGAACTCTATCAAAAAAACTTATTCATATTTAATTTTCAAATTTTAAAAAATATTAATATTATTTACATTATTAAATAATAAAATATGAAATATTAATTAATAATGTCTTAAATCTTCAAGGCTAAATAGAATATTGGTATTTTAGCTTTACCGTGTGATAGAATACCTGATAACGCCTTCGTACAAAAGATAAAATAATTTTTAAGAAAATGTAGCATAACATGTTCTTCCACCCAGCTCTTCAAATGTCGCCTGAAAAAAGCCAATGCGGATGGCCAGACTTCTGAATACGTTGAAGACAGCGCTGGAATTCAAACATATCAGGACGACTTGAGAAGAATTAGGTGCTTCAAAATTATTTTTTTTATTCAAAGAAATGAAAAAAGTAATACCGAGAATAACAGACTTACGCGTTAGTGCAGAATGCATGGTAAACCGAACGAAAAAATAAACATCGATAAAAGATTATTTTTTGATTTTTTGAACTACTGTGCGAAATGTGAAGTGTGTAATTTTATTGGTTAAATTAAATGATTTTCATTTAATTTCAGAATTGGAGCAATTTTGTATTGGTAATATTTATTTTTGTGTTCAAATCATGTCTTTCAAAATTATTAAAAACAATAAATTTAACAACAATCTAATTTCATTAGAAATATAATTTTAAAGAACAGTACTAAAAGTTACGACTGTAAAATAATATAAGATTTGCGCTTTTTTGGGGTGGGGTGCTCTTTTGCATAAGCCGGAATATTGTCTACCACGGAAAATTTTTTCAGTCCCGACCAATTCCGCCTTAGACAGAGTTTACTGTATTTATTTATTGAATAAAGCATATTTCTTTTTCAGTGACAGTCTATCATTCAACAATGAAAGCATTATTACTGAGAGCTGAGCTTTATAATATTCCATTATAATATTATATATATACCGAATATCTTTACATTTTGCGCAATTAAGAATAAAAATAACTTCATGAATGTGCCAGAAAGTAGCAGTTTGAATTAGAGAAAAATTGTAAAAATGAAAAAGCAAAAAATCTTGAATTCATTCGGCTAGATATCTCGCAATATTAAGTATACTCATTTAAAAGGGGGGAAAAAAACCTTTCAACCAAAATCGAAAAAGTAAAAAAGTTTCTTTGTAGAGATCGACCTCAGCAATCCAATGTTAAATCGTTTTAAAATATTGAAATGTAAAAGAGATATTTTAAAATTTCTCCCATAGGATTAACATTAGCAAGCGGGTGTTTTCGCTTCAGTGAAGTAGCCTCTCAACTAGCCTTCAGTTTTCGGATAGTGGCTGAATATTCGTCACATCCCTAATGTCGACTCTACCGATTTTGACAGGAGTCTCTTAATTTTCAGCCAAATTCTTGTCTACATGCTGTACAATATATTTCTCCCCCCCCCCCTTTTTTTTTAAGAATTACTTTCCTAGGATGGTTCGTAAATAATCATATTTTCGAAAATATCAAAAATATCCGATATTTTCAATATATATCTGATATTTTCGATATATATATATATATATATATATCCGATGTTTGCAAAACAGCTGATAATAAATATTTTCAAGCATAATATAAGTTATTAGAAACTAAAATATATTGCATTTAACATGAAAATTTAACCAAACAATATTCTAAAAATGCATTTTTCTTTTCCTTTTTTTTTTATCACTTAGAACAAAATTGAAGATGAACTAATTGAAAACAAAAACAATTTGCTTTATGTACACTTATGAAAAACTATTATATACTTATGAAAAACTAACTATAGGAATCAGTATCAAGTATATAAAAAAAAAAATAGATATTTTTAAAACAAAATTTTAAATATAAAATAGTTTTTCTTTCAAATGAAAAAAATTAACATAAATGTAAACATAATATGTCTAATTTCCTAACATTTTGTACAATTAAAACTCAACTGAACTAAAACTGGAAAAAATTATTTTCTAATGAAGCTATAGCTGATTATTTAAATTAGACAGTTTATCTTTCAATGGCTGTTCTGGATTAATTGTTTGTGTCCCACATAACTTAGTTCTACATTTAAAAATAAAAGCTTCAAATCTAAAACTTGAAAAAGACATTTTTCTTTTTTGTCAAAAAAAAAGTCACAGCCAGAAGAGACAAAAGTTCTTTATCTACAGATTGACGCAGCCAATAACACTTGAAAATAAATATCAAATGCAGAAAATATGAAACATCTTGATATTTTGAAAATAAATATAAAGTAAATAAAAATATCGAAAATATCAAAAATGTTGATATTTTAAAAATAAATATCGGGTTATATCGGGAATAAATTTCCGGGTAATCAATGAACCCTGCTACGATCTGTCCCCAAAAATAGTCACTTCTTACGTCCTTCGCCACACATACTGCATGAATGTTATTAGCGTTCGTATCATGCCTACTTCAGAAAAATCTTAGAACCAAAAATAATCAAAATAATACATTATTTCGGACATATTAGTTTTGTGATTTTTAATTCTTATTGTGATGAAATTTGTGTTAAGCAACTATTCTCCACAGTGCTTTTTGTCGATCAAGTTAGGTTAAATACGGGAAATTTCTGAAACAGGGGAGAATAAATGCGTTGCCATGTCTTTATTCCATCATAATAAAATAATAGTAAATATAAATAGACATGTATATTCACCTTTTTGTTTTTATCTTTATTGCGTGCTTGCTATTAACTCTGTTTTCTTTCTCGAAAACACGTTTTACTAGTATGTCAACTAAAAATGTTTTTGTATCTTTGGGGGGGGGGGGGGGGGGTCTTTCTTTTCAGTTCTTTTTTATTGTTTGGAATTTTTTGTGCGGTTCAGTACATATTTTCTGTGTTTTATTATGTTTCATAAAGTAATCAGATATATCTGTTTTTACTTTTTGAAACGAAGAAATAGTTTTCAATTGACGTTGATTGATTAGTACATTTCAGTTGGTTCGGTACACTGTATTTTATTATATTTCATAAAGTGATCAGATATATCAGTTTTTTCGAATTAAGAAAGGGCTTTTGATTGACGTTTATTATTTTACATCCTTTACATGCTTTTTGAAATTTTCCACTAATAATAATAGTAATAAAATTGCTGAAATGTAAAATCTCTGGAAATTTAAATATTCCATATAGGTCAGCTATTTATTATTTTATTATATTTGGTCACATTTTATATTGAAAATTGTCTTTTGGGCGCCGGCAAAAAAAGATAGAATTTAAAATTAAAAGAAAACATTAAGCTAAAAAAATATTTTGTTTATGAACGCGAAATTTGAAGAAATTTAATCCCCTCTTAAAGCAAATTCTACTAGAGTCCTGCATCAGGTCAGATCGAATCTGGCTGATCACTTTCTTTTTTTCACGTCGAATCAGGACGGTCGATTTTATTGTTTCGGATTCGGGTTAAGCCGATTTTTCAAAAGAAAGTCTAGAATATTTTATCAGACAAAGAGCTATACGTTCGAATATAAATAAGTATACATGTGTTTGTTGTTCTAAATAAAAGGTTAATATGATATAAGGTATATATAATTATAGGCTATTTTTCCATAGTTACATTTAAATGTGGATTAATATTATTTCATCTCTGGTTTCATGTCGGGTTTGGGTTGGCAAAAATTTTGTCGAATCTGACTTAGGTTCCGCGATGACTCCATATAGAATTTTTTTAATCCGGTATATCTAAAACTGTGAGGACTCTGGTATGTTCTGATAGCAAGGTTAAATAATGACCTGAAAGTTTAGATAATTAACTATTTGAAAGTTTTACAAAATATGTAAGCTATTCATATTCCATAACTGCCAAATTTTACGCTTTTTGGCAACCACTAAAATTTAATAGAGGTTTTCGCCTTGTTTAAGATCGAATAAGACAATATTTACTATAAAATTTTAGTGGTAGGAAGAAAACGTAAAATCGCGTAAAAGTTGGCAGCTGTGATATTCAACCGTGAATCCTGTAATTTATTTTTAAATTTCCATTACTTTCTATGCATTCTTTTCTTCATTACACTGTTCTTCATTTCTTGAATATACGGGATTCTCAGAAAAACAGGCTTATCCAGCCAAAGAAAGGTGGCGGAGAGAGGGTGGTGGGGGAAAACGTATTAACATTACTTTCATCATAAACAAAAATATATTCAGAGATGTTTTATTTCTTTTTGAGAAAATCAACTCCGCAATATATATATGTATGTATGTATGTATATGTAATCTTGTATTTGGTATCTCTAATCCGTACATGATTTAAGAAATTACTTTTATTGAGTGGCTAAATATTTTGTTTAATCGACTGAGACTGAGTATTTCTTTGTCCTTTTTTTCCCTAAAACACGCTTTTATGACTAATAAAAATGCATTGGTTTAAGATAATTTGCTGGAGGAGGGGGTTGTATACAGTTTTTCTTAAACAGAGGGATTTTCTGCTTAACCGTTTGTGACTCAACAACTCTGATTTGAAAAATATGTACTCAGCTGTTAGATTACATCATTTTAAGCATGTAAAAAATTTAAAAAATTAGAACATAAAAAAAAAATTACTAAATGGTGTTTTAATGCAATAAACAGAAAATTACGTACTACTCATAAATATTGTCGATTTTCTAATACAAAATTGTAACGTATACAAAATTATTTTTCTAAAAAATCTAGTTTTGGACGCCTCGCTTTTTAATTTTACAAAATTTACGAAATTCGTTTTAGCGATAACGATGCAAAACTGCTCAAATGGTAAATAAAACTTTGGCATGAAAAGTTAACTCTATAGAGGTCTGCCCGGGCCGGCGAATTGAAGCGATCTTTCAAACGGGGCGGGTCGGCAGAAATAGGACAATTTTTTTCAACGGGCCGGGCCGAGTCGACAGGCAAAATAAACGGTCCGGGCCGGCAAAAAAAAATTGAACGGACCTGCAGGGCCGATAAAAAAAAAAAAATTAAACGGACCTATCGGCCCGATATAGAAATTTAAGCGAAGTAGATAAAATACGAACCATTATCAACAAATATGACTTTCTCGAGAAGTATAAATGTGCGTCACGAGCCAAAGCGAGTTTAACAACATCAATGGAAAAATGTAACATGGCCATCGTAGAGATCGGCATCGTACAGTTACATGATGTCTGATCTAGAGATGCAACGAATATTCGGCCTGTCTGCCGAATATTCGGCTTCGGCCGAATATCAAGTCTATTATTCGGCCTTGGCCGAATACTAATACTAATAAATGTTTTTATATTTACACAGTATAACTTTTTAATTTGACAATTTATATTCATCATGTATAATGAAAATTTTATTTGAAATTAACAAACACTTTTTTTTCCATTGACTTTCATACCTCGAATGAATTTTATCTACCCATAGGCTAATTTAGGAATCATGTTAAAAAAATTTTATGCTGTATCAATAAGTACAAAAAATATCTGTAATAAGCTAACATAATCTGTTAAATTTAAATTTAATCAATTGAGTCAAAACACTGTATTAATTAAACACTAGTGTCGTGAAGGAAATTTTCACCTTGTTATTAATAAACTTTATAACATACAAACATGCTTATTATAACTACTTAAAAGGTGACATAAACATATCTCATAGATCTCAGGGTTGCGTTAAATAATATTTTTTATATGTTTCTGTCACCTTTTAAGTAGTTTGAACTACACACGTTGAACTAATTTCTTTTTAGGAATTTTTAACTCATTAATTTGTATATCAGTTAATCTTGAACATGCTAATGGCGAATGATTAAAATGTGTAAACGATTTTTTTACCTACAACAATGAAATCATTTATTGATCTTTGGTATGTTAGAGCATCAGATACTGTTAAATGCAATGAGTGTAATTTGCTTTTCCTTACAGATATTTCCTTCCTCTGAATCTGAAAACATTCACTATACACTTCTTAATAGTTCTATTTGCTGACAGCAAAGAAAAAAAAAAAATGATAATAATAATGATAAAAAAAAAATTGTTAATTGTGAGCTTTATATAGTCTACAATGATCTCTTTCCACCATTTTAGAGGGTATTTCTTTCATCCTTTCTATCAGTGGTTTTTCTTAAGATATTAAGATTTCTTATTTTTTATTTTATTTCATCTGAAAGCTTGAAACTTATGTTTCCCAGTACTTTTAAAATTTTGTCATTATTTTAAAATGTAACAACAACACACATAATATCTGTTAAAATGTAACTAGACAGTACCTGATGAGGAACTTTTGCTAAGGATTTCTTTTTTTGGCTGAATTATATTATTGAGGCAATTTTTAGGCCGAACATAGCCGAATATTTTTTCAGAGTAAAATAATGCTTTCAAAAATTAAAAATTTGTATATAAATAATTTTTAAAAAGAAAATAATACATTTTAAATGTGAAATATACAAGAATTGTGCATATAGTGCATACTATATTTTGTTTTTAGGCAAAAATAAGTTCATTATTCGGCCGCCGAATAGGCCGAATATTCGGCTGTAACTTGGCCGAATATTCGGTATTCGGTTATTCGGCCAAACCACTATTCGTTGCATCACTAGTCTGATCCCGGGTTTAATTTTTTCAGCAGACTCGTGCCGGTCCGAGATCAGTCTTGAATTTTTTTCTACATAAGTCGTAGCGGGACAGAACTGGTCTTAATCGTTCTTCAGGGTGTGAAGGGCAGGCATTATGTTTTTTAAAAGTATTAATAACGTTAATGAACTTCCGTTAACAGTATCTTTGGAAGTATACCGTAAGGTGGTTCTCATATTCACTGCTCAACAATGTAAAACTTTTGGACACATTTTCTGAATCATTTTTAACTGTAAACGCATAAAATTGGCAGGCCTGAATATTGAAAACATTTGGAAGCGAATAGCTTTTTCCATTTTTGATAAATTACTTAGAGGTAACAGAGATTCTTGCCTCGTGACTGTAGGTTTTTCTCCTTTCCTGTGTTATCGCTTCCGGAAATTCGATTCAAAACGCCAACTTTGGCAGTAATATAACAAAGATATATTGCTTTTATCTAAGGAAAAAAACGGCATTTACATAGTTTCTGAATAAGAATACCTGCCAGTCTTATGCGTTTCCGAAAAGAAATGCATTTATAAATGTGTCAGAATGTAGCTCCTTTGGATATTAGAAAATTCTTAAAAATGGGAGAAATGCTTTCTCAAATCTACTTTTTATCGTACAGCTTTAAAAGTTACGTTTTTTTATCATTTATTCTAAACTTCATTAATTTTTTAATGAATCCTTATTTGAATTTTGAAATGTCTGTACAGACGATGACTAAAAGACTGTAAGTAATCATTAATGTTACTATTGTGTGTTTTCTGTTTTGCGAACACATATACTGTAAAATGTCCCCATAAATATGTATGTAGTATTCATTAAAAGAATCTTAATTGTATGTCGAGAAAAAAACGGAATTTTTTGTAGAAATTGAGCCGGGCCGGGGCTGTGTTCACTGATTTTTTTTACGGGCAGGGTCGAGAACTGTAAAAATGTAAACATTCCGGACCGGGCCCGGGCCGAACTTTTAATTTTTACACCGGGCCGGGCCAGGAGGCCAGGACCTGGAAATTAGTGATGCAACGAATTGTGGTTTGGCCGAATAACCGAATACCAAATATTTGGCCAAGTTACAGCCGAATATTCGGCCGCCGAATAATGAACTTATTTTTGCCTAAAAACAAAATATAGTAATGTACTATATGCACAATTCTTGTATATTTCACAATTAAAATATTGTTTTCTTTTAAAAAATTATTTATATACAAATTTTTAATTTTTGAAAGCATTATTTTACTCTGGAAAAATATTCGGCTATGTTCGGCCTAAAAATTGCCTCAATACTATAATTCAGCCAAAAAAAGAAATTCTTAGCAAAAGTTCCTCATCGTGTACTGTCTAGTTACATTTTAATAGATATTATGTGTGTTGTTATTACATTTTAAAATAATGACAAAATTTTAAAAGTACTAGGAAAAATAAGTTTCAGCTTTCAGATGAAGTAAAACAAAAAAATAAGAAATTTTAATATCTTAAGAAAAACCACTGATAGAAAGGATGAAAGGAAATATCCTCTAAAATATTGGAAAGAGATCATTGTAGACTTTATAAAGCTCACAATTAACAAAAAAATTTTTATCATTATTGTTATCATTATTTTTTTTTCTTTGCTGTCAGCTGATAGCACTTTTAAGAAAAGTATAGTGAATGTTTTTAGATTCAGAGGAAGGAAATATCTGTAAGGAAAAGCAAATTACATTCATTGCATTTAACAGTATCGTTACACATTTTAATCATTCGCCATTAGCATGTTCAAGATTAACTGATATACAAATTAATGTTAAAAATTCCTAAGAAGAAATTAGTTCAAAGTGTGGCAACACTCTGGAATAGCACCTATTATATGTTGGAGAGATTACTGAAACAAAAAAAATGCACTTTCTCTATATGCAACTAAATTTGGAGAAATAAATAATCTGACATCAAACCAGTGGACTATTTTAGAAAAATTGCTCAATCTATTACAACCATTTGGAGAAATAACAAAATAAATTGCCTCATCGAGATCATTAATTTCTGAAGTCATCCCAATAGTTACAGCATTAAAATCATATTTATCTAAATCTGGAGATTTTGTTGGTGCAGGCACCATGAAAGGACACTCTTCTACAAAATTTGGAGAAGCTTTTTGCATCGATTCAAGACAATGAACATTATTCCATTGCAACGGTTTTGGACCCCAAATTTTAAAGTGTTTTTTTCAAACAAAGATGAGGCAAAGGATGTAGGAGTAAAGTCCAAATTAACTGCTTTAGTAAGACTAAGAAAGGCTATTATGAAACCAGTAACAGAATGTGAACAAAATATTTCCAACATAACCATTCCATCTTCACAAGTTCCAAATTCTTTGTGGGCATGCTTTAATGAAATTGCAAGCCAATCACAGAGTGAAGCAGTGAAGCTCTGTAGAAAGTTCCTTTCAATGTGAAGAAGTAAAAGAAATTAGTCATTTGGAGTGGTGGGCGAAAAATTCAGAAGACTTTTCAAGCCTTTCACAATTAGCCAAAAAGTAGCTTTCTGCACTAGGAAGTACCATATATTATATAGTGAGAGATTATTTTCAGAAGCAGGTAACATCTACGAAAAAAAAGGGGGGAAATAGACTATCACCTGAGAATGCTGAATTATTATTATTTCTGCATCACAATCGTTTATTGAAAACATTTTAACTCTTTTTTTAAGGCAAATATAAACATTACCATGCTATTCTTGAAAAAAATATGTAAAACGTAAATGCATGCTAATTAAAAGAATTTAGTACTTGCATTTCTTTCATTATTTAATAAGAAATAGTAACACACTTAAAAAAATCATTTAAATTATATTTAACTTTTAAGCGTATTTTACTAAAAAAACCCTTAACCCCTTGAAGGGCGGTGGGATAAAATATATCCCACCTAATTTAAACAAGATTCTCACCAGAAAATTTTAACTCAATTTTATATTTTTAACTTTGGAGGAAAATCGTTGAAAAATTGCTCTTCCTTATTTAAAAATAAAATGTTTCAATTATTCCGGTGAGAATTCAATATTTAGAGACATTTTTGCTTGCCCCTCTAGTGGTTAAGTACATATACGACTTAAATATCTTATACATATAATACATCTATATCTAATCAATCATATATTTATATTTATGTTCGTTATAGGTATAATTCAAAATATTATTGAAAGAAATATTTTTTTATGTAACAAGGGATAAATGTTGACCTTCCCATTATGATAAAAAAAATTTGAATTTGCTTGTACAGCTGTATTAAAACAATTTTGGATAGATTAATTTTAAATTTAACAGATTATGTTAGCTTATTACAGATATTTTGTACTTACTGATGCAGCATAAAAAAATTTAACATGGTTCCTAAATTAGTCTCTTATATAAAAATGGTTAGATAAAACCAATTCGGGTATGAAAGTTAATGGGGGGGAAAAAAAAGTGTTAGTTAATTTCAAATAAAATTTTTATAATACATGATGAATATAAATTGCCAAATTAAAAAGTTATACTGTGTAAATATAAAAACATTTATTACAGTATTATTCGGCCAAGGCCGAATAATGGATTTGATATTCGGCAGACACGCCGAATGGGCCGAATATTCGTTGCATCTCTACTGGAAATTCCGGCCCGTGCAGATCTCTAACTCAATATCGCCGTCTGCTCAGAATTCTATGAACAATTTATATTAAGCGATGTGGTTCTTGAAAAAGTCGCCTCTTCTAAAAAAGCTAGATGGTATACACTATAGCTTTACTTGAGAAACAGAGGGTATACGAAGCTTCTTTTTAAAAAATCCAGGAGATATACGTCGTGTATATTTATAAATTGTAAATGTGTTAAGATAAAAGCGTTACCTTGGAAAAAATAATATGCAATCTAACTCTTATCGGACGCTAGCTTTTTATACATGATCAGTGTTGAATTCAGACACTTTTCTCCGGGAGGGATTTTTGTGGCTTCCGGTGAGGGGGGGGGGGGGGCATTCAACACTGTACATTATTCTATTTTTATATTTTATTTGCACCACTATATTTTAAAAATAAATTTTGTAGTACATTTCTCTTGCACGTGTTGTCAAAGTACGAGTAAAAGTGTTTACAAAAAAAAAAAAAGTCCTTCCGGCCAGTGCCGGGAGGAAGAGGTAGCTTTCATATTCCTTATTTTAAAAAAGCCAACTTATATCATTCAAACACACGAAGTTCAATTTAGTGGAAACCGAATATAGGAGATTCAATACTAATTTTTATCAATATAATGAATGAGAATTTCGCGAAATTAGTCAGCTTTATCCAAGCTGCTTTTCTTTAAAGTAACTTATATTTGGCTGCCAAATTCGGCGATTTCTTAAAGTGCCTGCCATTTTAAGACAATATGGTGGATGAGGCTAACCAGTGAACTTGGTCGAACCCTTAGTAATTGCTGTGCACATGCTCACTTACATCGGAATCGGTTGATATATAGAGTGCTGTCGCAGGCAAAAATCAGATTTTTCAAAATGTCACCCACAATAGAAATTGAAACTGCTATATCCGAGTCATTTTTTAAGGTAAAGACAAACAAAAAATGCTCCTGAATCCTTATATCAAGGTCAAATACTTAAGAAAGAAACCTTTTTCAATTTCTAATTTTTTTGCACCTCACTTTAAATATATATATATATTTTAATTTAATGGCCGCCATTTTGAAACAAGATGGCTGATGAATCTGGCCAGCGAACTTGGTCGAGGTATTGATGTATACTATCCACATGCCTTCTTACATCGAAATAGGCGAATACGTGTGTTATCGCGTGACAAATACAAGATCGTTTCAAAATGTTAGCCGTGCTAGAAATTCAAAGTGCTATAATTCAACCATTTTTTAAGATATAAACAAAAGAACAAATTTTCAGAAACAAAAACTGCTCCGGAATCTCTGTATCAAGGCCAAACACATAAAAAAATTCTTTTTCATTTTCCAATTTTTTAATACCTCATTTTAAATTTTAAATTTAATTTTTTTTTAAATGGCAACCCTTTTGAAACAAGATGGCGAATGAAGCTGGCCAACGAACTCGGTTGAGACATTGGTATGTACTATGTACAGACCAAGTTACATCCAAATCGGTTCATAAATACGCCTGTTATCGTGTGACAAAAATCAGGTCGTTTTAAAATGTCAGCCACAATAGAAATTCAAAATGCTATTACTCAGCCATTTTTTTAGATATAGACGAAACAAAAACTGTTCCGTAATCTTTGTATTAAGGTCAAACACATACGAAAAAAATCTTTTTCATTTTCCATTTTTTTGGTATCTCATTTTAATTTTTTTTTTTTTTTAATATTTTTAAATGACCTCCATTTTGAAACAAGATGGCGGATGAAGTAGAGGTCTGCACGGGCCGGAATTTCCAAGCCCGGGCCCGGCCCGGCCCGAAGGAAAGCTATTTTGGCCCGGCCCGGTGTAAAAATTGAAAGTTCGGCCCGAGCCCGGCCCGGCCCGTTTACATTTTCACCGTTCTCGGCCCGGCCCGGCCCGTACAAAAATCGGTGAAAACAGGCCCGGCCCGACTAAATTTCTACAAAAAATTCCGTTTTTTCTCGACATACAATTAAGATTCTTTTAATGAATACTACATGCATATTTATGGGAGCATTTTACAGTATATTTTAAATTACTATGTGTTCGCAAAATAGAAAACACACAATAGTAAACGTTAACGATTACTTACTCTGTTTTAGTCAACGTCTCTACAGACGTTTCAGAATTTAAATAAGGATTCATTAAAAGATTATTGTAGTTTATCATGTTTTTTAACCCTTTATTCTAATTTTTGAAGAATATAATAAAAGGTAGATTTGTGAAACTATTTCTGTCATTTTTAAGGCTTTTCTCAAATCCAAAGGAGCTACATTTTGATACATTTATGAATTCATTTCTTTTCGGAAATACATGAGATTGGCAGGTATTCTTATTCAGAAACCATGTAAATGTCGTTTTTTCTTAGATAAAAGTAATATATCTTTCAGAAAATACTGCCAAAGTTAGCGTTTTGAATCGAATTTCCGGAAGTGATAGCACAGGAAAGGAGAAAAACGTACAGTCACGTGACAAGAGTCTGTTATCTCTGTATGTAATTTATGAAAAATGGAAACGCTATTCGATCCCAAATGCCTTCAATACTCAGGCCTGTCAATTTTATGCCTTTATAGTTAAAAATGAGTCAGAAAATGTGTATGAGAGTTTCGCATTGTTGAGCAGTAAATATGAGAACCACCTAAGGTACATTTCCAAAGATACTGTTAACAGAAGTTCATTATCGCTATTAATACTTTTACAAAACATAATGCCTGTCCTACACATCCTGAGAACGATTAAGACCAGTTCCGTGTCCGCACAAGTCTGCCGAAAAAATTAAACCCGGGATCAGGCATCATGTAACTGTACGATGCCGATCTCTACGATGGACATGTTACATTTCTGTATTGATGTTGTTAAACTCGCATCGGCTCGTAACGCACATTTATACTTCTCAAAAAAGTCATATTCATTGGAAATGACCTCGTATTTTATCTGCTCCTCTCAAATTCTTATATCGGGCCGATAGGCCCGATTAATTTTTTTTATCGGCCCTGCAGGCCCGTTCCATTTTTTTGCCGGCCCGGCCCGTGTATTTTGTCTGTCGGCCCGGCCCGGCCCGTTGAAAAAATTGTCCTAATTCTGCCGGCCAAGCCCGGGCCCGTGCAGACCTCTAGGATGAAGCTGGCCAACGAACTCGGTCGAGACATTAGTATGTACTATGTACACACCGAATTACATCGAAATCGGTTCATAATTACGAGAGTTGCAGTGTGACATAAGTCAGATATATATATATATATATCAATTTTGGACGGAGGGTGGTTTCGGGGTCTGGGGGTCATGATCGATGAAAATAGACCAAAATTTTTTGAAATCGCTTTCCTCCGAACGGCTGCAATAGGTAGCTTTTTGTAATGAAAGCTACCTAAAAGTGGTGCCAACCTAATAAAATTCGTATAAGAGATGCTGGTAAGTGACATGGAACAGATAAGCGCTATTTATATGCTAACTCTGTCACTAAAAATGAAAATACATATGCAACACTATATCAATAATGCCAGCTAGTGGAAATAGGATAAAAAATATAATATAGTGCCATTTTGAAAATTCATTTTGTTTATTTACATTGCCACATGAGAACTTTTTCTTATAGCATTCATTAAAGAAGAGATTCTCAAGTATTATTAGGAAAAATATTTTTACGTTGATTTAAATACTTATTCTTAGTTTTAAAGAACTCCCTTTACAGTAAAAATATATTCTAAAATTTGAGTAAATTTTTAATTTTTTTTAATATAAATATACATATTTAAATAAATTTTTTCAAAGGCTTATTTAAATAATTTTCTTAAATAAAAATCATTTTATTAATTTTAAGTATGTTTATTATTTTATATTGTCTAAGAAATTACAACAAAAAAATGAAGCTTTTCATATATGAAAAATAAAAAAAATTCCTCTTTTTTTGGGGGGGGGGGGGGGGGGTTAAAATTTAGGAAAATTTTACATGTCTATTCCCGATTCATCTTCTTAGCCATTAATAAAATCTTTAATGAGTATATCTGTTTTTTAATAAAGTAATATTATTCAACAATAAGCCATTACTCATTAGTTATTGAATTTTAACATATTTGTTAAATTTGTGTCGAAAATGTGTACTAGCCTGTTTATTCAGCTTTATGTAATGGTTGTGATCCTTGCGCTTTCCCTTTCATTTTTTCCCCCCTCCAGGCTTGATAGGTATGCTGTTCTATGCGTGCAATTGCTATAGTTTGCTCATTTTAAGGAGTTGCAAAACTGCGTCGTTAAAGCGGCGCCCTACTTTATAGCTGGCTAGCTACTTCAAGCAAGGTATGCAAACGCACCTTGTGCTTGTATTCTGCCGACTCCATTTAGCCAGCTGTTTTAAAGCCAAACAATCACCCATGTCTTAACCACGTGCTTTTGATTTTGCATAAGGAAAGGGCTCAAGGTTAGTGAAAGTGGTGTGTTTACATTGTTTTAGCAAGTTTACTGCTGTCTACTTGTTACCCTTTTAAAAGGTAGAAAATTCTAACGTTCTTTTTGCAGGAAAAACTGTTTAGAAAAAGAAGCAGATTATGGTGTGGAACAGTGAACAATTTGTATTTTTATTGTGCTAATTCTACAAAGATAATCTTCGTTACCCCCCCCCCCCCCCTGTGCTTTTAAAATGACCCCGATGGAATTGCGATTTATTTCAGCAGTGGAAGATGGAATTACGCTTACTAATTTTTACTCCATAATATTTTATTTCATTTTATTTATTTATTTATTTATTTTTTTGTTTTTACAACAATTTGAAAACACACTTTTCGTAACAGATTTTATTTCAGACAATTGTCAAAGTATTGTTACATCATCATTTTAATTTTGTGATCGCTTAGAGACTTTTTAAATATGGATTCTCTTTTCTTTCTTTTTTTTCTCTGTTAATTGAAAACTTAAAAAATCTACCTCATATGTTGATTTTATTCACTTCCCAAAGTGCAAAATATCTCTTTAAAAAATATTCTTTTTAAATTATTATTATTTTCTGCTTTATACTAATGAATAACTCATGGGGGGTCCCCCTTTTTCCTTTCTCCATGCCAAAATAAAATATGACGAGTGTTGTTTGTAATGCACGAATACATTAGCTGGCATGATCAGATTTGCATATTGGATTTCAATTTCTTCCTGGATATTTAGTTTTTCTGTATAAAAGCACTCCCCCCCCCCTCAATTTTTCAGTGTTTTTTACTATTGTAGAGTAGACAACAGAGCAACTATTGAGATCTTTCCTTTTGATCACCTCTCATACTTTCGGAATTCATAAAATCCAACACGAAATGCTTCCAAGTTTTGCTGCTTTGATATAAAGGGCAAAATTACTACTAGCCACTGGCCACAGGGCCAGTGAAGGAGAACAAAAGGCTATTAAAAAATTGGCTGTCAGCAGCCACCTTATGGCTATTTTCCTACAAGGAGTGAGTGAAATTTTCTTGCCTTCCATCAAATAATTCTATTTTTTCTGGTTGCAATGTTTATATTGGCATATTTATTTGTGCAGTTCATTTTTAGATTACCACTAATAGAAATTTTAACACAAGTTTACTATTTAGTATTTTTAAATAAAAAGTGCCCGCTAGTTTAAAGAAAGTGGCCACTTATATAAAACTGGTACCACTGGCCGGTAAAGAAATTTCCCAGTTTTGCCCTTTACTTAGATATTTCATAACTGTCCTTTAACTGTAAACATTTTATTTACACTATTCCATTCTCAAAGCCTTTTGTAGTTTATAGAATCAGGTTCCCTTTTGTAGATTCGAGTTGACTTTAAGCAGAATTTTCGGGGTCGGGTCGGGTGGTACCCGAACATGGAGGACTCTATTTTGGATCATTCTTCGTTTATCTGAAACCAAATTTCCAGACTGCTACCTGCGATAGCTTTCCCTAGCTATCACAGAGCGACAACTTTTATTAATATAGATTTATAAAGCTTTGTCTGTTACATTGGATGATTCTCCTCTATTTTCCGAATTCCACTAAAAATTTCCAGAAAATTATGCATATTTTTTCTTTTTTAAAAACAAATTTAAACAACCGTAGTATATGCAGTGCAGTGTATCGGATATGGCGCATTATTATATCCAATTTCCCAATAATTTCAAAATAGTAAATATCCGTCAAACCTAATTATAAATTTATATATAATAATGATAATCCAGTTACATATGCATTACAAAAGCTGAAGTACATTATAATCACATTTTAAAATTGCATGTAAAATGTATACGAGAAATGTGAACATTGATTATTGTTTCTTTTAGAACTATTTTTTCTTCTTTGGAAACAGGAAAAGTACTATCAACGTTTCGTTTTTGATACTCACAGAAACACATGTATCGTATTTGTAATAATTTATGCACACATACACGTGTTACGTATGTGTAGATTAAAAGGTGGTCCGCTATTCAGAGGTATAAGCGTTCAAAATATATAAATTTTAGGTTTAAAAAGTGCTCGCTAAATAGGTGTCTACTTTTCGGGAAAAAAAGCCATTATGGAGATCTTATTGTATATAGATTTTTAACCTGAAAAAATATTTTGGATATTTTGAAATTCGGGTCAACCCGACCCGCTAGAGTGAAAGCCGAACCCTAAACAATGAAAGTCAGCCCGACCCGCACTAAAAAAGTGGAAGTAAAGACAACCCACAAAAAAAAAAAAACCTTGCGCCGACCCGAACCACGGGCCGAGTCGGGTGTGGGGAACCGACCCGATGCAGGACTCGTCTACTCCCAACATTCCACCATGTTATGTAGAAATCCGAATGAGAAGAACAGGTGAGAGGATACTTTCTCCTTGATCTTCTTCGTATGATTGAACACTTTGCAGGTATGACGACATCAGAATAGATGAAAATCTCTTCCCATTAGCGTCATTGCAGTATGTGGTGTGTAGTCATCTGAGTTTTTCTTTTTATTTGTTTAAATGCACGTATTCGGGCTGACTTTATTTTTGAGTAGATTGTGTTACTATATATAGAAGAAGCTTACTGTGTTAGTAAAAATAAAAATATACCTGAGTCATATTATAAAACTGGGAAATAAAATGGATCTAGTCTTTTGTCTGGATATTCTATTTTTATTTTTAAGATTTAAAACACCCTTTGAGGTTATAATAGCAATTTATATTTCCCCATTTATCTGATTATTTATTAGAATTTTAATTAGATATTTGTAACAGGTTGCTGCAGTGGTAATTTTATTTAAATCTTAAATTTTATAATTAAAAAATATCTTTGTTTGAGATACTTTTATTTAACCTATTTGTGCCTGAGTTCCCCCCCCCCTCTCGGTGTTTTGTTTAATTATTATAATATACATAATGTTATACAATAATTATTATATTATACAAATCTCAATACTTTGCTTCTAAATTATGTAGGATAATTATACAATTGGAAAAGAAATCTAAAGTAATATATTTTTCTCTCGAAAAATAAAAAGTTTTGGCCAGGGGGACAGAGAGCCAACTGGTCCACACGTCTAATTAATTATGTACATATAACAAACATGTATAATTAATCAATAATTAAGTATATTTATGTATGTGTTAATTACTTTTAAAAAATTTGGACGTTTTCGTTTTCGGCCGAAAATAGGAAAGTTACCGAAATTCGGGCTGTGTTTCGGTTCTAAAAACCTGTTTCGGTCTATCCTTAATTAAAATATTTAGTAATTTTATGTCACAGATAGATACATATTTTGAAAAAATGATACACTGCCAACATTCATCCTTCAGGGGAGGTTTTACTTTGTCCTAAAATTTACGATATTTTTACGTTACAAAGAAAAGAGATGCCACCTTCGGACTTTTTGCATTATATTTATTGACATGTTAATTATATGTTTATTCTCCGGTTACAAGCATCTCAACAAATTTAGTCACCGTATTATGAAAGGGCATTAAATACTCTGGAGATCATACCAACATTTACCTTAAAAAGTTGATTTTTGACAAAATTGGCGGTCATTTGAGCAAAAAAGGTCACTTTTTCGCCCCCCCCCCTTTTTTTTCCCCTTTTGTTGAGCTCTAAAAAATATTTAATAAATGAAAATTATACTTTTCGGTGGTATAACTTCCAGCAAAAACGATTAGCTTTCTTAAAAGGAAATCGGTTCAATAGTTCTCTACAAAAATGGTCGGCTAGTTTGTAAAACGGGATTTTAAGAAAACAAGTTTGACATTTTACATTAGCATTACGTTCAGCAAGCGGAGTCTCATTCAATGAGCAAAGAATACCATAAGGAATTTAAATATCACGAAACCACTTTAGGGAAACAATCAACCCACTCAGTCACGGGAAGAAATGAAAACTGTAATGTTATGTGTATGGGGGCGTGATTTTCAAATTTCTCGCTTTGGTTTTAATATTTTTGGATGCTTTTTTGCATAGTATAGCTGAGGAAGATCTACATCCGGGCTTGTTTTTGCTTTTTCGATTTTGGTTATAGTTTTTTTTTTTGGATAGTTTCAATTTCAGAACCGGTTCCAACCGGTTTTTTTTTTAAATCTGAAACCAAAATCGAAAAAGTAAAAACTGGCCCGGTTGTAGATCGTCCTCAGGTATCCTATGCTAAATAAAAAATAAAATAAAATAATTTAAAAGTATTAAAATTCAAACGAGTTATTTGAAAATAACGCCCCCATAGACTTAACATTACAGATTTCGTTTCTTCTCGTTACTCAAGTGGGCTCTAAAATTGAAAAAGTAAAAACTAGTCTGGTTGTAGATCGTCCTCAGCTATCCATTGCAAGAAAAAAAAAAACATTTAATAATATTAAAATTCAAGCGAGATATTTGAAAATAAAGCTCCCATAGACTTAACGTTAGCGTTTCCTTTTTTTCCGTGGCTAGTGTGGACTCTTAACCGATGTAGAAAATACAAAATAATTTTTAAAAATCGGAAATTTTGACCCAAAGAAGTAGTACCACTCCCCTTATGAGCTCTTATACATATCTTTAATACTTAAACAAATAGTCTCTCTTTAAAAGGACTTAATGTGTATTTTTTAAATAATAAAAGTTTAATAAAACTCAGAAATTTGGGAAAAATAAAAAATACGAAACAATATTTCAAGAAAATTAATTGAAGGATAAAAATGTTTAGATGATTCAGGTGCATTCTATTGATATAAAATATATTAAATGTTCATGAAAATCTGATTAGCTGATTTCGCAAACCCGTGTGCATTAGCAACAATTATAACTATTTTCAATAAAGTGCTTTTAAAAATGAACTTCATTTTGCGGTATGTGGCGGATAATTGTTTTTAACTATAATCTTTTGGGGGGAAAAGGAGCATTTTCATCATTTAATATCTTAAAATGTATATGATTTTAAAACACGATTTTTAGAGGTATGAAAGATATAAGTATGTTCTTTCAGTTCATGTATTTAAAAAATTATAAAATGCAAAATTAATATTTATAGGGAGCTTCAAACTGTCAGACGTCAGACATTTGCCGAGCAGAAAATTGGTATGACAGCTTACGCGCAGGATAACAAAATTATTCAAAGCATTTTCATATACAAAATTTTAAAAATTGGAACAGTATAATCAAATTTTTTTTCTTTAACAATAAATAGTTACGTTGATACGGACTAACATGAAACATAAATTTTGAAAATTTCATGAAAAAATATTGAGAAGTTTGTAAGATATCCGCCCGTTATGCATAAAAATGTCATCTTGAAAAAAATGACGTTAAAGTCTCGGAAACGCCGCTTCGGCTTTTGATCTAGAATAATTCTAAAAACCATAACTTCTCTTCTAATAAGAATTTAAGGAAACAATTATATCAAAATGTTCAGAAAAGATAGGAGTTTAACTTACAAAAAAATTTTTTAACTTCGAAAATTTTGAAGCTTTGACCCCTTAATGTCAAAAAATCCCCTTTTCTTTTTTTTTCTTTTTTCTTTTTTTTTTTTCGTCAATTTAAAAGTGCCGGATCCTTTAACTTCGAAAAAGTAAAAAACATATGTCATGCGTATATGCGAGATTGTCATGTCAACAATGCACAAACACACATATAAAAACGATGAAGATAGACATTTTTGATTCAATATAAACACCGAATGATTATCAAGCATAATAAAAGTTTTAAAAATGTCATTTTGCTTAAATGAAGGTAACCTTTGCTATGTCAGTTTTATTTTATTCAACTAATGCGTTATTTATTTAAAAATTTCTTAATACAATAAACTATCTTAGACAGAATTATATGGAATTCGGAAAAATTTCATTTTAGAGAAGTTCCTGTTTTAGAGCAGGTACGCTATCTTTATGTAATTGCATCGTATTCTTTTCACTGGGACCATGAAAATTTTCCGTTTAAAAGAGCATTCCGTAATATGCGGCTTTTACTTCATTTAATAAAAAACTTGTCATTTGTTTTAAAGATTGCTTTCAACTTCCAAGTACTTTATAAACATGTCATTTACTTAGAAACCTCGGAAAGTCATTAGTTCTGCTTGCTTTGTAATTGCCTTTGTCAAATAAAGTGAAAGGGTTTATCTTCATTTAGCCCAAAAAAAAAAAAAAAAAAAAAAAAAAAAGGGCAAGGATTACTTGTTTCCTTCTTCTACTTTTACCTTCACCAGTTTTTCATATAATACAACGTTCGCCTTTCAATAATGTAGTGTTTATGTATTTCCGGATTATGTATATTTGAAATCGATGTTCAATTTAAATAGCTATTACAGAATCTGGAATCTTCAAACTTCATGTTTATTTGCCGTCATTTTAAATTTAATGTTGGTGTTTTATTTTTATTACTATTCTCCACATAAGATTATTTCTATATAAAAATTAGTTCTTCCGGTTCTTACATTTTTTCATTTATTTTACCGTCATTCTGAATTTAATATTAGTGCTTTAATTTTATTACTATTCTTTAAGTAATATTCTTATATAGGAATTAGTTCTTCCGGTTCTTATATATATATTTTTTTTTTAATTAAAGACGGGACTTATCTTGGTCAATGAATACACGATAAAAAATTACACTTCTTTATATGTTTAAGAACTAAAATGAATAAATCTTATCTATAACATGTGTGAAATAATTTTCCGCCCCTCTGTCACATTTCAAAAAAAGTTAATTTATAGAAAGTTTTCTATTAACTTTACTCTAAGTATAACTTTTCTTATTACATGAGGAAATACATTACTGAATTTCATAGATTATTTTAAACACATAAACACAGTGAAATGGACAAATGCATCCTTTTATTCTTGAAAGTCTATTAAATTAAACTATTATTCTAAGAAAATGCAGGTTTCATACTCATCGGGGGATTATATGGAAAATCAGGGAATAAATATTCGTTTTAAGAATCTCAGGGGATAATCCAAAAAAATTCCACAAACCTGAGAAAACCTGGCGAAACAATCGGCTACTGTGGGAAATGAGGGGAATCACTTCTATTCGCATACTTTGTGATGTCACAATGAAATCAAACTAAGACACGCCTTCTAACATTGTGAGACATTGATACTGCTTTTTAAAAATGTTGTTAATTGCTGACATGGGGAAATTATTCATCCCAGAAAATACATCAGCGGATTCACAGGGTTTATTTTATATATATATATATATATATATATATATATATATATATATATTCTGTAAAACCTGAAATGATACATTTTGAATTTAATGATGTTGATATTTTAGGCTATGATGTTAGCGCTAGTACACTATTGTATTTAGCATTCTTGAAAGCCCTGTATCAAAACAGTGGGCACTTTATTCTGAGGGTAATACAGTCGAATCTCGTTATCCCGACACTCTAAGGACCAGAACAAAGTGTCGTCATAAGCGGGGTGTCGCGGTAACCGGAGTTGGAGAAAATGTTTATAAAAAGCTGTATTTTAAATTAATTTGAGAATATTTGAAATTCATAACTATTCTTGCAGTTTTAAGCAATAAAACATTATTATTAAACAAAATAAACACAAAAACAAAATTGAAAAGAATAAAAATCAGATTTATGATGACTTGTTTTTTTTTATTGTTACATGAAATATTGATGAACTAAGGTTTGCTTATCCCTAGATGTGCTTCCTACAATTCTTTTTTCAATATTATACAATGAATTGTAATCAATATTCGTTTTTACAGAAATGGATGTTAGATAATTTCTGATCGTTTCAATGCAATGCAATGCTTCTGTTTTAGTCGGATGAAAAACACCGTGTAACCACAAGAAAGCGCCGCCGCTTGACCAGAACAAAAAGACCGCATGTAGACTGATACGTCTATCTGGAGCATCGTCGTTCATAGAGTTTGGTTTATTTATTCAGATAAAGGATTGAAGTAAAATTTCTCATTTATCTCAATGAGTGTTTTAGACACTTTTGTGAAAAGTTTGGCTAAAGACATTTCTTACCGCTTAATTTACGTGCTTATAATATGCATTATGAAAAATGGACAATTTTCTAAATCGTCGGGATATCCGGAGTTGTAAATTATACAACGACGTAAAATCCGGAGTTTATTTACATTAAAATCATATACAGAAAATCGGGACTTTGAAAAACTGACGTGATAAGCGGAGTGACGTGAAAATCGGGGGTCGGGATAACGAGGTCCAACTGTATTAAGAAACTCGTAAAAGTATTAATGAATATTTTTCTTTTAAATTAAAGGACACCTTCGTGTACCTCCAGCAAGTCGTTCGTCAAAAATGCCATCAATATAAATATATATATATATATATACATACTAGGGGGCTCTGCCCCGTACGAGCTACGCTCGTCAACCCCCGATCAGACACCGCAGACTCTAACAGCACGCTAATTTGATCGGCTTTAAAAAGATTTCGGAAGATTGAATTATAATTTGAATCTGACAATTGTAATCTGACGTAATTTTCATCAAACTTTTCTTTCTCTTTTTAATATTCACGTAAAAATACTTTTGTTAGAAATGAAATATTATGATCATCTTAAAATATCAAATAAATGTCTCGCGCAATTTTTAAATTTAAACAGTTTTGCAATATTATTTTTTGTTCATTTTACGTAATAAGTGTAATGTGACGTAAATGTGACGTAAATTCTCCTATTTAAGACTTCTAACGCATGTTAATGAATTTATTATTTTACAATATCCTTTCTCTGTTAAAATTCACGTGTAAATATAGTTTTTATGAAGTAATTTTTAATAAGTTCCTGCTTTTTATACGTAATTATTTAATTCTAATTTGAAAGTTGTTTTCCTGTTTATAATAGTCACGTGTAAATAAGTTTTTATTTGAAGCAGACATTATTGTTTGCGCTGTTTATACAGTTGGCAACAGGTTAATAAATTAGTACAATTTTCTGAAATAAGTAAAAAATAATTCTCGAAATGCTGAAAATTTGAATTTAAAATAGAAATAAAACCTCAAAAAATGAGTAAAATTAAACTAAATGCAGTCTGCACACCGGGAAATTCTGACGCATAAAATGATCTAAAAATGATTAAATTCCTATGTACAGTTTTTGCTCCTATAAAACTTTTTTAATGGAACGATTTTGTCCAACTTTGGCATTAAATATCTCTTAAAATAATTCTTCGATTTGAAAACTGTCTGCATCAGCGTGTTTATCAAACATTTCTCTATAATACTACCGATTTTCATATTTTTGTATGCAACAGTTTTTTTTTAATATTAACGAAGAAAGGCCATGCTTAAGCATTCAAATTGGATGCCGATCTGCCGGGAATATCTACGCAGATTTTCATTGGTCCATTTCCAAATCAAAACTTTTTTTTTATATATAGAAGGATATATATTGGAATTTTAGAATTTGACAATATTCTATAAACATCCTTTTTTTTCTGTTCATTTTATTAATTTATTATTTTTTAAATGTAATAGTAATTCTTAAAATTTTATATTTATATTATATATAATTTATTTTAAGTTATAGCATATAGCTATATTCTATATATTATCAATGTTATAAAATTATTTACTTTCTCAGTGTAGATTAAATGGGTTTGGTAATAGAATATATTGAAAGCATTTTATTAACATTTAATTAAATTTTTTTTTATAATGATATATAGTAGATTATTATTTATATATTAGGATTAGTGTGGTAATGCAGATGATATATTTCAATTTCATTAGCTTTTATTATTTTCTTATTGTGACATTTGAATAATAATAATTGTTTTTAAAATAATATAATAGATGGCAGCACTAAAAAATTTTGTTTTTAAAGCTTCTATTAAAGTAATAATTTTAATTTTTTACACCAGGTGGTATTAAACGCTGAATATTGGCAATATTGTAAAATTGAAATTAAACTATTTAAAAATTTGTTTTTGAGGTATTTTAAATAATGTAATTATTTTCTATTTATATTATATTAATTGATTTTATCACGGTATTTCAAAATGAATTAACTGAATCCATAGTTTTAATTTCTGTGTTAACTTAACAGTTTTATTCACCTTAATCTGATCATGCTTGGATACCATGTGCAGGAGGATATTTTGAAAATCAACTGGGTTTTTATTCGGTATGTTGTTTAATATTTCTATTTTTTATGCTATAAATGAAATATTTAAAGGGTTGTATTGTTTTTTCCATTTCATGCCATTTGATAATGTTCTGTTTTCATCTTGAAACTATTCTTTTGATCATATTGGTTGTTTGGGTACAGGAGAAGAAAAAAAATTCAACTTTTAGCTTTTTTCTCACAGAAAACAACCGTTTTGCTTATATCATTGAATTCTGTACTCTTGAAAACGTAATTCAATTTATAAGTTTTTCAATTTTTTTTTTTTTTTTCGGTATCCACATTCTTCTTTTTTTCTTCCATATTAATTCTTGTAATTATGTATAAGGCACTTTATTTTATACATACAGTTCTATATTATAGGTTTGTGGTATCCATTTTTATTGTCATTTCACAATATTGCGGTTTTTAATGATGGTCGGTAATGTTTAATTAATGGTTATATATATATATATATACACATATATTTTAACCGACAATGCCGAATTGGATATTATTTAACTTAAGGGTTAGGAAATTGTCTAATAATTAATGTACTAAAATACAATTTAATAATATTCTTTAAATATATATAAAAGCCCATTAACCCGTACGGTCTCACGTTCTATTAATAGTACAGTCGTGGAAAAAAAAAGTAAACACCCCATACTAACTCCTCAACAAATTATCGTAGAAGAAAGTTGGAAATAAAGTCTACTTTTAAGTGATGTATATAAAATTTGCTTAGGAGGCCATCTACATATTAAAACGAACCCAAACTTCATTTTTTTTCAATGTCAATACTTAATTTTAACAAGATATTTCAAATCTTCGGTTCGAGCTATGGCTAGACACCAAATTTCAAGTCATTTGAATGATAAGTTTTTGAATTATGAACATTCAAAATTTAGTGCTTCTAATGTTAAATTACGTTTTCATATTTTTATTAATATCTTCTGAAATTGTACTCCTAATGTGCTAATTTTTTGTGTCGCTATAATACTACCCAAACATAAATACGTTGAATTTGCAATTTTTAACATTTTATTATATGAATTATGAAATTAATATTCGAAAAAATTAGGAATTGCAACCTATAATTTTTTTTATGGATTTAGATTTATTAAGTCCTGCTTTATGGAAATCCAAAATTTCACATTTTTCTTCCGAGTAGTTTTCAAATTATGCTTAGAAAAACGGCAAAATGGTGGTTTAAGGGGGTCTATGATAGAAGTGACTAGATATTTTGAAATTTCTTATGATATCCTGTAATCCAGCAGGCACTTAGGATGCCTTGATCAAGAAGGGACCTCTCTCGGTCAACAATAGAGTACCGAACTTCAGTTTGGATGCAACCCCTAAAACACGCTCGTTTTAAAATAATTAATTTCTCGGAAACTTATGGTACGAATTGCATAATAATTTGTTTTTAGGCTAATTGAAGGGTGTAGAGTTCATTTATGCTGTCTAAATGTGTACTACTGCTATTGAAAAAAAGCAAAATTATGGTTCGTTTTAATATGTAGATGGCCCCCTGAGCAAATTTTATTTACATCATTTAAAAGTAGACTTTATTACCAATCGTGTGGTACCAGTAATTTTCTTCTATGATAATTTTTTGCAGAGTTAGTAAGGGGTGTTTACTTTTTTTTTTTTTTTTTCTTCTTCTTTTTTCCACGACTGTACATGTCTTTTCATTGAGTATTATTTTGTCTTAGCAATTACTTTTGTTACTATTTACATGTAGTAATGGCACTATGACTATGCATTTCTTATTATGACTTCATTTATGTTTTGGCATTTAGTAATAATAAATAAAAGTTTGCTTCATTCTCTTTGCACCGTTGGCGATTCTTTCATTTTAAACATATATTTCACTATTTAAATTTAAAATATAAGTTACTTTTCTGAATGAATTATGTGTGATAAAACGCAAAAAATATTAGAAAGTTGTAATATCTGTTAAATCCTGTTGTAATACGATACTTTCCAAAAGTCTCCAAGAACTATTGTCATGTGAATTGAATAGTATGCAAAATAACTACATTAGTTAGATTTCAGACAGTTATATATTAAACTTCAGTAAATCTATTTGGATAGGTACTATTATTAAGGTAAAAGTGATTTTTTTCTCAAAATTAAAAAAAAAAATGGACATGAAAGAGTTAAAATCGTATGTTTATTATCCTGAATTTATTTGACCAAATACTTAACAATATTCGACCATTTGACGCATTTTATGCATTTGACGAAATATTTTTTGGAATTCGATCAAGTACTAAACAGGGATGCCGCGGACGCGCTATAGCGCGTAAATTACGCGAAAAATCGGAGACGGGACGCAAAAAAATAGCTCTTACGCGTCCCATGGGACGCGTAATTTCGTCAAAAAATCGCGGGAAAATGCCGATTTTCGTCAAAGAATCGCGAAAAAAAGCGCAAATCTCATCAAAATATCGCGCAAAAACAGCGATTTTCGTAAAAAGGCCGCAAAACAATAGCGTATTTCGTTAAAAGATCGCGAAAAAATAGCGAATTTCGTCAAAAAATCGCGGAAAAAAGCCGAATTTTGTCAAAGGATCGCGAAAAAAGCGCAAATCTCATCAAAATATCGCGCAAAAACAGCGATTTTCGTAGAAGCGCCGCGAAAAAAAGCCCATTTCGTCAAAGGATCGCGAAAAAAAGCGAATTTCGTCAAAAAATCGCGGAAATAAGCGGAATTTCTTCAAAATATTGCGAAAAAACGTGATTTTCGTAAAAGGGCCGAGACAAAATAGCATATTACGTTAAAAGATCGCGAAAAATAGCGAATTTCGTCAAAAAATCGCGGAAAAAAGCCGAATTTTGTCAAAGGATCGCGAAAAAAGCGCAAATTTCATCAAAATATCGCGGAAAAAAGTCGATTTTCGTCAAAGGATCGCGAAAAATAGCGTATTTCGTCAAAGGATCCCCCCAAAATAGCGAAAGTCGTCGGAAAATAGCGTAAAAAACCGGATTTTCGTCAAAGAATCGCGAAAAAAGCACAAATTTCATCAAAATATCGCGAAAAAAACCGCTATTTCCGTAAAAGGGCTAAGACAAAACAGTGTATTTCGTCAAAAGATTGCGAAAAAATAGCAAATTTCGTCAAAAAGTCGCGGAATAAAGCCGAATTTTGTCAAAGTATCGCGAAAAAAACACGATTTTCGTGACAGGCTCGCGAAAAAATAGCGAATTTCGACAAAAGGATCGCGGAGAAAACGCGAATTTCGTCAAAGTAACGCGGAAAAAACGTGAATTTAGTCAAAGCACCAAAAAAGATGTGCAAACTAAACTTATAGGTAGAAAATTCATGAAATGGATTTAATTTTTTTCATGAGATTCTTAAAAATACAGAATGATTTCAGTGTACTTTGGTAATGTATTCAGCAGGTGGACCAGTGAAAAATCCCCCCCCCCCCCCTTCTTCTTACTGCATTGAAATGTCTCCCACCTTCAGAACATTTAGGATTTGATGTTTATTAATGATTTAGATGTAAATTTCCCTTCCAAGGAAAATATATGATTCCAACACAGATCTATGCTGACAAATAATTCAATGGGAAGTATAATGAAAGCACCTATTCATTCAACAAAAAGTACACCTTTACTTAACATAAGTATTCTTTTTTTCAGCAAAAATATCTTTTCCAATAAACCTGTCTTGCCCATTTTTAAAAGAAATGCAGACATTAGTGATACTTGTTAGTTGAGCTTGGTATCTTCTACTCTCAAATAAACATTATTTTACAATTAAAATTGTATCTTGCATTTTTACTTTTAAAAAAGTAAAGAAAATTTCTCTTAATATTTTTTTAAAATATCTTATTTGAGTGCAAATAATACTGGTTTTAATTCATTATTTAATTATTATTAAAACAATAATTAATGCATTTAATTTACCTTTTCCAAATAAACAAGTTCCATTTTCCTTTAAAATATAAATTATTATTGATGGGGACCCGCTTTTGTAAAAAAGGGACCCAGATTTTTGGAAATCCTGGGTCCCGGGGACCCAGGTTTTTTCAAGTACAGCGGCATCACTGACTAAATGAAAAGGTCAAATGCCGAATAGGGATCGAATGTATTCGTTACAATCCCTTGTTATCAATAACACATTCATCAGAATTTTATTTACTCTTTAAATTGCTGTATTGCACATGAATTGTAAGAGAAAATTATAGAGTAGAATTAATGTTAGACTGGCAATGAAATCGTATCAAATTATTTTTTTTGTCTTTTGATCATATTTAGACAATGAACCTTTGGGAAATATCTAGAGGGTTGATCTTCAAATTATTTTGATGTATAATAAAAATAGTTGGATCTGCTATCTTTAGTAAATAGTGTACATGCATTTCAAATCCTCCTTCACAAAAATTTAAAACTCGTATTACCAGCTTTGATAGTATTTTGATGGTTGTCTCGTCTCCTTTAGTTGCGTTCGTTGCATGGTTAACCTTGAGAATGTTAATTCTGTAACATCACCAATTTATATCTCGTATTACTTGTGCGAAAAGCTTTTTAAAATGAGATAAATGTGAAAAAAATCACGCGAATTATTAAAGCGCTTTAATACTTGCTATTTTCAACCTTATCTACACTAATACTTAAATAAATGTAATTTTTAAAAATGCATTGTGAAAATAAAAACCGTCTGATTTTATTTTTTTTTTTTATATCTATAAAATTTTACACCGTATAATACATTTTAAAATAACTTTTTTTAAAAGCCTGCTTAAAGAACAACTTATTAAAAAAAAACAAAAAAAAAAAAATTGAACTTCCAAGTTTTGTCTCTTTATTCCTTTTTACATTATTGTAAAATATTTATCTGTCCACTGACCATTATGATGTAAAAATTTTTAAATGGTCTTTGTTCATGCGTTGGCAAATAAATGTGTTTTCAAAATTTGTAATAAAATGTTAGTAAGCTTCACATAGTCTAGAATTTATCTTTTTATTAAAAATGAGAGTGGCAGGTACCATTTATATTCTTTCATTAAAATCAACATAAAATATATATCTTAGATTCCAGTTTAAATCCAGCTAAGTCGTTTGTATAAGTTTATGAATTATCAGCGGTTCATAAAAGCGATATTAAAGTAGCGATAAATTTATTGTAACACTAAAAAGATTAAGGATAAACTTTGGATAAAAGTCTGTGAATTTCTGCTGTCAAAACTCTTACTGTCAAAGCATTTTGATGTTTTTCAGAAATAGATTTTCCTGAGTAGCTGATGTTGAATTCGTCTTATTTTGATGCCTAGTTGCTAGAGATCGAAAGCATGTAACATTTGTTTCCCAGCAATCTTCCATATTTAAAGCAAAATACATTAGTAATAAACTATAATTTAAAAACGTAGCTCAATCGAAGTTAATTTGTACAATGTATAGTTATTTTCTCTCGGGGGGGGGGGGGGGGAGAGGGGGGATTTGATCCTTATAGTTATAGGAAGCACTTCTAACAGAAGCATTAAAAAAAAAAAAAACTACAAAATATTTATATTTACAGGGAAAGAAGGATTTTGAAATATCTTGTAATTTTATTTAAAAAACTATTTTTTTTTTTTTTTTTTTTTTCATATCGTACTAACAAAATTGATTATCTGATAAAATAATGTTCCTTTATAAAAATCATTTAATGTGTCAAAATGATATTGTGAAATACTTAAATACAAAGATTTTTAAAAGGATAGCGCGTTCTCTTAAATTAATGAACAAATTACCATATCACTAAGAGCTTAGATTTTTTAAATACAGTAGAGTGCCGATTATCCGAACACGTCGGGACGGACCCTAGTTCGGATAAGCAAAAGTTCGGATAAATGGGCAGACAATTTAACGGATGTTTCTGACTAAAATCTTTACACTTTATCCACGCTTTAGACTGACAGCACTAGTTAATGCTGGCATGTTTAAAAATTGATTTTTGTCTTTTTAATTTTTTTTTTTTTGTTGTTGTTTACTTTTTATTTTAATTTTCTGAACTCCAGAGATTATAATTTAATCAAAAGAGCTTTCGATTGTTGCTTGTTTCAAAGAAGACATTCAATGCTGCCATATCTCGAATTCTTCTTAAATACGTTAGTTGTAAAGGTCAAAATTAGCACTAGCCACCGGCCACAGGGCCAGTAAATGAGAAAAAGTGGCTAGTGCAAAATTGTCTATCAGCGGCCACCTTCCGGCCACTTTTTTACAAGGAGAGAATAAAATTTTCTTGCATTTCATCAAGAATTCTACTTTTTTTTATTCTAATATATTTATATTAACATATTTATTTGGGCTATTTAGTTTTAGATTAATACTTATAGAAACTTTACTGTATAGTATTTTTAAATAAAAAAGTGGCCACTAGTTTAAAGAAAGTGGCCACTAAAAAAACTAGTCTTACCGGCCAGTGGCCGCTAATGAAATTTCCCAGTTTTGACCTATAGTTAGTTGAATAGGAACAGCATTCTTCTGCCGTTCGAGCCCAATTCATAGCTGTTTCCAAACATTCAAAGACTTCGTTATGTGGTGGACCTTGATCATTTTCAGATCATTCGTTTTCAATTTTTTTTTCTTCTTGAATATCATCCACAATCTCATCATCATTTGAAATCTTATATCCAGGTCTAATAGGGTGTTTGGATAATTGGAAGTTCGTTTAAAAAATTTTTTGGGAGAAATAGGCTGTTCGGATAAATGGAAGTTCGGTTAAAAAATATTTTTTGAGAGAAATTGGCTGTTCGGATAATTGGAAGTTCAGTTAATTGGAGTTCGGATAATCGGCGCTCTACAGTATACCTATATTAATAAAGATGTTTGAATTCTGCCCATGGAATATAAGTATTCTATCAGCAGATGAGTCTGATTTACGTCGCAACTTTTTATTTGGCTTCCAGACTTTCACAGCTTTATGGATTAGTGGTTTTATACCTTTGCGCATTGGACAGTTCTTTGCATGACTTCTGGTCAAGGTTGGACAAAAGCCTTGTTTAATCCTCTTTTCTTTTCTTCCCCCCCCCCCCCCCCTCATGCTAATTTTGGAAACTTGTTTTAAGTGGATGGGTAATCCTTTTGATTTTATTCTTTCTTCTTTTTTTTTCTTTCAATTGTTTAGTCTGCATGCAGAAAAAAATATATTCTGTTTCTTCTGTAGTTTTAGCTTGAAGTATAAAATACATTATAATTTCATAAGAAACATCTATATTCGACTGTCTATTAAGATTTGTTTAGTGTAAAAGATTGGGTGTCTATCCATCTGGATAACCTGGGAAAGTCATGGAAATTTATCATTTCTGAGGAAAAGTCCGGCAAATTTGAAATGTCTTAGAAAAAGTCAGAGAATTCCGAAAAAAATTCAATTTTCTGGTTATAAAGCTGAAGATTTGAAATTACAGTGCTAGAAAAATCTAACTTTCCTCTTCGTAAGTCCTGTAAGGAGTATTTCAACCTCTCATGCAATTCCTTTTTTCTACACTCTTTCAGTCCTTCCTTATAACTCAGAAATTTTCAGTACCACCTTCACTCTCACTGAACCTTTGTACAGTTTTGTAAGATTACTTAGGTAGGTGATTCAGTTTTCTTATTTATCTTTGTTTGAAAAAAATTGTTAGTTTAATTAGTAATTAAATATTTATAATTCTTAAATTTGGGTAGTTACAGAGCAGCTATATTACTTACAAAGAAACGGTGTTTTTTGTATTAATATATTTCGAAGCATTTTGTCACTGATACGATAAAGAATTTCATCCTGAATGGACAAGATGGATGGAACCTGGTGCTAAAAGTGTATCTGAAAAATGTTTAGCATGTTAAAAAAGATTCTCATTAAAAAATGTAGAAGCGTCAAGCAATTATTATATAACTTTTAAGATTTGTTGTATGTAACCTCACAAAATATCGGAACCTGAAAATTTTTATTATTGTTTCAGAAAACCTTAGAAATTTGTAGTCTTGAGCAGTGCTAGCTAGACAAAATGATACAAAACATAAATATTTTGTAGCTTTTAACATTTCTTCGTATAACTCATCAAAAGTTCGTTATTTGGAAATTTTATGTTATCGGTATGGAAAAATCAGGGGAATTTGTGGCTGAGTTGGAATAAGTTGTTTGGATTGTGTTGTCTGTATGTGCACTGTAACGGGCCCGGCAAGGCCGCTACCTAGAAGTTTAATCATGACTCAGATTTTAAGTTAAAACATCTTTATTTGAATAAAGGGGACAGGGGCGTGGTAATCACTTGGCAGATTTACTCTAAATTATACGGCGATTAACAAAGATCAATTACTAATTCAATCTTCGCAGAAAATAACTAGCAGATTATTAAACATTAAAGTTCGACTTACATAGATCATCGATAGTCCAAATCATTGGCAATTTTCAAAGCGAACGTACTGCTTTAGCTGCAAGTCAAGAGTTACTCAAAATCTTGAATGCAATGTAATTTTACGAAACTTAACAACCCGTGGTTGTCGACAATCTTATAAAGTATCTTACCAATCGGCAACTGCTTACTCAGCAAGATTTGAATTCGTTTAACCAACACCGCTAATACATTACGACGATAATATTGCAAGCAAGTGCTTATCTTAATTGAAAGATGATAGAATGTGAATATGTTAGAATGTTAAATGTGTTAAAACATGAACTTGCACATTACGAAAAATAAATAAATAAAAGTAATAAAATAAACAGGTAAAAAAAAAAAAACTTTTTAAAAGATTAAAATTGCAAGAAAGTATCTTCCTGAAATGAATATATATTTTATAACACATGAAGCATATAAAATATTGCTTAGTAGATAAGAAAAAGTTAAATTCCTACTTTTCTCATTATTTAGTTGTTAATTAGCAAAAACAAAAAATATATAAAGCTCAGGTGTTTAGGAATTATATATTTTACTTTTATTAAAAGGCATGAAAAGAGGGTGTATTTAATAGAAATTTATTTTTCTCTTTTAAAAATTAATACAAAATTCTCAATAAATATAATTAAATGTAAATAAACTTACCAAAGCAAACAATTTTATTTAAACAGCAACTGTTCTGATTTAGAAATAATCGTAATAAATTGCATAAACTTGATTTTATTTTAAAAATATGTTAGAAAAAAAATTTAACTTATACATAAAAGAATATATATATATAAACAGGCTTTAATGAAATCTTTTAAAAAGATTTAAATGCAAGAAAGTGTCCCCTTCACGGAATGAATATGTATTTATAACACATAAAAAGCAAATAAAATATTACTTAATAGAAAAGAAAAAAATAGATACATATTTTTCTTATTATTCAATTGTTAATTAAAAAATAATAATATAATTCTTAAATATCTGACCTTGATTGTCAGTAATAATAAAACTCATATACTTAATAATTACAATTTTTCTTTTATAAAAACATGTAAATAGAGAGGGAAATCTTTTGAATGTTTATATATTTTATTTTACATACGCTGTGCATTCAATTCACGACTGAATTAAGTTTTGGAACGAACCCGAAATGCATGATGACGAACGCAAAAAATACGGAGGTCGCCCGGACTTGACCGAGGTTGGTGACGTCACCCTCAGTGCGCCCGGGCTTTGAAATAGCGTTGGTGTTGGCTTAACACGTATCAAAAACTCCGCTTCCATTCTTCGACGTAGGCCTTGTTTACCGGAGATGCAGGACTCGTCCAAAATCCGACAATGCAGACTTTTGCTTCTATATTTATACCCAGCAGATTGATTGACTATGCCTAATTTGCACAGACTTACAGCAAAAACCAGAAACCGTAGATCCCGTGAACTCCAAACACACTACGGGAAATTAGAGTTAAATAAAGTACAGATGTCGCTGTTACGCACACAGGTTAAATGTTGACATCACGTTCACATTCAAAACACTAGAGCCTCTTTACAACAGAGTTGCTCCATGATAGCTCATCCGAAATTTTGAATTTATGGAAAAATTCCGCGATTTTACCGCTTTTTATTATTTTTATAAAATTCTCTTTTTTCAGCCTTTTTTTATTGTTTTGCCGGGTTTTTTTTCCTCTAGAAATTTTCTAACAACTGTCACACGTTTAAATGGAAATCCAGAAACTGATACTAACTCCGCCGACTTTGGCAAGATACTCCTGATATTCAACTGAACCCCTTTCAAACATATTTTCTTCCAATTATTTATTATTCTTAAAAAAAATTTAACATCTCCCTGAATTTGTCGCCGAAAATCATATCATGATTCAGTCAATCCTTTAATTAATATTTAATTCTTCATCCACTGCATAGCTTTCATGTTATACTTTGTAAAATCTTACAAGGAGAAAGCCAACCTTGTTAATATTTTGATTATTTTAATATATGTTGTAGGGTAGAGACCCCTTAGTGTCAGGTTCAACGGATTTTATCCAACGCTCCCTAGTTCTTGAGAAACCGGGGGGGGGGGGTCTAATAATAGTACACAACTTAAATACTTACATTGCAACCGCAATGATAGGTTGGTCGTAGCTCAGTTGATACGGCGTTCGCTGGCTGATATGCAGGCCCGGGTTCGGTACCCGAACGCGCTACATTTGTTTTTCTCATTTTTTGTTTTATAAATATTCTTGTAATTATAATTTAATAATTTCAATTACAAATTTCAATATCATACATTAATTATAATGTTAAGAAACTTAAATTTCTTTTTTTTTATTTTAAAACTATTATTTCTCATCCTTTAAAGAAGTTTAAAAAGAAATTGGATCTATTATTGAATGATAAAAATTCCAAAATCGTGACAAAATCTGTTGTGGTGCCATCTAGTTATGATAAAATAAACGAATATTTAAATAAAATAAAAATAAAAGCAGAAAGAATATAAACGGGAAAGCAAAATAATTGAAAGCGCAACCATACGTATTACAAATTTAAAAATCTTTAATATGCAAAAAATCGGTTGTAATTAATTTCTGATGCATAATTTTTAATATAATTATGCTTGTTACTTTAAAAATAGAATAATAGTATTATCGCATTGACTTCCTTTGTTAAAGCAATGCGTAAATGATGTTTCTTTAAAATCACGAATTGACACAATTGCTCAATATCATTGCATAGATAAAGAATATATGAAATACATTTTAAAAGTGATTTTTAAAAAATTAACAGTTTTATGATGTTTTATACAACTATTTAGTTAAAAGTAAAAAATTAAATAGGTTAAAATTATAATTGATATACAATATTATAAATTTTAATTGACAATGAGATTATTAATTATACTTACAAGTATATTTATAAAACAAAAAATGAGAAAAACAAACGTAGAGTACTCAGGTATCGAACCCGGGCCCGCAGATCAGCCGTCAAACGCCATGCCAACTAAGCTACGACCAACCTATCGTTGCGGTTGCAAAGTAAGTATTTAAGTTGTGTACTATTATTACACCCCTCCCCCCCCCCCCCCGGTTTCTCAAGAACTAAGGAGCGTTGGATAAAATCCGTTGAACCTGGCACTAACGGGTTTATACCCTACAACATATATTAAAATAATCAAAATCTGTGATTAACAAGGTTGGCCCACTCCTTGTTAAATAAATCTTGAATAATAAATTCCAAAAATAAAGCAGTACGATATTTGGGCTATATCAATTCTATTTAAAAAATTTATAGTGATTTCTAATTTTTATTGCAATGTGAAATGCGTTGTAAAATTGATGACTAAACCTTTTGCTTTGTTCTTTATTGATCAGGTTAGATCGAGCACAAAAGATTCCAGTGTGATGTAGAATAAATTTGCATTGTTTTTTTTGTGAAGCTGAATTTATTAAAACATTTTAATTTCAATATTATATCCTTCTTTTTATTTGTGTAGTGTAATCCTCTTATAAATTGAAATACGATAGTAGGGGTCGATCCAGGCAATATTTATGGCCCCTTTCTCAAAATTCCATTCCATTAAAACATACTCTTAATTTTTTTTCTTCTTTTCATTTTGTTAAGTTTTAAAATGCATAATTTATAAACAAAACAAGTTCACCAGAATGAAAAACTTCAGCAGAAGGTCTTAAAGAAGCTATTATTAATAAACGTTTGGTTCGAATTTGAGTAACTGGATTTCAACTTTCATTACAAAATGTTATTTTCCACAAAAATAATAAGTTTCACAAAAGTAACTTTTATTTTTCACAATATGTGCCCCAAGCAAAAAACCCTGCATCGAACTTTGGATAGAAATCTTGCTTTCTTTTTAGCACCGTGTTTGGGAATTTTGGAGGGGGGAATGTAGAATCCTGTTGGAAGTGTGCAAAAGTTTTCATTTAAAATTTGCACTTTTTTAAGCATTAACTTTTTTCGCATTGACAATAAATTCCTCTGATTATTATTCAGGCCTTTTTATTTTAGACATTAAAATTTATTTAAAATGCCACAATTTGAAGGTATATATATGGTTGATTTGACAAGGAAAAAAAAAAAAAACTTGATTTCATTGTATTATTATTTTTTTTAGTAGTAGTAGTATGTACCTATTATTGCTCTGATGCATCTGAAGTATGTTTTGTTTTTTATTTCATTTATTCGCAAAAGTTCAGTTTAAGTAATTCTAAATTTAGTAATAAGATTTTAAATAAATTCTAAATATGAAAGACTCGAAATTAATAAAATATCGAGGCTCTTAACTGAAATAAGGTGCTTTATCCTGTGACAACCATGCATTATTATTATTATTATTTCTAAGATAAAAATATGTCACTTTTGAATCTGTCAAATATTTGAAAGACATTTATCTATTTAGATAAATGTAGTTAACAAAATATTATCGGACAAATTTTTATTTATAAATATGGAAATGGACTCTGTATCTTAGATTAAGCACCATTCTATTTTTTAATGTACTGACGAGGGTTTTGAGGGGGGGGGGGGGGCACATCCTACTCCTAATCTTTGCTGCAGATCATCGTATAAAAACGTAATTGATGCCAGTCGATTAGTAGGTAATCATGGCTGCTAATTAAAGCTGTACTTAAATTTTGAATAGGAACTTGTCTACATATAGATATTTTATTAAACTTGAAAAAAAAAAATCCATACTAACACCTGATTTTGGCATATACAGTTGGCTTTCTGTTTAACGACTTTCAAGAAACCCCGAAAAATCGTCCTTAAATAGAGATCGTCCTTAAACAGAATTTGTGGAAAAATAATATTTGAAAAACATTTCCCTTCACACTTTATAGGCTTAGGACTGTCAATATATTTCTCAATATATTGGTGTGTTTAGAAATGTCTTATATATTTATTTAAATTTATTTTCGTTTTCTTTCTTTCCTTTTTTTAATGATACAGATATAATACTACATATTTTTGTTGCACAAATACAAATTGCATTAATTATACTGCATACAAGAACATCATAAAATGTTACTTACAGTACAATAAAAATATTTATAATACATTTAATTAAACAAATTAAGTTTTTAAAAAATCAAAAAGTGTAGATTTTTTCAATGGTGGTCTAGTTTTTAGTACCCTTCTTCAAGTTTCTCAAGAAGGTTGAATGAGTCATCTTCCATATTTGTTGAAACAATGTACTGGCGAAGAATATCCAGGGCAGAATTCGCATCTGAGTAAGAAGGATGTGGTGCCTCGTTTTCTGTATCATCAGCTTCATCACCATCTTCTGCATCTGTTGTTGCATTTTCATTTGCGATGTCTTCATAAATTTGATCTAAATTTATGAAGTCGGTTGTTAAAAAACGTCTTCGTCAAAATAGAAAAAGTGTTTTAGGGGTGGAGGGAGAAAACGAATACAATTACACCCTTCTCCGACAATTACACCCTTCTCCTTTATCTGTACTCATCTGAATTGCGAGAACCATTGTTTTTCTATCAGAGTAAGTTCATTCGTTTGACACGTTTAAAGGATTGAGAAAAAAAAACTACGTGAAAATCGTCGTTAGATAGGAACAATATCGTCTTTAAATAGAGATTTTTCTACTTAAAGGAGCCCGGACCGCAAAATATCGTCCTTAAATAGAGATCGTCGTTAAGTAGAGCGACGTTAAAGAGAGAGACAACTGTATTTGGGTTCTTAGGTAAATTTTATATTTGGATATGGATATCAAACGGAAAGTGATTCGGTCAAGCAGTTTAGAAATTATACTACAGTTTTAAAGTTTGGAACTCCGATTTCTAGAAGCTTCAAAATAGAAATCCAAAATTGATACTCATTCCGCCTAGTAGATTTCGAGTTATGCTTATTGCAACCTGTCTTATACGATTAAAAAGGAATTTAACATCAAGAATTTCAAACTTTAAATATGCACAAATCTTCAACTACTTGATTGAATGATTTCCCGTTTGGTATTCGAAAGTAAAACTTACCGAAGCATCCAACTATGATGTTAAACAAAATTTAAGTATAAGTATTAATTAGCAAAGGTTATTCATTACTAACTAGTTAGTACAAATCCCATTTTTATTCCAAGATTTACGCCAGTGTTAGTAAAAGCTAGTGCCGCCTTTTTTGTCTTAATAACTGCACATGCGCAATAAAAGCTCTAAATAATGTACATCTGGTGACCACCCAATTTGTCCGCAATTCAGAGGTAAAAATATGCAAGTAATATTTGTTTCGGGAATTGAAAAAGTGTTCTCTAAATAAGCGTGGCTGTTATTCGAGAATATCCGTTTATGGAAGCTTTAGTGTATTTCTTATATGTTTGTTTTTTCCTGTCTCTTGTATATTTATTTAATCATTTATTTCAACTGCGCATTATCTTACGTGTACCTGGGATTTCTTATCCTTTGTTTTATCTCCCGAAAGATGTTTTATGCCCTACGCAATTGGATACGATCTTTGAATGTAGAAAGATTTGTAAAACAATATTTGAATGCAGATCATTTTATTTACTACATACAGCAGCATTTTTAAGTTGTATCCATGAAAAAATGTCATGGTTTTTATAAGGTAATGAGGGAAAAAAAATATTTTTTAAAGATAGTAATAATGAAAACTAAGAATTTATCAGAATCAAATTTTTAGTTTTACAGATCTAAAGACAGACTTCGAGATCCGTAATACTTTATACATCGATTTTAACTAATCATCTGTACCATTATGTTAAAATTCATGTATCATCTGAGTGAAAAATTCTGTACTTTATTAATTTAAAAGGTAATAGTATTAAGCCGAAGAGAACTAGGTAAAAGCCTAGATTACTTTCATGGATATCTATAAAGCCTAATGCCTATATATAAAGCCTTTCCAATTCATCTTAAAAGTTTTTCTAAATAGTCCAATTTATGCTTGGAATTTTCGTATTTCCTGCGTGTCTGTAGATTTCCATTGTTCTACTAAAAAAAAAATTTTTTTTATTCCACTTGCTGTACCTACTTAGCCTGTCTGATTATATCCGAGTCATAAAAGTTAGTCTCGTACCGTACCTGTTCATTTTCCGACCTTGTCTCCTTTGAAATCACAAGCAAATGAACCCAACCTTTTCCATGGCGTGCAGCGAACAGCTGTTCTTTCTTGTAAAGGGCATCTGCTGTTCTTGAATGGTGCTGGGAGAAAGTGCCTTATCGTGAAAGACGTAGATATTGTCCTCCTTTTTTTTATGAAAACGTAGAAGTGACTACATGGGTGGCTTTTTCAAGAGCCGCTTTCGTTGTGTTTTATTTTTTCTGCTGTCTCTTTGAATTTCGGATTACGACCTTACTTGCTCAAGTTAGTATCGCTTCCCATATCTGGCCCTGTCAGATTCGATTTTATTTTGTAGTACACTTTGTTTTATGCACATGTCAAGCATGCAAACAAATACGCGAGATTTTTAGAATGGAGTGTCACCCTTATTCTCCTGAAGTGTTCATGAGTATTTAGGCAACGCAGCTTTTAATCTAAGAAAATGAACAATGGGGTAATTTCGTAGCATGAATGCGACAAGTACTTTGTTCGTATATGACAATGTAACAATACAATACACCGTAATAAAGAAGCACGAATAACATATATATTATAGTATACAGCTGTTTTAGGATTTCTAAAACCCCTTCATCAGTACATTTAAGAGAAAGTAAAAACATCTGAATAAAAATGTTTAAAAGGGCAAAAACGTGCAAAGAGAAACCCATGGTCGAGGACAAACTCATCTAAGTGCTTTTATACTAACTTTCTTCGTTTTCATTCATTAAGCGTATTTATATGCAAGGAGTTTTCCAGAAAATCTGAGAGTGAAATCACAATAGTTAAAGAAGTATGTATAAGTACAACAAACGATGCCTTGTACTTTTTCAAAATATCCTTTCCTCAGATGATATCTAGTTTTTCGGACTTCATTTAAAAGGAAGTGGTGAATGTATTTCATTCCACGAAGATATTCCTTCACGGGGACATCAGATACTAAAATCCGTCGACTCGCCAAAACATCTGTATTTTATACCGAACGCCGCGCCGTTACTTGTCGTCTTTCTTGCAGTCGTTCTCCTTCCCTCAACACCTACCTGAACGGTAGTAGGCTCGAATATGGAAGATAACCACCGAAATAAGTTAAAAGCTAAATTCAATAAGTTTAAGACCTCCGACCAGCCAGTTTAAACGGTAGTTTAAACAAGATTATTCCCCAACTTCGAAAACACAGACTGGCGAAGGAACCATTGTATATTATATGAGAGAAGATATTTCAACGCACTAAGTAATTTTGCTGTACTACCTATACTTATTTTTATTTATTATTTATGATTTTACTTCAGTTTTTAAGGAAAGTGCCTGATAAATTCAACTTTGAATCTCTCTTATCCAAACTTCTGCGATAAAAATTTATCTTTTACATCCTGCTTGCTTTCTCTGTTTACTTTCGTTATACCATTCTCTTATTCAACTTTTTTAGTTTTTTTTTTTTTTTTTTTTTTGCTGTGTATTATTTAAAAAAAGTACTCTCTCTCTTTTTTTTTTTTACATAAAAAAAAGGCAGAAGCTACACAGCCGTAGAGATATTTAACAGACATTTTTAACAAGCATTCCGCTCCTCTCGCTCCCTAGAATGAATTATGCTTCTATTTTATTATTCATTGTATCATCAAAACTATTTTCAAAATCTGAAAATTCTTTTAAAACGCTAAAATAACAAATTGAAGTCGTTATTGCAAATATTTTATCGTAAAAAAGGGTTTGTTATGCGAATAATTTTCTCTGGAGTACTTTTGATTGTTGCCACCTAGTAAGATGAACAAAAAAATCTCATCACTTCTCTCGTGAGTGCAGTTCAAGGAGTGATGTGATATTCGTCTGTTCTTCAAAGGGACAAGTGTAGTCAACTGCACTGAGTCAGACCAGGCAGAAACCAAATGCTCAAGTGGAAGTAATAGAGAAAGGAGATATCTTTCGAGGTACTTGTCGCAGAAAGGCGGAAGCAGAATTTGTGGGTCCCCCCCCCTCCCCCCCCCATAGACTGCTATGCTAAACGAAAATAAAGAATCGACTATTCTACTATTCTATAAAGTCTTAATTTTTTTTCTTTATTTAAATATTTTAATAGGAAATCTTGTTTAAAGCTTAAAAAATACAGCAAGTATGTTTTGCTTTTTTTCAAGCAAAATTTTAATATATAAAAGACCTAAAGTTTTTTTTGGGGGGGGGAGAGTTCTATACATTTAAATCTTTTTGGGGATTTTTTTTTCCCCAACATGATAATTCTTCCTTATCCTACATCAACGTATTTTGCTAATTTTATTATCTAGAACTGTTAAGAAAGAAAAGTAATTGCAGGATGAGTTGCTGAGATTTCAATGATAGTTGCTAAAAATATATCCTTCTATATATATAAAAAAGTTTTGATTTGGAAATGAACCAATGAAAATCTGCGTAGATATTCCCGGCAGATCGGCATCCAATTTGAATGCTTAAGCATGGCCTTTCTTCGTTAATATTAAAAAAACCCTTGCATACAAAAATATGAAAATCGGTAGTATCAGAGAGAAATGTTAGATAAACATGCTGATGCAGACAGTTTTCAAATCGAATAATTTTTTTAAGAGATAATTAATGCCAAAGTTGGACAAAATCGTTCCATTAAAGTTTTATAGGAGCAAAAATGTACAGAGGAATTTAATCATTTTATGCGTCAGAATTTCCCGGTGTGCAGACTGGATTTAGTTTTTTAATTTGAATCATTTTTTGAGGTTTCAATTCAATTTTAAATTCAAATTTTCAGCATTTCGAGACATACTTTTTTACTTATTTTAGAAAATTGTACTAATTTAACCTGTTGCCAACTGTATAAACAGCGCAAACAATGTTTGCTTCAAATTAAAAATTTATTTTACACGTGACTATTATAAACAGAAAATATAAAAAGCAGGAACTCATTGAAAATTACATCATAAAAACTATATTTACACGTGAATTTTATAAAGAGAAAGAATATTGTAAAATAATAAATTCATTAACATGCGTTAGAAGTCTTATATAGGAGAATTTACGTCACATTACACTTATTACGTAAAATAAACAAAAGATAATATTGCAAAACTGTTTAAATTAAAAAATTGCGCGAGACATTTATTTGATATTTTAAGATGATCATACTATTTCATTTCTAACAAAAGTATTTTTACGTGAATATTAAAAAGAGAAAGAAAAGTTTGATGAAAATTACGTCAGATTACAATTGTCAGATTCAAATTATAATTCAATCTTCCGAAATCTTTTTAAAGCCGATCAAATTAGCGTGCTGTTAAGAGTCTGCGGTGTCTGATCGGGGGTTGACGAGCGTAGCTCGTAGGGGCAGAGCCCCCTAGTATATATATATGTATATTGATGGCATTTTTGACGAACGCCTTGCTGGAGGTACACGAAGGTGTCCTTTAATTTAAAGGAAAAATATTCATTAATATTTTTACGAGTTTCTTAATACAAATGGACCTCGTTATCCCGACACCCGATTTTCACGTCAGTTTTTCAAAGTCCCGATTTTCTGTATATGATTTTAATGTAAATAAACTCCGGATTTTACGTCGTTGTATAATTTACAACTCCGGATATCCTGACGATTTAGAAAATTGTCCATTTTTCATAATGCATCTTATAAGCACGTAAATTAAGCGGTAAGAAATGTCTTTAGCCAAACTTTTCACAAAAGTGTCTAAAACACTCATTGAGATAAATGAGAAGTTTTACTTCAATCCTTTATCTGAATAAATAAACCAAACTCTATGAACGACCATGCTCCAGATAGACGTATCAGTCTACATGCGGTCTTTTTGTTCTGGTCAAGCGGCGGCGTTTTTCATCCGACTAAAACCGAAGCATTGCATTGCAGTGAAACGATCAGAAATTATCTAACATCCATTTCTGAAAAAACGAATATTGATTACAATTCATTGTATAATATTGAAAAAAGAATTGTAGGAAGCACATCTAGGGATAAGCAAACCTTAGTTCATCAATATTTCATGTAACAATAAAAAAACAAGTCATCATAAATCTGATTTTTATTCTTTTCAATTTTGTTTTTGTGTTTATTTTGTTTAATAATAATGTTTTATTGCTTAAAACTGCAAGAATAGTTATGAATTTCAAATATTTTTAAATTAATTTAAAATACAGCTTTTTATAAACATTTTCCCCAACTCCGGTTACCGCGACACCCCGCTTATGACGACACTTTGTTCTGGTCCTTAGAGTGTCGGGATAACGAGGTTCGACTGTATTACCCTCAAAATAATGTGCTCACTGTTTTGATATAGGGCTTTCAAGAATGCTAAATACAATAGTGTACTGGCGCTAACATCATAGCCTAAAATAGATTTTATTTAATACATAAAAGCAGACTAAAATTCAATTATGCTTTTGAAGACTTGAAAACTAAAATATCAACATCATTAAATTCAAAATGTATCATTTCAGGGTTTACAGAAAAAAATAAAAATAAAAATATATAAATAAAATAAATATATATATATATATCCAAAAACCAAACCAAAAATTCGAAACTACGGAACAGGGTTTATTATATATATATATAAAATAAACCCTGTGAATCCGCTGATGTATTTTCTGGGATGAATAATTTTCCCATGTCAGCAATTAACATTTTTAAAAAGCAGTGTCTCACAATGTTAGAAGGCGTGTCTTAGTTTGACTTCATTGCGACATCACAAAGTATGCGAATAGAAGTGATTCCCCTCATTTCCCACAGTAGCCGATCGTTTCGCCAGGTTTTCTCAGGTTTGTGGAATTTTTTTGGATTATCCCCTGAGATTCTTAAAACGAATATTTATTCCCTGATTTTCCATATAAAAGAAATGCAGTTGTTTTCTACAATCATGCAAATTCATGCTGCACTGTAAAAGTGTTCTTTTAATGAGCTTGAATTGAAACTTTGAAAATAGTCTGTTTGTTCAATATTGCTTACACTAAAGAAATAAATTTCAGTAACACAATTTCCGAACGAAAAAAAAAAATGTTTGGTTTTGCGGGGGGGGGGGGGGGGGAATTTTTGAAAAAGATTTAGATTCAAAAAGTACAATTTTAGTTCGTTACTAAAAGAAATGAAATAGTTAAGGAATGGTAATATTTTTCACTGCAGTTTACAAAATTTTTAAGTATGCGATAATTTTTTTAGTCATTGAATTAAAGCAAATCACACTTGATTAAAATAAAAGCTTAAAAACGTTATAGAATTATAGAAAAATCAAAGTGATCGAAGAAATGCACAATCCTTCTTTGGGCTACTTATTAAAAGAAATTAAATAGCTAGGAAATGGTAATATTTTTCACTGCAGTTTACAAAATTTTTATGTATGCAATAATTTTTTTAGTCATTCAAAATTAACGCAAAACACCCTTGATAAAATAAAAGCTTTCTAAAATTATAGAAAAACCAAAGTGATCGAAGAAATGCACAATTCTTCTGTGAGCAACGTACGCACAACCACTCACTGCAAAAGCAGACAATTAGAAAAAAAAAATAATAATAACATTTAATTTTTTTTTCTTGTCAGTCCTTCAAAACATTAAATAACGGGTAAAAAATTCCGATACCGTGATATTTTCGATCCGATATGTTTTAGACGGCTTTTAACTCCGTTTACGTCTGTCTGCCTGTTTGGATCAAATCTTGCAATCGATTTTTGACCCACTTCCGTCAATGACAAAGCAATATTCTCGTATTTTTAAGGCTGTACCTCATGAAAGGCAAGTTGCAAAAACAAAAACATTCTTTTACGTTTTTGATCGAATTCATATAGGCCCTGATTACCAAATAGGCACGTAAAGCACGTGCTTCCCTTAGAAAACTTTGAAGGGGACCAAAATTGTAAAAACAGGAGGCCCCAAATTTTACGTTGCATTAATGCCATTCCAAAATTCTAATTTTTTTTTTCAAATTATTAATTCATTTATATGTATACATATATTTTTAAAAGTATTTCATAAAAATATCTTTCATAACAAATAAATTTTTCATACAATAGATCAGTTTCAGCCCTGTGTCACAATTCCTCAGTTTGTTCAACCAATAAAGTCGTCAATTTATAAAGCAGTATTATCATCCAACCAATCAAAATCGAAATTATATTATAATACAATATTTGCAGTAATTGGAATTAGTGGTGTACCCCCGAAAGCAGAATACTACGAAATTTGCAACATACGTTGCAGAACAGAGGCCTGAGCTGTAGAACAATTCTGTTCAAATGTGGAAATAAAAATCTAAACAAAATCGGCAAAGTTACCGTGCTTTACTGAGAACGAAAGTTTAGCCATGTGCCGTTATTCTAAGTTATTATTGCTCCGCCACTTCTAGTGCAAGATGCTTTGAACCTTCAATATTTTAACACAATGCAGCACATTTTTTTTCAGACAAAATTCATGTTTTTTTCAGCGATCCTTTGAAGATATTTGCATTTTTTCAGCGATCCTTTGGCAAAATTTGTGTTTTTTTCTATGGTTCTTTGGCAGATTTCGCGTTTTTCTCTGCGATCTTTCAGCACATTTTGCATTTTTTCTGAGATTTTTTGGAGAATTTCGCTTTTTCTCCGCAAGCCTTGAATGAATTTCGCATTTTTTACATGAACCTTTAACAAAATTTGTGTTTTCTCAGTGATCCCTTGATAAAATTCACGTTTTCTCAGCGATCATTTGATGAAATTAGTTTTTTTCCTATCCAACAATTTTTGCAATTTTTCACAAATTTCATTTTCTTTTGGGGTGGGTGGGGAATTTTGCATTTTCTCCCATGATTTTTTGACGAAATTTGCATGCTTTGAGCCAAAAATTGATGAAAATTGCATTTTATCAGTAATCCTGTAACAAAATTTGCGTTTTCTCAGCAATCCTTTGACAAAATTTACGTTTTTTCAGCGATTTTTTGGCGAAATTTGAGATTTTCCCACGATTCTTTGCCAAATTTTGCTTTTTTTCGCAATCCTTTGGCGAATTTTGTGTGTTCTCTGTAGGGTGTCAATGATTTTAATCAGTTGATTTAAATCAGCGATTAAAATCATGATTTTAATCAACCGATTTTTTTTTAAAAAAATCACTGATTTAAATCAAAAATTTTCTAAATGTTTAAAATGTCAAAAAATATATTGAAATCTAACATAAACATAATTTGAAAGTTTCTACAGGTATTTTGACTTACGAATAAACAAAAAAAGAGCTTTAAATAATTGTTTCTAAGCTTAATTCATGAGTATTGTAAAAAATTAAAAACAGTTGAGTTTATAAAAAGCATTGTTTTTAAGTTTTTATCCAGATTAAAACAGTTTAATTTAAAAATGATATTTAAATCTAATATAATTTGCAATGTCATAAATTCTTTTAGGTAATCAATTTATGCATTATTTTATATAAAATTACACATAGCAAGTGTAATACATTTCTACAAGTAAAAGAATAAACAGTAATTAGTAGCAATCTCAAGTTAAAGAAGAATGAAAGAATGACATCTTTTCAAAGCTAAATTGTAAATGAATGCAAAAATAATTGGTATAAAAATGCTAAGCTCACCAAGAACTTCTTCGGTATAGGTTGAATAAATGTTTTTAACTTTGTAACTCACATAATACTAAATAAAAAATAATGATTAGGGATTGAAAAGGCAGCAAAATTTTTCTTAAAAAGAAAAAAAAAAAAATTGAATCATTGAAAGCTAATATTCCACACTGAAAGGTTACACTGCTATTACTTAAATATTTTGAGGATTTCAGATATAAGTGGCTAACTTTATCCTATATGAATGGGTTTAACTCATTTTCATAATTCTTTTGGTTATCATATGCATACATGTGTGTAAGTTTAGATTTTGGGGATTTACAGTAATTTTCCTAAATACAAATGTAAAACGAGCTGCAAATAATATTTGTTAGTTTTGTTATTTGTGTTACTAACTAATGAATTACTTATTTGCAGTTTTTATTAATCCTGTAATTACTTATACTATTTCTTGTAGGACTTTTTTAAATGGTGCCGCACCATGTCCCTTTTGAAATTGGCAAAATGCACCGTGCCTTAAAAAAATTAGTTGAAATTCACCTGTAGTTGTAGCCAGAGATTTCTTGTAAAAAACTTCCCCATTCAACAGTATTTCTAAATTCATGTGGCCAAGATCTGGCAAAAACATAGAACTTTATTTCTTTATAAAATACAGGATATTATTAAAATATGTTATTTAATTGTATTTTTCAATTTGTTATTCATAAAATTATTAAAAATTAAGGACACTTTATTCATCATACTAAAAATTATTCTTTATATATATATATATATATATATATATCATTACTAATATATTTCCTCATGAAATAGTGCCCTTTTTTGGAACTAGCATCCTGTCCCTTTTCCTTTCTAAAATGAATACTACATTATTATCATTTTAATAATTAAGGCTTAAAAATGTATAATATGTTCCTAATTAGAGAGTTAATTGTTTAATAATTATTAATTTGAAGTAGTGTTAACTATTTAATATAAAATGCAGTTAATAATTTTAATAAATGTTAAATATCACTAGTATTTATAAAGTTTTACATAATTATTACAATATTAATGAATATAACATTATTGTATGATACTACCTAATGAAACTACTAATTTGCAGTTTTTATAATTTCTGTAATTACTAACTAATAATTATAATTTTATTAATTAAAGTGTAAAAACATAGATTATGTTAGCAATTAGTGGTTTAATTGTTTTGGAAACCTAAAACTCTTGGTAGCTATTCCGTATTTGAATGCTGGGAAAAAAATCATAAAAATCTGATTTAAATAAAAAAAATCCGATTTTTTTTATTTTTTTAAACAAATCATGATTTTTTTTTACACCCTAGTTCTCTGTGGTCTTTTGATGAATTTTGTGGGTTTTTTTTCAGCGAGCTTCTGATGAAATTAGTGTTTTTCGCAGAAAATAGTAGTTTTAGGCAGTTTTCCATAGCATCATGGTTTTCAGTTTAAAATTGTAGCAACTACGATATTTTCATAGTAATTGACAGGTCTGCATTATATACATAATTAAGAAAATATTTTTTTTAAACATTCTAAAGATAAATTTATAATGTATGAATTTATCTTGCAGAATAATTTTAATCAAATAAATTTGTGTTGCAGAAGATCACAAAGTATTCTGCTTTGGGGGGTGTACCGAGTAGTACTTTGGCCGAGTACCGAATACCGAGTAGTTGTGTAATAAGAAAAAAAAAGCACTGATGTGCACATAATGTGAGGTTAGGTATACATACGTGTGTACATATATATAAATGTACCTGTATACATATATAATATATATAAATTAGCTAATTAAATTTGAAATTTATTTGTGCACCCTTTAAAGACAATTTTTGACAATTCAAAACAGTAGCATTAAAACAGTAGCAAAAAAAGGGGAATTGACACATAACAAGTAGTACAAGTACAATTATTAACCAATATAAAATTAAAACATTCTTCAACACTCCAATTTATTCCAATACCTGAAATCTGTCTATCAAAAAAAAAAAAAAAAAAAAAAAAAAAAATGTTTATTGGTTACTGTAACAATTCATTGAATAATGCAAAACATTTCATATTTATTTTTTAACTGTACCTTATTTTCTTTTGATTAAAAATAAAAAAGAGAAAAATAAAAAGAGAGGTACAAAAAGAGATTTAGGCTTTCGTAACAGAAGACCTATGTAAAACTGACACTCCATGTGCATGGTGTGTGTGTGTGTGGGGGGGGGGGGGGAGGACTTTTCCGATTATGTGCAACCTTGCAAAAAAATTCTTATGTGCACCATCAGCCACTGTTTATTCTGAACGTATATTTTCAGAGGCAGGCCAAATTTATAGTAGTAAAAGAAATGCCCTGTCTATTGATAATGTAGAACGTTGTTTGGTGTTTTTGCACCATAATTTGAAATATAATAAATTTAATTATTAATTTTTTTATTACATTTATTGTATTTTCAGTTTCTTTATCCAAAATAATAGTATTTTCTGTTTTCCTATATATTTAAAAAGAACATATTTTTATTTGTATAAATGTGAAACTAAATTGTAATCTGGAATTATTTTATGAGGGTTTTTGTTTTTAACTTTTTCTATATTTTGTAGACATATTGTTAAATATCGAGTAAATAGTTTTATGAATTATTGCATATATTATACATTGATATTCAACTAACTTTTTACAGATCAGTTTTAAATTCATATGCTTAAAAAAATGAAATTCTTACAACTACTCGGTATTGGCCGAGTACTCGGCCAAAATTTCGCCGAGTACCGAGTATTTACCGAGTACTCGGTACAGCTCTAATTGGAATAATGCATCGATAAGTTTCCGTGTATGTCGAATTTAGGAAACTGTTTTCGAAATAACACTGTGCTTCCCACATCTTCAGAGGTTAATCGGGCCCTGATACGGATTGAACGAACTCCTTTAGCTGAAATTTTGCACCCATGTTTAATGTCCATAACAAGGCGAGTTCATATATTTTCAGGGGCTTGCCTTATAAAGGGCAGGGTCAAAAACATCTCTTTTAAATTTGATTAAAATCGCTTATGTAACGAAGCGATTTTATACAAATTTTGCACACAACTTCATTGTCAATAACGATACATATTCAAGTATTTTCAGGACTATACCTCTTCAGGGGCATGCTCTAGAATTGAACCTTTTTTTTTTTTTAATTATATTAAACTTTGGATTAAAAGCATGTTGCTTAAATTTTTTAAGTTATATTTCCTGTTTATCATTAATATCTTTAATGTAATAAATTGAATTCCCAATGCATCTATTTTTTAAAAGAAAAAGAAGACGAAACAACAACAAAAAGAAGAAACAACGTCACTACATCTCATATTTCGCGCTGTGTAAGAATCAATAATTGTAATTTTCTATTCAATGGCAAGTGCATCATTATTTATAAGCAACTTTTGCGGAACAAGTGTAGTCCAAAGAATTAACATTACAAAAACTTGTCCGTAGGCCGTTGTACTGGTTAAATTGTTTAGAAAAGAAGAAAAAACTCTGAAATATTACGTTTGAATAATGCCTCCTCCTGAACTTCAAGCTTCGATGGAATCCACACTCCACTGATCTGCTTTCCTGTTTTTGGAGAGAAAAAAAATCGAGACATATGCAGTTTTTGTTTTGTTTTTCTGACACTTTTTCTTTCGAATTCGGTCAGATGTTTCTGCCATTTGCTTGACATCTCCACCTCCTCCACAACAGCTGGTGAATGTAGCTTCCTAGATTTTTGTTTATTCAATTTATTTCGGAGTATTTCGAAATTCTGTCGATTCAGATATTTCACACTTTTTACTTATTTTATCATTTGAGATAAAAGCATTTTATAATATTCCTTAATACTTATGTCGTATTATTGCAGCAAAGTGTTTAAAATATCTGAAATCTATACCTCCTCTAAAATTTTAAAGAAAGATTATCTCCTAATCAGAGCTCGGTCTAAAGAATAATCTTCATGAATTTCAAGAGCTTCACGTTATTCTTAATTTAAATCAAGGTTGGGAGAGCTTAGTTATAGACTTCACGATTCATGTAAAATCATATTAAAATAATAAAGCATATTTCACAGCTGAAAGTGGCTCAGGTGTAGTTCAATAAAAGAGCACATAATGATAAAAAACTTGAAAATTCTATTTACACTTTTAAATATTTACAACATATATACAACGAAAACATTTGGATAATATTTGTTAAATAAATTCCACACTGGGAATTCAAGATGATCATATTAAAATTTCAGTAATTATGTTCTTCTAAAAAGAAGCCACGAAAATAGCATTTCCCTTTTTAAAATCAAAACATTTCTTCGATTTGAAAATCATGACAAAAAACATACGCAGACTACCTGCTGCGTTCAAGATTCACATTCACAAAAAAACTAAACTAAAAAAGGAAGAGTAAAAAGTGTTTTCAAATATCAATTCTCTCGAAGGTCACGTGATCCTTCGCGGCGCCCGCCTGGCTAAGAGAGACCCGCGAGAGAAGGTTGCAAAGTATTCCACACGGTCTACGCAAAAACTGGGACTTATTTAGGACCCCTTTGCAAAATTCAACTTAATAAAATAAAATAAAAAAACCTTTCCAAAATGTAATGGACAAAGGAATCCTTTACACAAAATCCTATTTAGTAAAAAAAGAAAAAACTCTTCCTTTTTTTTTTTTTTTTAATCTCATAAAAATTTGAAAAGTGTAATTTGCAACCACAAGTTTACAGACAGAAAAACTTCAGCTGACAGTATTTAAAAAACAGCTAGTATTAATAAAGTAGTTTGGATGCGAATAACTGTATTGGATCTTTTGTTATAAAATTTTATTTTCCCCAAAAATATAATAAATTCCCCCCCCCCCCCCACACACACACGCACACGCAAAATAGGTACCCAAATAAAACACTGAATTATGTCAGCTATATATTTTATAAATGCAGCTCATTCATTGTTAAAAATCTCCCTTTCTTTTAAAGTAGCAAACTTTATTTTCACACCCTCCCCTCCTGTATTCTCCCTCTTTCTGGGGAAAAAAAAAAAAAAAAAAAAAAAAAAAAAAAACCAAGATTAATTTTCACCAGAAGAAGAAAAAACAGGTATTTATAATTTTAGTGGGATGAAATATAAGATTTGGATAAAGTCTACCTTTAAAATTTAACCATTTCGCATATTTTTATCTCCATTTAAAATTATTTTAATAGTCAAATTTTCGTGATTACTTTTAGATTTATATTTTAAGGAGAAGGGGGGTACATTATCTAAAATAAGCAGCAATGCTAAGGAAATTTCAGATTGTCAAAAAGCATCAGACAATAAGTTATCGAAAAATTTCTTAACACTTTGCAGTTTTATTTTTTTATATAGTATATATTTGCATCCCACGTCAACCTTTTGTATCTGTGTATGATGGGAAATAACGCATCCAGGCATGTCAGGTTTTTTTATTGGGTTAACATTCCATTCTTACATTTTATCGGTTCCCTCGTTTTCCCATTTGTGGAAAAGGAATTTCTGATCAAGAAAGAAATCAGTAGAAAAAGTTGTCTCCGCATGTTGTTTCTTTTTCTTTTATATCAATTTTTGAGACATTTGGGGTGTTTGCTTTTATCTTTTTCTGAGCATCGATTCGAAAAACAATAGAATGTATGTTACGCTTCGTAGATTCCATTTTAAGGGTTCCTCAGATTTATGTAAAGAAATTGGCTAAAATTTTCTGCAAAATAAAATCGTGTTTTCCCCCGAAATCATTTATTTCGTTTTAATTCTATACATAATTATTTCCTAACTAATGACAGTTTTGTTTAATTAGACAAGTATAATATACCACCAGGCTTTTCTAGTAAACATTAGTCCTAAATTAAATCCTAATTGCATTGAAATCGTTTTATTTACATTCATATCTTTTGAAAAATGCACTACTAAAAAAATGTTAAAGCTTTTTTGAAGTTGTAAAGATTAAATAAAAAGGTATTTTATTCTTTAAGTTAGACACATCTTTTTTTATCTCTTATTTCAGAGAGAACTTCTCACAAGAAAAAAATTTAAATTGTACAATAAGAGGTTGTTGGGGCAGGGGGGGGGGATTCTGCATAGATAATTTAGTTGCTCAGTGGATTCATTCAGTTGGAATTCCATTAATTTGAGGCAGTGCCGGAACTAGATGGGAGCAGAGGGGGCATGTGCCCCGGGCGCCAGAGCGGAAAACCGAACGGGGCACCAGATGAAGATTGGTTTTTGAGTTCTTAAGAACCTACACTAACCACGCGAAGAAACTCGCAAGCTAATGTTAAATCTATGGGAGCGGCATTTTTCAAATTTCACTTTTACATTTTAATATTTTTAAATGACTTTTTTTCCCTCAGGATAGCTGAGGTTGACCTTTATCGTTGTTAGTTTATACATTTTCGATTTTGGTTGCAATTTTTTATCGGGCTACTTTAGCTTTTGGAACCATTTTCGATAGTGAAAATAACTTTATTAAAAAAAAAAAAAAAGGCTGCAACCAAACTCGATAAAATAAACCTTAACCCGATTACAGATCAATTTCAGCTATCCCAAATAGAAAAAATAATGTAAAAATAATAAAGTGTAAGCGAGAAATTTGAAAATTACACTCCCATAGGTTTAACATTTGCTTGCGAGTTTCTTTACGTAACTACTGTAGTCTTTTAAGGGGACCAGGTAAGCGAAATTTGAGAAAAAAAAAATCGATTTTTACTTTTTTATATCATTAAATAGTTTAAACTTATATCTTTCCCAACGATGTCTCACACATGTGTTGTTATTATTCACTCTTTCTAAGAGTGCTTCACAGCTTAATGGCCATTTAAATCTTTAACTGACTTTTCTCAAAAACTTGGATTTTTCATGTTTGTGTACTTTTTCAATATCTATTAAACTTATGAACTCAGATTTTTTTTTTTTTAATACTTATATTAAATTGTATACTTTAACACAGGAATTTAAAGATTTGTTAAGAATTATTTATTTTAGGCAGTGAAATCTTACCAAAAATGCTAACTTAAAAATGACTTTCAATAAATAATTAATAATTAATTTTCAGTTTCACTTAGAAATAAAATGGCCTGTTAAAATACGTAAAACATGTTATTCTAACTACTCTAAAAAATCTAGACCTCTATCTTTCACCATTTCTGAGAAAAAGGTACATAAAGTTGGTGAATTTAACATGGTGGAGATGGGGCTTTCCCGGTCCTCTTAAGACAATGTGATTCATATCACTGTGACTTTAAACGCCTCATTTGGAATTTTACAACTATATCGTAAAATCTGTGAAAATGAAATCTGCCTATAACGGAATCCTGTCTTAAATGAAAAAATTGTGTGTTCCCAACAGAAAGAATACCAACAATTATACCTGCTAAGACAGAAGAAACCTGTATAAAGCGGATTTTTTTTCGTTTCCTTTGGATTTCGTTTTCAAGGTTTTAATGAATCAATATTTGACAAAGCTGATTACGTAATTTAGTATTACGTATTTTTGGATTACACATTTTAAATTTTAAAATAAGTCGGTTATTAGAAACTTAGTAAAATTCTCTTTGTAAATTTACTTTGCGGATGGGAGTTGGGCGCCAAAATCCATGTTTGCCCCGGGTGCAAAAAAGGCTAGTTCCAACGCTGATTTGGGGTTTAACAATGGGAAGAATTGGTCGCAGTTTTCTGCCTTTTTAAAAGTCCATTCTTGAAAACATAAAGGAAATGCTGGGGTATATATTCAGTATTTTTTCTTTCATTCAGCTAATCGCCTTACAAATTATTGCATAAAAAGGTTGATGTGAAACCTATAAACGTAATCTCGTGATATGCGGATTTCATTGTGATCTCTTTGACTTGGTGATTGCTTTATGCTGCTACCGCGAATTATAGCTTTTTGTACCTTCAAAAAACTTATATTTCACTCTCTAATTTCATTGGACTTTAGTATTATCAGTAGATTATGAGATACCACGCACAAAAATCAGTTCGTGTTATTGTAAATAATTCTATGGGCACTGAAGTATCTGCGACAGATCGCAAATTTGAATTTTAAAAATTCTTTCTATGGATTGTTAGCTTTTCTTATTTTAAGGTAAGTAAGATGTTGAGCTACTGTCTGTTTATCTGATTTATTTATTTTTTTAATTCCTTTGTTGTAATCATGTAAGAACCATAGTAACAAATATCTTGCCAAACTCTTAGATTTTCTTACGGATGTTATCAATAAATTATCTACTAATGATGTTTTAAGTTTGCTGATAGAAAGCAAAAAAATTGCTTGAAAAAAATGCTTTTAAAAACATCATAATTTTTAAAGTCTTATAGGTGCTGTTTAATTACTTTTTAACCCATTATTCGCCGTCATTTCGGTCGCAGGCACTCTGTTGGACAAAAACTTGACTACGTGTCTTCTGGATAAATTTTAGATGAAATCATATTTCAACATAAAACAATAAATAGGGTACGCTGTGAGAATTGGATTGGAGTTAAGGTGCTAGTATATCATATTCTGGCGTGTTGCGCGCACCCCATTCTTTGTAAAGAAACCTTCATCAGGTACATAGACGCAAAAGAAAAAAAAATATATATTCCATAGTGCAATAACAAGGATTGTAGTGGAGGGTATACTGTGGTATCCGCTGTATACCTTGTAAAATTTAAGAAGCTCCAAATACTAGCTCTGTTTTAGGTAAAGCTATAGGGTATAGTCTACTTTACCTGTAGCATATGCCCTTTGGGTTGCTTTTTTCACTACACCACTGGTGTAATAACTATTACTTCTCATGTTATCTGATAGAGATATTTTTTTTGATAAATAGCATGTTCATTAAATTAAGAAATGTTAGTTATTATCCCTATTTTTTTTTCTTAATTTTTGATCCTTCATATCCATAACCGGTGTATAACACGCACTTTTTATTTTCGAGCATGTTTTTATATCAAAAGTGCGCGTTATACACCAGAATATACTGTATAGCTAGCTATACTCCTGTTTAAAAAAAGAGAATACAAACACATGTAGTAGTACCGACATTCATTATCTATCGGTCCCGTTTTGTTCCGCTTTTTATCGATAGAGTATATATATATATATATATATATATATATATATATATATATATCTTTAAAGAAATGCTAGCACCCAATTACCCCTAAAAGCCGATATTTTTATTTCATTTTTGTTTAATCTCTTAAAAACAGAAATCAACAAAATCTCTTCTCTCTTTTCTCCCCCATAGCATCGAAATATTTCATATGCAAGAGTTTGACATTTTGTGTTTGTCAATAGTATTGATCTAATGTAATCTACAAAAAATAATAAATAATAATAATAATCCTGCTCCTCTTCAGGGTTTGTTGATATATATCCTATATTTTTTAAATATCAAGATTTTTGATATTTTCATACATATGATTTATTTTCAAAATATCCCTGTGCAAGATAATTTTGATATTTTTAGTCAAAATAAGTGTAAATGAAATTTTCAACTTTTATTTATTGTGTCATTCTGTAGATAAATAACTTTTGTTGGAACTCTACAGTGCAGTGGCGCAGCCACGGGAGGGGTTTGGGGGTTAAAACACCCCCCAGAGCTAAGAAAAATTACTTTAATTGCCTCTTATATGAATCAAAACCAAAATTAATATTTAACGTTTTGGCGTTTTTCGAAATCAAACTCTATTCAACAAAGTGATTCAATTAAACGGCGAAAATTCTTTTTAAAACTGTGAAAGCGCATATTACATGTATTGGTTTTGTGAAAATTGGTTATTTGGACTAAGTCACTTTTTCGAGACGTCTTATGCTAAAAGAATGGTCATTTCCTTCCACACAGACGCTTTGAGTTTAAGTATCATACAATGAGCATTTTTCTTCATTGCACTTCTGTCTTTGTTCCATGTTCGAAACAATAACAGACCATCGAATTTCAGAAAAAACATGAAACATACACTTTGCAGATCTCTCTCAGTTTCAAACGCCCTGTTTTACGCTTTTTGCTCCCAATTATATCTAAGCCCAAGCTTTTTACGTACCCAAGTAAAAATCTTTGTAAAATAAGAATTAAAAAAGTAGTAACTATAAAGTTGTAAAAAGCTATTTTTGATTGTGATTGAACAAATTATCGCAATCAGTGTGTCTTTCGAACCATTTGTTCCTTAGGAGATCTGTACACAAATTTAAAGAATGTATTCCATTAGTTAGTAATGTAGCAATGAGTAATGGTGCTTGCTCTCGGAGAAGCATTGCCACCCGTGTCACGTATGAAAGAAGCATTTAATATAATTTCATTGAGTTATAGATAATATGTCTGTGAGTATGGATTTTGAAAAGAGAGGTGTTAAATGTAAAACATTTTCTTAGACTGTATAAAATATAATTATACACAATTTTATGCTAATCATGCATTAATTTAAATTAATAAGCACATTGTTAAAAATCTGCAGTTTTAGCTTTATAGTCGCTCGCTATTATAGAAAACGGTTACTTGAATATATTATGAAATATTCTCATTATTTTTAATTATTCTCATTATACCTTAAAGGTAACCACCATATCAAAAACCAAGCTTTTATACCAACTACACTAAATGGCCGAAGGTGACCGGTTACTTGCAATTTTAGACGTTTTGTTAAATATCTAGAAAAATACATGAGGAATTAACCTGAAACTGCAGGTGCGTAAATAGTATAGTATATGTCATATATTTCCGCGAAGATTTTTTTCCCCGAAATCCCATAGGGGACCGTCAACAAATTGAAAAAGAACGAATATCTTTTGGATAACCCTGTAAAAACTAATGTAGCAAAAGCGTTCAAACTCGAGATTATTAATAAGTGGCTTATTGTAATATAATGTGTTCATTTTTATGAGGATAGCATGTATACTCGTAGAGAAATTAAGGTTTTTATAAAAACAGTCCCAAATTTCACCAAGTTTTTTGCTTATAATGTGCAGAGTTCTTATTATAAAAAAAGTTCTTTTCCAGAAAATATGACAAACAACATTGTACATAATATCCTGCAATCAGAATTAAAAAAAATAGTAAAAATTGAATGAAAAATGAGCAGGTTTACTAAAAAATGTTTCACTGCGCATGCGCGAAAGCAATCAAAATATAATGTGCATAATGTATTAGCTAAGTATATATAGCAAGTTTTGTGAAAGTCTCACAATCATAGCTTGAAAATTCTGAAAATTATCGTCAATAGAATGAGCTCGAAATCCGTTGTTCCCAAAAGGAAGCAAAAAGATGAGGTGTTGTATCCAAATATAGTAGTACGTGCAATATTGTGTACGCTATCTTGGCACTAATCAACAGATATTTGATACTGCAGTTTCAAGTTAATTCCTTATGTATTTTTCTAGATATTTAACAAAACGTCTAAAATCGCAAGTGACCGGTCGCCTTTGGCCATATAGTGTATATCTCACAAACCGCAGTTTTAGAACGTTTTTTGCTCTTGCATCCTTTTAGTTTCGAATTTTTGGAAAACAGTTCTTGGTGATCATTTACGTTTCTAGAGTAACAGCCATGCCAAACTTAATGTATCTAGCTCTAACAATTCCTAATAAATCATAATTAAGGCTATATAATGCTGCTAGCACTGAGTAGGGATAATACGTAAGTAAAAAAGCGTGCAAAAGGACGTCCGTCAGACATTAGCCTTAGATAGTTTTCAGACCGTTTTTCGCTCATTTCATCCTTTTTAAATTGAATTTTTTTTTTTTTTTAGGAACCGTTCTTGAGCATTTATACATCCCAAAAGTTATCACCATGCCAGATTCTAACCTTCTATACAAAATGTATCACACAAATCGTAATTTTAGAAAGTTTTTTTTTTGCTCTTGCACCCTTTAAAATTTCGAATTTTTAAAAAACTGTTCAGGGCGTGCATTTTAGTCTCTAAATTAACAACCATGCCAAATTCCATGTTTCTAGCCGTTGTTTTACCGATGTAAAATATAGCTTATGTTGAAACGGAGATAGTCACCATCATTTTGCCATTATTATTAAGTTCCACTCTACGCTTAAAAAGTAAAATCGGAATTATTATAAGATCATTCGTGCGTCTTATTTTTCTGGCGGTCAGCAGGGGAGTTGAGGGCACTCGGTGTACCTAAGCGACGTAGAATCTTCCAAGGATAGTCGGTAATGATTTTCGAAAAAATGTGTCTGTAATTTGCCGAGATATTAATTAAAAACCCAAGTAGAAAACAACGGTACGGATCAAAACAGTGTTGCTACTTTGTGACCTCCTTTCGAAGCGTGCTTGACAGAGTGCCAAGTTTAAACTTTGTATAAGATCTTTGTTTTAGGTAAGGTTAAACATAGTGATAAGCACTTTTTATTCCAACTGAATTCAATTATTGAAGGCAAATATTAAAAAGATAATTCATATAATAATTCTAAGACATTAAATGTCAGTAATTTTGAGACAAAAATTGCTTATAATTCAATAAATAATTCATTTATAAGGAAAAAAAACTTTTCGATTAGAAATCATTTCAATAATTATGTCTGAATATGCTTTTATTCTTAAAAATGAATACAAAAGTTTTACGTTATTAAGCGTACTTTTTTTTTATTCCTTTAAAATTGTCCACTATTACATGAAATATGATTTACAAGATACTTTTCGTGAGAATCTCTGCGACCTCTTTCCGAAGCGTGGTTGGTTCTCTACCAAGTTTAAACTTTGTACAAAGTCTGTGTTTTAGAGGGAGAAATATTCATCGGTTTTCATTCCAGTAGAATTAAATTATGGCATGTCGTATTGTTATAAGTACGCAAGTAAATATTATCTTTGAACAGTTCTGATATTTTGTATGGAACCCTTTGTATGCGAGTTAAGTTCTCACACGACCGATTATCTTTTTAAATCCGTTCGGTAGTTCCAAAAGTAGCCCCTACAAAAAAAAAAAAAAAAAAAAAAAAAAAAAGGGTTACTTCTTTATAATATTAGTACAGGTACGACTTCAGTTTGAACCCGGATATTTTTAGAGAACTTTAACGATAACAAAGATGTTTTAACGAAATTTTCAACAGATTTACATTACTTAATGGCAAATTCGATGTCATGTATAGTACTGGAAGTGCACAATAAAAAACAATAAAATACCATGTTTAATATAAACTACATTCCAAAATATGGATTACCTAACTAAGCACTAATTGGACGTAAATACTGATAAATTCCACCAATTTTCGTGATGTTGTTACATTTGACAAAAGCTCGGTAAGTATATTGAAAATTTTGTTAAAATGGCTTCATTATTATTAAAGTTAAAAACAAGAATTCGAGATTGTCTTGGAATAAAATCCTGTGTATTTTTAGTTGGACAAGTGGATTAGAATTCTGTTATTTTCTATGCAAAAATTATTTGCTGGACTGTACACTTACAAATCTTAAAGTTTGCCTCATCATCTTTAAACACTTTTTATAAATCTAACCTAGTTTGGGGTTATTTCATTGGTGCATTTTATGTTTACTAATACTGTAAATGCTGTTTAAATTAAACACAACCAATGTAACTGCGGGTAAAAAGCATTATGATTTGATTCATTAAAAAGACAGATTATATTAACCGATGAGTCAAATAACCGGCGAACACCTTTATCAAAAGACTCAAATCCCCCCCCCCCCCCCCTAGTACCGAATTCTGGCTGCGCCACTGCTACAGTGACCTTTTTTAGCCAAAGAATAAAACAAATATATTTTCCAAGCTTTATGTTTGAAGCTTTTTTTAAATGTAGAACTAATAATTATGCGAGTCAATTAATTCAGAACAGCCATTGAAAGATCAACTGTCTAATTTAGGTAATCAGTTATATGCAGCTTCATCTTTTCTGATTTTGCTTTAGTTGAGTCGAAACTGTACAATATGTTAGGGAATAAAAAACAAGACAAGCTTACATATGTTAAAATTCTTCAATTAAAACTATTTTGTATTTACAAATTTGTTTTGTAAATTTCCGATTTCTTGATACTGAATCTTATAGTTTTTCTTTTTTTATTTCTAAGTATATAAAGCAAATTGTATCTGTTTTCAATTAATCGGTCATCAATTTTGTTCCAAGTTAAAAGCTTGGGGGGGGGGGGGGGGGAAACGCATTTTCAGAACGTTGTTTGATTAAGTTTTCCTGCTTGTGCAATATGTTTTAGTTTCTAATTAATATTATGCTTGAAAATATTTATTCTCAGGAGTGAGTTGGCTATTTTGAAAATATCGCATATGTATCGAAAATATCAGATATATATCAAAATACCTTATATTTTTTATATTTTCGAAAATATATTTACGAAACCTTCCCTCAGAATCCCATAACGCCTTCACCAGAGCTGCGAAAATCCTCCCAGTGAAAGATACTGGTAGTCTGTATTCAACACTGCACGCACAACCAAGTCTGGTGATGTTCCTTTCATTTTGCCTTGCGCTTCCCTATTGTTTAAAAACCTATTTTCTTTCTTATATCAGCCCAAGTCGGGCTTCAGTTCATTCAGTGAAGCATTTGATATCGCATTCAAAGTCGTAATCGTAAAGACGGATGAGACACGATTCACCGCCCCATTTTAAACATTTGAACAATAATTGTCTACTGTGATCTACAATTAAAAGAAGAAAAAACCTATATCGCATTGTTTTGACCTGAGTAATACCTCGTTCCAGACTTCGTTTTACTTCTCCCCATGTAAATCTGCGTAGGACAAAGAATATTGCTTCGCTGTTGTTTCCGAACAGCGGTAATTATACATAACCAACCTACCCATTCTTGCATTGTGGTGTACCTTCGTCCGTTACTACAGTATGCATGACTGAAGATAACGCCATAATGTGCAATAAAAATGGAAGTTTTGACTGTGCCTGTTGCCGTTGATTTCGCATACAATAGTAAAAAGAAAGGTATTGACCCTTTGAGTCTCTGAATTGTATCCTTCACTGACTTCGACGTTTATTTAAACAGATAAATAAATTTCACCTTTTGAAGCTCGATCTTCATTTGAATTGCCCTTTTATGGTCTGCTTGTTAATTATTTTTAGTATTGTATTTAGAATAAAAATGTTTTGTTATTTCCATAATAAAATTGCCTGTTTTTTTTATTATTATTATTATTTTTTTTTTTTTAATATTTTTGGGAAGCTTCTGTTATGTTTCCTTTGTTAATGGTTAATTTTGTCAATCCTTTTGATGTATATTTTATAGGAATGCCGCAAAGTAGATTTTAATTTCCAAAAAAGATCGTAAAATTAAATTTTATTTTATTAAATTTAAAATTTCCAAAATAGATCTATGACATTTGACTAGGGTTGCCGGAAAGAAAAAAGAAAACAGGAATTCTGCTTTTTCAGAATTTAGTGTCGCCCACGATGAAAAAAAAAATATGTATATATAAATAGTACAAAACATATTTCAATTTTAAGACACTTTTATTTTATGTAAAATGACGTCATTCGCATCCGCTTAAGAATTCCTCATTTACGATCCACTCTTAAACATCTAGAGTAAAGCATGCATAGGATGTCACTATCGCGAAATAGTACACAAATGCAACAAAAAGATGCCGTTATTAAAGCAAAAAAATTCCACAAAAAAAAAAACGGCTAACTAATGATTCATAGGCCTTCATTTGTTTGTAAATATAGTTTATAACAGCTCCATGTTTTAACAGAAATTATTTGTTTTTCAAAATAGCATATATTTTAATTACATTTTCTTTCGGTTGTTATGAGAAAATAGCAACAAACAGATATAATTGCTATTTTTCGTGTTTTTCAACTATTTTCCCTTTACTTTCTACGGAAATGGAGTACTTGAGTTGCCAAAATTAAACAAATGGTGCCAAAAACTACAAAAAAATTAATATTTCAAAAATAAATGGAGATAAAGTTTTCAAACATTGCATTTAAAAGTACTTTTTTTTCCCAATACGGCGCTTGAAAATTGAAAATGTGCGATGCTTAGAAATTAAAAAAATTGCTATAGAGCATTTAATCGTACAATGAAACATCTGCTTTGTTTATAGCAGGCTTCCGTAAGGTAACGTTATTTTTTGGAGACACAAAACAAGCTGGGAGAAAGAAATAGCATACCGTACCGGTGGCAAAAAAAAAAAAAGCTTAAAAAAACGCCTACTTTTTCCCCACCAAATATGTGAATATAATGTTGTAATTTTTCAAAATCAAATTCGTAGGTTCTTGAAGGAATTTTTAAACTTTTTTCAATATTTTATACTTATTATTGACTAATTTGCATTTTAAAATATTTTTCTTAGAAAAAAAAAAAAATCTATGTTAATAGTCCGATAAGTGGTTTCGAAAATTGCATTTTCAGAAATTTATGCTGCTGTAAAATAAAAATAAAAAATATGATTTTAACGGAAATTTTATCGACTCTCAAACTTTCTACTATACGGCTTTAAAATACACCAGGTCTCAATGAAAGGTGCAGACAGCACCAAAAGTGGTTCCTTCGTAAGTAATATGGTTTATCTTTGCTGCTTATCCCAATCAAACTTTAATATTGTTGTGTTAATTAATTTTATTTGTGTATTTTGAATTACTAAGCGATTCATGAGTTTTTAACTACCTAATTCAAACTTATTCAGCAATAACACTTGGGAAAAAGAGGGTGTATGTTTTATTGCCAAAAAAATATGATCACCTAAGTAACTGAAAAGTTCCATATTTTTCTTTATCTCGAGTAAAATAAAATCTATTTGCGCATAAGTAGAAATAGTACCATTATTAAAACTGTTAATGTTTTCCATCTCAGTCAGTCAGTTGTAAGTTTGGATATCACTTTTTTAGGAACAGTGTGTCTACAGAATCTTGAAATCGGGGAATCATGGAAAAATCAGGGAAAAGTCAGGAAATTTTATAAAAATACTCGAAAATCAGAGAAATTTGCCTATATGCAAAAATTTTTTGTATTTTCGCCTTGCCAATGAGACTGATTTCGTCTATTTTATGTATCATATTTTTTCCAATGCCGATTAGTTGCTCCCAATATTTTTAAAAAGAAACATGCTCATACAAAACATGGTATTTTTTATATTTAACACAAATTAAAGTTATCATATATCCTCATTTTCTGTGAATAGCGCTTATATTGAAGACAAATTACCCATTTTTGAAAATTTTAAATGATATAAAGCATATAGATATGTCTTAGGATTGAACGTTCTTCAGAAAATGGGAAAATTTTCTGGTCGACATACATCCATTGGCCACACTGTAAAAAAAAAAAAAAAAAAAAAAAAAAAAATCTGTTTTGAAGAAAGTTTTTCTCTGTAAAAGAGACTGAATTTCGTAATTTTTTGCAGAAAAAAAATCTGTATTTTTTTACTGAAAAAAACTGGTTTAATAAAAAATTACAGCTTTTTTCTGTAAATTAAACGGTTTCTCACTGGCGCCAAAATTGACGGTTTTTTCCTGTCAATACAATTTTTTTTTTTTTTTTTTTTACAGTGCACTATGTGAAGTTGTTGTACTAAATTTTGAGTTCATATTTATAAAACCTGTCAACCAATACTTTATGAATATTGGGTAGTTTTTATACCCCCCCCCCCCCCCAAATGAGATACTAGCAAGCTGAAAAAGTGTGTTATACGAGAAAGCAGCATATATTAAAAAATACCTTATGTGTATTGTTAATAAGGGAAATCAGGGAAGTTTGATAAAGATAGTCAGGGAAAAATCAGGAAATTTTTTCTTTAAATTTCTGTAGACACCATGAAGAAATACTTTTACTGCACTTGAAATTAAATGGCTGCAATTGAAAAGGTTTCTGCAATTCAATTTAATATTCTTCAAATGTCTCTCATTGAGAGTCAGGGACAAAGAATTTAAAAACAATAGAGATGTTTCGAATTAACACATTCAACTACGAGCATACTCAAAATATTCGTAAATTTGATTTATAAAGATAGTATTGTCTTAAAAGTTTTTTAATTTGCCTTGTTGAATTTAGAAGTCAGTATTGTACTAGGATTTCCTCTCTTTAAAGCTATGCATTATAAATTTTTCTCAATTGTTTTCTTGTTTAATCCGTGTTTTATATTTTATGCACAATTCTCCAAAATTCTTAAATAGAAATTCATTTTCTGTCAATTCGATATCGTTTTCACAGTACCGCTCCCACACTCTTATCGATATGTCCGTTCCCATAATAAAAGAAGGAAATATTGTTATTTCGACTTAATACACGCTAAATATTAATTATACATCTCATTGTATGTAAAATACATATTTAGGACAGAAACAGCTGCGATGTTGTCTGAAAAATGTAAAAAGGGGTTACATTTCGGTGTTAAACATTTCCATTATAAATACTCTTTCCGCAAGGCTTAAAAATTCAAAAATTTTCAAACCGCTATTTTTCTGTTAAGTTTTTTTTTAAAAGTTTAGAAGCAATGGTAGGAAATGATATTGGCTGGGTAACAAAATTAGTCTCAATAAAAGTTATGGCAGATTTCATTGTATTACTAATAAACTGAATTTGACTGTAATTAGCTCGATTAAAGCATTAAAGGTACAATATACTTTTGAAAAATTATAGCATATTAAAGCAACTGTATAAATTTTTGAAAAATTCACCTCAAATATTAAAACAGCTTAAAAAAGTGGCGGGAGCTTTTAAGAATTTGAATTTTAATTCCAACATCTTCATTTTGTAAAAAGCAAAATTAATGGCGGCAACTGGCCACAGGGCGACTAAATGAAAAAAGTGGCTATTAAAAAATGTCTGCCTAATGAGCCTTGAAAGACCATTTCCATATATTTAAATAAACTTATTCCAACATTGGTAGTCCGCTGATCGTATGAGAGTGGGTTTTCTCATATGAAACTCATAAGACGTAAATTAAGAAACCGATTAGAAAGAAAGTTTGCAAAGGAAATTAAATTATTATTAAATTAAATAAAATTTTTTATAATGATTAATATTTGACACCCATATATATATATATATTTAATAAAGCAGAATACTGAATTTTAAATAAAATATTTTGATGCAATTGCTTTTATTTTATTTTATTTTTTTAATATAAAATAATACAATATTTGATACATACCAAAAATGTCCTCTCGACACCAGTAGCAGAAACAGCGCAGCACGGAAGCGGGCGCTGCAGATTATTTTAAACCTTGCAGATCAATTCACAAGCTTAAAAAGAAATGCTGAACTTAAGAAATAGCTAAAATTTACTTTAAGCCTCTAGATTTATGGTATTTGTGTTATCCTTTTATTATAGTTTCTTTATAAATGCAAATTTTGCTTATTTTATGGGTTTATATTATTTCTTATGATAGTAAGCTTAGTCTAGGTCGCAGATAAATTTTAGTTTGCTGCAGACTGACACAGAAAATTCTGCTTCTGGGCTCTCGACAATAGTAAGAGTTGCTATCAATTTGATGTACAATTAATTTACAATTTCATTTGATTATACAATTTGATTTAGTAAGAATGTAATGAACTGCAATCTAAGTCATGAAATAAAAACTTCCATATCTATATCCATTCAAATTACCTGGTGATTTTTCACATATTTTCGTACGTTAATTTGTTAAAATAGTTGTAAAATTTCAGAAAATTCTCAGATATTTAAACCGATATAACATTCACATAAATTTTAAGCGATCAATTTATAAATATATTTATATAAAAATTGAGAGAGATAGATAGCAGAGTCAGCGTTGCCACTGGCGACTATTTTTATATTCTGGCCGCACCACTATTTTTAAAAAATACATTTTGTAGTATATTTCTCTTGAAAATGTGTAAAAGCGTGTGTAAAATATTTTTGTTTTGAAAAAATGGTGTGAAATAGACTTAAAAAATAGTCGCTTGTGGCAGCCCTGCAGAGTTTCCACCAGGTTGAAAAAGAATCAGGGTGTTGCTGGTGGAAAAAAGGACACTTTTTAATTCTTAAAGGCAATTTTTTTTTTCCTAAAGGCACTTTTTAGATTGTAAAGTATACTTTATGGATTTTAAGACAATAATAAGTAAGTTTTTAAAACAAAAAAAAAAGTAAGCTAATTTTTTGGACGAGGGACAAGGAAGATATTATTTTGTAAATCAAAGGGCAGTCAGGGTGTAGCACCCACCTGAAACTGTCTAGGGGAAACTCTGAGATAGATCCATATTTTTTAGAGAAGGTTTTTCATAACTGATTGTTCGTAAAAATCATGTTTTTATAAAAACGCATTTAAAGTCCTTACATATGAAAATCTATTTAAAACATTCACTAAATTCTTAAAGGTCTCCAAATTTTTATGTTGTACTTTACTTAATCTAAATATTAGAAAATATTTTATCTATTTAGGTTATTTATACGCATTTTCCTTTACTTAAATACATTCTTCCGATTTGAGAGCTGCAATAAAAACAAACACAACTAAGCTTCTAAACATCGTACGAGAAAAATAAAAACCGTTTTGGATAGCTAATTATAGTGTCTTTCATATATGGGTTTTTGGGCTTTAAAAAATGTGATATTTGATGTAAATTGGCTGTTTAAACGTAGTGGGGCATCTTTACTGGATGGAACTCATTTAAATAATATTAACCTTGACAGAGAGAGCTGTTGTTATTTTAAAATAAGTTTTATTTTATCCGTTTAGTGTAATCTTTTATTAAGTTTATTTTTAAAAGGAAACGCGCTGTTTTTTCCCCCCTAGTGGCCAAATTTTGTATTTAACTCCTAACATTTCGAGAGATTTTTTTTATTCCCTGTCTTACTGCGAGACTAATCCATTCTAATAATCTCTGCCAATGGCCATAGACTAGAGAGAGTAGATGGGCTCAGCCCGAGTCCGGCTGCCAAATTACGTGGTCAAATTATTTCAGCCTTGTCTTCCAAAATAGTTACTTTTTATCGTACGACGTTCTTATATTAAAGAAGCTATGTGTAATTTTAAGTGAGCGTCACATATCACAAATTAACCTACTAAAATAAATGTTGAAGAGGCTTGAAAACTATTCCCCCAGTATAGGAAAAACCAGACGTGTAAGAATCGTAATTTTATCTTTCACACTTCTCACACGATCTCGGCTAATAAAATTATCTAACAGTCTCGTCTAAATGCACTGCTGCCCAAGCAATTACCACTCCACTTAGTGACAGTCAACGAGATTTTTACATGTTGTTTCTGTTGTTGCTTTCATCATCTGGAATTCCGCCACCCTTTCTTTGTAGCGTGCATTTCGTTGAAGAAAATGCTCAACTCATTTAGAAATCAAGTTAACTGGAGATCACTAATCAGTCAGTAGATATTTCAGCAGGGCTGCGGAGTCTGAGTCGACCCATTTTCGAGCGAAGGAGTCGGATCGTCCATTTTTCCCACCGACTCCGCAGCCTTGTATTTCAGGCGAATGACTTTTCTCCTCATTTTGAATGTTCCTGGATTTAACACTGTATGGTATCGGTAGATTTGTCTGTCCAGCCATTTTTTACAAGATCCTGTATTTTGGGAAGTTGTGCGCAGGGTGTTTAGCCACCTGGAAAACCTGAATAACCTGGAAAGTCAGGTCATTTCCAAGAAAAAATTAGGAAAAACATTCTTATTATAAAAACTAAGAATTTGAAATTACAGTGTCAGAAAAAATCAAAATTTGCTCTTTAGAGTAACTCTTTAGTGTAAAGAGAATTTCAAGATATTTTGCAAATAATTTTGTCTATCTCTTTTCAACCCTTCCTTGTAACTCAGATATTTTAAACTCCAGCTTCACTGTGAATCATTGTACTGAATATTGTAGGATTGATTAGATGTTTGTCTGTTTACTTATCTTTGTTTTAGAACTGAACATTTGTTAGCTTAATTTATTGAATATTTATTATTTGTATTAAAATATGTCGAAGCAAAATGTATTTAACTGTGACCAATGTGATAAAGAATTTCATCCTGGCTGGACAAAACGGATAGTACCTGATGCTAAAAATGTGTATTTGCAAAATGTTTAGCATGTACAATGTTCAACAATTTGTAAATTTTGAAAGAATTTGTTTAACAATTCGGTAGCTGTTACTTCAGAATCAGCTTCCACTCTCAAATTCACAACTTTTAAGAGTTTTTGTGTGTAATTCACAAAATCTCGATACCAGGGAAAACCTGAAAAAGTCAGTGAAATTTGTTGCTGATCAGGAATAGACACCCTGTTGTGTGTGTTTATATGTTTAAAAAATCTAACCATAATTTTGTGAATCTGATGTTATCTAGCGCCATACCGAGTACTCGGTTTATACTCTGTACTCGGCATACGCAGCTAAATTTTGGCCGAGTACTTGGCCAATATCGAGTAATTTTAAGCATTATTGAAGACAAAGAAATTTATAACTGATCTGTAAAAGTTATTCGAATATAATATATACAAGTATAATATACGCAGTAAAACTACTCATTTGATATATAATATGTCTACAAAATATTGAAAAATTAAAAAAAACTAATGCAGACTATAGTGTAATTTTACATCTATAGAAATAAAAATAGGTCATTTTTAAAACTAAGAAATTGTGATTTTGGATACAGAAACGGTTTTTAAAAAGCAGAAAATGCAACAAATGAAATAAAATAATATTCTAGTAATTAAATTTGTTATATCGTAAATTATGGTGCAAAGACGGCAATTTGTTTTAAATTTTCAGGAGATAGGGCATTTCTTTTATTTTTGTAAATTTGTCCTGCCTCAGAAAAAATGCATTTGCTGTAAGTACTGCTTGAAACTGCAAATAAGAATTTTCTTGCAAGTTTCCAGATAATGGGAAAAGTTTTACTATATTTTTTTCTCCATGCAAATAGACTGTCCATTTTACCCAATAACTCTTCGGCTAAAAAAGTCTACCTCTTTTTCTACTATTTCTTCATATTCAATTTCCGATCCAGAATTAGTATCATAATTATTCTTCTGTTCGTTTGCAACTTCATCGAAATATTGCTAAAAAATAGATGAACTTTTTTCTCGGGTCTTCCCTTTTGGATCATCTATATTGACATCACTAGTAGTGTTTTCATGCTGTATTTTTCCTTTTTTAGGTGGATTTCGAATTTTAGATTGATCTTCATGCTTCAGTTATGCAGCTTTATTTTTTAAGTCTTTTTTAATTCCACATTTGTATTTTTCCGTAAAAAATGTCAATTTAAATCAAGGATCAACATACAACAATAGCAATTGCTATAAAATAATGAAAAATGTTCTTGGAATTCGATTTCAAGAGTATCCTGCCGATTCTTATTTGCCTTGTTTTCATTTTTCACAAATGTTGTTGTTGTTTTTGTCTGTGTTTTTTTTTTTTTTTTTTTTTTTTTTTCCCAATTTACTTTTAGTGCTGCTTTCATTGTACATTCAAAGTGATTGGAACTTTCTTTTTCAAAAAAATTTAGCAATGTTTTTGTTAAAGGTATTACTTCTAATATGATTTATTCATTTGAGGTCATCATTGCTTTGATTCTTTTGAATGCAATGACAATTTCACTACACTTTCAAGTAATTGCCTCTGAGTTGTGGTTAAATTTGTTATTCGTTTTCAGCATCATAAATGCAAAGAGGCTACTTTAATTCATGCAATCTTTTCAACATATGATAAGGTAAAGTGCCCTAAAGCTAACACCCAATAAAAAATTCCTACAGCTGACATCTTTAAGTAAAACAAATATTTAAAGCATTACCAATTTTCTAAAATAATTTAGAATGAGTTTTCCTTTCTTCTTGAATGGCAGCACTTCTTAAATCCAAGATATCTTGGATTTGGAAAATTGGTAATACTTTAAATATGTTTTATTTAAAGATGTCAGCTTTAGGAATTGTTTTTTGGGCGTCAGCTTTAAAGCTCTTTACTTTGAGTTCCATCGTATGGTTAATTAAATTACTCTTGCGATTTTTTTTTTTTTTCGATTCATGAACAAATGCAACTTAAGCTTTTCTAATTTTGAACATGCAGTTAGAGAGTGGTTAAAGTCCCACAATGCTTTTAGCTATAGCTAACATGTCAGAAATAGCACATTTGGACGATAAACCAGATTTTATTATAAGCTGCACGTTACGAAATAGTGCTGCACAATTTTGTATTATTCAACGAATTGTTGCATCATCCAATAAACATTTTTGATAGACAAATTTCAGATATCAGAATGAGTTAGATAAATTAAAGACTGTTTTAATTTCGTATTGATGAATTGTACTTTTTATGTATCAGTTCTTTTTTTAAATAAATGATTCTGTTTTAAAATTTTTGAATTTACAACTTCTTTTTAAGAGGTGCATTGTTTGAGAGTGAGAAATTGTTTTTAAGAGGTGTGTAATTAAATTTCAAATTTAATTAGTTAATTTGATTTTTTTAATTAATTTAAAAAGGGATTATGCTCAAGATGCATGTTTATATATACATATACATCCACACTCACACAATCTCTTATCCCCGGTTTTTCAAAACAGAAATTTTTGTATAATTGAATCGGGGAAAATGCCCTGATTAAATAAGCAAATTTACAATAAAAAATAACTGCTTGGAAAAGCAAGGATTCTGAGCACCTTATGGGTCACTCACTATACGTGACGCTCGTCCCGAAGGGGTTAAACCAATGGACAATATCATTATTAGCTTTACAATAGAAGTTGTCTGGCCGTCACAGCCTGCGGAGAATTAAGTCAAGGTTTAGCCAGGAAAGAGTTAAGTCTCCGTGCCCGTCGCCACGCAAGTCTAATGAAACAATTGGTTCGAGATCCTGCAAACATCTAAATTAGAAATCATTAACTTTCTATGACTGTAAATCTACTTTCCCAGCGTGAATAGTGTCGGGATAAAGAAGATAACTTCTTAACCATTGACATTTTCCATATGTTTTATGTCATACTAAATATCATGGATTTTTAATTTCTTATATTCAACTAATATCAAATTTAAAAAATGTGTTCCTTTTCAATTTATCAGTATTTCAATTTATAAGAAAATTTAAAGGTACAAAATCAAAATTATGATTTCTTATAATAAAAAGGTGCTAAAAATATATAAATATAGGTTTTAAAACATAAAAATCATCGTGGATATTAAAATGTTACAAGTACAAAGTCGATACCCCAGCACTTTCGACTGATTTTACACAGTCATCAGAGAAAAAAAAATCTTTAAAGTAGAATTTTAAAAGAATTAAAAGATCCCCCCCCCCCCCTCCTTAAAGATTTCTTTCCGCTGTTGATGACTGTGTGAATCAGCCGAAAGCGCTCGGATGTCAACTTTGTAACATCATTTTACCATCTGCGATGGTTTTTATGTTTTAAATCCTATATTTATATGTGTTAGCACCTTTTTCGTAATTAAAAAAAAAAAAAAAAATCATGATTTTGTATGTTTAAATGTTCTTATGTAATCTCAAGGTGAACACGACTTTTCGAAGTTAATTTACTTTAATGTTTGATTTCGTATTTCACAGCTTTCAAGACATTTGTACTTGAATAATTCAATTTACAAGTAAGTAATACAGCAAATAAATATTCACAAATTGGGAATTTTACTAAAATTACCTAATTCATAATACCCCAAAGAAAAAAAACACTTATTTACGTGCCAGGGGATTACGATCAGTTAACTTTTTAATTTTAAATTATCCAGGGTTCGAATTGTTTTAACAGACTATTTCGCTTAATATAACTGCAGAAAAATATTACAAAGTTATGAATTTTGTGATTTAAAAATTTAACAAAATTTTTTTTCTTATAATTAATAGTGGTATCAGACTCGAGTGTGCGAACTCTAGTTATCCCTATTTTAAATATTCGGTACTTCTTAGTTATCCCGTCGACCAAATTACTGTCGCCAAATTGTAAGATTAAATGCCAATAATGGCCAATAAAACCATTAATTCTACGTTTTACTTGTATTTTTTATTAATGTTTTACTAATGTATTTGTTCTTTCGTTATTTAAAATAAAAATTATATCAATGTGTATAATTTGGCGAGTGGTTTGGCGATTTATATAATTTGGCAAAATTGGTCGAAGGGATAACTAAGAAGTACCAAATATTCCTTAAAATCCTTTCTTTGCGGTTAACTATGTTACAAAAAATGCCTCCTTTCAAATTTTATGATTTTGGGACCAATCGACCGGGTTGTTAATATGTCTGATTTTCTGTGACTTGGTTCATAAGTATCGCCCTAACCATAACTAAAAAAGAACATATAAAAATATTCAATATATTAAAATTTTCTTCTCAAAATCACCTGTCTAACAGTGCAAGTACTTTTCAGAGTCGTTCAATATCAAGATCCACTCGACTGATCGATCACCTTCGATTGGAAGTAAACGAGAGCATTATGACTCTCTTAGATATTCCAGAATCCCCTTCATTGGTTCAGAAGTGTTATGTTATATCCCTTACGTTACAAATATTTTGATGATATGAAAGGTATCGTAAAATAAGATGTGATAAGTATGGATACACAGCTAATTTATGCTGAACTAATTAAAGTAAATGCATAATTAGCGTACATCAACATGCAATTGTAGAGAGTAATTTTTATAAAAAGCTAAACAAAAAAATTCTTCACATTTAACATCACCTTCCTTTTAAAAATTCTGCACACGGGCCTGCAATAGATACAACAACCTTTTCCCCAACAAAAGAAAGTAATTGTGACCAGGGCTCGATGATATATATGAATGGATATGTATCTTGAATTATATATCATGATATATATATCCGATATTTATTTTCAAAATATTATGAAGTTTGATATTTTCATGTATTTGATATTTATGTTTAAAATCTTGTGCGTGATTATTTTTTCCCCTATTATTGATTGTATTGTTCGTATAGAATGAGCGTTTGTTCTTTGGTGACTTTTTTAGACACTTTGCCCCCCCCCCCCCCCTCAAACCACAAAAAATAAGTAAATAAACAATTCCAAGCTTTACGTTTGAAACTGAATTTTTAAATATAGAACCAATAATTATGTGGTACAATATTTACTTAGAATAGTTACTGAAAGGTTAACTGCCGACAAACTTACATTTATGTTCAAATTTTCAATAAAAACAAATTATTTTGTATTTGAAATTTTGTTACATAAAACATAAAATTTTAAAAACAAATTATTTTGTATTTGAAATTTTGTTACATAAAACATAAAATTTTCTTGATACTTGATAATAAATCCTATAGTTTGTTTTTTATGAATGCTAAAAAACATTGTGTATGTTCTCAATTAGTTGATTTTTAATTTTGTTACGTATAAGTGAGGGGAAAAAAGAAAAATACATTTAGAATATTGTTTTATTAATTTTTTTATGCTAAGTGCAATATATTTTAATTTCTAATTTAGATTTGGTCTGAAAATATTTATAATAATCGATAAATTGACTATTTTGAAAATATTGGATATATATAAAAAAAAAATATCGGATATTTTTTATATTTTCGAAAATATCGTGATATTTACGAACCCTGATTGTGACTAATGAGTTCGATAACTCTAACTCATACAGGGTTGGCTTTTTACCGGTAAAAACCTGGGAGAAAGTGGTAAAAACCTAACGATACAATAAACTGTGCTAGTCATTAAACTGTATTTAAATACTATTGATTGAAGCTGTATTTTCATGCAACTGATGCATATATATAAAGAGATGGGAAATAAAGAATTATTTCCTTAAAGCTGCTGGTATAGCACTTTAATCATATAAAATTTACCATATTTTCTATTCCCCATTTATAAATAGAACAACAGATGTTCAGTATTGGTTTCACAAAGCAGGGTTTCCATTTCACTTGTACTCTAATATGATTGTTTAAATGTTTATGGATGTACAGCACATTGAATGAACTTACTGGCAGAAAATAAAGCTTCAATATCCATTACTAAACATGTTGATATACAGAAGTATTTCCGAAATCATCATCTGATAAGTGAAAGACCAGTTGCTAATCGAAGTATGATGGAATAACCATATAGAATGTATCTCTGCATTTATAAGAATAGTCCTGCATTGCTTGACATTTGTAAAAATCCTGAAAAAGATATTGATATTAGAATTCAAAGATTAGTGAATGACTAATTTATTTAAACAAGTGAAGGATCTATTTCAACAGCTACAAGTAGCCAAAACCTTAAATATTCGTCAGAGCAGATGCTTGTTCTGAATGGCTGAAATTAGTGCATTGTTCTGAATTAATTCCATATAAAGCTCTTGTTAAAAAACAAAATGATTTGGCTTTAGAGCCTTTTCACCTTTTAGCATGTATGACAGATCCAATGCACAAAAATCAAGATCTATTAAATGAAACACAAAAGGAAATGGAAAGGGAATGGCTCATAGATTTCATGCCAAATTCTCTTTCACTCTTCTTGGCATATGAAGTTGAAGGACAACCATTTCCAAGAAGTTTCTTTAAAACAAAAGATGTAAAAGCCAAAGTTCAGTGGAAAGCAATAAATAACAAAGAAATGAATCCTGAATTCATACATTTAATGATTAAACTCCACTCCATACTTTATAGTTCTTCATCCATAGAGCTAATTTTTTCGAACTTTTCAAACATACACAGTAAATTAAGAAATACACTATGGTGTACAAAAAGCTACAAAGCTTTTTATAAAATGCTAAAAGTCTTCAAGGATATAGACTGGTAAACTGTACTAACATTTGTACAAACTAGATTATGTGATAATTAATGTTTGTAAGCATTTGGTTTTTATTAAAATGATTAAGGTTTTTAAGTATGATAAAAGTGTACTTATAATTTTCCCTTTCCTTTCAGTAAAAATGAGTAAACTAGTCTCAAATTAAGATAAATATAATAAATATTGTAACGTACATTCTCATAATGATAAATGTGCAATAATATTTTTAAAATTTTGAATTCTTGTAGCTGGTAAACATGGATGAATGTCTTCCGGGCTTTTTACATTCCTTAAAATCTGCTATTTTCATATAACAATCTTTGAATTACCTAATCAAAAACTAAATTAGGTGAATATTGTTGAATGGAAATAGTGGTATAAAATACCCGATAAACTTTCACCCCTGGGAAAATGAAAAATTGAAAGATAAATTTTCGTAAAAGTGACAAAAAACAGTCAAACTCATAAGTTTTTCAAAGGTGGTAAAAGCCGCGGTAAAAACATGTTTTCCCAAAGACGGTAAAAACCATGGTAATAACCGGTAAAAACCATCAGACGGTAAATACCGTCCAACCCTGAACTCATAGCACAGAAATCACTACAACAGTGTTTTGTTGTTGTTTTCTTTCTCTCATAATAGGATGTTTTATCATAAATTTCACGGCGTTTTTCCTGTGATTGAATGAAAGCATGAAGCAATTCTATCGCTTAAAAAAAAAAGAAATGTATGGTGTTGCAGTTGCCAAATACATTTGCTGCATTATGCAGCATGGAAATTTTTTTGCATGTACATGCGTTAGTAAACTTTTATGGAAGTCTATTCGAATTAAGATAAACTTCTTGCATCATAAGTGGAGGAAAATGTAGTTTCGAGTTAAAATATACGGTTAAGGTGCGATAAACTCTTCCTATTTTGTTTCATACCGAGGTGATAAATCGCAGTGAATTGTTGTAAATGCACCACTGAAAACTTTTATTTTTCTGTCGCTTCATTGAACCTCATTAGGGATGCAGATTTCATTTTCCACTGCTATTTCCAGTCGCCGTATTCACGCTATTTACGCACGCTCAATTTTCACGCAACATTTCCTGTATTGTGCAATGTTTACCAGCTCAATGCCTTTGCATTATACATCACGACTATGTAATAAAGTCACATATTGTCAGAGATTTTTTTAATACGATTTCAATCCCCCCTCCTCTTTTTTTCCCTACTCAGACAGTACTCAAAATCGCCAGCCTAGAGCGTGACAGTTAAAGCGTGTTTTTTTTTTATGAATTATATTTTTATTATTTCTAATATTGCCTTCTGACCAAGTTACCTGATGAAAACCAAATCATAACGGAAGATAGAATGAATCTACTTTACTACAGTTGTTATTTTCCTATATAGTTGTACCACAGAAGGTGGAGTAGGCTATATTAATCCTTGAGTTGCACATTGTACTTCAAAAAATATATATTTAAAGCGACGTGGACGTTATTATTTTTTTTAAGCTCTTAATTTATTATTATTTTAAATGCTCCATTGTTCAAATTTTCTAAATATTGTCTCCTTATTTTTCCTTTTATTACTTAAAAGTTCTTTATTGATAAATTAAATTTTTCTTTTTAATTGCGTGGTTAAAATCGCATTCTGTACTCCGACTGGCAGTTATTAAATTATTTTTTTAAAAAAATAGCCCCAAACAGAATTTTTTTGAAAATTCGCATAATACATTTTTTTCTAATTCGAGGGTCTTAATAAGCCGACATTCCAAAATGAGTGCACAAATTTGTTGCACTATGTATCAGGGTGGAAAAAAACCGGTTTTTTTTTTTTTTTTTTTTTTTTTTTTTTTTTTTTTTTTTTGTAAAAAAACAAAAAAACCGGTTTATTTGGTTTAAACTAGGTTTTTTTTTTTAATATAATTTCCTATTGTATACAGATATGCATATCTGTTGATAAAATAAACATTTTTGGATATTATGTAAGTAATATAACTTCAGAAAATATTTAAATTAAATAATTACAGTCAATTATACAGAAAATTGAAATCATTTCTAATTTAAACATTATTAGTAACAGCTATGTCTTATGTTCAAAGTAAACTGCTCTACACAGTCAAACATGGATACCTTGAAAATTGTATGAAGAATCCGTTGATTAATAATATAATAATCAATCAATAAACATTTGATGCAGTTTCATGAATATAATATATTATTCGGTGGTTGTTATTATTATTATTTTTTTTTAATATCCAAATACTTCTGGTTATTTTGTTTTCTGAGTGATAAACTTCAAGTGTCCAAGTCAACATTTTTGGCCATTAGATTCAGCAACTAACAGAAAAGATTGATTGGTATTACTGAAATGCTATAAATAGCATTCTATTTTTGCAAGCTGTGTTATTCAATTTGATATCTTAAGTTACTCTTTTAAATTCTTTAAGGATAATCTTCCCCAATCCCAATCCAGAAAATTTTCTTTTACAACTTAACCAAAATCTTAAAGATCATTGTATTTTGTTATTAACTGCTGTAAATAATCTGCATTTTTTAAATGAAAATATTTTATGCTAAATATTGAATAATATTTATCTATTTTATCTTTTCTAATTTCACATGTTTTAAGGAAAATCTTTAGGGTACCAGATATGTTCATCAGCACATGCTAATTTTCATTCTACATGCATAGAAACATGACCTAGGCTCATTATGTCTCATGTTGACTGCTGACATGAAGTGTTAAAAGTAGAAATTACTTCTATCTATAATTTAAAACAATTAAATTACAAAAAAGAGAAAATATTATATTAGATTTTTTCTAAAAAAAACCAAATGGTTTTTTTGACAAAAAACCAATTGGTTCAAACCGTGCCAACCCTGCTATGTATCAAGATTGGCCAGCATATATTCGAAAGCTAATTTTAAGGTAATTTTAAGGCTAGGTTTTGATATTTATTAGGTTCTATTTTAATAATAATAATGATCGAGTAATAGTTAAAACATTTACACTATCAAACTAGTCGGATGTGCCAATCCCAAAACTTTCTTCTATCTTATACATAATATTTCAAAAATTAGTTACACATGTTAATACTTCAATATTGTTAGTTCAATACTATCGCAACTTTGATTTTCATCTTAAATTTCTGCTTCAGTCAATTAAACGAACTAAAAACGAGTCAATCAATATCATGATATTTGTTAATATTAATAGTTTTTGCTTATTCTGTTGTTATCAGATGTTTGCGAATAGCCGGCTTAGCAAAAAGCGAGTTTCCGCCTCTGCACGCGCCGCCGATGGACAACAGAGCTACGAAAAATCAAGAAAAGCATACAAAAATTGCTATCACAGAGCCCCTTTACCGTTCAATATTTCTAAATTCAAGGAGGACCTGTTGGCCAAAGCCAAAAACATGCGCGAAAAAATTTGGTTCAATTGTATGCATAATTTTACGCACTTTTCGATGGTACAATAAAGGAAATGGCACAAACATCGCTATTACAACGTCCCCCCCCCCCCTTCCGGCAGATTTTTTTCAAATTGAGGGAAGACTTGTTTGCCATAGCCAGAAACGTACACAAAAAATTTGGTTCAATTCTATGCATACCTTCATACAATTTTCGATGGTACAATAATGAAAATGGTACAGAAATCGCAATTATAGCGGCCCCTTCCGGCGGAGTTTTTCCAAATTCAGGGAGGTCCTTCATGCCATGACCAAAAACAAACACAAAATATTTTGCTCAATTCTATGTATAACTTCGTACACTTTTCGATGGTACAATATTCAAAATCGCACAAAAATCGCAAAAATAGCGTCCCCTAGCAGCGATTTTTTCCAAATTCAGGGAGGACCTGCTTGTTATAGTCAAAAACTTAAAATAAAAATTTGGTTCAATTCTATGCATAACTTCATCCACTTTTGGATGGTACAATATTCAAAATCACACAGAAATCGCTGTTACAGCGTCCCCTACCGGCAGATTTTTTCCAAATTCTGGGAGGACCTGCTTGCCATAGCCAAAAACTTAAAATAAAAATTTGGATCAATTCTATGCATAACTTCATACACTTTTGGATGGTACAATATTCAAAATCGCAGTTACAGCGCTCCCTACCGCCGAATTTTTTCCAAATTCTGGGAGGACCATCTTGCCGTAGCCAAAAACTTAAAATATAAATTTGGATCATTTCTATGCATAACTTCATACACGTTTGGATGGTACAATATTCAAAATCGCACAAAAATCGCTGTTACAGCGCCTCCTACCGGTGATTTTTTTCCGAATTCAGGGAGGACCTACCTGCCATATCCAAAAACTTACAATAAAAATTTGGTTCGAATCCATGCATAACTTCATACACTTTTGGACGGTACAATATTCAAAATCGCACAAAAATTGCTATTACAGCGCCCCCTATCGGCGGCTTTTTTCCAAATTTAGGGAGGATCTGCTTGCCATAGCTAAAAACTTAAAATAAAAATTTGGTTCAATTCTATGCATAACTTCATACACTTTTTGATGGTACAATGGCGACGGACACACGGACAGACAGACATTTTCTATAAACATGTTTTTGGGGATCTCTGACCCCTAAAACGTGTAAATCCGTCGAAAACCGGAAGTCGAAAAAAAAATTTCGATTACAATACTTTCTTCTATTGAAGATAGAAGAAAGTAAAAAGAGTATTGTAATGTGAATGAGTTGAGCGATTATTTTTATGTCAGTTGTACTTTTTGTAACATTATATCAGTGGCCATTTTCAAATCTAATGAATAAGGTAATATGCGTAATTATGATTTTTACGTATTGACATTTTATAATTTTTCATTACATATTTGATTTAAGAAATTGTTTCGAATTTAATGAATGATTTCATGTATTATATTATTTATTAGAGTTAAAGGTCTGTATGTTCTGAATTCTAATGAATTGCCTACAAATTGTTGATTTAAATTTTTATATATGGTAAAATAAATAGATAAAATAGCACCGTTAGAATGTATTGCGGAATGATCTCAAATTCCTCATAGATGATTTGTGTCTATATAAATTGTGCTTTTTAAGTATAAATTGACTAATTTTTTTCTTTTTCTTTTTTAGGTAAGTGTTAATTACTATCTTTTTCCCTATTTATGAATATGAATGAGTTGGTAAGCAATCACATAAAATATATTCTTATGTTAATATAAATTGATTTGTTTAATTGCAACAAATGATTTAAATAAGCCTTAGACAATTTGTATCTGCTGCTAATTGTTGTTTCGTTTTCTACTGGTCGCCTGTACCATAACTAGTAATAACTAGAGATCAGCTGAAAATTCGGTTTCGGGTCAAAATCTGAATTTCTCCGAAAATTTGTTTTCGGTGAAAATGCTGCCGAAAATTCGGCCGGACCGAAACTATCTGTATTCCAAAAATCTCGTTTCTCCCTTCGGAAATTATCATTTATTTGAGCTGTATCGGTTCAAATGAGACAATCTTTATTTTTGCTATGAACTTCACTGTTTATAATTATAAGTCATAACTGTCTCAAGACGGGAGTGCAAATTATAAAGCAAGCAATGCATATATGACTAAACTTTGATGACGCTTTTCATTAGAAGCTGCAGACTTAACAGTAATAGAAATTTTTTAGTTTGAAACTGCAGGTGTTTCGAATACTCTTTGAGAAAGTTCTGGTATAACCAGGGTTCGTTGATATATATCGATGGATATATATATCATGATATATATCTTGATATATATCCGATATTTATTTTTAAAATATCCAGATTTTTGATATTTTCGATATTTTCAAATTCTTGATATTTATTTTCAAAATATCAAGATGTTTGATATCTTGTATATTTTATATTTATTTTCAAAATATCACTGAGCAAGATATTTTTTTATATTTTCTACATTCAAAGCAAGTGTAAATGAAATTTCTACCTGTTATTGACTGTGTCATTCTGTAGGTGTAGATAATGAACTTTTGCCTCTGGCAATGACTTTTCTAGGAAAAGAAAAGAAATCTTTTCCAAACTTTATGTTTGAAACTTTTATTTTTAAATGTAGAACTAATAATTATGTGAGACAGTTAATCCAGAACAGCCATTGAAAGATAAAATGTAATTTAAATAATCGTTTATATACAGCCAGGGTTCGTTGATATATATCAGTAGATATATATTATGATATATAATCGATATTTATTTTCAAAATATCAAGATTTTTTATATTTATTTTCAAAATATGAAGTTGTGCAAGATATTTTTGATATTTTCAGTCGTAGTTTGTAATATTTCAGTGTAAATTAAATAAATTTTCAACTGTTATTGACTGTGTGAATCTGATAAAGAACTTTTGTGTCTTTTGGATGTGACTTTTTTAGCCAAAAAAGAAAACAAATATATTTTTCAAGCTTTGGATTTGAAGCTTTTATTTTTAAATGTTGAACTAATAGTTATGTGGGACATAATTAATTCAGAACAACCATTGAAAGATAAACTGACTAATTTAAATAAGCAGTTATATACAGCTTCATTAGAAAATAATCTTTTCTCAAGTTTTGGTTCAGTTGAGTTTAAACTACAACATGTTAGGAAATACGAAATAAGACATTTTATACTTACATTTATGTTAAAATTTTTCAATAAAAAAAACTTTTTGTATCTGTTTTAAAAATATCTGATTTTTTTATACTTGATCTTGATACTGAATCATATACTTAATTTTTTTATAAGTGTATGAAGCGAATTGTTATTGTTTTCAATTAGTTCACATCTTCAATTTTGTTCTAAAAAAAAAAAAAAAAAAAAATGCATTTTTAGAATATTGTTTAAGTTTTCATGTTAAGTGCAATATATTTTAGTTTCTAATCTATATTATGCTCGAAAACATTTATTATCAGCGGTAAGTTGGCTGCTTCGAAAATATCGGATATATATCAAAATATCGGATATTTTTGATATTTTCGAAAATATCATGATATTTACGAACCCTGGGTATAACATATGATCATTTATAAAAATCATTATAAAAGATAGATCGAGGTGTGTATACCTAAAACATTTTTTAATTAGATGAAATTCATGTAAACAGAAAATCATTCTGTGTCGTTGATGAATTAATTACGTTTTATTTTATATGAAAATAAAAAAAATGGTCAAAGGAACAGCGAGCCAACATGGGCTACACCTATAATTAATTAATATGTATATTTATGTATGTATTAATTACTTTAAAAAAATTGGACACTTTCGTTTTCGGTCGAAAATAGGAAGATTACCAAATTCGGTTTCGGTTTTACAAATCTGTTTCTGTCGGTTCTTAATAAATAATACAGACGGCACCAATAGAGCTCCTGATGCCGCAGCCAATCTCGCACCACACTTTATTTAGCTCTGAATACAAAGTACTTATTTAACTACGTTTTTTAACTTTTTCCTCTGATATCTCGTACGTACAAATACATGCATACTGTTGTATTTTAATGATTTATGTCAAATTTTATATCTTATCTTCCGAGATACCTTTCTTTCCTTCTTTCGCAATGGCAAGAAGACGCGGAAACACTTGGAAAGTAACATGCCTGCTTTGGAATGTTTTTTTATTCCCTCGGTACGTCTACTATATATTGCGTCATTTAACACCAAACACGGCAGTAGGTGTGTGGGTGCACAGCAGGCAAAATAAATGCTGACATTATCGTCGGGTCAAAAGCTGAATGAATGGTATACTACTCACGAGGCCGTAGAAATAGGTTGTGACATTTGTAACTTGCTATTTGTGTTTTTCTGAAAAGGAAAAATACCTTTTTTTTTCAAAAAAACCCAGGTTTTTTTAATATACTTTCCTATTACATATACATGCATATTTATTGATAAAAAATAAACATTGTTGGCAACCTGAGATATCTGATTTTTCTGTTAGAACACTACATGAACAATTATTTTCTTTTATATGTCTAAACTAAAAATTAGTAATATATTTTTAGGCATTTTTGAGACTTTTTTCTGTTTTGTCTCACGCGAATTCTATCCTTTTTTTTTTTTCTTTGTCAGATCTAAATAGTGGATTTGATTATGCAATAGACTATGTAAATATCTTATTGCATATTTCAGTTAAAAGTAAACAGGTGCTTTGCTAGCACCCAATTTTTCAGTGTCCTCTTATTTGACTTCATATCTTGAGTTTCTTTTTAGGTAGCTTTCATTACAAAAAGCTACCTATTGCAGCCGTTCGGAGGAAAGCGATTTCAAAAAATTTTGGTATATTTTCATCGATCATGACCCCCAGACCCCGAAACCACCCTCCGTTCAAAATTGATATATATATATATATATTATATCTGACCTATGTCACACTGTAACTCTCGTATTTATGAACCGATTTGGATGTAATTTGGTGTGTACATAGTACGCACCAATATCTCAACCGAGTTCGTTGGCCAGCTTCATCCGCCATTTTGTCTCAAAATGGCGGCCATTTAAAAAAAATTTAAAAATTTAAAATTTGAAATGTGGTACCAAAAAATTAAAAATGGAAAAATATTTTTTTCTTATGTAATTGACCTTTATACAAAGACTCCGGGGCAGTTTTTGTTTCGTCTATATCTTAAAAAATGGCTGAGTTATAGCATTTTGAATTTCTAGTGTGGCTGACATTTTGAAACGTCCTGAATTTTGTCACGCGATAAAAGGAGTATTTATGAACCGATTTCGATGTAACTTAGTTTATCCATAGTACGTACCAATGTCTCGACCGAGTTCGTTGGCCAGCTTCATCCGCCCTCTTGTTTTAAAATGGCGGCCATTTAAATTTTTAAGAAAAATTTAAATTTGAAATGTGGTACCAAAAAATTGTAAATTGAAAAGATATTTTTTTCTTATGTGTTTGACCTTGATAAAAAGATTCGGGAGCAGTTTTTGTTTCGTCTATATCTTAAAAAATGGCTGAGTTATAGCATTTTGAATTTCTAGCGTGGCTGACATTTTGAAGCGTCCTGATATTTGTCACGTGATAACAGACGTATTTATGAACCGATTTCCATGTACCTCGGTGTGTACATAGTACATACAAATATCTCGAACGAGTTCGTTGGCCAACTTCATCCGCCATATTGTTTCAAAATGGCGGCCATTTAAAAAAAATTTAAAAAATTTAAAATTTAAAATGAGATACAAAAAAATTGGAAAATGAAAAAGATTTTTTTGTATGTGTTTGACCTTAACACAAAGATTCCGGAACAGGTTTTCTTTTGTCTATATCTAAAAAAAATGGCTGAGTTATAGCATTTTGAATTTCTATTGTGGCTGACATTTTAAAACGACCTGATTTTTGTCACGCGATAACAGGCGTATTTATGAACCGATTTGGATGTAACTTGGTCTGTACATAGTATATACCAATGTCTCGACCGAGTTCGTTGGCCAGCTTCATTCGCCATCTTGTTTCAAAAGGGTTGCCATTTAAAAATAAATTAAATTTAAAATTTAAAATGAGGTATTAAAAAATTGTAAAATGAAAAATATTTTTTTTATGTGTTTGGCCTTGATAGAAAGATTCTGGAGCACTTTTTGTTTCTGAAAATTTGTTCTTTTGTTTATATCTTAAAAAATAGTTGAATTATAGCACTTTGAATTTCTAGCATGGCTAACACTTTGAAACGATCTTGCATTTGTCACGCGATAACACACGTATTCGCCTATTTCGATGGAAGAAGGCATGTGGATAGTATGCACCAATATCTCGACCAAGTTCGTTGGCCGGCTTCATCAGCCATCTTGTTTCAAAATGGCGGCCATTAAATTAAAAAAAAATTATATTTAAAGTGGGGTGCAAAAAAATTAGAAATTGAAAAAGGTTTCTTTCTTAAGTATTTGACCTTGATATAAGGGTTCAAGAGCATTTTTTGCTTGTCTTTATCTTAAAAAATGGCTCAGATATAGCAGTTTCAATTTCTAATGTGGGTGACATTTTGAAAAATCTTATTTTTTGCCTGCGACAACACTCATATATATCAACCGATTTCGATGTGAGTGAGCATGTGCACAGCAATTACTAAGGTCTCGACCAAGTTCACTGGTTAGCCTCATCCACCGTGTTGTCTTAAAATGGCAGGCACTTTAAGAAATCGCCGAATTTGGCAGCCAAATATAAGTTATTTTAAATAAAAGCAGCTTGGATAAAGCTGACTAATTTCGCGAAATTCTCATTCATAATGATTTAGTATTGATAAAAATTAGTATTGAATCTCCTATATTCGGTTTCCACTAAATTGAGCTTCGTGTGTTTAAATAATATAAGTTGGCTTTTTTAAAATAAGGAATATGAAAGCTACCTCTTCCTCCCGGCACTGGCCGGAAGGACTTTTTATTCTTAAGGCTGTTCTAAAATCCGAAAGGGCAACTTTATGACATAAGTTTTAATCTATTTTTGTTCGGAAATGCATGAAACTAGCAGATGCTGTTGTTCAAAATTTATGTAATGGAACTGTGTTTTCCATTTTTTTTTATTTATTTTTTTTTTTTCCAAACGCAATAATCTTTCAGAAAATAGTATCAAAGCTGGCGTTTTGAACCCAATTTCCGTGTGAAAGAAAAATAACTACTCAAGGAAGGTTAAAAACATCTTTGTCACATGATCAAAATTGCTTATAACTCAATAGGTAATTTATTTATCAAAAATGGAAAACACAGTTCGATTCCAGATCGCTTCCAGTCAGGCCTTCCAATTTTATCTTTCCGTTAAAAAATGAATTTGTAAATGTGTCAAAGCATTTTGCGGTTGTTGAGTAGAGCATTTGAGAACAACCTTAAAAAATACTCTCCCCCAATCAAGAAAATTTTCTTTTGCAGCTTGACTGAAATCTTAAAGATAATTTTATGTTAATAATTGTAAATAATCTGCGTTTTCTCAAAGAAAAATATTTTATTCAAAATATTGAATATTTTTAATCTATTTTATCTTTGCTACGTTCACATGTTTTAAATTTTATCATTAGAGCTTCAGATATGTTCATTAACACATGCAATTTGCATTCTACACTCATACAAATATAACCTAGACTCACCATGTCTCACGGTGACTGCTGGGATAAAACTGTTAAAAGTAGAAATTATTTATATCCAATAATTTGAAACACTTAAATTACAATAATTAGAAAATATTATATTAGATCTTTTCTAAAAAACCAGTTGGTTAACCAATTGATTTAAACCGTGCCAATCCTGCTGGTAACAGAATAAAATCATAATGGGCCTTTCCATTGTGACTGGTGTGTCATCCAGACACAATTTTAAGAGGTTATATCTGTGTTTTGGACAATAAATTAGCTAATAAATCCCTGAAAAGTATTTAAAATATGTTTTTCCTTGCATTTGCTTGAATAATTGTGCAAACACGAAACTTCAATAGCTTTCTTTTTTTTTTTTTTTTTTTTTTTTAATCTTGACGGGTGTGACTCTCTCCGGACATGAGTTTTCACTAGCATACACATTTGTTAAAATTCCCGTGAATATTTTAATGTTTCATTATTAAAACAATTTTTTTCTAATAAAAGAGATTCAGATTAAACTTAATGCATAATTTTCATAATAAATTTTAATTATTTTAATGTATAAGAATTTTTTTTCTGCTGTGACGGGTGTGACATCATGCAATTGCAAAGTATACAATTTTAAAGTTATTTACAAAAAAAAAAAAAAAAAAAAAAAAAAGCGATTGGTATAGACTGAAAACTTGACAATAGCTGATATACAAACAAAATTTAATAAAACTAACATCTTTATGCAGTTAGTTTAAAATTTGTAGTGCCCCCTACTTGTTATAAGTGATGGGGTAGCTATTTTTTTTACAATGGCAAAAAAGTTTTCAATTGAGAAATCATGTTTCTCCGGCCAAATCCAGTGTGGTCCACTGGCCTGCATGTATTTCAAGCTTATTTCTTCCTTATGGTAGTTGATATTCAAGACATTACCGTAGTACAAGGTACAAGCTATTGTGCTTTTTGTTACTCGCCAGGAAAACCATAACATAGTCTCAGATATTTAAATCTGATGTTTTCAAAATCTTTCTGGGGGGAGATTCACAATTAGCAGTGATTTACCTCTCTTAGTGTTGATTCCGTAGTTTTCCCAATACAAAAGTTGCTACTATCAGCACTTGCTTTAAAGTGGTGATAAGACTTGATGCCTTCCCATCCTTCTGTCAGCATTTGTTTAGTTTCCAATATTTTCTCTGCTGACGCATACAATGTCTTTATTGCACCAAACTCCTGTGCACATTTCAAAAAAAGCCAAAGCAGAATTAACTATTGTTTTTCTGGACCTACGTAAAGCCCACACTCTTGACTTTAACAATCCCCCAATTTCGTTAACCGCTCCTTTATCATGAAAAGTGGCCAAAAAGTTCCATTCACATGTTAGCTTAAAATCTTTGATAAAGAAGCACAAGTTCGAAATGTTGTTTTTAAACAAGACTGCACAGCCATCAGAAAATTTTTTCACCGTTTTGAGTTGGGGAAACTCTGTTTTCAGACTAGTAGTAATGGCATTTAAAAATTCCCATACAGCATACATATTTAACATGCTACAATTCGTTATTGATCACTATATTACTATTGATTACTATATTATTACACAAGAGCGAATCACATTACCTTTCAACGATGCAAAGCATGTAAAAATGGTGATTTGATATAGGTGAAAATTGGCGGTCGCCACTCGCCACGTGGCGATTAAAAAATCGGTCATCGATCGCCACCCTAGTCGCCACTCGCCAAGTGGCGATAAAAATCTGTTATCGATCGCTAAGTGGAATATAGCTTTTTTCATAGAAATATGCATCTCTACTTTGGTTGCATCTAATTAGCAAACTTGTTAATTCTTTTTCTTACCGGATGCAAGCAGATTACAACGATTTAGATGTATTTTCAATATTTCAGCTTTTTGCCATTGCTCTTCTGTTGGATTTATTTTTTCAAGAAATACAGTTTTATTCTGCAAAATATATTCATCAGCTTTGATTCCACATGCATTTCAAATAATTTATTCTTTTTTTTTTTTTCCCTCGCTGGATACAAGTGGATTTTAAGGACATTGCAGTGTTTTCAATATTTCGACTCCTGCCACATGCTCACCAGTTTCACCATTATTGTATACACCTAACTGTTGGAAACAGATTCTGTGGTTTTAAAGTAATTGTCTTGAATTTTGACTGCTTCCCTATTCTTATCATGAATAGTTAGCTGGTATAAAACTCTGACTTATAGAAAAATATGTATATATCCAACGATTATAGTTTATGTAGATGTCAAGAAAGTTTGAAACATTATAGTGGCCACTAACTTTAAAAAGTGACCACTAATGAAACTGAGTCTACCGGCCACTGGCTACTAACTCAATTTCCCAGTTTTCACCTATATGATTTGAGGATGAGTCCAGTGAGCACTCTAGATTTCATTTTGAGAGACAGCACTATAGTTCTCAGCAAAACCCTCTTGTATTATTGCTTCAGTGTCTCCCATATTATTTTTCTCTTCTTCAAAGTAATTGGATTGAGTTACAGTTATGTGAAGAATATTAATAATAAATTTTTATTTTCTTGAAAATCTGTCAAAAGTTAAAGTAAATTGGCACCAACTCGCAATTTGATAAAATAATTTAAATATATATATATTATGATTTATCTTTTTGTTAATCCACATTTGTCTTAAAATGTTTAGAAACAATATTGATTCAACCTTACGCTTCATTTAAGAAACATTTAAATATATTTCTAAACAATTTAAAATGGTGTCATACCTGTCACAAGGATTTTGTCACATCCGTCGCACTAAAATTCCACACAAAATAAAAATTTAATGAATTTTTAATATTTCATATTTATTCAGACTTGCAATAATTAGACTTTCAGAAAGTTTCATGTATTTTTGAGAAAAAATGAATTTTGTATAATAACTTGAGTATCTTTTTTGTGACGGGTGTAACAGAGAGACAGTACAAATATATTTGCATTAAAAACAAGGTCTTTTAAATTATTTTGAAAAATTAAGTATTTCAAAAGGTAAACAAAGGTCACAAATAGTAATATATGCACATAGAGTGAAAATTCTGCTGTTTTAAATATTGCATCTGGTGGAATGAAAATACCTTATTTTACATTCTAGAAAGTTTTTGAAATTTTTCTAACTTTGACCCTAGATAAACCATAAAAGAATAAGTTTTACAGCTTAGTTCTCTGTAATTTCATATGTTATATTTTAACCTTTAATTTGATATATTATTTGTAATAATAAAAGAAGTTTGAAATTTCAACCCTCATGTCCACTTTTTCATGGAAATGCCCCAATGCATAACCTCAATCCTAATGTAGAAATGCAAGAAAAACAAAAGCTTACTAAACCCAATAGCCATGATACAGCAAAGAAAACTCACAGCCAATCATTCATTTGCATACAGAAAAAAAGTAACCAATCGAGAGAATTACTTATGATTGTCATCATTGAGGCATATGTAACTCTTAGTAAATCTTAACTAATCAAGCAATCTAAGTAGTAAAAGTGTATTTTTAGTTCAAATCTGCCATTTTGGCTATTTTTAAAAATAAAAGACTTAAAAAAAAAAGAAGAAAACTAACTAACTACTTGTTTTTTTCTTCCCAGCTAATTTTAGAAAAATTAGTTAATCTGCTATGTAGATTTAAATATAGGTGTAAATTAGCGGTCGCCACTCGCCACGTGGCGATTAAAGTTGTAAAAGTGGCGATTAAAAAATCGGCCATCGATCGCCACTATAGTCGCCACTCGCCAAATGGCGATTAAAAAATCTTATCGATCGCCAACTGAAATACAACTTTTTTCATGAAAATATGCATCTCTACTTTGATTACATCTAATTAGCAAACTGGTTAATTTTTTTTCCTACCGGATGCAAGCAGATTTCAATGATTTAGCTGCATTTTCAATATCTCATTTTTTCACCAAGTGCTTGCTCTTCAGTTGGATTATTTTTTTTACAGTTTTATTCTGCAAAATATATTCATCAGCTTTGATTCCACATGCGTTTCAAATAATTTATTCCTTTTCTTTCACATTTAAAATTGCAAGTGCATTTTAACCCTTTCGGGTTTGGAGTACTGTTAATAGTACATGTCTTTTCATCGAGTATTGTTTTGTCTTAACAATTACTTTTGCTACTATCTACATATGGTAATGATAGTATATGGCTATGCCTTTCTTATTATGATTTCATTTATGTTTGGACATTTAGTAATAACAATAAAAGTTTGCTTAATTCTCTTTGCACCGTTGGCGATTCCTTTATTTTATAAATATATATCACTCTTTAAATTTAAAATAGTATAGGTTACTTTTCTGAACAAATCATGTGTGATAAAACACAAAAAACCTTAGAAAGTTGTAATATCTGTTAAACTCTGTTGTAATGATATTTTCCAAACGTCTCCAAAAACTTCCTTTCTATTATCATATGAATTGAATAGTACACAAAATAAGTTCATTCGTTAGAATTCAGACAATGAGATAATCTTTAAACTTCAGTAAATCTATTCGGATAACTACGATTAGCATTATTAAAATAAAAGTAATTTTATTATCAAAACTGAAGAAAAAAATCCGACATGAAAGGGTTAAGGACATTGCAATATCTTCAATATGTTAGATCAGTTGGATTATTTTTCTTCAAGAGATACTGTTTAATCCTGCGAAATACAGCCACCAGCTTAGACTTCAACTGTATGTAATGTGTGTAGCATATTAATAACACATTTATTAAATAAAATCAAAATAATGTTTTATTTGATTTTCTTTTTTTAATTGAATACACCTAGCTGTTGGAATTAGTTATTTTTTATATAAAGAAAGTAAAATGAATTTGATTGATAATGCTGTTTATGAACATATACAAATTATCCAAAAATAAATTCTAAAAAAATTAATATGATAACAGATTTTGTGGTTTTAAAGCAATTTTCTTGAATTTCGACTGCTTCCCTATTCTTATTGTGAATAGTTGTCTGGTATAAAACTCTGATTTATAGAAAAATATGTATATATACAACTATTATAGTTTATGTAGATGTCAAGAAAGTTTGAAACATTATAGTGGCCACTAACTTTAAAAAGTGGCCACTAATGAAACTGAGTCTACCGGCCAATGGCTACTAACTCAATTTCCCAGTTTTCACCTATAGATTTAAAGCTTATAAGAAATGTTTGATTGATTAAAAATGTTTGTCACATTTACAAATTTATTAATTCATTATTTTTCTAAAGCATAACTTGGATTTTGCATTTTTCAATAATGTGTAAAATAAAAGAAGACATTAGAGAAAAGGAGAAAAAAACCACATGAAAAAAAACCGGCAGGGTTTAAAAAAAAGAAAAAAAAACCCATTTTGTTTAAACCAGCGTGGTTTAAACCGAACAACCCTGAAAAATACATATGGTTTTCACTAATGTATTAAAGAAAAAAAAAAGGAAAATGATTGTAAGAAATGCTTATACACATTCGTTCTCCTGGAACATATGTTTCCATCTTTATTTTATTAAATTAAAATATTTATTTTGTCTATGACTGAAGAAATTTTAAGATAAATGTTTCATTGCTGATATCAGTAAAATCCCTCCTCTCTCTCTATATATATATAAATCTTTTTTTTTTTTTTTTTCTCTCTCTTACGCACAAAGAAACATTTGTTACAACATAGTTTCTAATCATAATTGTTTATAGTCACATAATTTTTATGCATTGGTGAGTTTTGAAGCACTCTATTCAATTGAAACGCATTTGTTTCATTGTCAATTGTTTTACATAATAAGTTGCGACAATATATTGCAAATTAAGAGAGAAAAAAGATATGTATGCAAGAAATAATATATTAATCTCTAAAAAAATATTAGTTTTTATTATATTAACGTCAGTGATTTTGGTTATAAGAACTGATTTCTAATCAGAAAAAATCAAAACATGTGAGATCAGTTTGATTATACAGGGTGTCCACCCTCAACGGTGTCCAATGGCTAATTCCTAAACCATTAGTCATAGACGTATAGTTCCAATTACAAAAATGTGTTAAATGAGGTATAGAAATATTTTAAAAGCAATTTGGGTCAATATAAGCATTTCTTAAAAAATTACGAAATTTAAATTTTTATACGGTACCCCGGTCCTATAAGTTATATTTAGTAAAATTTTCCTGTTCCTGTTACACTGACAAGTAACACAAAAAAAAAGTCCCGTTGTTCTACGATTAAAATTGACCGAGTAATAACTGTTTAAAGTTGGAGCACATTTTTTGCTGCAAATTAGGGGTCATTCTCAAATTTAGTAGAAGTATAATTTCGTCAGATATATTATAAAAATTGTTGAGAGTAAAATTAACATTGCAATATAAACTAGAAATCTTTAATCATTCTGACATATTAATGCAAAATATACAATTTGTAATAAACATATAAGAAGAAAAAAAAAAACAGAATTTTAGTTAACTAAAATAGTGAAATTTAACAGTTTTAGATTTTGATAATTGATTCTTTTGTATTCTGTACCTCTGAATCCGAAATTGACCTTCATTTTTTACAATCACGTAACGATTTTTTGAAAATCGTAAATTTTAAAGTTAGAAAAAATAGCGAAAATTTGATATTATAAAATAGATGTCATTGTTGTGTTTTTAACTTTTAATAATTGATTTTTATGTATCCTTTACCGCTGACTCCGTAAATGACCATCATTTTTTACCATCACGTCAGGATTTTTCGCAAATTGTAAATTTCAAAGTTTAAAAATTCAAAGTTAAAATTGAACCTCCTCCCTCACCTCATCGGACCCCTCAGCTGTTTAGCTGTAAGAATCCCAGTATAAGCCAAAAAATTGAATAAATTATTGAATTAAATTAAATTAAATAAAAAAAGTTTTACATCTGTTTTATAGTATTAGATTTTCGCTATATTTTAACTTTGACATTTACGATTTGCAAAAAAATTCTAATGTGATGGTTAAAAATAAAGGTCATTTTCTGATTCAGTGCTGCTAAAAAGGGCATAAAAATCAATTATCAAAAGTTAGGCTAGGTATTGTGTAGGGATAATACGTAAGTAAAAAAGCGTGCAAAAAGACGTCCGTCTGACATTAGCCTAAAAAAATAGTAATTTCCTCTATTTTATAGTATCCGATTTTTGTTAACGTTGAGAGTTTATGATTTGCGAAAAATCCTTTGATGATGGTTAAAAATTAAGGTACTTTTCAGATTCAGTGCTAAAAAATGCATAAAAGTTAAAAACCCAACCATTGCAGTCTTGTGTTATGTAATCTAAAACTTTTTCTTAAACTTCTTAGCGGTAATCTATCCGAAATTTTTCTTATTATCCTGTAAAATAAGTATAAATGGTAACCACCGAAAATCATAATATTAGATTATCATGGGATTTACGTCAGTATGTAAAATTTAATCTAGATCGGATATTTAAAAGTTAAATTTTGAGTAAAAATTTTGAACTGGAAAAACATACATACGATCGTTGAAGTTAAATAAAAACTTATAAAAACAACATAATTTTTGTTAAAAGAAATCATGAAAAGAAACTGTCTCAAATTCTTACAAAATAAAACATATGTTAAAATACAATTATTTTAGACAATCTGAAACTTAATAAAAGTTATCTCAATTGTAATGCTTGTACGATTTTTTTTTTTTTTTTTCAAAGCGCAGATACACATGAAATAAGTTCTTCGAATACAGTCGAACTTGGATAATTCGAAGTGCAAGGGACTACTGCAAAACTTCGAATTATCCAAACTTCGAATTATCCGAAAAAAGTATTTTTATGTCGAAAAATAATCAATCGGAACAGAAATTGCGAAAAAAATATGTTTAATAATTTTAAATAAAAAAAAAACTACAGCTTTTTAAAATATTGAGAATTTCAGATTGTTTTAAACAGCTTACTTGATTTTTTTAACAAAATCTTCAAGGATATCTACAGCTCGAAACACAGCTTCACTCAAGTTAGATTGTCCTTCTACATAACGACGATATTCGGCTAGATGAAAGACTGCCTCACTTGAAGTTGAATCGTTCTGTGTTCTTCTACCTCATCTTCAATATCTTCATCGTCTTCTGTTGCAATGTTCTAATTGTTTAGAACTTCTGATAGAATATCTGTATCAGACAGCTCTCCACAAATGTCTATGTTTTTATCAATGTCGACGTAATCATCAAATGGTATGATGTCTGGGAGGTAAATTTTCTTCATCTAAAAGCTCGCTAGGGTCAGTGTTCCTGATGAATCCTGCTTTCGGGAAACAGTTTGCTATTGTTTTTTGGCTCACTTTGGACCATGCATTTAAATACATTCTTGATGCATCGAGGAAGATAATGGGAAGCTTTTGGGAAGAATTCAGTAAGGAGGTGTTGAACGACTAACGCTCGTATTCATGAATAACTTCGACCGAGGGTTAAACCGCGGGTTCAGTAACCCCATGTTGGTATTTTCAACCGGGAGTTGAAAACTCGTATTCACCGTTTACTTCGGATGAAAAGTTACCCAACTCGGGGTTTCTCGACCTAGGTTGAACGAAATGTGTTTATTGGTTAAAAAAATCACATGCCTTGTTTCGGTTTTCGCGTCGAGACTTCGTTTGTTTATGTTTTGGAAGAAAAACGCCAATTAAAAAAAGAAAGAAAGAAAGAAAAGAAATATTCAATATAGTGTTTCTTTTCTTTTTTTTTTTTTTAATTCCCACAAAATGTATGGACAAAATAAAAACCTGTAATCACTAAATATGGATCAACTTAATTTTTCTTGAAAGTTTTAATATTTTTTAAACAATTATTTTTTTTAAATTTATTAATGAGTTAGGTTAATGATATAAAACGTGTCAACTGCTAAAATAAATGTTAAAAGGTTCTTTTTCAAAATAAATTTTCGCATAGTTGCTAAAAAATGGAACTTTATTTGGGCCAAAACTAATAAAACTTGATTTGAATAAAAACTAAAATTTTATTTCAACAGCAATTATGATGATTTCTATTATTAATAGCTCTAGTTAGCAATTAAACAATTTCTGATAATAAAAATATTAAAATGGAGAAAAAAGGAAAAAAATTAAGGAAGTAGTCTGTTGTACTTTATATATACTATTTCTTTTATTGGTATAGATGGTATCCCAGATGTATTAATTTTATTGTTTGGATTTTCAGCGAGCTAATTAAAATGTTTAATTCTAATTAAATTAGATAGTAATTAATATTCCAGGTTGACAGGAAAAAGTAGTGAAATAATATTAACAGAACTGCAGAAAAAGCGGAACAGGTGATCCTAGCGGTGCCCTGGCACCAGGTACCAAACCGCAGAGGCGCACCATAGGCGCATATAGTTATCACTTCCGAAGGATTGATAAACCTTTTTCATTTAACTAGTCGCTAAATAAAACTCTATACTTCCTTTAAGTTTAAACTGTGTGCTGTGGAGATATTTTATAAGATATTATTTTAAGGAACGCAAATATTTTAAACTTTTTAAGACTACTAGTGTATAGTGTATGAATTTCCATTCAACACATATAATCGAATAAGGCCTTTCCTAAATCATTATAAATGTATTCTGAATACTATCTGGACAAATAAATGTGAAATATTACAGAAAGTTGAATTTTTATCGACCAGCTTTTAGGACCTATCCCCACCCCTTCCGCCATTTGTATGAGAATTTTTCTATTATCACATTTATAAGATCAAAGCTATTCACTTGATTATCTTTGACTATTTTTTGATAAATTAGCCTAATAATTACGAAATATTATTACATGCACGAAGACACTTGTTTTGGGTTGCAGTGTTGCATTTGAAAAAATGTATTTATTTAGAAAATGTTATTTTATTTTCTATATTTTTTCCAGCTTCTTAATTTCATATTTTTAACTCATTTAGATATCACCTCATTAGATGTAATAAGAATCTCATTTAGAATAGAAATTGAAAGTGGGATTCTTTTTTTTTTTTTTTTTTTTAATGATTGATTAATGATAGATTTCTAGACTAAATAGGCAGAATAATGATAGTTTGTAATCTAACAAAACAGCTCAAATTAATTATTAATAATTTCATATAATTTTACATTATCTAATAAATAAAATAGCTGTCTGTTGTTTGTGAATCAGTGGAGAAAAACAAGTTCCCATTTGTACCACCCTACCCATTCCCTCTATGTTTTTTTTCTCTTTTTTTGGTGTCATTCTTTAATTTAAGCAAATTAAACGTTATGCTGTGTAAGATATAGAAATAAAAAGAAAGTTTAAAGTACATATTACCAAAAATAGAAGAATATATGTAATCTCATACATACACATATATATATATTATCTATACATTTTTTGACTGGTTTGTTTATATTTATACATTATATCTCCTTCATTACATGTTGAATTGTTTGCTTTCATAAATACTCATGATCACGAAGAATTTATTTACCTTAAAAAGTCATCATTACTGCAAGGGCTGATAGAAATATTTTTGGTGTGGGTTATTTTAAAAAATGAAAGTTTTTTTTTTTTTTTTTACCAGCGTATTTCAATCCTTTAGTAATTTATTTTAATTTAGCTGTCAATTAAGAAGCAAAACTTATAAGTGATCTCTAAAAAAAGTCACAATTTCAGTAGGTAACATTCAAAAGTTATTCATTTTAGGATTTATTATTACTATTATTATTTTCGTATAAAATAGTACTAATGCAATATTTTATATTATGTATAATTTTGAAATTAAAATACAGTTGAAAAAGAAATGCAATAAAAATAAATATTTCAAATTCCACAAAAATTGGGAAACATACGTAGAAGCTTACAAACAATCCTAAAAAAAATCAATAAAGTAATAAAACTCAAATTGTTTAAATTTTAAGTTAAAATATCTAATTTATAGATCTGATTTATACATACTCAGTTTGTACATAAATAATAATATATCTTTTACACAATAGACCCAAAATTTAATTTTAAAACATTCTATAAGTACTGATCAAAAATCTACAGAGAATCTATGGATATTCTAAGATAATCTGTGTTTTTCTTTACTTAAACAAAAATGCAAATTAGCCTGAGTCTCACATTTTAATTAGAACTTATGCAAGTATGGCGTTTATTTCGGTCCTGTTAAAATACATTTGTGAATTTTTTAACATCAAAATTGCAAAAAAAAAAAAAAAAAAAAAAAAAAAAAAGACCTTAAACGCGACAGTTGTTATTTTAGAAGCAATTATTCGGCTGTTTAAGTAATATTGGCTATTTTTAAGGCAAATAAATTTTTCGCGACCACGCGTATTTATGTAAACAAACAATTCAACATGCATTCAATATATAGAGGCTATATACATAAACATAAACAAATCAGATAAAAATATTGAAGATAATTACATATATATGAGATTACATACCTTTGCATAATGTTATTCCGTTTTATTTAATAGTAGAACTTCTATATTTTACACAGCACATTCTATCAGCTTCAGCACGCCATTGTAAAATGGCGGTCCTCTCCCTCTCCTCACTCTCACAGCTTGTTTTTCGTTAAATACGCATGCTCGGTTGAAAAATCCTAGGTTGAACCCTGCTGTAGACCAAGGTTGGGTTACTGAACACGGCGTTAGATTTTAACCTCGAACCGGTTCAGTGGGGTTGACGGTGAATGCCATTTGAGTTTTCAACCCGGGTTTTCTGCATAACTCCGGGTCGAAGTTATTCGTGAATACGAGCGTTAGCATCTGTAGAAATGCTTCAGATTTTTAATGATGCCTTGAACCATTTGTTGCACCACTGAGGTCATGTTTGGCGGAAAAAATTCAACCGTAATATTTTCCATAGCGGGTATCGATTTATGGGCCGCGCATTTATCAATAAACAGGATGATTTTTCTGTTTTTTCTTTGGTATGTGTGATTGAGATCTAGCAGCCATTCTTCAAAAAGATTCCCCGTCATCCAGGCTTTCGTGTTAGAACGGTATTCTATAGGCTTTGTTTTGACATTGTTAAAATACCTTTGATTTCTTGATTTTCCAATCATCGGTAAAGGTAACTTCTCAGTGCCGTCCATGTTTGCTCCCACAAGTAGAGTTATTCGGTCTTTACTGCGTTTTCCTCCACTACATTTTTCACCTTTAAAATCCAAAGTCTTTGGAGGGGTACATTTGAAAAAGAGTCCAGTTTCGGCGACATTAAAAAGTCTCTGTCCTGTGTTTGCTCAATGATTTGAACAACTTTTTCTTTCCACTCATTTGCTGCATCTTGGTTCACACTTGAACTTTCACCACACACAGACTTAAAGGAAATTTCATTTATTTCCTTAAATCCGCCTAACCATCCGGAGCTTGCTTTGAAGTTGTTGTTTCCTAAGCTGAGAGCAAATTCTTCCGCTTTTGCACGAACAAGAGTTCCACTGAGAGGGATGTTTTTGTCCCGCGCTTGCTTAAACCACTTCAAAACACACTCGTCCACATCAGGATTATCGGGTTCTCTAGCCAGTTTGCGATTTCGATTAGATTTCAAAATTGTTTCTTTATTTTTCAATAAGGTCGAAAGAGTGTTAGGTGCTATTCGATACTCTTTTGCGATGATGCATTCCTTCTTTACACCCTTTTCTACCTCACGAATCACAGCAATTTTTTCCTCGAAAGATAAGGTTTTATACGGGACACCTCAATGACATGCTTGCACTGAACTTTCACCACAAAAATTAAAAACACAATGAAGAAAACTAAAGCGACTATAGTCCTGGTTTCGAAGGAATTGCAACGCGTGTCATCTAAGATTTATCGCATTGGCGAGAGTAGCATGTGTCACTTACAAGGGAAAGGGCGTTCGTTTCTCTTCCCTAAAGAATTTTTCACAATAACTGAAAATAACTCTGACACTTTTCAAATAACTAGATTGTCATTTTTGAAAGGGTAAAAACTTCAAATTAAAGAAGTTGGACTTCGAAATTTCCACAATAGCTGAAAATAACCCGGCCACTTTTCAAATAAACTGTATTGAAACTAGATTTTGTCATTTTTGAAAGGGTTAAATCTTCGAATTAAAGAAGTTGGACTTCTAAATAACAAAGATTTTTTAGCGTTAACTGAATACAAGGTTAAAGGAACTGACAAAAAACTTCGAATTATCCACGAATTCGAATTAAAGACGTTCGAATTATCCAAGTTCGACTGTACTTTAAGCACTTGGTATCAGGGGTGCAGAATATGTCCGATCCGGCGATCTAGGATCGGGGGAAATTTTGCAAAAACATATACATTTGATTTCGATTTTAAGAACATATTCCATAATTCCATGAGATAGAAAAATTTCACTATAAATAAAAAGATCCGCACGGTGACTTTCACAAAATCGATCTCAGAATAATATGTACCGTATATCAGGGGTGATTCTGTTCCGAATTTTCCGAAAATTTTAAAAAATCTTTCATCAATCTGAAAATTCGGACTTAAAAACACCGCGAATTTTGTCCAAGAATTGCAGGAAAAACGCGAATTTCGTCACAAGATCGCGAAATGAACGCTAATTTCGTCAAAAGATCGCGCAGTAAACGCAATTTTTGTCAAAAGATCGCGAAATAAACGCACATTTCGTCAAAAGATTGCGAAAAAACCGCAAATTTCGTCAAAAGATCGCGAAAGAACAGCACATTTTGGCAAAAGATCGCGAAAGAAACGCAAATTTTGACAAAATATGGAGAAACAGCCAGAATTTCGTCAAAAGATCACGAAACAACTGCAAATTTTGTCAAAAGATCACGAAACAACTGCAAATTTTGTCAAAAGATCACGAAACAACTGCAAATTTTGTCAAACGATCGCGAAACAACCGCGAATTTCGTCGAACGATCGCAAAACAACCGCGAATTTCGTCTAAAGGGGGCGAAATAACCACGGTTTTCGTCAAAACATGACGAAATAACAGCGAATTTCGTCAAATGAACCCGAAATAAACGCACATTTTGTCAAAAGATCGCAAAAAAACGCAAATTTTGACAAAAGATCGCGAAACAACCGCAATTTCGTCAAAAAGTAACAAATTTCATCAAACGGTCGCAAAACAACCGCGCATATCTTCAAAAGAACGCAAAACAACCGCAAATTTCGTCAAAAGGGGCGAAATAACCGCGATTTTCGCAAAACAGGGCGAAATAACCGCGAAATTGGTCAAAAGAACGCAAAACAACCACGTATATTTCGTCAAAAAGGGCGAAATAACACAAATTTCATTAAAAGATCGCAAAAAACCCTGCAAATTTCGTCATAAAAATCACGAAAGAACTGCAAATTTCGTCATAAAAATCACGAAAGAACTGCAAATTTCGTCAAACGATCGCAAAACAACCGCGAATTTCATCAAAAGATGGCAAAATAACCGCGAATTTCGTCAAGAGGAAGGCGAAATAATCGCAAAACTCGTCAAAAGATCGCTACAATACTCAAACTTCGCCAGAAGATCGCGAAAAGGCGCGAATTTCGTCAAAGGGCCGCGAAAAAAAAACATAGTTAGTCCTGGGAGTGGAATTCACCCCCCTCCCCCTTCTTCCACTCTGCTGTAACTTTTCTGAAAGTTTTTTGTGAATTTCAGATTTTTTTTTTTTTTCACCCAGAATCACCCCTGCAATATATATACTCGCACATAAGTTGAGAAATATTGGAAAAATAAATTTTCTATGCCTACGATAATACAGCATTTACCTATAACATACCGTAAAATTTTGGGGAAATTTTCATGTGGATTGGGGGAAATGTTGAGAGTAGAAACATTTTCTGCATCCCTGCTTGGTATATGACCCCTCAAAGTATGGCGGAACTCATCTGTGTTCATATGCAGAACAGTGGTATAAGTCATAGATTTTTAAAGTTTCATAACTCGGTCAATTTTAGCGTTATATGAACGGGACTTTTTCTGCCTTATTTGTCAGCGTAATAGGAAAATTTTACTAAATATAACTTATAGGACCCGGGGACCGTATAAAAATTTTAATTTCGTAATTTTTTAAGAATTGTTTTTATTGATTCAAATCGCTTTTAAAATATTTCTTTACTTCGTTTAAACATTTTTGTAATTCGAACTATATGTCTATGACTAACGGTTTAGGAATTAGCCATTGGACACCGTTGAGAGTGGACACTAGGGTGGAGCGAAAATAATTTTTTTAAATCAAAAACGGGTGGGTGCCAAAAGTTGCCTTTATGATAGTACATCATCTGCGTGCAATATTACCGCTGAAAAAAAATGGCTTGAGTCTGCGCTTTTGGTCCAAAAGTCGAAATTTTGGGTAAAATTTGACATTTTTTCAAAAAATTAAAAAAAAATTCTATAGAGATGGTTATTATTTAAAAGTGTTATTTAAACCTTTATTATTTATGACTTAACATATTTAAAAGATAAAAAAAATATCTTCGTTCTGTATAAGTGGAACAAAACTGACAACTTTTGGGGGGAAAACGTTGCCACTCTGTTGTGTCATACAACTAATTGTTATTTAGAATACAGCTCTTACGTAGTTGCTTTCAAATCTACCCAGGAGGTACCACGTGGAATTGGCTGCATTTTATGACACAGCAGTGCATAGCCCGACCACCCTTCCATCTCAGCGCAATGTTTTATTTATGTATTGAATTGTGATTTTTTATCAAAAACTGGCATAAGTTTTCTATGTATCAACCTAGTCCATCTCTTTTTTATATCCACAGACGTTTGTGTGATGCTGCTGTGACACTCCTTCACATATATCCTCACGTATTCTACTGCTTGCGTAGGATAAGGTAAGCACAGTAATGCATAGATGCCAATATCTCCGGAAATTCCGGAGTTTCTCCGGAAATGTAGGATAAAATACGGAAGTACGGTAATAAGGTAGAAAATACGGAAATTTGAGGCAAAAAAATCGCGAATTTCTTCGACTGATCGCGGCAAAAAATCACGAATTTCGTCAATCGGTCCTTGAAGTATATCGCGAAAATCGTCTATTAATCGATAAAACCGCCAATTTCTACAATCGCTCGCGGCAGAAAATCGCAGATTTCGCCAACCGATCGTTGAAAAAAGTTGCAATTTTTGTCAATCAGTCGCTGCAAATAATCGTGAAATTCATCAATAGGTCGTTGATAAAAATCGCAAATTTAAAATAGAAATCGCAGCCACTGCAAAATATCGCGAATTGCGTTAATCAGTTGGGAGGAAAATATCCCGAAATCCGGTAATCGGCCAATGATAAAAATCGCGAATTTTGTCAATCACTCGCTGCGCTGCAAAAAAAATCTCGAATTCCGTTAGTCATTCGCGGTAAAAAATTGCTGTTTTCGTCAATGAGTCGCGGCAAAAATTCGCTGTTTTCGTCGGTAAGTCGCGGCAAAAAATCGCGATTTTGTCAGTGAGTTCTCGGCAAAACATCGCGATTTTCGTTCGTCAGTCGCGGCAAAACATCGCGATTTTCGTTCGTCAGTCGCGGCAAAACATCGCGATTTTCGTCCGTCAATCGCGGCAAAACATTGCGATTTTCGTCCTCATGTCGCGATTTTTGTCCTCAAGTCGCGGCAAAATATTGCGATTTTCGTCTGCAAGTCGCGGCAAAACTTCGCGATTTTCGTCTGCAAGTCGCGACAAAATATTGCGATTTTCGTCTGCAAGTCGCGGCAAAACATCGCGATTTTCGTCTGCAAGTCGCGGCAAAACATTGCGATTTTCGTCTGCTAGTCGCTGCAATACATCGCGATTTTCGTTCGTCAGTCGCTGCGAAAAATTCGCGATTTTCGTCAGTCAATCTCGGCGGAAAATCGCGAATTTTGTTAATTGGTCGCGGGATTTCACACTCACATCAATCACAGATTTTTTGCTCCGTAGAGATAAATTAAAAAAAAATTCCATTTTTATAAATTTATTATAAAAAATTATTAGTACATTAATAGTAAAAGTAAATTAAGTAACCTTTATTTAAAGTTTTTAGATCAATTTTTTGGATGTGGATTATATTTGATATAAACCATCCTGCGGCATAAACTTGGATTACATACATTGTGAGTGAATCAGAGTCTGATGGTCAACCAGTGCTTATATAAAAGCGAATAATTTTATGTGCCTTTGTGAGCCATCTGGCATAGAAGTTTCTTGGGTTCCTATTCGCTAGTTCTTCTGAGCCATATCTTGATGAAATAACTTTTCAAATCTCTAGCAGGTATTTCTGGTATGTGCTGAGTACCCTTTTCTCGATTTTAGGAAATAATGTTTGAAAATCACTCTCTATGGCTTCAAAAATGGAAATAAAAAGGGAATGGCACGTGGACAAAGATTTTCCTATTGGTCCAGTGAATCCCTGTGTGTTAGAATCTAATTTTTGCCAACGATCTAGTCTAATAAATGATGCAGAGAAACTTCACTGGACTTTGGAGGTGGCATGTGATCAATTGTAATGGTTCATTCTAATATGCACTCTCAGAAATAACTCTCCCTTTTGACGATTCAGAAATCATCGAGCTGTATTTCGTCGTTTTTGACGATCATTTCCTATTAACATCACGTGACTTTTAACGAAACGTAAACCCTCAAATATTTGACGAAAGTTTTGCCTCAATCACGGTCAAACTCAATGCATTTTAAGGAAACATTTCCTCAAATCCTCCTCAAATCCTACGATTTTAGCAAACAGATATTTGCTTGTTTGTGTTAGTCCTGTAATAATTTATTTTAAAACAGCACTTAGTGCTTTTCAGAAAATACTGAAATATAGGTAGTTATTGTTTCTTCATTAGTTATTTTTTTAGCTGTTAGAATTTTTAGGAATGCTTATTAAAATTATTATTATTTTATTTATATGTTGTCGTTCGTTATGTTTTAATTCGAAAAGAATAAATTTCCTGTGTTTTTCAAAACCATTCAATAAGAAAACTAGGTCAATAAAATTTCAAACTTCTAGGATATTTTTTTTTTTTTTTTTTTTTTTAAAGAAGTATTTTATGTTTTCAATCAAATTAAAAATAAGCATAATTGATCCCTCTCCTCTTTATAAACAGTAAAGTGATAAAATCTTATCTTCCTACTCAAAGTGATAAAATCTCACGCAATATGCACTTCACAATTCATTATTTGTGAGCAACAAATTAACCAGACCATATTCTAATCATCCATTGATCAAAGAAAATTTCAGTTGTAAATTATTTAATCAAGCCATATTATAATTATTCATTGATACGAGAAAATCATAGAAATAAATTAGCTTTCCTTAAAACTTTCAGAAAATATAGCAGCCCGATAAAATTGCAATCTACGTTATAAAAATAAAATACGAAGTAGAATTCATTATACCAGTCTAAAAGCAGACACTTTCAACTCCCCAGCAGCGAGGTTGGCAGAACAGCGACCTCCCATACGAAAGGTCGTGAGTTCGAATCACGCCAGGGAAAGAGAGAGGTGATTTTTTTCCTTTCCCCGTGTCAAATATTGGAGCTTCCAAACTGATTGAGAGATGGCGCCACCAGCCTTCTTTTGACGAAACTATTGACGAAATTTATATCGTCAAGCAACTGAAGAAACTAATTTCATCAATTTGGCGAAATGTTCGCTCGGAGCATTTTCCAGGAAACTATTTCGTCAAAAACAAAGAAAATTTCGTGAAATCTGAGTATTCATTTCTGAGAGTGTGTCCCTTGCAGAATGGATGACAACGACTAACAGAATTATCCGCCTTCAAATGAGCACTCACTGTCCATCAGAGTCTCTACGTTCACTCAAAAAGTACTATATTATCCAAGTTTGGCCCAGGATAGATTACAATCAAATGTAATCCACAGCTAAAGAAGATCTCTAAAAACTCACGGGTAATTACTCTGCTACTAAACAACTCGCAAAACGGAATAAAACAACTACTAAAAAATGGTTATTTAGGACAATGGTTGCTTTGCATACGCAGAGGAAGTTCCTAATTCAATGCTCTCTGACGATTTCCATCACATTAACTCATCACCACTGCTCAGCGCATAATAGTTGAAAGATGCGAGTAAATGATGGCATACGCAAATCTGAAATATCAACAATCAACTTTGAAGCGGATAATTATATAAATCTAATTCATTGGAAAAGTGCTGTGGTAACAGAGCCTCTAATCAATATGCATTTATCGGGTGCAATCTTAGTGAAGATAATAGACGGCTGAATAGATTACATTAATATCATGCGCACTGCATTACACTGTTTGTCTTCTCTTACACAAACGGTGGAAAAATACGTAAAGGAGATCACAGCAGCAGCATTCAAAGTCTGTGGATCCAAAGAACAGATGTACTAGGTTGATACATAGAAAACCAGTGTTTGATAAAAAATCACAATTCAATGTATAAATAAAACATTGAGTTCAGATTGTAGGGTGGTGGAGCTATACACTGTTGTGACATTAAATGCAGTCAGCTTCATGTGTTGCCTCCTGGGTAGTTTTGAAAGCAACTAGGTAAGAGCTGTATTCTAAACAACACTTATTTGTGTGACACAACAGAGTGGCAACGCCTTTTTTTCACCAAAAGTTGTCAGTTTTGTTCCAGTTATACAGAACAAAGATATCATCTTATCGTTTAAATATGTTAAGTCATTAATAATAAAGGTTTAAATAACACTTTTAAATAATAACCACTTCTGTAGAATTTTTTTTTTAATTTTTTGAAAAAATGTCAAATTTTACCCAAAATTTCGACTTTTGGACCAAAAGCGCAGACTCAAGCCATTTTTTTTTCAGCGGTAATATTGCACGCAGATGATGTACTAGTATAAAGGCAACTTTTGGCACCTACCCGTTTTTGATTGTAAAAAATTAATTTTTTTCGCTCCACCCCAGTCGACACCCTGTATGTTAATTTTGATGAAAGTTGCTATTTTCGTGGACTCTGTACCATTGACGTTAATAATATGGACAAAGAAAATTTCTCTTATGCAAAAGGAACCTTAAGCGATTGCTTTGGGCAAAGATAATTTCATATTGGCATAACCGATAATTTGCATCTCTCCTGATACCCCACAGTTATTTTTTGACATTTTTCTCACTGTTTTATCATGTTGGAAAAGCATTGTAGTAATCTCAAATGGATTTGTTTTTGCTTAAGGTGCTCCTCGAGGTTGTTATTTTACTTTAATGCATAAAATTATGTCTGATGAACTTATTTATTTTACATGTTTTATGTCAGTTTTTTAAATATTGATTGAATTATAACCATAAGAAGTCACTTGTAGGACTTCAGTAAATTAATGGAAGTGTAAAATGTTTTCCCGATTTTATTATGCAAACATTCTTGTTTGTAATCATTTTTCAAATGAAGATTTACGCATGATGTTACTTCCTTGTTGGTTTTGGGGGTTGCTGAAAATTTGCTGAATAAATGGATATACTTTTGTAATCGGATTACTTTCGCTACAACGGATGAAGCGTTATCTGACAGATACGTGCGAAGACACTGTAGCTTCGGGATGACCCGTTTTCACTTTCAACCTCTAGTAACTTCACCTTTCGAATATCCTCTGGACAAAAATCGATTTCGTCATGCTTATTGTTTTTTCGAGATTGCGATCGACGCTTGTTTAACAGATATCTATTATTTCGGGATGATCGTGGCTGTCTATGTTTCTCTTTTAGATTTGTATCTGTGAAAACAAGTCATGAATTCTTCTGCACAATATTAGTCCTGTGCAAGTCCTTTAGATATGTGCTGTTCTTAAAATGCCACTTTCTCCTTTACTGTTCTTAATATGAAGTAAAAAGGATGAGACGTATCAATTCATTTTATCAACTGATTTAAATATTGCATATCATGGAAGTCAAATTGTCGCAGAGAAGAACAAAAATGGCCGTTCGATTGGGAAAGGTCTTTTAAAAAAAGCTTGGGTGGGGGAGGGGGCGTCTCCATATTGAAATTGTAAAAAAAAAAAAAAAAAAATTAGAAATTTCTAATACAAGCCACATCACATTTGGATCCTTCGGTAAATTTCATCGTGAGAAACTAAATGGGAAATCATTCGATGAAGAATTTCGGGAATTAAGCAATTATAAAATTTTGTATTGCCAATGTTAAATTCATTTATAATATAATGACGCAAAGTGTATAACCTCCGGAGTGAACTCATCCTGATCTTGATAATCTTTCGTTAAAATCAGCCATTTTATTTCGGCCATTTTAAGCTTAAGCATTCCTATGCCGTATTATAAGTCGAACAACTGCCTTATTTAATTTATTTTGCATAACATCTATCCTTCTTGAGTTTTTTAAAACCTTCAAAAACTATAAAATCATCATATATATTAAAACGCAAAGGTAAAATTTTAAGTAGACCCATTTCGGAACATCTGCACATGCATCAACCCTGTTCAATTTAGAGGGATTGAGAACGAGTTCTCGGTGGCTGAACGGTCTAAAGCAGCAGTTTAAAAGGCCTATATTTTGTAGTGGATAGCAGGTTCGAACCCAATGCCCGGCAAAATGATTTCTGTAATATTTTCGCGATAATATTTCAATAATGACATTTTATTAGGAGGAGAAGTTATATGATTTTTATTTTATTATTATTATTTGAATGCTTTATAATTAAATAAAATTTAACGCTGAACAATATTTAAAATAACTAGGGCATCGTACCCGGGCTTCCCGGGTTTCAGAATATAAGTGAAAACATTTTTTTTTTAATTGAAAACTAATAATTTTTTATATGCAATAATTTTTTTATATTGCCCATTTACATTAAAAAAGCCTTTTTTATATGAAAAATATGAATTTATACAATCAAATAAAGTTTTGAAATTTATCAAAAGCGATATATTTTTTTTATTATTATTAGCCGCATGCTAAGAGTTATTTGACCAAGATTTTGCTACTTACGGCATCCTTATATTTTCTAATAATTTCAGAACTTACATTTAAGTTAAATTTGTGTTTCATTTATTTTATTTATTTATTCATAGGGAAGTTATTTTTAATTAATATTAGACGTAAGAAAATGATGAACTCTTTATGTTGTTTTAAGTGAAAACGGATTAATCTTTCATAATCGAGCTCCGCGCGATATAGATAAATTGAAAAATATTTCATGCTTTAAAATTGTTTTTAAAACCATAGACTGTCAGTTAACCGAGACGCACTTTGCAAACAAATTCCATTTGAATTTTCTTTTCCTATTTGGTGATCTAAAAATTTAAATTGTACGATTGCAAATATGATAGATCTGTGTTTTTTTTTTTTTTTTTTTTTTTTTTTTTTTTTATATATTATTCTTTTATTTTTTTTAAGGAAGTATTAATTTCGTTAGCAAAAATATTCAGAAATAAATGCTGAACAATGTTTGTTGCTTTATGCGCAAAATGTTTTTTATTATTATGTATTGAGGCCGGCACGTGATAAAATAAACTTAAAAAAATCATGCTTAAAAATGTACAATGGTCAGAAGATTAAAAAATTGCAGTAGCGGAAATTTCAAGACTGAAATTTGATCGTGAAGTGTTGCCATTCGCAAAATGATGTCAGCATTACGCACAGATACTTTTTTCCGTTATCATATAGACCCGTAATCAGTAAAATATAATAAAGATCAGTTATTAAGATGAGGTTATCAATTGAGGCTTGGTATTCCGGGATGAAAAGCAGCAAAATTTATTCCACTCTGAAACGATCATAAAATTTTTTCCGCATGAAATTTAAACCTGACATCCTTTTCACATTCTCAAAATTTTTACACGCACTTCTCATATCCGTATTCATCATTTTTAAAAAAATTGTATTTTGGTTGCTCATTTTAAAAATCATTTTAACTCAAAACTTGAAGTCACGATTGTCAGCAACATCTTTTATGTGAACAGACGCACTCTTAACTTGAGATTCTAATCTCAGTACCGGAGAGTAAAAATTTCCGTAATTTATGTTTTTTAGACGCATTTGAGTTAAAATGTTTGGTTTAATCTAAGAAAATGATCGTTTAGTGTTAAATATTACTTCATTTTCACTTAAATAAGCATTTCGCCTAGTGTCTGAAACTTAGTATCAGTACACATGCAGAAGGAAAAACAATATAGAAAATTTATGAGGAAAAATGCGTATTTTCAAAAGCAGTATCTCATTTTCTGTTATGCCCCTAATATAATATTATGCTCCTAATAGGATTTTGCGCCGCTAAACCCTATGCAACAATTTTTATCAACAATTTTGAATTTTTATCAGAAAATGGCATAAATAAAGCTAAAAATACCTCATTATTTCGCTCTTGTCTGCAATTATGAAAGCTATCTAATTTTCACCATTTTTAAGAAATTTCATAAAATGCTTTTAAAATTAAAATATAAAAGTGCGGATATTAAACAGATAGTGCGATCACATCTACAAATAACAGCTTTCAATTAAAAAAAAAACAATTAGTAAAATTGGTTCAGCAGAAAGATCAGGGCAGATGACTAAAAAACACACTTGTGTTTTAAATATATAGATTATATAAAATTATGAAAAAGTAAATTCAGCAAATTGTTATTTTGATAAAATTATAGTAGAATATCCTAAATAATTAAAATTTATTATTCCAGATAATTTTAGACAAAAACTTCAGGAACATGATATTATTTTGAACCTCAAATTATTAGTTTGTTTGTGTAACTCGGCGAAGCAAATCCATCCGGGAGAGAATCAATTTCTGTAATATAAATCGCTATTTGCATGTTACCTCTCTTTCATGAAGACACTCTAAATTTTTGTAAAATATTTTGTTTTATCAGTGTGCGATTTCGATTACATTATTTTCAAAAGGGAAGTATTTTCACCTGTGAAGAATTTCAAAGTACCTGGGCTATGAAAATGACGCACTTCTACAAAACATAATTCAGGTTTAAGAATTAAAATACACGCTTTTTTATAAAATGACGTCATTTGCATCCGCTAAAGAAATCAACTTTTACAATTCCAGTCTTAAACTTCGTTTTTAGAAAAGTATGCATATGACGTCATTATCACGGAATCAGTGTTGCCAGATGGGCTACTTTTTTTAAATTCAGATTCTTGATTGCCACCACTTTTTTGAAATGGTAAAATGCGGCTTATTTAATGACATATTAATTAAGGCAAAAACAAAGGTAATTTTACAGTTTCAAAAAAGTGGTGGAAATCAAGAAATCTGAATTAAAAAAAAGTAGCCCACTGCCAACACTGCACGGAATAACAGACAATATTCCTGACATAGCCCGTATTTTAATTTCAACTTTTTTTTCAGGTTTTATGAGAAAATGGCAACAAAAAGATATAGTAAACTCCTATGTTCGACTATTTTCCGTTTACTTTCAGCAGAAATGGGGAACTTTTCTTGCAACGATTAGAAAACTGGTATTACAAACTACAAAAAAATTAATATCTCAAAAATAAATTGAGATACAGCTTTAAAAAAAATTGTATTTAAAATAGCATTTTTTTCCTTATAGAACGGTGTAAAAATTTAAAATGTGCGATGTTTAGATGCTTAAAAATTTGCAGTAGAGAAAATTGCAAAACCAAAATTTTATTTCAAATTTCAAAGTGTTGCCCTTCGCAAAATGACGTATTCGTTACGCACAGATATGTTTTTCCTTTATAATATAGATAGATAATAATAATAATTTTATATTTAAAATATTTAAGTTAAAATATTTTTAATGTAATTATCAATTAAATAAATTGAGCTGATCTACAATTTTTGTTATCTTCTGACCATTATCAAGAATATATATGTGTGTGTGTGTGTGTCAGAAAAAAAAGTTTGCCTTTCTTTTCCTTAAAAAAAGAAAACGGAAAGAAAGAAAGCTATTCATATAAGAACTATTAAAAAAATTACCTTGATATCCATTGTTTAATATTTAAAAAATGTATTAAAATGTAAAATAAAATCCAAGTAATAAAAATTATATGCTGCACCAAGTTTCAAATTTGGGCTTTTAGAGAATGAGACTGATAAAAATAAAATTCATGGCAGCTTTTAATGGTCATGTAGTTAAAAAATCCTAATAAATAAATAAAAATAAATACTGTTATTTTTTCGAAAAGATGAGACCATAGTAAATAAAAATAAATGCTCTACCCACTATTTTTAGTTAAATTTCTGGTAAAAAGAAACATATTTGGTTGTAAGTTACAAAGTTAAAATTCTGTGACTTCATTGAATAGGTTTGGCTGACTGTACCCTCTATCGCTTTAAAGAAATAGGAATCACTTATGCAATATAGAAATTTGTCACAATTTCAATAATTAATTTAAAAAGCAATTCATTAAAAATTCAAGACTTTTTCTAATGAAACATTCAAGTTATTTACCGTCAAATCTTGACGTATACCATCTAGTGTATAATAGTTGCAAAATAAACTGTAATGCTTGCAGTTTTTTAACATAACTCAAAAATTACTTAATGGAATGAATTGAAATTTTGGATTTGCATATTTAAAGCTTCTAGAACTCTATTTCTGTTTAACATTTTTGTGAAATTCTACATACATCGATCGATATAGGAAAGAACATCCCGTTTCTAAATTTCATCTTCAATCAAAGGAGTCGCAATCAGGACCCGATTTTTCCACCTAGGCCCGCAAGGCTCAGTCTTTGGGCCACGAGTTTTGGTGGGCCCCCGACCTGCTATATCTCATTTTTAAATTTGCCCTTATTAGTATGCGATGTAAGATTCAGTTGCAAACTGTATGAATTTAATAAATATTAAAATTGTTGTTAATTTTCCGTACAGTTAGTGGCAAATTGTGAATACCTAGCTTTAAATGTATTGTAACGATCTTATCTCATATGATCAGTATAAAGTGAATTACTAGCTTAGAGTAACTGGCTTGGCCTTTTGCTCGGCGCTAACGTTCTCGTCTCCTGATCATGAGATCAGTAGTTCGTATCCCATCGACGCCAATCACACACTCCCTAGTATATAATACTATCCAAGCGACAAGGAAATGAAAGCGAGGGGGGGAGGACTACATTCGTGATGAGCCGTGGGCCCCGCGCTCGGCCTTTGGTCGCAAATTTAATATTTTATTTTTTTCCGTCTGAACCTAAGATGAAATTATTGCCTTCAGTTTTTGGAATATACCCTATAGCATCCCTGACGACCCGAATATAACCAAAATATAAGGCATCGTCACCCATACGCAACTCATACTGTCAAGTCTGGATTGACGTCACATGCTACGGAAAGCGCGTAGTATCAACGTAAACTGTGATGTATCCCACTTTGTGACGAGATGCAATGCTATTACTCAAATGTCGGTCACGGTGATTTCACAGTGGAATCCCTGAGTGACGGTCACCTAAGCTTTAAGTAAAACCCAGCCTATGTGGTTTTTTGTTTGTTTTATTTTTAAAAAGTCCTAAATGAGTCATAATGTGACGAAATGAAGGTGATCTTTTGGTAATCCGTGTTAATGTGAATATTTGTGACGACATATTGACTGGTTAGTTAGCTCAGTGCTAAAACTTAAAAAATGTTTTTTTCTTTCATCAAAATTTCGGTTTTTGAGTTATCAATCCAACAATTTTGAATATACTGTTTGAAAAAAGATATTTTCTTTTTAAATTCTATAGAAATTTCTATGAAAACTTCGTTATTTTGACTCTTTGACTATAAGTTGCATAATATTCACAAAATGTTTTTGACTCTGGGGGGGGGGGGGGGGGTACTAATCAGATAAATTTAAATTCTTCAAGTTTAAGCCATTTTTTCTCCTTTCTAAATTATTAAAAAATATTAAATTACTAAATTATATTTTTAAAAGGTTTTAATTACCTATTTATTTGGTTCCATATGCATCAAATGTATCAAAAATGAATTGACAAATAACTGTTTTATATTAGATGGCCTATTTTTGACTTTGTTAGCCTTCTTTTGACAGCAATCTAGTTTAGACTATTCGTATGCCATTGACATGTTACGATATCATTCATGCTTCTAAATGAAGAACTTGATTGTGTATACCTGTAAATGCTATAGAAATTATTTGATACTATCAAATAAAAGAAAATACTTTTATTGATGGGTTCACAGAAATTCTTCCGCAATATTCACTGTTGGAGTCCTTTGTTCTTTTCGAATGTTCTCAAAGTAACATGAATAAACCTATTCTTGTTTCCCCCCCCCCCTCTCCCCCCGTTGCTCACGTTACTTAAAGGCTTCTCCCGTTTTCAGCCGAGATTATCTATTGTCGATAGGATGACGTTGCAAGTGAAATGATAGGATAATGTCTTTAGGAGATTTGATCTGACATAGAAATGCGATTCGGTATAGCTTGTTAACACCTTCTTTAAATTAACTAACAATGAAATTATATTAATTGGGAAGGATGATTGTAAAGAAAGGAGAAGTGAAATTCAAAGATGCATGTTTGAGAAAGGGAACGCCAGGTTTTACCCTATATTGTGAAAAGTATTGAAAAATATTTCTGAATTTTGTTTTATTTGGATGTCCGTTTCCGTTCGCACTCTCAGACATCTGAAAGAATTCTTGGACGGAGTTGTTGAGCGTTGCCGTCTATATGTAGGCGTAGAGCCAAGTCTCTGTCAGAGGCCCCGGATTAGCAGAATCTGCGCTATCATATATTTTTTCTTTCTTAAAAAAGGTTTTAATACATATAGTGAAAATTCAGAGGGAATCCATAATGGAAAATAATAACTAGCCTCTAATTCATTTTATTATTACTGTTATTACCATTATCAAAAACTGTAAGAAATCATCTCTTGAATTATGGTGAGTATCAGATATTCCTAACTGGAAGATTGTCTTGTTGAAGCTTTTATCTTTATAATCGTGGCAAAAACTCTATTAAAGTAATTGAAACACGTTGTCATTGATAGTATAGCATTCAGTGAGTTACTCTTAGCGGTTTTAGTATTATATTGTTAATACAGCGAAGTTTCTTTCAAAGTACAAACATTAACCAAAATAACTTACATTTAGTTTACTTTTTATTATTATTATGATTAATAGACACTGTATTTTGAAGGTAAGCTTTTTGACAGAAGCAAAGTAACATACAATGCTAGATCTTCAGTGTTACCTGCAGTCTTATTTACTTATAAGTCGTGAAAAGCGTGCTTGAAACAGCGATCAAATTTATTCTTGAAAAACACCGAATTATTAAGTAATATATTCAAAACTTCAGTTAGTAAAAAACCAAATTTAAGGCAGATAACTTCAAATTAAATGTTGCAGTACTATAAATGAATGCATAATGTAGGAAAGTTGCCATTATCTATGTGCAACATTTTACTTTTGGGTTGTGAAAGTATAGGTCTCTTTAATAATCACCAATAAGCGGTTTTTCTTTCGTAAGCAGTGCTGCAGTTGGGTGGGAACGCCGTTCCCAGAAATATTTGGTTTGTTACCGTAAAATAAAATAAAATAAAAATAAATAAATCAAAATATCGCGAACGAGCACAATCTTTCCTTTTTTTAAGCGAAACGGTAATTTATGCTAGTTTTAAGAAGATCGTTTCCCTTATAAGCCGCTTTAACCGAGTTATTTTTTTCTGATGGATTGATGGCTTCTATTACTATGAAATAGCCATTATAAATGAAGTGTTAGGTGAAGATGAAAGGGCAACCGTAAAAAGTTAGAACTCTCATTTTCTGGTCAAAATGAAAAAAAAAAAAAAAAAGCCATATTTTTTTTCTTTTTGAAAAAACGGCTGCTCTCTTATCTTCACCTAACGCTTCATTTATAATGTCTGTTTCCTAATAATAGAAGCCATCAGCCTATCAGAAGTAAATGATCCATTCCAAAGGTATAACTTTGATTGGGAAAAAAAAAAAAAAAAAAAAAAAACATTTAATATTTTGAGCAGAAAGAAGGGGGTACACCTGCAATTTTCATGATACTAAGAGAATAATATAGCTGCCAATGTGTATGGGTTTTGTTACCTCTGAAATTGAATACAATTTTTTGCCATATTTAATCCTTGACAATTGTTAAATTTCGGCAATTCAGTTAGGTAAATTTTACTGATAATTTTTAGTGGTAAGAAAAAATCTTAGAAATTGGTAGCTATGCAGTAGCATAATACTACAGCAAAAAAAAATTGACATTCAACAAACAAAAAACTATCAAGCGCTTTTTCAAATAAACAATTTCATTCACCGTTTTTCTTAAAAGTAACGGAAATGTACATCAAAGAAATGTTACTAGTACAATAAAAATGATTGAATAAAGTGAAAATTTATTTTTCACCTCCTTAGTTTGTGACGATTTGAGTAAATCCGGTTTATGGTCCATATTAACTCGAATAATCGGGAGTCTACTGTAAGAATTATAACTATTAATTGAAAAAAGTTGGTTTTAGCTACATGTTTTAAATTGGATTTTGGCTTAGCGAAAATCCGGTAGCATCAATATCTACTCTATGAAAAGGTGAGTTCCCACAAATATTTTTTTTCCAACTACAACACTGTTCGTAAGAAATAAAATTGTTAGAGCTAAAATTATTGTAGTTATTAACAAATAATGCACACATTAGTTAACAATGAATTCTTTAAATGTATGCTGATAATCTAGTAAATTCATTTTGTATATTTAATTTTAATAAATTATAATGAATTCAAAATTCAAGGAAAGGGAAAATTACATAGCAAAATTATTTCCTCTACAGATAGTCCAGTAAAATTAGACCAAAAAAGACGTCTGCCTGGAAAGTTTTGGAGAAGTTTTTTTTCTCTTTCTTCCTTTATGTTTTTTGGGGGTGGTAAACACGATTTTAAACTTTGCCAAATCGTATCTGGTCGGCTTAAAAAGGTATAAGCGAAAAACCATGAAAAAATAGGGTGTTTTTTCCGGGTTTTCCATTGTAGTCGCTAGAGGATTAAACGTTTCTGAAAAAAACTGCTGCTCCAAACTAAACTAGAGAAAATTTCCTACATTTTTATTATACAATGTTTTTGTCTAAGATGAATACTTGTGGCAAAACGAGAAAAAAGAATTTTAGCGATATATTCAAATTCCATCATCGGTGGACGAAAACGCAATACAATCACAATGCATCCGTTTCAATCACCAATTTGAAGCTTTTTAGTTAATTGTAGTTGCATTTCGAATATGTTAACATTTGCTTACCAAGTTTTAAGCCTTTTATATATTTATTAACAAAATTAATTGAAATCAGGTAATTAAGAAACATATAAAACACAAACACTCCAAACAGATGAGAGCGCCAATTTTTATTTTCCTACCAATCTGATTATAACTATTACATGATTATAACTGTACAATTATAACTATTATAAGTTTAAAATGATAACATAAGTGGAAGATTGTAAACAGGAAAAAAAGAGAAATGCAGAGTTGTTCTCCCATTAATGTCGTTTTGGTAGCTTTGAAAGGCCTGATTGATGTTCTTCGAAAGGGGGCTCATCGTTATCTTGATTGCTCAGATTGTGTCTTCACTTGGCTTAAAATATCCCAGAGAATTGGCTTGTCAACCTCTATTTCCAAGTCATTTTCAGTGGTGGAGATTGTCACAATGACCATCGCAGTTCAAACGAAGAAGCGAACAAAACAAACCTGCATGCCTATAGCCACACTTTCCATTGTAGTTTGTTTTGAATTTGCAGGATTTTTTTTTTTTGTGGCAGAACAACTTCTGGTGCGTAAGTTTGACAGTTGATATTGGTGTGGTGCTCCTCTTCGTTTTATTCCAGTCACACACATATATATATATATATATATATATATTTCTGAATTTTCTGAACACACACACACACATATATATATATATATATATATATATATTATATATATATATATATATATATATATAATATATATTATATATATAAAATTTAGGTAGCATCATTTTTTTCACTTATGACATACAGTGGTGGTCAAAAGTTTCTGGCCAACATAAAATTTTTGGTTAATTTGTAAGTATACCTATATGAAGAGGAATCTCAAGGTGATACTTATACATTTTATTGACATAATAGTTGGGAACTTATTTATGGAATAACAAATAAATATCAATAAATTTAATTGACAAAATTAATTGCAAATGAAAACTCATGTTCTCAAAAGTTTCCGGCCATCTTCCAAGTTTGGAAAAAATTGGTGTTATAATAGAAAATAACAGTGATCAACAACATTTACAATTGGTATTTTGTCGTCATACCTTTAGCAATAAGTACTGTGGCGCAGCGACATGGCATCGATTCAATGAACGGTGGAAGATTGTGTATGGAAAGTTTTTTTCCACTCTTCTTGCAATTTTTGGGAACATTCTGCTGGATCGGAATATTTATAATTCAGCAATCGTTTGCCAGGTTCGTTCCAAAGATTTTCTATTGGATTCTGATCGGGTGATTGGACTGGCCATTTCAAAAGCGGGATTTTTTTGTGCGAAACCCACTGGTGGACGAGCTTGATGTATGCTTTGGGTCGTTATCATGCTAAAAAAAATAGTCGCGACTACAATTTGTCTTCCAACAAGGCAGCAAATGATCTTGCAAGATATCCTTATACATTGCATCATTCATCTTGCCGCGGGTTTCAACTAACGGACCTACACCTTTTTCCAGAAAATGATCCCCACAGGATAATGTGTCCTCCGTCATGCTACATTGTAGGAATAATATATCTCGAATCGTATCTTTTGTTTTTAGGTCGTCTGGCGTAGTGTCTTCCATCACTCCCAAAAAGGTTGAATTTCGATTCATTGGAAAATAGTGCTTTTTTCCCTTTTTCACTTGACCAGTCTTTGTGTTCCTTTGCAAAAATGCCAGTCGGGCCCTCTGATTTTTTTTTTACTTGTGAAAGGTTTTTTAACACCGACTCTTCCATAATGTCCTACGTCACCTAAGCGTCTTGATACGGCAGACCGACTTATTTCAGCAATATTTTCACTCCGTAAATCACGGGATATTGCAGCGGCATTTTTATGCGGGTCATCAACTGCTTTTCTTCTGATAATTCTGCCCGCACGAATAGTCGTTTTCCGGGGTCTCCCGGACCGTAGCAAGTCTTGAAGGCCATGGCCATCTTTATATTTTTTAAATAAATCGTTCACAGTAGATTTTCCGATCGATAACTTTGCCGCAATCTCACGAGAGGATTGGCCCTTTAGCGACAAACAAATCACTCGTTTACGAGCAATAATTGTAGATCTTTTCCTTTTTTAATTTCAACTGCGTTATTCACGTTGATTAATTAACAAACATGCCCCAAAAGAAGCTAACGAATGACGGATGATCGGAAACTTTTGCACACGTGAATTTAGAATTCCTCCCCTTTGCATCAAGTGTCTCCAGTATCGAATAAAAATGATCACGTGGTCAGAGGTCATTTGCATATTCCAAACTTTTGGAGCGATCGCGCCTCTTCTTCGCTGGAACATTCTGACAAACAAATCAAAGAAACTAACTGACCGGAAACTTTTGACCGCCACTGTATGTGATCAAATCAATTAACCCTCTAGTATTTATTATTGTCTATGTTTTGAACGCATGAGATATCACAGCAAAACTCATGGACTACGAGAACAATGACTTTAAACTTCGAAAATCAGAAAAGAGTCAGTCTCTTATTTTTCCACCATTCATGAAGCATTGGCTCTATTAGGTCGAATTAGCATGTTCTACAGATATTATTTAAACTAATATTATACGTGTTAATCCTGGTATGTGTGAAAAATCTAGTTATAACGTATTGTAAAATTAAATGTCTTCAAGGAATTAAATTAAAGCCCGTGTGATTTCAGCATTCTGTTATTCGAATATTTCAATAAATTAACGTTTTACACATCACCTTCCTACATGTATATAAAAAAAATCCTGCGGAATCATATCGTCCAAAAAAAGTGAAAATTTATCATCGAAAAACATTTTTAAAGGTATTAGGAAATCATACCCCGAAGAACAAGTACCAATATAAAAGCAAAAATGGATGATTTGAGAAAAGTGAACCGTTATGTTATTGGCTCTGAAAACTTTAAGAAGTTTTAAAATTGCATTTTACAATGGTCTACTGCAGACTAAAATATTTCCTAAAAGTTCATTAAAGTACTTGATCTTCTTGTGTAAATTCTTATCTTTAGGTTAATATTTTCTTTTATTAAGCTTATTTTTTCCTTCAATATCATATTTTTTACCTTTTTGTACGTTAACAATATTCCATTAATAAAAAAAAAATCATGTGAATAAAAATATTATTTAATTATTATGAATATTTTCTTAAAATTATGCACGTATATTTTCTTTGTTGAATAAAAAATGCAAGATTTTTATAAGATTTTTTGTGTGAAAACCCCGTTTAATATTGAAAAGAACCACGTCCAAAATTTAAAAGCAACATATATATTTTTTAAATATTTAAATATACCATCAGATGCTTTTTATTAAATATATATGTATGTATATAGCTGTACACCTTTTTCATGTAAAAAAAAAAAAAATAAAAATAAAAAAAATTCTATCAAAAAATACTTAAGATTTTTTTTAATGTAAGTGTATAATCCTAATTATACAACATAAAAGTAATTAAAAAAAAAAGAAACAATTGTAAACTTTGTTATTTGATAAGCCTAATTTTTTTTCCCTTCATTTTCCAAAAAATTTAAAGGTGGGACTTAGTTCCTTTCAGCTTTCGGCAATTACTGATTAATTTGTATAGCTCGACGCTTGTGCTGGTTCATTTTTTGTGCTCCTCTTATATTTTTGTGTGCCCCTAAATATCTCTTATATATGCTTGCAACTTTCTTTGATAAAAACTGTCATTGGATATCACTAATAAACGATAGTGCTTTTCAAATTGGATTCAAAGATTTTCTTCTACCTGGTGTTAATTTTACCCTCACAAACCCTCACATTTATTACGGTTACTCCTTCGCATCTGCTATCTGAGAACCCCCTTACATTTAAAATATCATATTTTACGCGTAATTCATTTTAAGAAATGTTTGAGCTGCATCTTAAATTTCTTACCGCTAAATATTTTTACATTTCGATCAGTAACTTCATAAAATATATTATGTATAGCCAAAAATTTTGTATCAAGAAATACCGGGTGAGCCAAATGTTCGTTACAACTTTAAAAACGCATAAAAAAGGAAGAAATTATAATAAAGTAGTGCAGTTTGCAAGAAAGGGCTCACAAAAAATAGTCGAATTTTTTTTTTAGCAGCCAAAAAAAAAAAATTAAAAAATCACATGTAGAGGGCGCTGACGACCCGAAACACAATGAGCAAGACAACAATACGGTCCATTCGTTTATTCTTCTAGTAACTAATGTTCTATATGACCTTCAGAACATTCTACGGCACAACTGTTGTCCTGTTCATTGTGTTTCGGGTCGTCAGTGCCCTCTACATGTGATTTTTTAACTATATTTTTAACTGTTAAAAAAAAAACCCGACTACCTTGTGAGCCCTTTCTTGCAAACCGCACTCCTTTAACACCTTGAGTGGCAAGCAAAAATGCCTCTAAATATTGAATTCTCGCCGGAATAATCGAAAAATTTTATTTTTAAATAAGGAAAAGCAATTTTTCAACGATTTTCTCCCAAAGTTGAAAATATAAAATTTAGTTAAAATTTTCTGGTGAGAATCTTGTTTAAATTAGGTGGGATATATTTTATCCCACCGCCCCTCAAGGGTTGTTAAAAACTCAAAAGAGGAAGAAATTATGATAAAGCTGTAACGAACTTTTGGCTCACCCGGTACCAAGAGACTTCTTTTAATGTAAAGTGTAGAATCCCCAATTGTGAGTGTTTCTATACAGCTGTAGAATTACTAAAGAACAATACTGCATATAATGAAAGACTCCCAGCTATATTATCTCAAAGGTAAAGGAAAACCAGCTGCATCAATAAATGTTCGGGGGAGAAAAAAATAATAATCAGTGCGTCCAGAGAGGTGTGTTTTTGAGTATCAGTTTTCTACTAGCTTGGAAGTGCTTGTTGTCCACACAAATCGCAATATTATGTTCTTTCGCCTTAATTTCAACTCGAATTTCAGGTTAAGTAAATATTTGAACAGTTTTCCGATACGAAAAAAATGTTTTTATGGGAAATAAAAATCTGAGAAATGTCTAACGCGTAAAAAGCAATCCAAACGAATGTTCGCTTGTCCCGTTTGTTTACCTACATGAACGGAAAAGAAATGCATCAGACATAGATTGTGAAAAACTTTCCAACACGATCAGAATTTTGTTAAAAAATTTTATTATTACATCTAATGAAATGAAATAGCTAAAAAAAAAAATAAGACGTATGTACATAACGGAATAAAAATTCATTTTCAGCTATTGCTGTCCATAGGCGGTAATGTGTGCTAATTAGAGTCCTGAGTCGGGTCGAGTAACCCGATTTTACCGAACCCAACCCGTTCAGCGGTTTGAGTCGAGTTTAGGTTGACTCGATTTTTCAAAATGATTTCTAGATAATTTTTGTAGATGAAAACTATAAATCTGAATATTGATGACTACATAAGCGCGAAAACATTGCGTCGGACACGAAATATCCCGATTTATTTTAAATCGCAATCTCTTTTTAGGTGCGTTCGTAATTATATAAATACGTAGCACCTATAGTCGTCATTCTGTCTGTCCGTCCGCATATAACAGAGCAAAAACTACCCAACCGAATGGTCTGAAATTTTAAATATTGAATTGTTGCAAACTTTTGTCGAGTCATTTCAAATTTTATGAAAATCGTGTGTATAGTTTAATTACAAGGACAGTCAAAAGTTTTCCGTTGCATTACGGCCAATGGGAAAAAATTATTGCAAGTGCATTTTAATGATGTTATAACCTTCCGAATGATCTGAAATTTTAAATTGTTGCAAAACTTTGTCGAGTCATTTCAAATGTTATGAAAATCGGATGTATAGTTTAATCACGGGGACAGTCAAAAGTTTTCCGTTACGTTACAGCCAATGGGAAAACATATTGCAAGTGCATTTTAATGATGTTACAGCCTTCCGAATGGTCTGAAATTTTAAATATATAATTGCTGCAAAATTTCGTCGAGTTATTTCAAATTTTATCAAAATCGGATGTATAGTTTAATTACAGGGACAGTCAAAAATTTTCCGTTACATTAAGGCCAATGGGAAAAAATTATTTCAAGTGCATTTTAATCATGTTAGTCTTTCGAACAGAATGAAATTGATATGCACTTATGAAGTGCACTAAAATATACATTCAGTACAATATGCGGTCAAAAATGTTTTTATAAAACTAGTTATAGTACGAACGCACCTCATTTACCACGTTTGACAAGCAATTTCAAACTTGTTAAATTTTTGTATGCATCCTATTAATTCCTTGATGTGCTCAGAGTTCTTAAAACACTAAAAATTTTAATAAAGTAAGTAAATCTTTAATTTTTAAAGACCTTGTGTATAAGCTTTAGTGTGGAATTTTCACAACAGAATGTTTCTTATCTACAAACAGGCAATATACAAACATGCAATATAATCATTTTCTTTCAAAGTTGTATGCAATCCACATTTATTTTTATTGCATTCGTTTCACACATTTTTCTTATATGTATGTGTATACTAAATTTTAGATAGTTTTCTTTAAGTAATTTTTACTTTCTTCTATTTTTACAAGAAGAAAGTATTGGATTCGTGAAAAATTTCAACTTCCGGTTTTCGATGGATTTATACGTTTTAGAAGGTCTTGAACACGATTTGATGGTTTTTAGAAAATGTCTATCACTCTGTGAGTCTGTAGGTGACAAAAATTTTGTGGGTGCTCTATCTCAAGAAATAATACACGGAATTTCACAACACTTTAGATTCACTTATACCTTGATATAAACTGGTTCTGATTACTTTTTGGTGTAAATCGTCCAACAGGTGGCGCTGCTGTGCTGCATTTTTCACGATTTCCGCAGTAGCTATATCTCAATAACCTCAAGCACTAATGCACGGAATTTCATAAAGCTTCAGATTCAGTTAGTCCTTGATATAATTTGGTGTTGAGTACTTTTTGTGAAAATCACCCAACAGGTGCCGCTGCTACGCTGCATTGTTCATGATTATTGCAATAGCTCTAGCTCAAGAATTAATGCACGAATTATCATCAATCTTCAGATTCAGTTAGTCCCTGGTATAAATTAGTGCTGTTTAGTTTTTGGTGTAAATCGCCCTACAGATGGCGCTGCTGTGCTGCATTTTTCACGATTTCCATAATAGCTGTATCTCAAGAACTAATGCATGAATTTTCATCAAGCGTCAGATTCAGTTAGTGCCTAGTATAAATTAGTCCTAATTAGTTTTTCGTGTAAATCGTTCATAGGTTACACTGCTACGTGGAATTTTTACGATTTCCGCAATAGCTCTATCTCAGAAACTAATGCACGGATTTTCATCAAACTTCAGATTCAGTTAGAAGTTAACATAAGTTGTTGATGATTAGATTTTGGTTATAAATCACATAATCGGTGGCGCTGATATGCTGCATTTTGCATGATTTACACGATTTTAGCGATAGTCCTATCTCAAGAACTAATACACGTAATTTGATATCTTTTAGAATCCTCATGATGAGCATAGATTGCCATTTAATTTTGGCATTGTACTAGAGAATTTTGAAGCATTAACATGTATATAAGATTGAAGAAAGTTCTGGGATTGGCATATCCGACTAGTTTAGTTTTTGTGTGTGTAACTGAAAAGGAGACAGATATAATTTCAGATTTTGTAAATATAATTAGCATTTCTTTTGCCTGTGTTTGTATAGAATTTGTATTAAATTTTTGTTAGCCTTGTAATGTAAACAACTTTATTATGAGCATTTAAAAAATTTTTTATGATCAATCATAATACAATGATTTAACAACGCATATGTTTAAACTTATGCTTTCTGACTGAAAATTAGAGATGTACAGAGTACTTAGTATAATTGGGTACTCGGCCTACTTTGCCAATTTACCGAATAGTTGTAAAATTTTTCTTTTTTACTTTTCTCTTTCTAAAAAAGAAAGTATTTGAATCGAGGTTTTTTTTTTTTTTTTACTTCCGGTTTTTGACGGATTTACACGTTTTAGGGATCAGAGATACCGAAAAACCTGTTTATACTAAATGTCTGTCTGTTCGTCTGTCTATTTACGAGTGCGTGTATGTCCGCTTATAATCATCGAAAATTGTATGAAGTTATGCATAGAACTGAACCAAATTTGTTGTGTACGGTTTTAGTTATGCCCAGCAGGTCCTCCTTGAATTAAGAAATATTCTGCTGTAATAGCGATTTTTCTGGATTTTTCATAGTTCTGTTGTGCATCGGCTGTTCATTCACCGACGGGCGATTCTCAAGCAGCTGATGTAGAACAAATTAACGAACAATATTTATTTTAATAAATATGATACTCGTTTTTAATCCGAATAGTAAAATGAAGCGGAAACTTGAGTTGAAAATCAAAGTTGAAGTACTGAAGTTTTGACGGCTTACCATGTGTAACAGCTTTTTGAAACATTAATATGTTTGAGAAAGAAGAAAGTTTTGGGATTGGCACATCCGACTAAGTTGTTGTAAGCATCGTTAAAGATTTAAAAAAAAAAATCATATCTATGATATATCTGAAAATTGATACACGCATAAACATCAATATATAACGTAATATTGATATAATTCATAAAACTATTTTCGGGTGCGTAAAAATGTATCTACAGAAAAGTAAGTAAAATTAATATCTAAAAAGCTTTTAATGATTACATTAATTACAAGTAAATCGTTATTTTTGAAAGGCTAGGGAAAAGGTTGAAGATTTTGGATAAAGATTAATTCGTAGAAATAAATATAACAAATGCTTTAAAAATTATTACATGTAATTTAAATTATTGATGCAAAAATATCAAGCATTCTACGTTTTTAGCAGATGAAGACTTTTTATATAAGTGTGCGTGTACTCATATATTTTGATTCTGCAACATTTCATTAAAGCATGTATTTTTTTCATCGGGTCCCATTTTAAAAAGGCATTCTAATGGTGTAAAGTTTATAAGTAATATATCAATCTGAAATCATTTTATAGAAAATGAATTTTTTTTTTAAATAACACATTTGTAAATGTTGTGCACATGAAAGATGGTAAGGAACTGTAATATCAATACATACTTTATTTTTTTGTAAATTACAAATAATTTCTTTAACAAAGAGAAAATAGGGTAAAATTACAAAATAGAAATATTTTATGTCCGATAAACTTTAAATTCTTAATATTAAAATTTTTACTGCAAGCAATAATCATTTGGTAAATTGAATTGATATCGGGAACTGCGATAACAGGTTGAAGAATCTATTTAAATTTTTTACTGATTAGTTGTACTTTTTGTGTGTCATTCTTTACATAACTTTTCAAATAATACTTCTGGTTTAAAACGTTGGAAAGTTTTGAATTATATTTTAAAGTTGGAATGAAAGTTAATTTTAAGAATATACTTGCATGCTCAAAATGTACATTTTCAAACAGTGTAAAACTTTTGCATCTAACTGTGAGTGTATATATCCAATTGCGTTTGTAAAAATTTTCTTATCTCCTCAGTGTTACCTCTAAGCTCGCCTCCCATGCTCGCACTCCCCCCCCCCCCCCCCTTACACAGTATTTCCCCTTACTCAGTATTCGGCCCTCTGTCGAGAACTCGGCCAAAAAGGTACCCCGTTTATTATTACTGAAAATTATCTGAAGTGGTATAATTTTCCTGATTTTAAAAAACATTGATACTGTCATTGAATTGCAATAAACGAACCTTTTTACCACTAAAGTCATTAACCACTAACTCGGGTCACTGGTTGAAGTTTTCTTACTGTAAGCAGTCAGCTGATTTATATTTTTAATTGTCAAGGTTAATATTTTTTTTTTCCCCTTAAATAAAAGCATTCATTGCTTCTTCAAATTTCACGTGTATGAAGCCACGGGTAGTAGACGATTACTCATGCATTGCATGATAGTTCAATTTAGTAATTTCTCTCTTTATTTTTTCCTTTATATGTTTTATAGAAATTGCATGTTTTAGTTATTTAATGTATGTAATATATGTATTACCTGCTGCATAATAAAATATATTCATTTTCTGAAATATTTATTGATAAGTAAAAAGCGCATTGTAGAACTTTAAGATAGTTGATGTACATTCAAAATCATTTATGAAAAATTATTCCCAATACTCTAAGCATCATATTTGAATATTAGGAAGATTAATAATCTTTCCCCTTGATATGTTTGCATGCTTTAAAAAAATAAAAATAAAGCACGATTTGCCCTTCCAAGCCAAAGTCTATAATACTCTGTAACCCCGACTAATAACATAGGTGTTGCTTACTGATAAATTGAAGATGATTTGACATGGCGTTTAAACTTGTTCTTTGAATATTTAGAATGGAACGAGTTTGTGAATATTTTTAAGGGATGATTCCATTTTTTGTTTTCCTTTCATCCGATGTAAGTTACTTTAAAGTGAATTAAACACACAGTTGTCAAGTTTTCCTATTTTTTACTACCATCCATTTATAATAGAAATATTTGTTTTATTTAATCGCACAAATCTGCTTTTATGTAAGGATTATATTGCTATGCGTAGTCAAAAATCGGGAGATTTGCCATCTATGAAAAATCTCATAAATATTAACACTAAAGGACGTCTCAGATCGACTCCCCTGATTTTGAGGCAAACTTTCAACCCCTCCCCCCCTCCCCCCACCTTATAAAAAAGACTTCAATTACTTGATTGTTTTTCTAATAGCAATCCTAGAAAGGAGGAGTAACATACAAAACTCGTCAAACAGATAGCCCTACGTCACTTGGCGAAAATCGTTGAAAATGAAGTATTTTAAAGATTTTGATGAAATTTTAATGGGACCAATTCGAGAGTTTCCTCTTTCAATCTCTATAATAATAGCCTAAGTCATGTGACTGTCATCAATAGTTCCGGGTTGACCGCTTCACTTTTTATATGCCAAACAGCCAATTTGGTAATTTAATGTTAGCTGGGCGCAGGTGATAAATCGCCAAATATTGTTCCATCGCCATCATATCATCAGTATTATAATAGTCCATCGCATGCGACTGTCATAAACAATTTTTCAAGAGGTAAATTAAAACAAAGCTTTGATTTTGAAATTAAATGTCATAGTTTATAGTATTATTTATTACTTTTTTTATTTTATTTTCATTCTTTTCTTTTTCTTTTTTTCTAAGAAATAAGAGAAAATTAAGAGTCATAAACTTTAATCATTTCAGTTTAAAATTAAAGTTATGTATTTTAAATAAAATGAGTGAAAGTAATGAAATTAATGAAATAAGAAAAAGTACGACGGGTACAATGTTTGGCGATATATCATCTGCACTCGGCTAACATAAAAATACCGAGTTCATGATTTCTGTATGAGAATCTTCCGATTTGGAGAAGGATTGAGCAAGTAAATTAAATTATGAATAAAAGTAGCATGATACAACGCGTAGCATAGGTTTAAAGAAGACCAAACTGGTCGCCCAGGGCGGCTAGTTAAAAAATAAAATTACATGAATTGGTCACGTAGTTTTGGCGTAATTGGTGGACATACATAAAAAAAAAAAAAATGCAGACGAGTTATTGTAGTTCACATCGACTGCTCGTGCAGCGACGGGCACTTCGCATCCAGCTAACCCAGCTATTCTTAAGCAGCTAACGTACAACACAATGAGGAGAAATATTGATCTTTGTTGAATTTTTAAAAAATTACTGAACCAATTTTGGTGAAATTTAAATGGGACCAATTCGAATGCGCTTTCAATTAAAAAAGAAAATGAGATGAATCGGTCGCGGAGTTTCGGAGTAATCTGTGAACTTACATTTTAAATATATATATAAATAAATAAATAAATACATACGCATCGAATTGATTAACCTCCTCTTTTTTTTTTTTTTTTTTTTTTTTAAGTCTTTTTAAAAGAAAAAACTTCAAATTTTGTAGCCGAAAATCCCTTTCAAAGCACTAAATATTTTTATTTTTTTACGTTATTATTTTTTCTTTTTTTGTGTGTGTGTGTGTGTATTTCTGAAATCCCCGCGTTATTTTTCTATACGAATATTTATTCTACAATAATTTTGTTTTTTGTGCGGGGAGTCGTCTAACATACTTAAAGGCTTAAAATGATAACCAATGAAAATTTTAATTTTCTGGCTTTGCGACATTTAATATTATTTTTATTATCATCTATATATTTAAAATATTAGCGCCGTTCTTTTTCCATCTGCCCCGGGCGTTTTGCTGTAGCCTTTTTTTTTTTTTGCTGGTTGTGAGGGGCGACACGTGTTTATTATAAGTGAGCCAGCACTAGCTGGTAAGCTATTATGTATTGCATTCTTTTATATTTAATTTAGTTTGGGTTTTGTGTGTGTTTTGTAAAGGTGGAATTTTGCAATCGGTTTTTCACTTACTTCCTGATATGTTAGAATTATAAAAATTGCGTACACAGGTGTGTTTTCGATGACAATATAGCCTTTAAATATTTTTAGAGCTTTATAAGATAATAAATTAATTTTAAGGCATTTTCCCAGCCGACTGCAGTTGATAGATCGCAAAATAATCTTTATGGTTACAACTGTTTACGAGTTAAACACCATGGAGTTAATTATGCGTCAAACCACTCTCGCCTAAATATGCCAACTGGCTATGAAAATTCAAAAACTAAATATTTTAAACGCTAAAAAGTGGAAAATAAAAGTGTAATAATTAAAATATATATACTCTTTTATCATTTAATAATTTAATATTAATTAAATTATGGTTATACGTTGAGAAAGCTGTTTAGAAATCCCAAATAGATAGTTTTTAAGAAGAAATAGACTAATTACTATTTCAATTTTCAGGTCTAGCAGATGGAAGTGATTCTTTCAGTAGTATACAATACTTGTTTTCTTAGTTTAAAAACATCCCATGATAACTTGTCGACAAATGCTAAAATTTTCAATTTTCAAGCAAATATTTCATTTAGATACACTGATGTTATTTTCATTTTCCTTAGAAGGAGGGTAATATTTTTCTAAATATAATTTATAGGAAATGGGTGCCGGATGAAAAGCTAAATTTCGTATTTTCATATGTAGTATACAATCCTTGTTAAAACAAATGCCATAGCTAATATTTCTGCTTGATTTGTATATTTTTTGTAACTGGGAGTATCTTTCTATAAGATATGATTTAAAAGATAACCGCTATAGTATCTATTTTGAATCATCCGGTATCGGTATATCGCCGTTTCTAATATTTCCATCACGTTTTTAAAAATCGTCATAATAATAATCTACTATACAATGCATAGTAGAATATGCCAATATTTTGACACAATTTTGGATTTCAAGTCCTATTTCTAATCTTATTCTCAGGGAAATCGTGTTTGTTTTCTAGAACAACAAATCTATAAAACATGTGCCGTCGCATCGTGCGTTGCAAAAATTCTAAATTTTAGGATACTTGCATCGAAACAAAAGCATTTTTTTTTTTCTTTTCGGAAAAAGTCTCCGAAGTATTACTTGGGAGATCCCACTTGCAGTAAGTCGAGTTATTTGTTGTTCAGCCACCATACCATGAAGAATTATTTAAATTGTCCATTGTTTCTTTCGTGGAACGAACTGTGAAATTACTTATTTCTCGTACCGCCCGTATGTTAGCTACGTATAAATGTATGTGAAACCTCGGAGTTGAACGCCTTTTTTCCAGCATTTCTTTATTGAGAATTAAGATTGATAAGGGAATAAAATCATTAATTACCATTAATGTTTCCTTAAAACGAAGGAATGTGCTTTTGTGTTTGTTTTCTCTGTTACTGTTCGCGAAAACGTTTTGTTTTTTTAAAAAGAAAATATGTATAAATATTCCTGAAACCGTGGAGTTGAAATGCTTGGCGATGTTTACGGGGGTGGTAAAAGGTGTAATTACCTCTCTCAGGTCTTTGACAGACCAGTCTATTTTTCTCATTTTGTATTAATTTAAAAAATAAGGATTTTTTCTTTTAAACGCTGTAGTTTTTCCATGGTTTTTAAGATTAATTAATTAGATCAGGTAGTTCTTACCGTTTATTATTATTATTAAATAGAATTTTCTTTATTAAAAAAGTAAAAAAAAATTAAGTTAATATGTGTTAGATGAAACCGCAAAAAGAAAATTTTAAAACTGATGTTCTACTACAATACACATTATATAGATAAGGGATGATCAGTTTAGGAGGTAAAATTCAAGCCTTCACGTATATATTGCTTTCGAAATAGTTTTTCTGCAGTTTTTATATTTTATATAATTTTTTTTTCCACTGTAAAGAAAATACTTTTTTTTTTCTAAATATATTTTATTGCTCGATAAAACAGTAAAAGAAATTTTGAAAATGACATTCAATTATTCATATTAAAGCGAACACTTCTTCCATTTAAAAATAAACTTCTGCAGTTTCACCTAATATTGCACACAAAAAAGTACACAAACACTGTTTTGCACCGTTTGTTTTTACTCTATATGTATATATATATATATATATATATATATATATATATATATATATATATATATATATATATATATATATATATATTTTACTACAGTTCTTACTACTACATCTGAACTGCATATGAATTTTTTGATGAAAGAATGCTTTCAGTGCATTTCCTGTATTATACTGATCGTGTGAAATGTTATGACAACGCCTGTAATTTAAATGACTGTGCCTACCTGGAATATAATACCGCTTGACAAGTTAGAAAAATCCTGTATCATGCAGGTGCTGGAGATGTAAAGTTACCATTTTGTGAAAATGAGTGTAGACATGGGTTTACTTAATCTGTAGATTAAGTACATCATGCTAGTACTTTATAAGATGCAAGTAACCTATCTTAAAAAAAACTTTATAAGGTAAAAATTTCAATTGAATGAAGTATACTTAGTAAATTAAATTACCCCAGAGTCAAAGATCTCAAAATTTTAAATTCTATTTTTCTTTATCGTTTATAAATAGCACTTCTTTATTTGAATCAACTGAATTTCACAAAATTCCGAGCACCGTTCCTCGAAGTTCACTCACGCGTAACTTTATAATACTGAAGTCATAAATGAATTCCACACGGATAAATATTTCAAGGTTCCTATTGTATGTTGCTTAATTTCTAGAAAAAAAAAAAAACTAGCATGCTGTGGGCAGCACTAATTTTCTTCTGTATAATATACTATGTTAAAAAGCACAGCATAGTATCACCCCCTGTAGGATATTCAAATCCAAAATTGAATCAACATATACAGAGTTAGTCAAAAGTCCCTAGACGAACTTTAAGAGGTGGTGGAACTTGCTACACTAAACAATTTTTGTATAGGAAACCAGGGTCATAATCCATTTATTCAGTAAAAAATTCTGGATGTCCCACAGCAATTGAATTACAACCATTTTATTAAAAATAAATATTATTTCAACGAACTTTCGAGCAAATTATTACACACTTGTAACAAAACAAATATATTTACAATTTTTCTTTTCGCAAAAGGGTAAAAAAAGATTTTTATCAAGAAATATACCTCATAACAAGTTTATAAATAAAATTTGCAATTTATATTATTTCTGTTTGCCCGACAACTTGAATGATCTTTATTTGCTTTCCTTTACTTCAAATATATCTATGTATTTATATATGTTACCGGCCAAACCCGATTTTAGGCCAAACTAGATTGACCTTGGCCAAACTATTTTATCCTAACGCGCATATGATAAACTAGTTTTTCCTAGGCCAAACTAGTTTATCCTAACGCCCATAGGATAAACTAGTTTTTCCTAGACCAAACTAATTTGGCCTAACACTCATAGGATAAACTAGTTTAGCCTGCTATTCATTGGTCTGAACTAGTTTATCCTAGTCCGATCTAGTTTATCCTAGGCCAATTCAATTTGGCGTGCATTTATAGATCCCAAAGACCGCTTCGGCGCCAACATTCTAGTTTATCCTAGTCCAATTCAATTTGACGTGCTTTAATTGATGCCAACCAGTGTTGAGCACGCTCACAAAAAAAAAGAAAGAAAGAAAACGAACTCATTCAAACTCTAATTCAGTTTCTCAAAATATGAGTAAAGTTCACACTCAAATTCAAAAATTTCCAAACGAATCCGCTCAACTCGAACACATCTATGGAAGTGATCGAAGTTCACTAAAAACTCTTTTATTATGTTCTATGTTTTAAATATAATAGAAATTTAGTCTTCAAATTTACAAAATTTTGAGAACTAGTCTTTTAGTTATTCGATGTAAGGGTCTTTACGGGCCCGCCCAATTTTCCTTCCCGACACTCGGTCCGGGCTTGGTTTGGGGATTACTTTTTTCGAGAGGTTTGGACCGTGATACGTCGTCATTGAGATTGCAGGTTCGGTAAATTAAAATTATTTCATAGTGCATCGAAGAATAAAAACGTCTTCATAACTTAATTCTAATATATATCAAATTCGTAACTTGAATAAGTAAACACACTCTACAGTTCAAATTAAACTACTTCTTCTTAAAAAAAACTTATATGTACATTTATTTACAGATATATAGGTATATTAATATTATTATTACTCTCATTTGAGAGTTCCATTATTACCGTCAGACCGGTTCAAAACAAACTTTACATCTACATTGAAAAGAAAATCGGAAAACAATAAAAAGGGGGTTGCCACAGTGCCGACTAACAGAAAATGGCAAGCATCGCCAAGTTGGCATTCTCAACATCCTGCCCCGGGCTGAACACTTAGTTCAGCATCTATATTAAACAATTTAATAAACATAAGAATATACTTACATACATGACAAATTTTCAGATACATACTTACATACAGCTACAGATATAAAAGCAAAAATAATAAGAATGCTGCAATCTACGAAAGAAAATAAAACACATGAATTGTATGAAAATTAAACAATAATAAGGGTAAATATGAGTAACAAAACAAATTAAATGTTCGATAATAGTTCTTATTTTTAGTGTAAGAGTTTTAGTGTCTTTTAGTCCACTAAGTCCAATTCAAGATTATATAGCAATTGCACAGGTCGTTTAAGATCGCCTTTTGCAGTCTGTAATACACATGATCTGATTTTAGAGTCACGACCAAATATGAGTTCTTTAACACGACCACACTTCCACATATGTTTTGGGAGCTTTTCATCATGAATTATCACTATATCGTTAACTTTGAACTGAGGCGATGAATTTATGTTTTTCACTTGAAAAGCAGATCTAAGTTCTAACAAATATTCGTTTCTCCACCTTTTCCAAAAGTGGTCAGTAATTTGTTGCTTATATTTATATTTTCTCGTCAACAAAATCTTATTGGATTTCTCTTGCGTACAGACTGGTAATCCATAAGAAGGTAAGGACATTAATCGTTTACCAACTAAAAAATGAGATGGCGTTAAAGGTGATGGTTCAGCATTTTCTTCGTAGAGATAACATAAGGGACGTGAATTAATCACAGCTTCAATTTCTGTAAGTATTGTTTCTAGCTCTTCATAACGGAGACAAGTTTTTCCTAGAACCTTTTTTAAAGGTGTTTTAACTGATCTGACCATCCTTTCCCAGAAGCCGCCCCACCAGGAAGCCCTGGGAATTATAAACTTCCATATTATTTTATTCTTTCTCAAGTAATCAAAAATTTCTTGCTTAGAAATTCTTTCCCAAGCATCTTTTAACACCAAATCAGCCTTAGAAAATGTCTTGGCATTGTCACTGTACATTATTTTGCAGAAACCTCTCCTAGAGAAAAATCTTCGTAGTGCTAAGATAAAGGTTTCAGTACTTAGATTGGTGACTAACTCTAGATGTATCGCTCTGGTTACAGCACATGTGAATACGACAATATAAGCCTTCCCAGTGCCTTCAGAAGTTTTATAATAAATCGGACCGGCAAAATCGACACCAGAGGTTTCAAAAACTGGTGTTTTGATGATTCTATCTTTCGGTAAAGGTGCTATTTCCACCTTTCCAGGAATAACATTAAGTTTTCGACATATCATACACGATCTTAAGACGGATTTTACAAATCTTCTTCCCTTTAATATAAAATACCTTTCACGAAGGTGAGCTAAAGTGACAGCTACACCAAAATGGTACATTCTTTCATGAGCATCCTTAATTAGTAATTTTACAAAATAAGATTTATTAGGAAATATCCACGGATGTTTTTCCTGCTCTGTAACTTCAGAAAACTGAAGTCTTCCGGATAAAACAAGTAAGTCATTTTCATCGAATTGTGGATTAATGTTGTACAAAGAAGAATCTTTATTAAGTGGTTTTTTTTGTTTAAGTGCTTCTACTTCAACTTTAAATGAAGTTTCCTGAGTTTGTTTAATCCAGTATTTTCCTGCTATTTCTATTTCTGAGGTAGTTAAAGGTCCTAAAATTTTAGGGTTTTTCGAATTGGCATTATGAATAAAACGCATTATCCAAGCAGTAATATTATACACGCGATTTAAACTACTGAACTTTGCCATATCAAATACTGGCTTAGGAATAGAGTTTGATTCGTTACACAATAATGTTAAATTTGGTTTTGCTTTCATTTCATTAAAAGCTTCGGGAACCATTTCTATAGCCCTTTTTGAAGGCCACATATCTTCTGATAGTGATAACCAAGGTGGGCCGCACCACCATACATTATTACCCATTAACTTCGATAAGTTTTCCCCTCGCGTAAGCAGATCTGCAGGGTTTTCTTTTCCGGGACAATAATTCCAGTTCTTTGGATCTGTCAATGACTGAATTTCGGTTACACGATTGAAAATAAAGGGTTTCCAGTTTGTAGTAGAACCCCTAATCTAACAGATAGTTATTTCTGAGTCCGACCATAACTTTATATTTAAATTCGAAATATGTAATTTTTCTTTTAAATATTTCCACATTCTAGCGGCAACTACTGCACTGATCAATTCCAGCCGTGGAATAGTTAACTTCTTGAGGGGGGCTATTCTACATTTACTCCAAACAAAACTTGTTTGAATTTCGTCAGTTAATGAAATGGAACGCAAATAAGCAACTGCTCCATACCCTTTGGGACTAGCATCACAGAATATGTGAATTTGTGAATTTTCAGAAATGTTTATCATATTAGGAAAATATTTTCGGGTTATTTCAAATGTGCGTAAATGTACAACTTCTGAACACCAAGTGTTCCACTCGCATTTCAAATCTTCAGGTAATTTATTGTCCCACTCTAAACCTCTTTGCCATGTTTCTTGCAACAAGGCTTTAATACGTATTACAAATGGATTCACAAATCCTAATGGATCATAAATTTTCAGTAACATTTTAAGAACGCTTCGTGGGATCATCGATGTAATATTCTTCAAAGGGCTGCGCATCTAACATCAAAATATCAGATTCAGTATTTTATATCAGTCCAAGCACTTTTAAGATACTACCTGTGTTTTCCTCACTTATACCTAAGTTACCAGATTCCCACATTTCCCTAAGTTTAATAGAATTTGTTTTTAATTTCCTCAAATTCATCCCAGCTTCTTTAAGAATTTCAGAAGCTGTAACTGATAATTAATAAGCTTCGTTATCTAAATCTGATCCGGAAATTAAATCATCGACATAGAGGGAATTATCTAACATATATACAACATTTGGATGTTGATCTCGATATTTCTTTATATGATGTTTAATTGTGGCAGCCAAAATAAATGGTGAGCATGTAACGCCAAATGGTACACGTCTAAATCTTAAAATTTTGAAAAAGTTGTTTGCGTCATTATCGAACCAAAGAAATTTAAGGTAATCTCGGTCTTCTTCAGCTACAGAAATTTGAAGAAAGGCCTTTTCAATATCTGCACAAAACGCAGTATTGAATTTTCTGAAATTAATAATAATTTCTAATAAATCGGGGTTCAAATTTGGGCCACCGTACAAACAATCATTTAATGATTTGCTATTTTCTTTTGAGGAAGCATCAAATACCATTCAGTTTAGTTGTGGGTTTATCATCTCGCAAGACAGGTCGGTGGGATCATAAAATAACCACTATTTACAGTTTTATTAGAACATGCTTCCACTATGTTATTTAATTCCTGTTCAATCACAATTTCTTTATATTTCTGCAATAATTCCTTATCTTTAAGCAATTTTCGATTTAAGTTAATAAATCGGTTTCTAGCATTGTTATAATTACTTCCTAAATCTCTTCTATCATCTTTCCATAACAATTTAGCTTCGTATCGGTGCTCAAGAAAATGCAAATTGTTTTCGAATTTTTCGATTATCTCTTTATCTAATTCAGAAATATTTTCTTCAGTGTTCATCCCTAAAGTTTCTAACTCCCACAATGTTTTCAAATCATTTTGAATAGGTTTCATAGCCTGAGTGGACAAGACCCCAGCTTGCTTACTCTCACTATTTTTATTTACATCAATTGTCCCGCAGAGGGAATGCCCAAATAAATTTTCACAGACGAACAATGATTTATTTATGGGGTATGTTTTGTCATTAATTTGATATAAATAATCAGCTCCTATTAATATATCAACATCACTATTTTCCAAATGTTCCCACCTGTCAAGACGAAATTTGGAAAGTTTTCTCTTAATTTTGATTGGAAGAGGAGGAATTTGTATCAAAGAATTAGTTATTAGCGGTGTGACTAATGCTTCAATTATTATACTACGTTTTCTATTCGTCAAGTGAATTAGCTTTAGCTTAACGACATCATAACATCGTTCTTCAGATTTTCTCGAACCGAAAGTATAGACAATTAATTTTTCCTTTCTAATGACCTCAGGTTTTAATTTTGAAACTAAATTTTCTGTAATAAAAGTTCGATGACTAGCAGAGTCAAATAAACAAAGAGCAGTTTCAGAATTTTCACCCGCTTCCACTTTTACATGAATTGTTTGCAATATTACTTCTCTACTGATATTATTTATATTGCCTTTGCAATGAGATACGGAGGAAATAATACTACCTGAATTTTTTGATTCTTCTGTTTTTTTATTAGAATTACAAAGTATAGTATGATGATATGTTTTACCACACACTTTGCAATTTTCATTCGAAATTTTACAAAAATTCGCGATGTGAAATTTACGGAAGCATTTGAAGCACCTTCTTTCCCTTTTCAATTTTTCTCGCATTTCCGGAATTGTGAAAGGCTTACACTTTTCAGTATCGTGATCAGTTTGATTACAAAATATGCAGTTATTTTTAATATTTGTGGTTAAGGCAGAAGCTGATGGAATGAATTTTTTATAATTTTTCTTATAATTTTCCTGCTTCTCAGGGATTTTTTCAAAATGGTTTAATTGGACAGTGGTCTCGCGAGATTCAATTTCACCTTTAATGAAATTTATCAGCTCATTAACATCCCAGTCAGTGTTTTTAATTCGTTCTCTATTAAATTCTAGTGCAATATCTGATGGAATAAGTTTCAGAAGAATCGGACATAACAAGTGCCCATATGAACCTGAGGCAACACCTAAAGAATTAAGATTTCTTATTTGAATTTCGCATTCATCATACAAATCTCTAAAAGCCTTAATGTTACTAGAATTTCGTACTGGTTTCAAATTTAGCAGTTTAGTCATGTGACTATTTATTACCAGGTCATTACGACCAAAACGATTTTTCAATAATTCTATAGCATGAGCATAATTTTCCTTAGTCAGCGAAAAGCCTGCTATAGTATTTGCAGCACTTCCGCCCAAAAGTGACTTTAAGTAGGAAAATTTATCAATCGGAGTTAAATGTTCATTATTGTCAATCGCATTCGAAAACTGACTCCAAAATTCGAGCCATAAACACGAATCACCATAATATTTAGATATATTAAGTTTAGGAAGTTTAATCAAATTTTGATTCAGAATTTTCTGACTTTTTAGTAGAGAACTATTGTTGCTACTACTATCACTTTCAATGTCTGAAGAATCTTGGTTAGTTTCAGGAGTAACTGTGTTATCATTTAAAAATTTGGAAATTTTATATTTCCATTCATTAATATTCTCATTATAAGATTCCGATTTCTCGATTTCTTTTTCAAATTCAGTACTTGGAACCAGTGGTTCAATTTCAGAATTTAATGATTTTAAAGTTTTCATTTTGTCATTCAATTGCTGTTTAAAAAGATCCAGCTGTGATTTTCTATTCTCAAGCTCTAATTCTTGTGTATTATCTAATAAATCCCTTATTTTATCAAATATTTTCGTAGTTTGACTACGAATCGTAGCTCTTTTTTTTTTTCAAAGTTTCGTAATCCATCATAAAATAAAGAATTCAATTTATTCGATACAGTTCAGTTAATAAATATATTCATAATTCTATTTATTCAATATAATTTAATTTGAGGTACTTACCTCAATCGATGATGAAATCCAGACATCCTGGAGCTTTGACGCCAGAGAAATGATACGTCGTCATTGAGATTGCAGGTTCGGTAAATTAAAATTATTTCATAGTGCATCGAAGAATAAAAACGTCTTCATAACTTAATTCTAATATATATCAAATTCGTAACTTGGATAAGTAAACACACTCTACAGTTCAAATTAAACTACTTCTTCTTAAAAAAAACTTATATGTACATTTATTTACAGATATATAGGTATATTAATATTATTATTACTCTCATTTGAGAGTTCCATTATTACCGTCAGACCGGTTCAAAACAAACTTTACATCTACACTGAAAAGAAAATCGAAAAACAATAAAAAGGGGGTTGCCACAGTGCCGACTAACAGAAAATGGCAAGCATCGCCAAGTTGGCATTCTCAACAGACCGATATGGACTGGGACTCAATTTTTTTCCGGCTTAATTCGGGACTGGACTGCATTCTTCTTGAGGTCTCCACTACCAGAAATTCCAACCCAGCTCATATGAAAATCATTCGGACCGGCAGGATCTCTGGTCTGTTCAGTAAAAATATCAGTAATATTTGGGCAGAGCCAACTTTTTTTTTACTCTACTGCAATTTTTTTTAACTTCTAAGCATCGCACATTTTCAATTTTTATACCGTCGTATTAGGGGAAAAAAGTACTTTTAACTGCAATTTGTTTGAAAACTTCATCTCAATTTATTTTTGAGATATTAATTTTTTTGTAGTTTTTAGCGCCATTTGTTTAATGTTGGCAACTCACGTACTCCATTTCTGTAGAGAGTAAAATATAAATAGTTGGAAAATAGTAATTATATTTTTTTGTTGCCATTTTTTCATAAAAACTGAAAAAAAAATGTAATTAAAATAGTGCTATTTTCAAAAATTATAAATGAATGTCAATTTTAGACATTGGACAATTGCACCATGAAATATATAAAAATAATGTATTAAAAATAAAATACACTTTGCTAAATGGTACACATTAAAAATATGCATTAAAATATCAACGTTTCGTTTCGCTTCTGCGAACGTCTTCAGGATGACACAAGATCGTCAGTGACTCTGAGATGTTTGCCTCCATTCTTGAAAGATTTTAGACTTGTGTGCGTTATGTAGACTTGTGTGTCATCCTGAAGACGCTCGCAGAAGCGAAACGAAACGTTGATATTTTAATGAATATTTTTAATGTGTACCATTTAGCAAAGTGTATTTTATTTTAAAATAAATGAATGATTTCTGATAAAACATGGAGCTATTATAAACTATATTTAATTTTAAGTATCTATATTAATGTTACAAACAAATGAAGGCATATGAATCATTAGATAGCCGATTTTTTTTTTTGTCGATTTTTTTGAATGACGACGTCTGTTTTTTTGGATTTATGTATTATTCAGCTATAGTGACGTCCTATGAATACTTTACTGTAGATGGTGTTTAAGACTGGATCGTAAATGAGGAATTATTCAGCGGATGCGGATGACGTCCTTTTATATAAATTAAAAGCGTGTGTTTGAAGTCTTAAAATTAAAATAAGTTTTGTACTATCTATATTTATATGCATTTTTTTTCCCTCGGGGGCGACACTAAATTCTGAAAAAGGAGAATTCCTGTTTTTAGTTATTTTTATTATTTTTTAAGATGACTAAAGATATTTTTAGGTAATAAAATTAAAGTACGGTAAAACCTGAGAAAAAATAACCTGCCTATGATGGAATCCCGTGTTTAACAAAAAGAAATACAGTCAAACCTCGTTAACATGAACACGCTTAACGTGAATTACTTTTAACATGAATTGTTTTCACAGTCCCCTGTAAAAACGAATACAAAGATTTGATACTAATAACATGAATTACTGCTAACATGAACAAAATTCTGATTTCCCTTGAGGTTCATGTTAACGGGGTTTGACTGTATGTTGATCTATGTAAAATGAGGATGTTAGTACTTTTAAAAAGAATATAATGCATTTATAACAGAGATGAACTTTCTAATAAGGGATCTTGCCTATAACGGATTTTTCTTCTTCTCTATGCAATTCCGTTTTAGAAGATTTTATTGTATTGAATTTTTTTAATTTTTAAATCTCCAAGCCATAGAATGAGGATTAACGATAGTAATGATTCTATTGTAAACTATATTGATTTTTTAATGGATCTCTGTTTGTATGTAAATATCTGAATAATTACTAATACCTTTAATTTTTTACACGGCTTGGAAACTTGAAAATCTGAAAAACATTATGTAGAAAAACCTTCTAAGACGGAATCACATAGAAGAGAAAAAACTTCGTTATAGTTAAGTTCCTTTTTTAGCAGGTCCGTCGTCTCTAGCAAATGTATTATGTTTTTTTCAGACGGTTTATTATATCCAATTTGAACCGATAAAAAAAAAAAATTCCGTTTAAAACACGATTTCGTCACACACAACTTCTTTAACAAGCTTTGCAGTTCTGTATCCCCATCCGTATAAATGGATATGTACTACTCTTTAAAGAGAATTTTAATTGTGGAATAATGGTAGCTTAAAAATATGTGGTTTTGGTCAAACTGGGACCGGGACTTCGCCGGATTTTTGGAAATTCCAGATATCTGAAGGAATATCAAACGTACTTCTGATATTCTTAATGGTGCATTTATTCATAATTAATTCAAAGCCAAGTGATATTTATGTGAGTAAAGAAAATCAATGTTTTTTCTTACATAAATATCCCTTGGCTGTGAATTATTTATGAATAAATGCACCATTAAGGATATCAGAATTGCATTTAATATTCTTTCATAAATCTGGAATTTTCCAAAAGTTATACTGTACATAATCAATCCTCTAAATTCTTCCTCTCCTAAATTTTATGATAACCTCTCATCCACTTCTTCAGTCCTCCAGCACACAATATGTCAAATGGAACCTATTTTGTAACTACCGGCGGCGGTGAAATGGGGAATATAGGGGACAGTATCCCACCCCCCATCGAATAAAATATATTATACAGGGGTGACGGCAATGCTACTTTACACAAGATTGGCGCCGTTGTGGTAGTTTGGATCAGTAAAAGCACAACAAATTGTATTGGCCTAGGATAAACTAGAAGGTTGGCGCCGAATCGGTCTTTGGGATCAATAAAACCCACCAAATTGAATTGGCCTTGGATAAACTAGATCGGCCTAGGATAAACTAGTTCGGACCAATGAATAGCAGGCTAAACTAGTTTATCCTATGAGCGTTAGGCCAAACTAGTTTGTCCTATGGCCGTTAGGATAAACTAGTTTGGTCTAGGCCAATCTAGTTTGGCCTAAAATCGGGTTTGGCCGGTAACATATACAATTGAATAATTGGACATTTTACTTTCAGAGATATTTAACAGTATTCAATCAGTTACGTGAGGTGTTTTCCCAAGTTCGAATAGTCGGGTGTTCTTAAATAAATAGATTCGCGAAACAATAATGACAAAATTAATAATTTATTATTAAATCTAAGCAGGGTTGGGGTTTTGTACGTCCAAAACTAGTTTTGGACAGGACATGTGGGTTTTACTGTCCAAAACTGTACTAAAGTGTCCAAAACCTTAAAAAAAGCAACATTTCACATGTAACCACTGCACACTTATTAAACATATGAATAAATATAAATATCTCACAATATATTTTACTAACATTCCATTTAATTCTTTGGTAAATGAAAAAAAGTTCAAATTTTTCTAATATCTGTGTAACAAAAAGTTCTGTTTCTGTTAAAATTGAGTTATAATAATAAGAAATTCTTTATAATACCACACATGTAGTATAGGGAGGGGAGATTTGCTTTTGTTTCAATTTTTGTGCAAGAAAATGTTACTAAGAAATTTCTTTTAAATAATGTTTCATTGTAAATTATCTTTTCTAGATTATAGGATAATGAAAGAAAACACAAATATTTAATTTAAAATCTAGAAGTTATTTTTTTAAATATGTATTTTTATTATGAATTTAATCTAATTCTAGTGAACATTCTATTTCTTAAGAGCTAAATAGTGGTTGTCATAATAATAGTCATATATTATAGTGTTATAATAATAGTCAATATCTAAATATCTCATAATCAAACAAAATCAATTATTTTTATTTATACTATTTCTTAATATACACATATACATAGTTGCCTGCAGTAAGCTGGTTTAATCAATATACTGAACCTGAACTCCATTTATTAATTATTTCCAGTAACAGGATTTTCAGTAACAGAATCAGAATGTATTCTTCATAAAAATCGTTAGTACTTCTATTAACAACTATTATTTAAATGAATAACATTAAAATTATGATACATAATTAAATTTAATATCTTTTTAATGTAATTACTTTGTTACGTAGGGCAATTAAGTTGTTACTACTAAATTGTTAGGTAGTACAGTTGAACCTGCCTAAAGTGACCACTCTCGGGACCGGCTAAAATGGTCACTATACAGAGGTGGTCACTTTATGAAGTGTCTTTAAAAATGGCACATTAAAATTTTTTTGATCTCAAAAAATAAAACAAATTAAAACAAGTTGGAAATTGCTCGTCAAACGTGGCAAATGAGGTGCGTTCGTACTATAACTAGTTTTATAATTATCTTTTGCACCCCATATTGTACTGAATGTGTATTTATTTGCAATTCATAAGTGCATAGTCTGTAACATCATTAAAATGCACTTGCAATAATTTTTTCCCATTCCCCTTAATGGAACGGAAAACTTTTGACTGTCCCTGTAATTAAGCTATACATCCGATTTTCATGAAATTTGAAATGGCTCGACAAAATTTTGCAGCAATTATATATTTAAAATTTCAGCCCATTCGGAAAGCTGTAACATCATTAAAATGCACTTTCAATAATTTTTCCCATTGGCTTTAATGTAAAGAAAAACTTTTGACTGTCCCTGTAATTAAACTATACATCCGATTTTCATAAAATTTGAAATGGCTCGACAAAATGTCGCAATAATTATATGTTTAAAATTTGAGACCATTCGGAAAGCTTTAACATCATTAAAATGCACGTGCAACAATTTTTCCCATTGGCCGTAATGTAAAGAAAAACTTTTGACTGTCCCTGTAATTTAACTATACATCCGATTTTCATTAAAGTTGAAATGGCTCGACAAAATTTTACAACAATCATATATTTAAAATTTCAGACCATTCGGTTGGGTAGTTTTTGCTCTATTATATGCGGACGGACGGACAGACAGACGGACCGAACGATGACTATAGGTGCTACGTATTTATATAATTACGAACGCACCTAAATATACATACGGAAAAATGAACTATATTAAGTAATGAATTTATTAATTAGCAATTATAATAACTGAATTACTAATTCAAAATACACTACATAGATAACTTAAAACTCACCTTATTTCTTTTGAATTCAATTGAAGAACTTCCGTAGTGATTGATTTAAATAACACAACGATAAGGTACACTGCAATTAATACGCATTTTTATTTTGATTGTAATTGCATAATGCTAATGTTTCTATAACTGGTAGTAATAAACTATTCATTAAAAAATTATACAAACTTTTATGAAGTTTCATTTACAGCAAAAAAATCAGTAATTTTTCGTTACTTAAAACACTTCTTTTCAACAATTATGTTTTCGGTCATGCCTTCAAGTTTTCTCAATAAATACAGCATTGGTGGACAGTTATTTAGGGCATACGTTTTCATTTTTTTGCGCACCTTTAACATTTCTGCGTCTGAAATTTCATCATTTTCTTCGATTTCATCTTCATTTTCTTTTTCATTTTTAACCATATCGCAAATTTCTTGCTTCAAACTTTCTTGATCAACGGAAGCATAGCATGTTGGGATATAACTGTCAAAATTCGTGAATAATTCAGCATTCACTGGTTCATCTTCAAAAGGCAATTGATTTATAAGATTTTGAATATTGGAAAGGCTATTGTCATCAGTTGCAGACTGTGAATCACTGATATCTTCAGAAATTGTTTGCGAAAAACCAGATTTTTCAAAGCATTTTGAAATTGTACTTTGGTTTACCAAATTCTGAATCATTAACCCACATTATGGCATCGAGGACGTTTATACATGAAGCAATTTCATTTGCTGATTTGCATTCTTCTGCTCTGGAAATTATAGCCTGGAGCAAGAACTTTCTATATTGTAGCTTGAAAGCTTGAATAATTCCTTGATCTAACGGTTGTAAATGCGATGTGGTATTAGGTGGTAGAAACTTAATTTTCACATTTGAAAATGACAAATCTCTCGGATGGGCTGGACAGTATCTATAAACAATAGAATCTTTCTCTTTTTTTGCTTCATCTGCTTGTTTAATTGTGTAACCCATACAGTAAAAATGGAAGATGTCATCCAGGATTTTCTATTTCCATACCACGAGACTGGTAAATTCTTAATGTTAACCTTTTTGAAACAGCGTGGTTTTCTGGCTTGTCCTATGACAAGAGGTTTTAGTTTCTCTCCTGTTGAACTGCAAGCAAGCAAAATGGCAATTCTCTCTTTAGAAATCTTTCCATCTTTACATTTAACTCAAGCCATTGCTAATGTTTTGTTTGGCATTTCCCGATAAAACAAACCACATTCGTCAGCGTTGAATATGTCTTCTTTCTTGTAATTGTCCAGTAAATCAGAAATCCGTCTTTTAAATGAATCTACTGTTTCCATATCAACGTCATGAGATTATCCACACAAAATTTTCTGAGAAATGTTATTTCTTTTCTTGAAAGATTCTAACCAGCCGTTAGAAGCAGTAAAATTTTCTACTTTGAGTTTTTTTGAAAGCTCTAAAGCTGCTTCTTGTAACAAAGATCCAGAAACTCGAGCATTCATCCCACGCATTTTTTAAAACCATTCAACAGTTGCTTGATTTACTTCAAAATAATCGGTTTTTCGAATTTTCCGACTCCTAGACTCATTTTCATTTTCTTTAAATCTTTGTAGATATTCAGATTTTCTTTTTAAAATATTGCTCACACAAGTTTTACTGATTTCAAATTTTTCAGCTGCTGCTCTTTGACTATTATTTTTTAGAAAATTAATAACTTTAATTTTATCTTAACTGCATTGAAAAAAAAAAATTGTAAAAACTATCAAAGCAATAAGAAAACTACAAATTCATACAACTAAATGTTAAGCTTAGTTATTAACATAACATACAGCTTAATGTTAACATACATTAGCATTAACATACAGCTTAATGTTAATATTACAAATCTTGCAAACAGTACAATGAAAGAACATGTGCAGGTTTATTCTTAGAATTTCTGAGAACATATGACAAAGGAACCCTTTTTTAAAACAAACCCGAACAATCGCCAAATCGTCTCCTCAGGTAAACGTAGTACTAACACGTGACTTACTTAGCCAATGAGTAGCAGGCGCAAGATTCCTATCTAGTCCAGGCAAATTAAAGTAAAAACACCTTCAACCCGAGCAAAATTGCAATAGAAGCTCTGTTAACTGATTTTTAATCCGTAACCATTACTGAGAAATATAACCAAAATAAGACAAAATCCGATCACGGGAACACCCTTAAAAACGGATTTCAAAACGGGCTGAATCCTATGCCGTTTTGCGTTGTTGTGCTGTTGTATAGCTTTTAGTTGAGACGGAAGACGACAGAAGGCAGCACTAAACAATTTGGACTGCAAATATTCATTTTTATCGAACAACTGACAACCAATAATGCTTTTGGAACAAGATAAAGTATCTATAACGCATTCTAAACTGTATTACTACTAGACCGATCTCCTAACAGTCATCCGGTATCCGGTGAGTTTTTCAAGCTCCGGCGATGGGGAGATATATCTCCGGCCTCAGGCAAGCCCTATACTATATTTTCTTTCTACATATTAAGTCTTCCTGAACATTTTAAGCCCTACCGCATGAAAATCGGTCCAGTGGTTCGCGAGATATAGTTCTTTTAAATTTCTCTACTTTCTGTTAATCCCGTTCCTCTATCTCATGTATCCGCAATTGCAACTGGCTCCGAATCGATTCCAGTGCTTATAAATGCTAGTTGTGCATAACTTTCCCAGGCATCGGAACATTTTTAATAATATGCTTTAGGGAATTTTTCAGGGCAAATATCAGTATTTTTTAATAGAAGAATAAATCTAGCTTAAACGCGCGAAATTTCGCCTTATTTAAGAAGTAATTTTCTATAAGAAAATACTGGTACCGAAAAATTTCCTGGCTATAAAATTTCAGGACACGCACGACCCCTGCATTTATGGACATTTCATCACCAATTTACTTTGTTAAGGAGACTTTAAGCAAAGATATCGATATTTTTTATACATGCTGTGCTGTGATTGTGATCTGACCAGAGTAGTTTGTCATGTCAGTGTTTTTCAAGATTATATTTATGGTGTTAAATGATTATTTAACAGCGGAATACTACATTATTTGTGTAATTTGAAGCTTATACAACACTAGTGAGTGAGTTTTAGATTCTTTTTATAAATTTTAGTATTTTAATGAGCCTCTGAAAAGTACATGCTTTACCATTGGCGGCCATTTAATAATGCATCTCTGTGGAGATTATTGTAATGTTAACCTTTTTTAATTAATCTCTAACCTCTAACGTACATAATAAATGCTATAAACAGCTCCATACTGTGCTTTTTATTAACGTAAGTGTATATACTTTGCTCTGTTGCCAGTTTCAATTCAAAATATCAATTTTAAGTGTACTAAATGATGTTTTGAAAATAGTTAAAAATTGTGTTCTATGCTAACTTTTAGCTTCAAACTCCCATAGGAATAACATTGGGAGTGTGTAACTTTTATAAAATTATCAAAAATACCTATAAGAGACAGCAGACAGAAGAGGAGCAGCAATGACATTTAAAAAGTGGCCGATGTACTGGAACACATATCGCCATTTCATTCTGATTCTACTCTACGCAAAATTGTTACAGGCGCAACAGCTAAAAGAGAAGTTAATGTTGATGAGTTGCACTTATTTGGTATGATCATCATCTCCAAAATGATAGGGAAAGATATATTTAGGTATTCGGCTAAAAGGTCAAAGAAAGTGAAAACTCTAGGATCTGCTGCCGCCATTTGTAGTTATAAAGATGACTTAGATATACAAATAGATCCAGCGCTCCTCTTCCAAAGAATGATGATTACTGGCACTTGTGGTGAAATGAATCTCGGAGATGTCATGCGTTATGAACCGTGTGCGTACCCTGCAGCATTATTTGAATCACCAAGTATGATGAGGAATTCAGACAAATCTCAGTTAGCTCAAGCACTAATCAAACACATTAAAAATTTACACAATGAAAAATATGACAACGTGGAAAGTACAGAAAGGTACATATTGGATGGAGGGTCTTTCTTGCGTCGCATTTCCTGGTGTAAAAAAATGATACATATGAAAACATTGCAATGTCTTACGCTGATTTTATTGTTAAACAATATGGAAAACCTATCATGGTTTTTGATAATTACATTGGGTATCCAACAATCAATGATGTGGCTCACAGATGACGCTACAAAAAAAAAACAGTAGAGATATTAATTTCAGCCCATACGTGAAATTTATTGAAAAAAAGGAAGAGTTTCTGGACAATGAAAAAACAAGCAAGCAATGACTTCCCTCATAGGCGAATTGCTTAAGAAACAAGGCTGTACTGTTCCCAACACAGATGGGGATGCCAATATAGACATTGTTCGTGCTCCAGTCTCATCTTCAGAACATGCACATGCACATACCACTGTAATAGGTGAAGATACCGACTTGCTGATTCTCCTTCTTTAACAGGCAAAGGACCAGGGTTGGCAGGTTTTTGACACATGTCAGTTTTTGACAGTTTAAACTGCGGTTTAAACCGTCATGTCAAAAACCTCAAATACTTGCAGTAATCTGTAAAATTTCACATTAAATGTCACACATTAGATGTAATATTTAAAATTCACTATTAATGTAATTGTATAATTAGTATATAGTATTAGTAATAATTACAGGGTTGGCAGGTTTTTGATACGTGTCAGTTTATGTCCGGTTTAAACCATAGTTTAAACCGTCATGTCAAAAACCTCAAATACTAAATTGATCTGTAAAAATTCAAATTAAATGTCACACATGACAACATTGCATGTAATATTTTAAATTCACTCTTACTGTATATCAGTAATTAGTACATAGTAAAGTATTATTGTTAAGTACAACTTTTTAACAGGGTAAAATTTTCAATTTTTTTTTTTTTTTTATTTTTTTTATTTTTTTTTTGTAAAATTGTGTTTTTCTAAAAAGCTCTTCATTAAGCTCACCTGAGTTGTACATTTTTTCTCTTACTTAAAATCGTTTTAATTTCGCTTACTTTTGAGAGCTTAAAGCATTAGCTAGCTTTTTTTATGGGGAAAAAAAAACTTAGAAAAGTGTAGATTTTTTTGTATATATAACAAGATGTGCATTAATGTTATTCTAGTCTAGGCAATAACCATTCTATTCAAAACTGAAATTGGATTATTAATTTTAAACATTTACAAAATAAGAGAAGTAATTAAAAAAAAAAAAGCTTAAAGTCAAAATCTTTTTAAAACATGCTTTCTTTCAATATATAAAAATGTTTTTGATTTTAAAACTGAACAAAATTGGCTCGGTCATCTAAAAGAAAATTTCTGTAAGCCCATATTGAAAAAGTAAATAATAGAAGGGATCAAATCATGAAACCATACCATTGTTTGGCTTATACTTTGCATCCCAACCATCAGGGGCAAGGGTTGACTGCTGTATCAGTTGATTCAGCTCGCACTTGAGCTATGGAGAGAGTTTATGGATGCTTACCCATACTGATTGTGTATGAAACTAAAGAATCCCCTTTCCAGTCTTCCTATTTCAGTGCTATAGGGAGGACTCCATTGTTTGGTGGAAAGATATCACTAAATGCAACAGCTTTTTGAGCCTAATTCAAAACTTGCTCATCTAGCAATGCTTTTGCTATCAAGCCCTACTAGCTCAGCATCAATTAAGAGACAGACTATTTTCTAACGCTTCATACACTCTAAACTCAAAAATCTTTTGGGTGTAAATAAATGTGCTAAACACGTGGTGTGCTGCAGCATGCTGCGTGGTAAAATTGATCCGGATTATTTAATTGTACAAAATTATTTTCTTCTGGTTAAAAAAAAAAAAAAGAAATATTGCAAATAATATATTTTTTAAATTATTAAATTTCAATAAAAGATCACATAAATCATTGACTTATTTAATGTTTATCTATTGTTAAAATGTTTTAGCGTGTTACATGTATTTGGCAGTTTTCGACGGTTTAAACCAGTTTTTGACAGTTTAAACCAGTTTATGACAGTTTAAACTAGTTTTTGACGCTTGTCATGCCAAAAACCAGTTTTTGACGTCAAAAACCCAACCCTGCAAAGGACAATGGCTTCAAGCTATACTATCGCAGTGACATAAGACGAGGATCATGTTACGAACCAGTCTATCATAACCTCAACATGCAATCTCTGTTAGGTCGTGAAAATTGCAACTTCCTTCTGTTTCTGCATGCTTTCACGGACTGCGATACAACATCCAGAATTTTTTTGATTGGGAAATCCTCATCATTTTTCAAACAGATGAACAAGACAGAGCTCCGTTCTATTGCAAAAATATTTTGTTCAAATTCAAGCCTACATTCAGATATGGCTGAGGCTGGAAGAAAAGCAATGCTTCTGTTTTATGACTGCGAGGCACTGGATTCTATAGACAAACTACGTCACCAAATGTTGGCAAGGAAAGTAACTACAGTAAAATCATTTATTACACCTGAACGTTTGCCTCCGACCGATTCTTCTACAAAATATCATAGCTATCACACTTGCTTACAAATAAATATCGGAAGAAAGAACCAAGCCAGCAGAATGGGGCTGTTATGTAAAAAAACACTCGTGCTACCCAATACTCTGCGAGTGACTACCAGCTACAGATTATTTACTTAATATGATTCCATGTTCTTGAAAGACAAACTGTGCTACTTTACGATGCTGACGCAAGCGTAATTGATTGCCCTGTTCTACAGCTTCTGGGGTGTGCCAAGTCAATGGATGTAACAAGAACTACCTAACTTCTAACTATAAATATGATGAAAACTATTGATACTTTTATTTCTTCACTGGAACATTTCTGTAAAAATGAACTTAAGCAGTAATTTGTCAGAAATAGTAGACTTTTGTGTACTGTTTATCGTTTTTGACTATACTTCAAAGTTAAATTGTGAAAATAAAGCGATATATTTCCGTAAGCGATATATTCTCTGCCTTAGTTCCAAAAAATACCCTCCGCCATTTTGAAATCCGTATATAGGGGTGTTCCCGTGCTCAGATTTTGTCTGATTTTTAGTATGCTATTAAGCAATAGTTCCTGATTAAAAAATTCTGTAAAAAGCTTCTATTGCAATTTTGCCCATGTTCAATCACAAAATGCCTGGACTAATCCTACGATCCGTCAATATGTATGTGGAAATCATTTCTCATTCCTCTCACACCTCGAGAGAAAAATGGGAAGGGTGCTTAGACAGGTGCGAATATCATTACAATAAAGGACAAACTGCTCATATTGTACCTTTAAGTCAGGCATGTCAAACTCATCTACTGTCGCGGGCCACATCAAGCAAACAATATTATAACAATTGCACACAGTAAAATTTGTACGTACAAAACATAGCTATGTAAAAAAAATATCCAAGTAAAGTTCCAAAGTTATTATTATTCATCCTTTATTTTATCATATTTTTCGAAAAAGTGCTTGAAATTACTTTTTACCAACCAAATCTAAGAAATGTGATTGGATTACCTAAATTGTATCAATAAATTTAAAAAAAAAAAAAAATGTTGTACACCCTGTCTGTTAATCTAGCAATGATATAAATAACTTTTAATCTTCCGGATTTTTTTCAAGCAAAAACTTAAACAAAGACATATTTTGAACCAGAAAATACATTCAATAAATTGTGTCTTGTACTTATGTGCTGTGTTTTTTATTTCATTTATCAAACACATTTTCTCGTTTAAATTATGTTTATTTTACGAGAAAAAAAGTTTGCTACCAAACATAGCTAATATATGCTTAATTGCTCACTTTGCCTAGTTGCAAACTTTTTCTCTCAGTTGAAAAATTACAACTCGTAGCTAAATTAAACACATATAAAATGTCAAAGAATTGGCGGGCCACAGATAAGTTGTCGGCTGGCCAGTTGTGGCCCGCGGGCCACGTGTTTGACATGCCTGCTTTAAGCAGATGGTCACTTTAGGAAATAAAATTCCTGTACTTTGTATGGATGAAAATAAAAATTTCGGAAAATGGTCACTTTAGTCTTTTACTTTGAAAATTTTCGGCATGCAGAAAAACTGATGGTCACATTTTGCAGATTCAAATAACATTCACAATGACAGGCTATCTGGTCACTTTACACAATAGACAGGTGGTCACATTACCGGACAATTCTCATATTATTTTATATGAACCGGAGTAAAATTTTGTAAAAGCGGTCACTTTAGCCAGGTGGTCACTTTACCAGGTACCACTGTATAACGTAGGGTAATTAGGTTGTTAATACTAAATTGGTATTTTTGTATTGTAATCTTTTTGCCAATTTCTTAAACTTTTAGCATTGTTCTGATAAATACAATTTTACTACAAAATATAGTTTTGGACAGTACGGTTTAAACCATGGATTTTACCGTGGTTTTTACCGTTGTGTCCAAAACCTTGCCAACCCTGAATCTAAGAACAGAGGTACCAATAATATGCCTTGTATATTTGTTTCGATCCAATTTAAAATATTAACATTAATGAATGCATGTAAATCAATATGTATAGATTGTAATTTAAACAGTTTTTGGGATGCTAGGATTCTATGGATGCCTGACTTTCGTTCATTTAAATACATGTCATATTTATAAAATTTGGCTGCTGGAATCCTTGATAAAATGTATCCACGCGTCTCTTAAAATCCTTTGAATATCAGTATTTCGTGGGTAATCCAATAAGGAGCACAGTATCCATTAAGATTTAATGCATCCCATAAACACCACTCTTAATAATTGTAATCACCGTCTACTCTACTCCTTATAACTCTCATTTATTGTATACATGCTGCCGCATAGAAGCAAAAGCCGTACACGACTTACCACGTGATATATTTATGTCACATTGTACTTTGTTCTTATCATTACCTTCAATCCCCTGTATAGATGCATACATCCAAATGTATCTAAATCAGCCTGTTTGAACGTTAACAATTTTGTGCCAGAACTAATAATTTACAGACCTCGCAGAGCTCCTATTTTTTAGGTCGCTTGCCTTTTTACTTACCCATCATACGTAGTATAGGGTAAGTCTTGTAATCGTTTTAAAAATCGAAAAAAAAAAATTGACGGATTTACACGTTTCAGACACTGGAGATTCCGAAAAACATATTTTTAGAAAAAAAATTTGTCTGTGTCTCTGAACAAATCTCCCGAACAAATTAAGATAGAGATTTGAAATTCGGTGTGTACTTAGGGAGTAATAATGGGAAGAAGCCTATTAAATATCAGTAACCTCGATTAACCGGAACTATTTTTTTCGGACTCTTGAAATATTCGTTCTGATAAAAGGTATACAAAAAATTTCGAAATTGTTTATTTGAAGGAGTGAATATAAAAGACAATAAAAAACATAAATTTTGCATCAGGAATGAACTCGAACGGATAATTAGTTGCCGAGATATTTGTAATTCTATTTTTCACACTGTTCGATTTTCCATGACCCTGTATTTCATTCAAATTTCAATTCAAAGATATATTTTAATTGGAAATGAGACGCTTAATCCGACGCTGTAAACTATAAGTTAATAGGATTATAATTTTTCGAGTTATAAGGATGTTTCTTTTACGCAATTCGGTACTACTCGATTATCCCGCCGACCAAAAAACTATCACCAAACTATAAGATTAAATGCCAATTAAGGGCTTATCGTAAATGTCAAGCATTTAATGCCTCGCCATAGCTATAAGGGAGTTACCGTAGGGGGGGGGGGGGGGGTGACACAGTTCTGTCGCCAAATACCACCAAGTTTGTCGCCAACTTAGCGGTATATATTTTCATATTTTATATTATCTATATCCATGATGGGTAAGTATTACGGTGGCCCCCAACGACTAGTTTTCCTATTTTATCCTATTTTTCGGCCGTAAAACAGACTGCTTTAATTTTTATGTCCAACGATTTGTCGTCATTATTACGTCAAAGGAGCGATTCAGTTCCGAATTTTCCAAAAATTAAAGGCATTCGGTTCCGAAAATTTTGAAAAATCGGTCATCAGTCCGAAAATTTGGACATAAAAAAAAATACCGCAAAATTCGACAAATGATCGCCGAAAAAAATCATTTTTGTCATTCCAAGAAAAAAAAAAAAAGAAAAGAAAATGTCAATTTCATCCGAGATTCGCAGAAAAAAACAAATTCATCCAAGAATCGTGGAATAAACGTGAATTTTTTCGACGGACAGCTCAAACAGCGCGGATTTCGTCAAAGGATCGCGAAGGAAACAAATTTCATCAAAGTATCACGGAAAAAACGCGAATTTCGTCAAAGGATAGCGAGAAAAGAACAAATTTAGCCAAATGATCGCGAAAAAAACTCATCTCGTCACAGGATTGCGGAAAAAACGCAAATTTCGTCAAAGGATAGCGAGAAAAGAACAAATTTAGCAAATTGTTCGCGGAAAAAACTCAAATCTCGTCACAGGATGGCGAAAAAAATGCAAATCTCGTCAAAGGATTGCGGAAAAAACGCGTTCATCAAACGATTTCGGAAAAGACGCGAATCTCGTAAAACGATCTCGGAAAAGACTAATTTCGTCAAAGCATCGCGAAAAAGACGCAAATCTCGTCAAACGATCTCGAAAAAGATGCGAATCTCGTAAAACGATCTCTGAAAAGACATTTTCTCAAAGCATCGCGGAAAAGACGGAATTTTCATAAAAGGGCCGCAGAATGACTGAAAGTACATCTAAAAGCCGCGGAAAAGAAGTGATTTTCGTGAAAATGCCGCGGAAATAATACTAATTTTGTCGAAGTGCTGTGGAAAAACGCAGATTTCGTCAAAGGATCGTGAAAAAAAGCGCGAATTTCACCAAAGGATCGCCAAAAAAAACGGAAATTTCATTCAAAAATCGCGGAAAAATGCAAATATCGTCAAGATAGCGTATAAAGCGCTAATTTCGTCAAAAGAGCGCGGAAAAACGCGAATTCCTTCCAATGATTTAATAGAACGTGAATTTCTTCAAAGGATAGCGGAAAAAAGTGCAAATTTCGTCAACGGATCGCGGAGAGAACGGCAATTTCGTCAAAGAATCATGAAAAAAAAAGGCGCATTTTGTGAAATGATCTCGGAAAAGAAGCGAATTTCGTCAAAAAGCCGCCGAAAAAACGCTAATTTCTTCAAAAGATCGCGGGAAAAATGCGATTTTCGCCAAAAGGCCCCGGAAAAGACACGAATTTCATAATAAAAGGACCGCCGATAAAACGGAAATTTTATAAAAGATCCAGAGAAAAGAACGCGTAAAAGGGTTTTCGTAAAAGGGTCGTGGAAAAAACGGGAAATTTATGAAAAAGCGACAAAAAAGGGGCGATTTTCGTCTAAGTGCCGAGGATAAGACGCGAAATTCGTTAAAGGATCACAAAAAAAAAACGAATTTCGTTAGGATCACGAAAAAAAGCGCGAATTTCGTCAAAAGATCGCGAAAAAACGCGAATTTCGTCAAACAATCTCGGAAAAGGCGCGAATTTCGTCAAACAATCTCGGAAAAGGCGCGAATTTCGTCAAACAATCTCGGAAAAGGCGCGAATTTCGTCAAACAATCTCGGAAAAGGCGCGAATTTCGCTAAAGTATCGTGGAAAAGACAAGAATTTCAACAAAAGGCCGCGGGAAAAGTCCCAATTTCGTCAAATAATCGGGTAAAAGATTCGATCTTCGTCAAAAGACGCAAATTTCGTAAAAGGGCCGCGGAAAGACGGGAATTTTATAACGGAACCGCAGAAAAGACACAATTTTAGTCGAATAGCTTCTGAAAAGACGCGAATTTCACCAAAGGATCTATGAAAATAATACGAATTTCGGCAACCGATCTATGGAAAACGCGCGAATTTCGCCAAAGGATCTATTGAAAAAGCGCGAATTTCGATAAAGGATCACGGAAACGACGCAATTTTTGTCGAAGGTCCTCTGAAAAAAAAAAAATAATAATAATAATAAATAAATACAAATTGAAAATTGGTCTAAGTGTTCGATAGTGTTGTAATACAAACTAGTTGAATTTTTTGCGAGTTCTTTTAATAATTTTTGCAATTTTTGGTATTTTTTTTTTCATTTTGTGACATATTTTTGACATTAATGAGAGAAATCCGGTCTGGAATCAAAGAAGCTAGAATTATTTTTACTTTCTTCTGTCTTTACAAGAAGAAAGTATTGTAATCATGAAAATTTTCGAATTCCGGTTTTCGTCGGATTTACACGTTTTAGGGGTCAGAGATTCCAAAAAACATGTTTTTACAAAATGTCTGTGACTCTGTCTTGTCCGTCTGCCTGTATGTATGTGACATAAATTTTGTGGGCTCTCTATCTCAAGAACTAATGCATGGAATTTAATAAAATTTCAGTTAGTCCCTGATATAAATTGATGCTGATTAGTTTTTGGTGTAAATCGCTCAACAGGTGGCGCTACTATGCAGCATTTTTCACGATTTCTACAATAGCTCAATCTCCAGAACTAATGCACGGATTTTCATCAAACTTGAGATTCAATTAGTCCTTGACATCAATTGGCTTTTAATACATTTTGCCGTAAATCGCTCAACAGGTGGCGCTGCTATGCTGCATTTTTTTAGATTTCCGCAATAGCTCTATCTCAAGAACTAATGCTTGGATTTTCAACAAACTTCAGATTCAGATATACCTTGATATGAATTAGTGCTGTTAAATTTTTGGTGCAAATCGCTCAACAGGTGGCGCTGCTATACTGCATTTTTTAGAATTTCCACTATAGCTTACCTCAATAACTAATGCACGAATTTTCATCAAACTCCGGATACCTTGGTAACAGTTAGTGCTATTCATGTTTTGGTGTAAATCGCTCAGCAGGTGGCGCTGCTATGCTACATTTTTCAGAATGTCCGCTATAGTTCTACTTCAAGAACTAATGCACGAATTTCCATAAAACTTCAAATTCGGATATAATTTGCTATGAATTGGTGCTATATTGATGTAATTTCTTGTACTTTTTAAATGATTTAATTGACATGATTTATATAGAAGAAAGTTTTGTGATGGCCACAACATACTAGTTCTATTTTGACTCAGATGAAATTTAACTTTTCAGCATTGTTGTTCATGCTATAGGAAATGGTTTGGCATTCTTCTAACTTGTTTTTAATCACTAACAACGGATTCAAACCACCCCAAAACAAAATCTGAAAACTGCATAAAATTAAATTTTATAAAAATCTAATAAATCCAAAATCGGGTTTCAGGGTAACATTACATCAGATATAGGAATGCCTTCTTGCAAAATTTCACTCCTTTTTTAAACAAATTTTTCCTATTTTTCCTATTTATTTGATAATTTTTTTCCTTTTCTGCTTTTTTTTTTGGAGGGGGGGGGGGGGAGGCGCTACGGGGCTCTGAATTTACTTAGAATTTATTTGATGGAATTTTAGACCATCACTTTGCAGTTTTATTTATAAGAAATTTTGATTAACTACAAATTTTAATCAAGCTGCAATTTTAAATTTCTAATCGTGTTTTAACGAAATATGAGTAGACTATGTCAGAAGCCTGTTAAAACTTTTGCATGATACTTCATTCGTTCGTTGTGCGTTTTGTATTTTCATAGAAAAACAAAAAAGATGTTGACAGTAGAAATAATATGATTATTAAAAGTATACATAAGTATTTTACTCATATTTAAAGATAAGAGAGTTTAGTATGCGGAATACGAAAGCAATACGCCTAAAGACTGCAGATGTAAACAGCAGCTCAGTTGTGCAACCATGTGGTAAATTGAAAGATGCTAGAAGAATGCTGAATAATAAACACAATTCTTCATTGATACAATAAAAGAAAAGAATGTTTGTGAAACAGGATTTTCACGGAGGAGATTATAACTAAATAAATAATTTACACAAATAAACACGCGTAGAAGTAAATAAAGAAGTAATTCCAAAAATATGAAAATACGGAGAGCGTTTCGCAACCGGTCATTGGAGTCCATCATCAGATTCTTATCAGACTTAAATGAAAACCAGCAAAACTCTCTCTTCAGAAAAAAATGAAAAGACGAAAGTTTAGATGTTTTTAGGAGAAAATTTGGTGGCTTTTCTTTTCAGTGCGTGTAAATTAAAAACAATGTTTTGATATTGAAATCAAATATGTTTTTAATGAAATGAGTGAAAAGCATGTATTTTAAATGAACTAAAATGTGGCGATGCTAATAATATTTACGTTTCAATTCATATTCTCATATCGAACAGACGTACAGTTTTGCTTTGGTACTTTTATGTTAGCCTGGCGCAAATGTCGCCAATAGCGGCTTTTATTTTTCACGCGTGTAAATTAGAAATAATGCTTTGATGTATGTTTTAATAAACTGAGAGTAAAGCATATATTTTAAATGTATGTAATATATGTATCATAAACGTATGTAATAATATGTATTTTAAATTAACTGAATGGTGACGATAGGAACAATATTCGGCGATTGATCAGCTGCGCCTGGCTAACATAAAAGTAAGTACCTATAATTTTAAGTAGAGATCGATCGAAAATTCGCTTTTGTTTCCGATCCGAAATCTTTTGTTTTGCCTAAAATTAGTTTTCGTTGAAAATTCGGCCGGATCGAAACTATCTGTATTCAAAAATCTCGTTTCTTACTTCGGAAATTTTCAAAAGTACTCATTGCTGTGTCGGCTCAAATGACATTCTTTATTGATATGAACTTCACTGTTTATAATTATCAGTCATGGCTGACTCAATACGTGAGTGCAAATTATAAAGCAAGCAATGCATATATGACTAAGATTCTTTTCACGTGCCCATTAAAAGCTGCAGACTTAAAAGTAATAGAATTTTTTTTTTTTTTTAGTTTGAAACCGCAGGAGTGTTTCGAATGCTCTCTGGTAAAGTTCTAGTATAACAGATGATCATTTACAAAAATCACTAATAAAAGATAAAATGAGGTATGCATGCCTAAAACATTTTTTAATGAGAAAAAAATTATATAATTGAAAATCATTGATTTTGGCTGGATACCAAACATTCGGCCAACAGGTAAACAAAATACCGAATATTCGGCGTGACGAATACACTATTACACATATTACACTATTACACATCTATACAATATTACACTAAAAAAAATCTATGCTTTGAATTGTTATTTAAGAGGAGGATAGTTTTAAAGCTTCTTTAATTGATAACCTTTTAAGTTTCATGGATTCCTCTCAACTAAAACAAATTAATAAAATTTTCTTATATTCTAAAACAAATATAGTTTGATATTGGACTTAACCAAATATTCGGTAGTATGGCCGAATACCGAATAGATACATACCGAATATTCGGTGCATCCCTAAAATATATTATATTGTATATAATACATGAAAATTCGTATTTCTATAGGGAAGTATATGATAAACGCGCTAAAGCAGTCAGTTTTTAAATCGAAGAATTATTTTAAACTATATTTAATGTTGAAATCTGTCAAAATAGTTCAGTTAAAAAAAATTATAGGATAAAAAACTATTCTTTGCAATTTAACCCCCTTTCACAGATCACATGTACGTTACAAGATTGTGGTGTGCAGCGAGCAATTATTTTTTTTAATTTGTCGTAATTTTTTTTTCAATCTTTTATTCAAAATTTTATTACTTGAATAGAGGTTTAATTCATAATTTGAAATAAGACCTTATTACATATAATCATTAGTTACATTAATCATTACCACCTTCTTAGAACCATTATCTCCTTATTAAATCATTCCCTACTGTTGCCAGATTTTAAAAAACCCAAATAATATTTACAAACACGCTTCAATTGAAAAATATATTTACACGTGGATTTTAAAAAAGAAAACTTTTAAAGCGATTAAGTTATTACGTTCGAAAAGCATTAAATAGTGAAAATTGCGTCATATTAAAAAATATATATATTGTAATAAAAAATGTAAAGAGATCTTGGTTTGAATTAGCCAATTTTTACCTACTGTTGTCAAATTTTTAAAATCCCAAATAATATTTAGAAACACTTTTCAATTGAAAAATATATTTACACGTGAAATTTTCAAAAAAAAAAAAAAAAAAAACTTTAAAATAACTAAGCTATTGCATTCGAAAAGCATTAAATGGTGAAAATTACGTCATATTTAAAACGATAAATTTAAGACTTTATATTTAAAATGTCATATTTAAAACTATTTTTTTTTCAGCATCTAACATAAATCTTTTCTTCTAAATGTTGTAAAAGTCGGGGCTGATGAGTCGGTGGGAAAAATGACCGACTCCGACTCTTTCGATCAAAAATGGGCCCGACTCCCGACTCCGTAGCCCTGGTAAAAGTCCGGAAGGCAGCTCCTTTTCAGGGCTTCGTTCATCTCACAAAACCCTTATAGTCTCGCTTCTCTGTCTGTCCGTCTGTCATAGCTCTTACTCGAAAACTATTTAAATTAGACTTTTTTTTTTTTTTTTTTTTACATAAAGCTGAATACTCTCTCTCCTTACCAAAATCATAAAATTTTCAAAAATTCTTATATTTTAACAAAGCAAATTCGTTCTTTTTCAATTTCGAAACATAATCTTAAATTCAGCAAACATCGCAAAGAACCGATGGCACCGTGGTTAAACAAACGTTTCCCACACAGTAGATCGCGGGTTCGTATCTCTCAGGCGGGCTTTAATATTTTGATTATTATTACCGTATATACTCGTGTATAACCCCCCCCCCCCCCAATTCATAAGCAAAAATTTAAAAAAAAAATTAATTTAACTTTTTTATGTTTCTAATCAGACTTTCTTTTTTTAATTCAAATTTTTAAAACTGTAATAATTATGTAAAACCGAAGAAGCTTAAACTATTTTGAAACGTATTCACATCAATTCAATGATACTTAAAAAGAAAAAAAATCTTTGAAAAATCTACTCAAGCCTTATTTACTAGCGGGGTTCGTTGATTTAAATCAACTTGATTTTAATCGTGATTAAAATCATAAGATTTAAAATCAATTGATTTTTTTTTTTTTAATCATTGATTTAAATCGGATTTTAAAAAAATCCTTCTATATATAAAAAAAAAAAAAAGTAATGCTTTGGAAATGTACCAATGAAAATCTGCGTAGATACCGCGAAACGCATCTGATTGGTCACAGCTTTCTGACTCTATAAGGGGGAGGGGGGTTAACTGTCGCCAAACATCGCCAAGTTTGTCGCCAAGGTGGCAATATATCGCTAAATTTGGCGTGCAAATTTAGTCGCCAAAAGGGATGCCAATTTGGCGCTATTTCCAGTATTTCGCCAAATTTCTATAGACTCCCATTGAAATCCAATAGGGTTTACTTGCTTGTAGAAAGTCAACAAATTGAGATATTTCAATGCAACAAAAACTAATATTAGCTTATGACTAGAGCTTAATTGAACTATTTACATTATTTTTAAGCACAAACACTGAATATTTACAATATTCGTAACACTATATATATAATTTTACTCATCTATGTTGGCGGAGAAAAGGCGGCGAGGTGAAAATTTCAGAGGACAGGAGATTTATATGATAAGATTATTTACTGTAACTATAAATTAGCGATTTCATTACTAAGATAAGGAAAAAAATTCCAAATAACTTTCATAAATTTGTTACTTTTTAAATTTACAATATTTTTAATTTTCTATTTCTAATTTTATTTAATTATAAATTTTTAATTATTCAAATAGATTATAAATTTTACCTTTTTTAATGATTTTACATTTAATGAGTCTTGTAATTATGAAGCTGTATAAGCTCTAATAATTATGTCCTTGGAGATAAGGAAATACGTCAGGAGTTAGGGAGGAGTGCGTTTTTACAAAGTGGAATCTAAAAATTATATGCATAGAAAATAAGGGATCGCGAAGCGATCCAGATTGGAAACGCGAAACGCTGGGGTTGGCTATAAAATAGGGATTATTTCGCGATCCCGAATGGAATCGCGAAGCGATTACGCATGGGGTTGGTGAGCGTAGCAAGCAGGGGGGCGGTATTATTAATATTAAATAATGCAACAAATCCTGGCATTTAATTTCAAATTCAAAGCAATGTTTTAATGGTACTACTTAGTTATCCTGTCGAACAATTTCGCCAAATTATATAAATCGCCAAACCACTCACCAAATTATACAAATTGGCGTAATTTTTATTTTAAATAACGAAAGAACAAATAAATTAGTAAAAGATTAATAAAAATACAAATACGCCCTTGAAGGGGTTAAAGCAGTAAATTGTAGTAAATTGTATTATGTCGATCGTTTTATAACGCTGTTAAAAAAATACCGGGAGGCAAAGACTCTGTTTACTTAATTCATTTTATTTTAGCTTCCTTTCAAATGTTTAACTGGTCTTCTTTAATCAAACACGAAAACAACCATTGGATGTCTTAACAGCAACTGATTCGGCCTTAAATTTTCGCAATCAAATGGAATTGAATGGAAACCCGTTTACAGAGAGATCGCTATAGTTTTTTTCATCATAATACAATCTTCTCTAATCTTTTTAATACCGATCAAATTAGCGTGCTTTTAGATTCTGCGGTGTATGAACGGGGGTTGGCGAGCGTAGCTTGCAGGGGGCAGAGCCCCCTAGTATTTTAAAATAAATTAGAGATGTAAACAAACATTTTAATGTACTTTAATATAATTTAGTTTTATATAATACAGATAATCAATCAGTTTTTAGAAAGATAAAGCTAAATCTTTGCCAAAAAGTAAAGTAAAATGTAAAATTTAGAAAAAATGGTTTCAAATATCATTTGAACCAAATTGTAAATGAACTTGCAACAGCAAGGATTTCTAAGCAGGAATATATTAAATATAGGAATATTTACTTGCCTATTACTTAGTATTTAGAAAAACCTTTGCAAGTTTGAGTAAAATAAAATTGTATGACTTTGTTCGTTACAAACAGGCATTGAGCCCAACACATTTATTATCCTATCTTTTGAATCCTTATTATGCAGGAGAGAAATTAACGAATTCTGAGAAAATATCAGCATTATTGTTTGCTAACGAGAAATTCTCTACTTTGGTGATTTAGAATGGTGGAAGACACATGATAATGTTAAAATCTTAAAGAATTAATAATCAACCAGCTTTTTACTGCAATAGCTTTATGTGCTTCAGCAGAATAATTGTTTTCTGCTTTCTGTTCAGTACATTTGAAAATTAGGAACCGATAAAGCTGCAAAAGTTGTTTTTCTCTCCCAACACTTTAATAAAAAACAAAAGTTAACATCTTAACTTGCTTCCAAAATTATTTAAATTTTTAATGTTCTGCAGTTATTTTAACTAAAATATGTAAGGTAGAATTGAGTTTTGACATGTGATTTGTAGTTTTACATGCATTTTTTATAAAATATTTTGAGAGGCTATAACGTTACAATTTTATTTAAATAGTGTAATATTAACATATATTGGTAATACTTACATAGCATGCATGTGTATGTCTGTATAATTTTAGGTAGCTTTCTTTACAAAAAAGCTACCTATTGCAGCCGTTCGGAGGAAAGCGATTTCAAAAAATTTTGGTATATTTTCATCGATCATGACCCCCAGACCCCGAAACCACCCTCCGTTCAAAATTGATATATATATATATATATATATATATATCTGACCTATGTCACACTGTAACTCCCGTAATTATGAACCGATTTCGATGTAATTCGGTGTGTACATAGTACATACCAATGTCTCGACCGAGTTCGTTGGCCAGCTTCATCCGTCGTTTTGTTTCAAAATGGCGGCCATTTAAAATTTTTTAAAAAATTTAAAACTTGAAATGTGGTACCAAAAAATTAAAAATGGAAAAATATTTTTTTGTTATGTATTTGACCTTTATACAAAGATTCCGGAGCAGTTTTTGTTTCGTTTTATCTTAAAAAATGGCTGAGTTATAGCATTTTGAATTTCTAGCGTGGCTGACATTTTGAAACGTCCTGAATTTTGTCACGCGATAAAAGGCGTATTTATGAACCGATTTGGATGTAATTCGGTGTGTACATAGTACATACCAATCTCTCGACCGAGTTCGTTGGCCAGCTTCATCCGCCATTTTGTTTCAAAATGGCGCCCATTTAAATTTTTAAAAAAAAATTAAAATTTGAAATGTGGTCCCAAAAAATTGAAAATGGAAAAATATTTTTTTCTTATGTATTTGACCTTTATACAAAGATTCCGGAGCAGTTTTTGTTTCGTCTATATCTTAAAAAATGGCTGAGTTATAGCATTTTGAATTTCTAGCGTGGCTGACATTTTGAAACGTCCTGAATTTTGTCACGCGATAAAAGGCGTATTTATGAACCGATTTGGATGTAACTTCGTTTATACATAGTACATACCAATGTCTCGACCGAGTTCGTTGGCCAGCTTCATCCGCCATTTTGTTTCAAAATGGCGGCCATTTAAATTTTTAAGAAAAATTTAAATTTGAAATGTGGTACCAAAAATTGAAAATTGAAAAAATATTTTCTTCTTATGTGTTTGACCTTGATAAAAAGATTCGGGAGCAGTTTTTGTTTCGTCTATATCTTAAGAAATGGCTGAGTTATAGCATTTTGAATTTCTAGCGTGGCTGACATTTTGAAACGTCCTGATTTTTCTCACGTAATAACAGGCGTATTTATGAACCGACTTGGATGTACCTTGGTGTGTACATAGTACATACAAATATCTCGACCGAGTTCGTTGGCCAGCTTCATCTGCCATCTTGTTTCAAAATGGCGGCCATTTAAAAAAATTAAAAAATAAAAAAATTTAAATGAGATACCAAAAAATTGGAAAATGAAAAAGATTTTTTTTTGTATGTGTTTGACCTTAATACAAAGATTCCGAAACAGTTTTTCTTTCGTCTATATCTAAAAAAAAATGGCTGAGTAATAGCATTTTGAATTTCTCTTGTGGCTGACATTTTAAAACGACCTGATTTTTGTCACGCGATAACAGGCGTATTTATGAACCTATTTGGATGTAACTTGGTCTGTACATAGTACATACCAATGTCTCGACCGAGTTCGTTGGCCAGCTTCATTCGCCATCTTGTTTCAAAAGGGTTGCCATTAAAAAAAATTAAATTTAAAATTCAAAATGAGGTATTAAAAAATTGGAAAATGAAAAAGATTTTTATGTGTTTGTCCTTGATACAAAGATTCCGGAGCAGTTTTTGTTTCTGAAAATTTGTTCTTTTGTTGATATCTTAAAAAATGGTTGATTTATAGCACTTTGAATTTCTAGCATGGCTAACATTTTGAAACGATCTTGTATTTGTCACGCGATAACACACGTATTCGCCTATTTCGATGTAAGAAGGCATGTGGATAGTATACATCAACACCTCGACCAAGTTCGCTGGCCAGATTCATCAGCCATCTTGTTTCAAAATGGCGGTCATTAAATTAAAATATATATATATATTTAAAGTGAGGCGCAAAAAAATTAGAAATTGAAAAAGGTTTCTTTCTTAAGTATTTGATCTTGATATAAGGATTCAGGAGCATTTTTTGTTTGTCTTTACCTTAAAAAATGGCTCAGATATAGCAGTTTCAATTTCTATTGTGGGTGACATTTTGAAAAATCTGATTTTTTGCATGGACAGCACTCCTATATATTAACCGATTCCGATGTGAGTGAGCATGTGCACAGCAATTACTAAGGTCTCGACCAAGTTCACTACTTAGCCTCATCCACCATGTTGTCTTAAAATGACAGGCACTTTAAGAAATTGCCGAATTTGGCAGCCAAATATAAGTTACTTTAAAGAAAAGCAGCTTGGATAAAGCTGACTAATTTCGCGAAATTCTCATTCATTATATTGATAAAAATTAGTATTGAATCTCCTATATTCGGTTTCCACTAAATTGAGCTTCGTGTGTTTGCATGATATAAGTTGGCTTTTTTTAAATAAGGGTTATGAAAGCTACCTCTTCCTCCCGGCACTGGCCGGAAGGACTTTTTATTTTATAAATTAAAAGTCATAAAATAAGAATATTGTGTGAGGTTTTTAAAAAAATCAAAAATCTGCTTTTAATCAAAAAAATCACGAACTCTGTTTACTAGGGTAAACAACTTCTTAAACTGCTAAAATATAGTACTTATTGTATCACTTTTAGGAGAGAAATCTAGAAGCACTCTCAAGTTGAACTTTTTTTCAAAAAAGGGGGGGGGGGGGATTAAAATGTTAAGAGCAGGGTTGGCAAGTTTCTTTCAAAGTGGAAAAAAACCATAGAAAACAAGTTGGAAATTGCTCGTCAAACGTGGCAAATGAGGTGCGTTCGTACTATAACTATTTTTATAATTATTTTTTGCACCCCATATTGTACTGAATGTGTATTTATTTGCAATTCATAAGTGCATAGTCTGTAACATCATTAAAATGCACTTGCAATAATTTTTTCCCATTCCCCTTAATGTAACGGAAACTTTTGACTGTCCCTGTAATTAAGCTATACATCCGATTTTCATGAAATTTGAAATGGCTCGACAAAATTTTGCAGCAATTATATATTTAAAATTTCAGCCCATTCGGAAAGCTGTAACATCATTAAAATGCACTTTCAATAATTTTTCCCATTGGCTTTAATGTAAAGAAAAACTTTTGACTGTCCCTGTAATTAAACTATACATCCGATTTTCATAAAATTTGAAATGGCTCGACAAAATGTCGCAATAATTATATGTTTAAAATTTGAGACCATTCGGAAAGCTTTAACATCATTAAAATGCACGTGCAATAATTTTTCCCATTGGCCGTAATGTAAAGAAAAACTTTTGACTGTCCCTGTAATTTAACTATACATCCGATTTTCATAAAATTTGAAATGGCTCGACAAAATTTTACAACAATCATATATTTAAAATTTCAGACCATTCTTTTGGGTAGTTTTTGCTCTATTATATGCGGACGGACGGACGGACAGACAGACGGACTGAACGACGACTATAGGTGCTACGTATTTATATAATTACGAACGCACCTAAAAACGGCCGGAAGAAATAGGTTTCTTCCAAGTGGAAGAAATGGGAGAAACTGTTATTCTTTAAAAAATTACCATATAAGTTTGAACTTTGTAAGATACAATAAATGTCTTCTTATAACCTTAAGTAAATTAATTCCATTAGACCTATACAAATTTAATTATATATGCTAAATGTTACATCATTTTTTAGTCAAGATTACACACCTTTCTAAAGCTTTCCAACCACTGGCTACAGGAAGAAAAGAAATTTTATCCAAATTACACAAAATCAATTAAATGTTAGCTATTTATATTAAACCAGTATATTTTTTAATTATTTAAACTTTTGAAGCTAGTAGTAAATAGTATGGATCATTTACCAACAGTACAATGAAATTCCTTTTAATAAAATAATGTTTTTAATTTACGTCTGTAACAAATATTTAAAGATGGCAACACTAGACTATAGTCCCTAATTATAGCGGCTGTCAAATAGTTTTCTCCCATCATCCGTTGCGATAAATTTCTCGCGGAGTGTTCTGAGACGCACACTGAATAGGTTGTGAAATGCAGGCTGTCTTGCTTTTTTAATTCCCCCGGAAATTTTATGAGAGGCGGGAAATGATAAAATGTTTTGCGAATTAATGTTTTCACATGCGGATTTCTTCTGCCGTTCTTTACTATGTAAATAATAATATGTCTTGGAGTACAGAGTTTTATTAAACATTTCTTTCTACTAAAGTATGGAGTGGCGTTTCCTTTTGAAGTGATGAGTCGATTGATAAATATTGTGGCCCCTATTTTCATGGAAAGCAGGTGTAGCTATACGTCAATTTTATTAATGTAAGCAATACACAATAATTGCTTATTAGATAATTTCATTTAAATCCTCTTTTTCCTTACTACAATGCAGCATGGTATAACTAAAGTTTTTTAGCAGTAGGATGCTGCAATCAGTTTCTCAACTTAGGATGGCTGAATGCAAAAGATGAAACAAATTTTTTCAAATCCTACAGAACTTTAGGAGAGTTTAAAAGCATTTACATGCCCATAGACATTTTTAGAAAATTAATCTTTTAAAATAAGCATCGAGAAATGCATGCTAGATGATAGTATAAATAATCACAAATTTGTTTATTTACTGCATTTTTGTATGAAAATAATGCATTTTTATATGAAAAATAAAGAATTTGTAGATAGTTTTTTTTTCTTTTTGCATAAATGACATTATTAAAGGGAGGGGGGGGGGGGGATCCCTCTACCTTTAAAGTTGTAAAATCCATCATCTATAAATATCTGCTGAACCTGAAGTTTATTAAAAAATAACTTATTTTTCCAAAAATAATATTTTTAATATTAATTAAATTTTCCAATTTAGGTATCATATAATTATACTTTGAGTTTAATTCTTTTGTATAGCTAATATACTTTTAATTTTGAGCATCTGTTTTACTTTCTGTTGATTTCTTCCAGTTTTGTCCTTTTCTTCCAGTTTCTTCCGGTTTTTTCCAGTTTCTTCCACTGTTCTGGAAGAAACCCAACCCCGGTTAAGAGGAATGCCCTGTATTAAAGGGAATTATATCCCAAGAGAAAATAGATGCAGAGCAATTACAGGGATATTATTGTTGAGATTTTTTTGTCACTCGCAGGGAAATGATCATTGTCCGCTTTTATCTCTCTCTCCAACCTAGACCCATAAGTGATTACTTAAAAGATTTGCCCATTCGCCAATTACCTGCGATTTTTTTTTCCCCTTAACTAACTTGTGTATAAGTCGACCCCCATTTTCAACTCCGAAATTTTGTCTAAAATTCTTCGACTTATACACGAGTATATACAGTACTTTTTTTTCCCTAATGGATTTAATTAAAAAGGAAATTCCCCCTTTTTTTTTTTTTGCCATTTTAAAACGCTTATTTTTTTTTTTTTTTTTTTTTTTTTTTTTGCGCAGCGGTAATTTTTTAAATCTTTTTTTTTTTTTTCTCCTCAGACACAGAAAATCTGGAATTTCAATCTAGAATCAATATTTTTTGTTTACTGCTGCCATCTACTGGCCATTTTTTGAAATAATAGGGCAACATTTTTCATCTTATCATTAGAAGAATTATTCAGGAATTGAAAGGGGTTTTTTTTCTTTTTTATTTGTTGAATTTTAATAAATATTAACATCCCTTTTTTGACGCCATCTAATGAGTGTTTGGAAAGTCAAACAATTGATATGGATTTTTTTATGGATTTTTATCGGAATTATTTGAGCAGTTTAAATATGTTTTAAACAATTTTTTGCTTTTAAAAATTTTATATATTATTTATACATGCGCTAAATTTTTGAAATTGCAGGATTTAAAAACATTCGGGTTTTTTTAATTTCATTTAAATAATTTTTCTTGAATATTTTTAATTTGATTTAAAAATATCATTCTAATTGTTTTATAATTAAATGTATTGGTGCTGCCTTTTATGTAAGGATTTAATAATTATAAATTAGCAATTTTGATTTATTAATTTAAGGATAGTGTTTTAAAAGAGATATTAAACGAAATCCTCTGTGCGATCTGCGGTCACACTTACCCACTTGTTTACTTAACCCTTTTATACAAGCTGATTTTTAAATATGTAATTAATCATGGAAACAGACGTCCGCTGTCCGAACAAAGGTGGGTGCAGCCTTTTGCACCGAACAATACCCAATCAAAGGAAAATGAATAGCAACCCGATTACTGAAAATAGCCACTGCTCCTGAATCTGATTTAATCTTCTATAATCCGGTGATATTTTTAAAGCAGAGCAAATTAGCGTGGTTTTAGAGCTTGTGGGGTCTGGACGGGGGTTGGCGAGCATAGTTCTTATAGACAGAGCCCTCAAGTTTTAAAAAACAAAATCTATGTTTTTAGCAAAAATCACAATATTTATAACCATAACTCTTTCCAACCTATATTTAGCAAACTTCCTACCACAATGGTGGTCTGGATTAGACCAGTAACTAAATTTCCAGTAAGTATATGCTCATAATTCAAATCAACATAATTTGGAATTTTCTTCCTCGTAACAACGGCAAACACTATTTTCTGAGCCCGCCTATAAGTTTTTTGCAAAACTCTTACAATTGAAAGTCATTCTACCGAAGGGTTTATCATACTGAAATGGCTTAACATTAAAAACTAGTCGGATGTACCAATCCCAAAACTTTCTTCTATCTCATACATGTTAATACTTCAAAATTCGCTATCACACTGCCAAAATTAAATGGCAATCTATGCATCTCATGAGGATTCTAACGATATGAAATTCCGTGCATTAGTTCTTGAGATATGACTATCGCTGAAATCGTCTAAATTCAGCAAAATGCTGCCTAGCAGCGCCACCTATTGGGTGATTTATACAAAATCCTAATCAGCAACAATTTATGTCAACGTCTGACTGAATCTGAAGTTTGGAGAAAATCCGTACATTAGTTTTTGAGATAGAGCAATAGCGAAAATCGTGAAAATTTCTGCATAGCAGCGCCACCTATTGGGTGATTAACACCAAAACCTAATTAACAACAACTTGTGTCAACATACAACTAAATCTGAAGTTAGATGAAAATTGGTCCATTAGTTCTATTGATAGAGCTATTGAGGCAATCGTGGAAAAGGCAGCAGAGAAGCGCCACCTGTTGGGCGATTTACACCAACACCTAATCAGTAGCAAGTCATATCAAGGACTAACTTAATCTGAAGTTTGATGAAAATCCGTGCGTTAGTTCTTAAGATAGAGCTATTGGGGAAATCGTGTAAATCCTGCAAAATCCATCATAACAGCGCCACCTGTTGGGCGATTTACACCAAAACGTAATCATCATCAATTCATATCAAGGACTAACTAAATCTGAAGTTTGATCAAAATCCGTGCATTAGTTCTTGAGATAGAGCTATTGCGAAAATCGTGAAAAATGCAGCATTGCAGCGCCACCTGTTGAGCGATTTACACCAAAAACTAATCAGCATCAATTTGTATTAGGCACTAACTGAATATCAATTTTTATTAAATTCCGTGCATTAGTTCTTGAGATAGAGCGCCCACACAATTTGTGTCACATACACACAGACAGACTCACAGAGTCACAGACAGACATTTTGTAAAAACATGTTTTTTGGAATCTCTGACCCCTAAAACGTGTAAATCCGTCGAAAACCGGAATTCGAAAATTTTCATGAATCCAATACTTCCTTCTTGTAAAGATAGAAGAAAGTAAAAATATTCATGACTTTCTGTTGAAAAATCGGATCAACCAGAACTCGACCGTCTAATTGGAAGTCAACCCGTTCCGCAGAGAAAAAAAAAAACGAGCATCAAACGAAGCTGGGGTTCGGTAAAAATAGGGTTACCCGATCCAATGTCGAACTCTAAACTGTATGTGAAGTGAATGATAAAATCATAAAAATTTCGAATAGTAACTTTCTGAGAAGCATTTTACCTTGAAGTCAGTGAAGCATAAATCAATTTGGTCTGGCACCACTATCACTCTGAGCAAAAAGGATTGTTGTCTAATGTATCAGCCTCCTTGAAAGCAAAATATACCAATCAATTTCTTCTTTTACAAAGTGAGATGAGGGAAGGGGGAATAAAGACGAGTCGCAACCTACGAAAGTTCAGTGTCCAATTTAACAGACAAACGCCTCCACTTTTTCGATAACATTTAACCATCAGATGCCCCTTATTCAACTGACCTTCTTCGCATTGGACGAGATGAAACCTGTTTTTTTCCCCCTTTACACAACTCTGTTTTTATTTTTCCAGGGAAAATAAATCTTTGTTTATTGATTTTTTCTTTTTTTTCTTAACAAAAACTGTGAAACAGTAATAAAAAGACGATTAGAATATTAGCATTGTCAGAAATTACTTACAACAGGGAAAACTTTATCATATCGCACTTATTTCAAAAGAGACAAGTAACAAAAACAAGAAAGAAAAATCATGCGTTAAGCATAGATTATGAAACCCTTTCCAACACTTCCAGAATACTTTAACAAAACTTTTTCGTTTAATCAATTAAAGACCTAAGAAAACATTTTGAAAACACATAACACATTTGTAAACCGGATTTTAACAATTACTGCACATAGCTGGAAAAGTACTTCCAATTCTTTTGTGCAGCTGTGTATATGTTCTATAGATTTGTATATTTTCTACACAGTATGGTAAAATTTAGTTTAATTAGAAAACGCATAACCCAATTGAAAATTCATACACGCCACATATTAAGACTATGACAGACGAATTAGTGGAATTATTTAATTAAGGCAAAAGCAAGTTTAAACTACTGAAATCACACTTCCAGCTATTACTAACGATAGGCGGTCATTTATCCAGTTTTTTGCTTAGCCCTACATATAATTTCATTTATATCCTACAATTAACTCTGATTATACTAAATGAATTGATCTTCAAAATGCATAACTCAAATTAAAAAAAAACACTTTCAAACAATTCACACTCATTCGCAGTATTGCTTACGAATTCTTTTGTGTGGTCTTGTATATGATCTATAAAATTTATATACACCACGTAATGTGCAGAAAGTTGGTTGAACTTTAAACGCATGCATACCATAACAGAAAACACACTTTCAGCAATCATCCCTAAAAGACAGAACTTTAGATTCAGTATTGTATCCGCGAAATCTTTCATATGCCCCTGTAAATAAACGATAAATGTAATGCACATTATATTCTACTGCAAGCATTTTATTGTGAACCTCAATAATGTGTATAAATTTTATCCTTTTTGAAGTAGTGCAACATAATTAAACGCTGCGAACAGTTTCTCCCGTAGATTATTATATAACACTCTTTTGTGTGATCCTGTAAATGAATGATAAATGCTTTGAACCCCTATTCCACTGAAAGCATGTTTAAGTGCCCCTGAAAAATTCATATCAATTTCATCAGGTTTGTAACTGAGTAACATCATTAAAATACGCCGCAAACGGTTTTTCTTCATAGACCATGATATAACGGGATACTTTTGAGTTCCCCTGTTCAAGTACTGTATGTGTTACATACAACATGTTCGATAGGAAGCATCTTCTAGTGCACCCCAATAATGTATATAAATTTCATTATGTTTAAAATTGTGTAACACTATTAAAATACATGGAAAATAGTTTTTCCCCCATAGACCCTAATGTAACGGAATACTTTGAAGTGTCCCTGTAAATGAACAATAAATGCTACACACGTTATTTGTAATACCGATCTTGCCATGGCAAGCCTTAATAACATACATCAATTACGTGTCAATCCGAGTATATTTACGCAAGTTAGAGCGCAGACATACGACAGACAAACCGAAATCATAAACACTTTTCAACTATATTGGAAAGTATTAAAAAAAAAGCTTTCCAGGGAAATAAGAAGCAATTTCATTATGGAAGTCAAATATTTTTAAACAACAGAGTTACTTATTGCGTTTAAACGACAGAAAAACATGTTCTTTGTGACAAACGCACAGTAAAACCTGTGAATAGCGGACACCTCGGGATCGTTGAATGGAGTCCTGCATCGGTTCGGGTTCGCCCTAATTTTCTTTCTGTGGGTCGGGTTCACGGTACAATTTCTTGCCTGCTTGTATAGTGTTTTACTTTAGTACTACTTGATTATCTCGTCGATCAAAAAACTATCGCCAAACTATAAGATTAAATGCCAATAATGGTTGATCGTAAATGTCACATTCACTTGACATTAAATACGTTACACTTGTTTGTTACGTCATCAAGCGATTTTTTAATTCGACGTTATTTGTATTTTTAGTAATGTTACACTAATTTATTTGTTCTTTCGTTATTTAAAATAAAAATTATGCCAATTTGTATAATTTGGCGAATAGTTTGGTGATGTATATAATTTGGCGAAATTGCTCGATGGGATAATCAAATAGTACCGCTTTATTTTATTGCACAGTATTTATTTATTTTACGCATATATTTATATTGATTTAATAAAATAAAATCTGTAATTTTTCGATCGTTATAATTTTTTAATGGTACTTTTCACACTAACAATGCTAATTTTTTTTTTTTTTTTTTTTTTTCAAATGTTTCATTTTGCGCCAACTATTGCAATTGGCGACAATGGTGTTGGTATTACGGAAAAGTACCCGATAGTTTTTTTTTTTTTTTTTTTTTTTTTTTTTCAGAATAAGCCTTGAAACGATCACATTATAGATTCATTTATGGCAGCGGCAGCAATAGTAACTTTTTTGTTGAATAGAAAGATACGTTTTTTCCCTTGTTAATCTTAATTAATAATATATAATTTTGGTACTACTTGATTATCCTGTCGACTAAAAAACTATCGCCAAACTATAAGATTGAATGCCAATAATGGCTGATCGTAATTGTTACATTCAACTTGACATTAAACACTTCACATGTGTTTGTTAAGTCATCAAGTGATTTTTATCTCAACGTTTTACTTGTATTTTTATTAATGTTATACTAATTTATTTGTTCTTTCGTTAATTAAAATAAAAATTATGGCAATTTGTATAATTTGGCGAAATGGGTCGACGGGATAATCAAGTAGTACCATAATTTTCTAATATATATCTCCTTCCATATATAAAAAAAAGTAACGCTTTGGAAAGGGACCAATGAAAATTTGTGTAGATACCGCAAAACGCATCTGATTGGTCAGAGCTTTCTGACGCTTTAAGGGGGATTACCAAAGGGGGAGACCCGGCTCTGTCTAAGTTTGTAGCTAACTTGGCGTTATATCGCCGAATTTGGCGATCAAAATTAATCACCAAAGGTGACGTCAACTTGGCGCTGTTTCCAGTATTTCGCCAAATTTCCATGGACTCCCATTGAAATCCAATAGGGTTTACTTGCTTGCAGAAAATCAACAAACAGATATTTCAATGCAACAAAAACTAATATTAACTTATGAATAGAGCTTAATTGAACTATTTACATTATTTTTAAGCACAAACACTAACTATTTATAATATTTGTAACAATATATATATATATATATATATAAAATCTATAATTTTACATTTAATAATTCTTATAATTATGAAACTCTGTAAGCTCTAATGATTATGTGCTTGGATGTAAGGAAATAAAATTGTCAAAAGTTGGGGAGGAGCGCGTTTTTACCAAGTGGAATCTAAAAATTGAATGCATAGCAAATAAGGGATCTCGAAGCGATCCAGAATGGAAAAGCGAAACAATTACGTCTGGAGTTGGCTAGAAAATGGGGATTGCTTCCCGATACCGAATGGAATCGCGAGGCGATTACGCGGGGGATTGGTGAGCGTAGCGAGCGGGGAGGCAAGTCCCCCTACTATCGTACAAAATAAATCTAAAATAGTGTACGCGTGCATTTACCTGTGTTTATATGTAAAACGACCTCACCGCTACTTTTATGCCATGTGAATCTGCCTGTGACGTCACATGAGTATTGTCCATTCTCGGTGGATCGGCTGTCCTTTGTTTCCATTTCTTCCCTGATATTATAGATTAAGTACCCAATAGTGTAATCAGGTAATAATAAAGTGGCTGAAGTTCTGTAATCGGGTTGACAGCTGAGATTGGCTTTTAAACATAAGCAATGCTGACAACAATATGATTTCAAGTGTAAGAAAGTTTACAATGATGGCTACAACAAAGCAGGGTTCGCTAAGCTGGGCCCAGTTCGAAAAAACCCGGGGGTTTTTTCAGAATGGGCCCACTTGAAAAAGCCCATTGAAAAACCCACGATGTGGGTTTTTTCAATTTTCAGAAATAATTTAAAAATTTAAACAACATATACATTTAATGAATTTAAGTCATTTCAGTTAATCTTGAAAAAAAATTAATATATAAAAGCCATTACATACACATCTGAAGTAAAATAAAAATGTATTTCAACACATTGAAATACTTTACTAACATACGAGTAGAACCTAGTAGGTAACATACTTAGTACATAATTATAGGTAAAGGTTATATCATAAGAATGTCTTTATATAAAAAATTCAAATCAACTATACTGATGAAAATTAAAAAATATGTATTTTTACTTTCTTCTATCTTTACAAGAAGAAAGTATTGGATTCGTGAAAAATTTCGACTTCCAGTTTATGATGCATTTATACGTTTTAAAAAAGTCCTGAAGACGATTTGATGGTTTTTAGAAAATGTCTGTCTATATGTGAAAAAAAATTTGTGGGTGCTCTATCTCAAGAACCTCAGAATTTCACAAAACTTTAGATTGAGTTAGACCGTGATGTAATCTGGTGCTGATTAGTTTTTGGTGTGTACTGCCCAACAGGTGGCGCTGCTATGCTGCATTTATCTCAATTTTTGCAATAGCTTTACTTCAAGAACTAATGCACGGATTTTCATAAAACTTCAGATTGAGTTACAAGTTAAATTGTTGCTTATTGAATTTTGGTGCATATCGTCCAACGGGTAGTGCTGCTATGCTGCATTTTTTGCGATTTCAGCAATAACGCTTATCTCAAAAATTAATGTACGGAATTGAATAAAAATTTAGATTCAGTTAGACCTTGATATAAACTGGCGCTGATTAGTTTTTGGTGTATATCGCCCAACAGTGGCGCTGTTGTGCTGCATTTATCTCACTTTTTGCAATAGCTTTATCTCAAGAACTAATAATGCATGGATTTTCATCAAACTTTAGATTCAGTTAGACGTTGACGTAAATTGTTACTGATCAGGTTTTGTTGTAAATTGCACAACAGGTTGCATCCAATTCAACAAATCTATATTTTACAATCCTCATGATGGGCATAAATTGTTATTTAATTTTGGCACTGTGATAGCGAATTTTGAATTATTAACATGTATGAGATAGATGAAACTTTTGGGATTGGCACATCCGACTAGTTTACCCCTTTTAGGTAGATTTCGTAAGAAATACTAGCTATTGCAGTCGTTACCATGGTGCGACTTTTGAAAAATTCCTTCATAACTTTTCATTACATGACCCCAGGAACCCAAAACCACCCCCACCTAAAAAGTTTAGGTACAGATGTCATATTCGCCCCATATTGGCGCGATTTTTTTTCGTTCGCCAATATCCTATAGGCAACGGGTACTTAACTTGCGCTAAAGGGCTTGATGTGGTAACCCGGATTATGTTGTTTATGCTGTTGATGTTTTCGCCAAATTGGCAACCGAAAAAAATCGCGCCAATATGGGGCGAATATGACATCTGTTCCAAAGTTTATATATATATATCATATATATATATATATATAATGTATGTATGTATGTACTAAATTTTGTCCGCACGATAAAAGTCGCAATTATGCACGGAACGTCTTCAAACTCGCCAACAACTTTAAGATGGCTAATTTCTCGGCGGGGATTGAAAATGAGCAAAATCGGTCAAAGGGAATGGGAATGGGGAAGGTTAAAAATTTTGAATACCGTCTTAACATGATTCTGATAAAACCAGCTTTTACACAACAATGGCAGGAAAAAATAAATATTTTTCGTTATAGCTGTTGCCAACAATTAAAAAAATAAGCAATAAAATTCTCACCACAACAATTTCTTTTCTAATGCAATGTTTTCACGTGAAAAATTAAATTAGATAAACAGTTTGACGAATTGAAAACAAATTGAATATTACGTCATAAGTTTTCTAGAGCAAGATTTCCGCATGAAAATTCAAAATGAAATAAATAGTTTGACGAATTGAAAACAAATTGAATATTACGTCATAAGTTTTCTAGAGCAAGATTTCTGCATGAAAATTCAAAATGAAATAAATAGTTTGACGAATTAAAAAAAAAAAACAACAACAAAATATTGCGTCATATTGAAAATATAATGGACACGGCAGGTGAATATGTAACGTCATTGAGTTCGAAGAAACGTATTAAAACATGATAAAAACCCGAGTATGGAAATATTAACATATTTTAACACTTTGAGGTTCTCTGAATTTGATTTAGCCATTTTTAAACCTATTCCATATACATGCGTGTGTGTATATTAGAATTTTCACAAAATGTTTAGCTCCCTAGAGCTCATTCTTAGCGAAGGAAATGGGTTTGTCTTTAATCTTGATTTAAGTTTTGTTGGTGAATTTAGTACTTAACTTCGAAATCTACCTCCGCCTGTAGGCCCGAGCCGGCAAGGATTTTTTTCTTCCTACTGATATATTTTAAATTTTAATATTCTATTCATTATTTGATTTAAAGAAAATTAACAATTTGATATCTTCTATTATATTTAAAACTAATTTGTGAGAAACACTGACATTTAATTAATTTAAATTAATATAATTTATAACTTGTAAAATAGCATTACAATTATATTGTATATAAGGGAACAATGTATTTTTCTATGTATAGTGTATATAATATATAGAAAATATAGTATACAATAATGTAAATTACGCATGTATTATACTTTTGAAAAAACCAGATTTTCCCCGGAGAAAATTGGGTTTTTCATGAAAAAACCAATGTTGGTTGGGTTTTTTCAGAAAAATCCGGTTTTTTGCGAACCCTGCAACAAATACACCAATTGGTTGTAGACTCGCTTTATGGAACCCTTTGAAATTTTCAACCCTTTTTTCTGGGAGCACGGCAGTGCGTCCGCCAAGTTCGCACAAGCCGTAAGCTACCTTTTCCTGAACCATTTTGGCATGCTTTTCACCCCCTCATAACGTCGTTTTAGGGAGAGATATAGAATTTTTTTGTTTTATACACATGTTCGTATGATCAAACTGAACTAAGGCTCCACGATTTCATGTTTCTGTATTTAGTAGTTTTCGAAATATTAAATTCCGAAAAAGCGCTTTTTTGTCACTGACTCACTTCGCATCATCAAATAACTAATGTACTTCTAAAAGTCGTAGAATCTTGAAATTTCACAAACAAGTCGGGTTTGTAGCACAATTAACCAGAAAAATCTGAAAACACAGAATTTCCGCCTCTAAACCCTTCAAACAGGGGGTGTTGATTTGGCCGTAAACAGTTCCTTCACATTCAATTGCGCCAATGTTGGTCGCCAATACTCGATTACAGAGTTTTGAAGGGGTCACGTAATTTCAAGCAGAATAAAACTTTATATATATGCTTTTCCAAAGATGTTTGTTAAATAGAAAAAATGAATATACCTAAAAATTTTAATCAGTATAGGTTATGATATATTCACGATATTAAAACAATAAAACATTTAACAAAATATAACCTCAATTCGGTGTGTTTCCGATATAGTAGCCTTGGCGAAATAGAGAAAATAGCCTTGACGAGAAAAGAAATTTGATAATAACGTATTTTCTGGCAACCTATCTACTGTGTCATATACGCAAGCAATTTTTTCCATATGTATACAATTTATTTAATGTAAGGAACCCGTTTATTTATTTTTATATACCAACATAAATAATTTGTATATAAAAAACAATATTTTATACGTGTATAAATAAAATGTTTATATGTATATAAATAGTACATATATAAATAACATAAAAGTTCATCAGGTTTGTTTTCATAGTTGTTTATATCATTTGGCAACATATCTCAGTTTGTGAAGTCCGAATTGCGCCAAGATTTTTAAAAAACGTCAAGGTCCCTATAGTGGAAAAATATCCTAATTCTCATATGAAAGTTTAAAAATCTGCTTTTAATTAAATGAAATGTGTAACTAATAAAGCTATCTTTAACGATGTGCGACAGATGCGGTGTCCGAAGTCCGCTGCTAACGTTATTATATTGTATTATTAGCCTACTTACTGTTAATTTATTGTTAACTTTAAATCTGTAAAAGAAAGATTATAGTTATTATAGATCAGATATGTTGGTTGCCAAAACTCGATTACAGAAAATTAGCATGAGTTATAAAGGTGTTACATGATTTCAAGCTGAATGAAATTTTATATGCTTTTACAAAAATCTTAATAAGGCAAATATTTCAGTTTATCTGTCCATATTTCTATCTTTTACTTTCTTAAAACAAATTTTATTAAAGACCGGGAGGCGTCTACACAGATCATCACCTCATCGAATTGACGGCTGAAATTTTAGGACTTGTTAAAAATCGATTAGCGTATTAAAATGAAACTGGTCTGCCAAGTCCTATCTTTGTGGAAACCACCTACAGACCCGATTTTACCGGTTAATTGGTGGATTTTCCATTGTGTTTTCCTGCACCCATTCCTCGATGTTTCCATACTTTTGGATGCAGGAAAATACAATAGTAAACCTATCAGTCACCCACTAAAATTAGGTCTTCAGGTTGTTTCTACCAAGATATGACTTAACAGACCAGTTGCATTTTAATGTACTAATCTAGTTTTAACTAAACCTAATATTTCAGCTGTAAACTCGATGAGGTGATGGTGTGTGCAAACGCCTCCCGGTCTATTATAAATGTCGGAATTCTAATCTCAATAGCACTCTAGTCAATCTGGCAAATATCCCTACTATTTATGGAACACTATTCCTTTAAGTGCGTTTTAGTAATGTTAAAGAACTTTATACATATGTATCATACATATTATACATACGCATATAATACGTAATACATTTGCATCATACATATTATAGGTATGTGTATAATAAATAACACATATGCATCATTATGACGTCAGAACAAACAAAACATTTTTTGTCGCCAAATTTGAGAATTGACATGATATATTACCAAATTTGGTGACACTTTGCTAAATGTCGCCAAGCTTGGCGAGTATTTGACGTTTGTGGCTATTTTTCAATGAGTTAATTATTAATGCGAGCCATCTATTTATATTTTTCCGCATATAATCTGAATAGTTAAATAATATAACGTACGAATATTTCCAAAGTGCCAGTAGTTTCGTCACTGCACAAAATCTCTGCTATTGTTAATATATTGTACTGTTATTGTACTTACTGTGACTATGTTGTTAAGCTTTACTCTGCTGAAACTTCTGTATTATATAAATAGAATTTACGGAAACTATTAAAGCACCGAAACTGACAATTGTCCTTATGATTATTATAATTTTATAATATGTAACCTGTTAATCAATATGTACCGTTAGAAGGAATCTTCTATAATCCGGTTCCTCGCATTTTAGTTTTCAGGTTTCGAATAAAATTATCTAAAAACTTAAAACCATGGCAAATTGGCTAGTTCTTCAACACGATTAGATGAGAAGAATGATAGATTTTCAAATGGATCATAGCAGTGAGCCCGTAGATCTTCTATTCTTCCGTAATCGAGTCTATTGAAAAGGTTAGCATGAAACAAAAAGATATTAGCATCAATATGGTTGCAGATATTATCAATATTATTATTAAATGCAGATATTATCAAAGGATTTAATAAGAATAATTTCACATGTACCTAATTGTATCAGTTAAAATACAGTAATACATTACAATTAGAAAAGATTACTTAATAGGATTAAAAATTTCCGCATTAGAGAACGAATCGTAACTGATAAGGAAACATGCATAAGTGAGTTAAGAGACATTTGTCATGAAAGAATGAAATACATAACAACACAAAATATATGTTGTGCTTCCATGATCGTAAAGAGTTCTTGATTTCTCTATCAAAAGCTTCCGACTTTTCGAAAGAACGGGCAAGTAAATTAAATTATGAATAACAGTAACGTGATGCAACGTTTAATATGCAATTAATAGAGTATATACTGCTTGCTAGAGGCGGCTTGTACTTTAATATAAAAAGAAATAAAGTATGAATTTATAAAGCTCAATAAAATAAATTTAGGTATTTTTATGCTTGCCGGGCGCGAAATGGCAAATCGACAAATACTGTCCCTAACTCTATTGCTCATATTGCATTCATTTCATTTAAAAATATAAACTTTTCAGTCATCTCATTTAAAATAGATGCATTTCCCTCATTTTATTTAATAGAATATTTAACATATAAATAAATAAATAAATAACAAATAATAACATAAACCAAAATATTTTATTTGAAAATCAAAGCATTGTTTCTAATTTACACATGTGAAAAATGAAAACTTCTTTTGGCGAAAAAACTAAATGCTAATTAGGAGATTTTCTCCCGGCTAACATAAAAGTACTGAAATTTAAGTTTTTTTATATTAATATAGCTTAGAAAAAAACTAGAAAAAACATACAAAAAGTAGTGATATCCCAACAAAAAGTTTTCGGTAAATAAAAAAAAAGCGCCAAGTTCTCCTTAATGTTTCGGCCAGAAAAAGTAGTGATATCTGAAGTTCGCACAAGGGCACAAGTTAAAAGCCAAACATCCCAAATCTTTCATTGAAAATGGCTTCCTGCGACTTGGCCGTTAATGCCTTCGAGAGGGTTTTTCAAATTTTAAAGTATGTACAAATGAGCTATCTGACAACTACATTTTTTGATTATTTTAGGCATTTTGTGGCACAAAGTACAGAAATAAAATACGTATTTAAAAAAAGTATTTAAACCACTTCAGTCTATTTAAATGCTTAGAAGTTAAATATAACAAAATACTTGTATTCAGAAGGTAATATCCCTAATTGCTAAAACATAATTAGTATCAGCTTTTAACAGTTTATAAATCGAATACCTCTTAATGTATGCAAACAAACTATAATAAATGTTCAAACGAAAAAAATCTCTTTCGTCAATGCACAAGATTTCAATATTATACAATAAAATATAATGTAACATATTGTGAGATTTGAAGAAAGTAAATTTTCTTTTATTTCTTAGGTTTCACGTTAATGACTTTAGCTTTAGACCGTACGAAATGGCAATTAAACCACATGTGGACTAAATGATCTGTAATCAAAACTATTGTTTGTTGAAATTGATGGTATTTATCAGAAATCTTTTACTTATAATGTCTTTATGTGAATTTGCCTCTTTGCATACTAATATTAATTTTAATATTTAAATAATTCATAAATGCGAAATTTCCAATCATTAATTTTGAAATGCTGTAGAAGGCATTAACGGCCAAGTCGCAGGAAGCCATTTTCAATGAAAGATTTGGGATGTTTGGCTTTTAACTTGTGCCCTTGTGCGAACTTCAGATATCACTACTTTTTCTGGCCGAAACATTAAGGAGAACTTGGCGCTTTTTTTTTATTTACCGAAAACTTTTTGTTGGGATTTTTTTTTTTTTTTAAGTAGAAACAGTGAAAAATAAAATTCACTATAGCGATACTGGTGCGTTCGCAGTTTAATCTCCTTCTTGGCGCCATTTTCAAGAATCGCCAAATTGTTGCCATAGGTTGCCATATTGGGAGAATCCCGAGGAAACTGTCCGAAATACCGGGGTTGCCACATTTGTGCAGTTATCGCCCAAGAAAAAAAAAATCGCCTTGGCGAAGGAGAGTAAACTGCTATTTACCGGCAATGGAATACTAGTGAATGAAAATGATAAAGAAAAATTACACGATTTATGACAAGTCTGTGTGGTTGGTACTACTTGATTACCCCGTCGACCAAAAATCTATATTGCTAAACTATAAGATTAAATGCTAATAATGGATGATCGTAAGTGTCACATTCACTTGACATTACACACGTTACACATGTTTGTTACGTCATCAAGTGATTTTTAATTCGAGGTTTTATTTGTACTTTTATTAATTTTTTACTAATTTATTTGTTCTTTCATTATTTAAAATACGTCAATTTGTATAATCTGGCGAATAGTTTGACGATTTGTATAATTTGGCGAAATTGGTTTACGGGATAATCAAGTAGTACCGAAATGTGGAGAGAAAATATTGACTAGCTTGTGATACACGTACGCAAGCTGTACAATATCCTCTTATGCAGAGGAAAAGAAAGTCTTCATTTACCAAATCTGTATAATGATTTTATTCTTGCTATCAAATGAAACACTAAATGATTACACTTAATTTGAATGCAGAAATTATAGTCATAGATTGTGTTTAGTTTGAGGATTTAGAAATAAAGGGAATTAAGTTTGCTTAGGTAGTCATGAAGCTAACCAAGGGTGTTTTAAGCAATCGGAAGCTTTCGCGCGCCCATTCGGATCAAAGGCTAACATAGGAATTAAAAAGTGAGTAAAAGCCTGAGCTTCAGCATGATCCCATTCATACTTTTCTGTTAGCACATCATACAATCCGCATGTCTTTGACTTTGTTATGAGATATAGTTCACCTTTCTTGTCAAAGAATTCCCTCGAATATTTTCCTGAAAAAGCAATGTGTTTTGGTATGTCACCAAGAAGCTCTATTATTTGGGCTAGGTGATCTTCGTCTCTCGAATAATCTTCACCAGAGTGAGGTTCGAACAAACAATCTCCGGTAGCCAACTCAAAGGCCATACAAGCCGTGCTCCATATATCAGCAGGAGGGCCATAGTCTGCACCAAGTAACACTTCTAAGCATCTGTATGGTCTTGACTGAATATCTTCAGTAAAATGACCATCAATCCAGCAGGCATTTCCTAAATCAGCTATCTTCACTGATATATCACAAGTAATACTACCACAACTAGCTAAATTAGATTCTGTTTCACTCTGAGAATGTCTGTGAGCTGTTTTTGAAGCATAAAAAGTTTTACCACAGTTATTGTCGGAAATATGTTTACATGTACTGCCATTGTCGTCAAGGTTTTCTTCGGGATTTTCAAATTCAGGATACACATCAACCTCCTGATTCCCATGGCCTTCACCTGAAATAGGCCGGGGCATTTTAACATTTCCTGTTCTAAGCATATTTTCCCGAGTAGTAAGACTGCCAGAATTAGCTGAAGGAGATCCTGATCTAATCTGAGAATGTCTGTGAACTGTTTTGGAGACATAAAGGATTTGACCAGAGTTATCATCGGATCTACCGTTACCTCTACTGTCATTATTCAGGTTTGCTTCAAGACTTTCATGGTTAGGATACACATCAGCCTCCTGATTCCAGCCTTCCATTTCTAATTCTGGCTGTGGCATTTGCATTTCCAAAAGCTCCTCTGTTTCATTGGATTTCTCACCGATTTTATTTTTGGACATTTTTGCATTAGGATTAGAACTTAGAAATTCTTCCGTGCTCACTAATGAAGCAGGTAGAGAAATTTCCATTTTTTGCCACTGGCTTGCTTCATAAGCTATTTTTGACTGAATATCTTCAGTAAAATTATCATTAACCCAGCAGGTATTTCCTAAATCAGCTATCTTCAATGATATATCAGAAGTAGGACTACCACAACTAGCTAAATTAGATTCTGTTCCACTCCGAGAATGCTTGTGAGCTGTTTTGGTGTCATGAAAGGTTTGACCACAGTTATCGTCGGAAATATGTTTACATCTACTGTCATTGTCAAGGTTTTCTTCGGGATTTTCAGGTTTCGAATACACATAAGCTTCCTGATTCCCATGGCCTTCAACTGAAATCGGTAGGGGTATTTCAATATTTCCGATTCTAAGCATATTTTCCCAAGGAGTAAGACTGCCAATATTAGCTGAAGGGGATATGGATCTAATCTGAGAATCTCTGTGAGTTGTTTTAGGGACATAAAAAGTTTGACCACAGTTATCATCGTAACTACCATTATATCTGTCATTATTCAGGTTTGCTTCAAGATACAAATCAGCCACCTGATTCACATAGCCTTCCATTTTAAATTCTGGCTGCGGCATTTGCATTTCTAAAAGTTCCTCTTGTTCCTTGACTTTCTTGCACATTCGCTTTTTATTTTTGGATATTTTTGCATTAGGATTAGAACTTCGAAATTCTTCAGTGCTCACTAATGAAGCAGGCAGGGGAATTCCCATCTTTTGCCACTGGCTTGCTTCATAAGCCATTTTTCTTACATAATCTTCATTTACCTCAATAAGTGTGTTTTCGGGCTGAATGTCTGTATGAATGATTTTGCACTTGCGATGTAAATAATCCAAGCCTTCAATAACTTGACGTATAATTGCTTTCACATTAGCTAAAGGAATTCCCTTGTAATTTGAGCTTATGATTAAGTTTAACAAATTATTTCCCAAAACTTCAAAAACCATGCACACGTGAGTTCCATTATCTCCAGATATCCAAAAGTTGTCAAGCAACTGTACAATTTTTTCTCTAAAACGGTCACTTGGATCACATTCTCGTACATGTCGAAGAAGCTTTATCTCATCTAATGCAGTTTCAGCATAATGTGGATCACTTTTCACAATTTTTAAAGCAACAAATATTTCGTCCACTAAATCCCAACAGAGCCAGACTGTAGAAAAATGACCCCATCCTAGCTTTCTTATAACATGATAACGACTATGAAAAAGGTCATTAATCCTTACTGGGTGATAACCGCCTTTGCAGTAATCTCTTGGATCTTCTTGTTCATCATCATCTGATCCCAAAATGCTTTCGTTTTCCTCATCATAAAATGACTCCGAGTTAGAGCTACTTGCGGATCCTACTTTCTTTTCTGGCAAAAATTCCGATTGGCATATTCTACTTTCTTGATTAATTTCAGAATTCCACATTTTCAACAATTATTTTTATCGTTATTTTAGACTTACGTACTACTAATTAATTTTCTGATTAATCTGAAATCGCATTTTATAAACAGAACAAAAATTTTAAATAGGTAAATAGATTTACGTGCACGTTAAATCATGTCGCAGAAATTAAAGTGTATTTTGCAAAAGATAGCTTGAATTTTAATGAGAAATTCATATTTATTTTCTCCATGGACATGTTGTTTCAAACTACGTCACTACGGTATTATTACTTAAATTATGAAATGTAATCGAAACCGCGGATGTACTTGTAACTTATATTTTTACTGGTTTTGGCCTTGGTTTAGCTTTTACTGTTTGTAACCAAGTGTTTTACTGGTTTTGGAAGGTAACTAACATCTGACCCCAAATTAGCTCTAGCCACCGGCCACAGGGCCAGTAAATGAGAAAAACTGGCTAGTAAAAAATTGTCTATCAGCAGCCATTTTTTTACAAGGAGAGAATAAAATTTTCTTGCATTTCATGAAGGATTCTGCTTTTTTTGGTTGCAATGGGAGATTATCAAAATGTGGGATCATTAAACGTTAACTATAAGTAATTTTTTTAAAAATTTAAATTTAAGGCCAATTTTTTTTTACGGTATAGTATATAAGTCTGAAAAATTGTACACAAATATCAAAAGACAACCACTGTTCTGGAAAATTAATTATTAAAGCATTTAATTAGTAGATCCGTAGGTTACAAATTTTGGACATTTCTGGCATATAAATAAATATCAATCAGGTTACAAATCAGGTTACAGATTTTGGACATTGCTGAGATGTAGGTTACACAGTTTTGACCTTTCCATAAATAAATTGTGCTTAGTATTTAAAAAATTCTTAAGACTAGGAATGTAGTAAATTTGTTCTATAATTGTATGTGTATACATATATATGCATAATTAACTTTTTGTTATCCAGTAATAATAATAATAAAATCAAATATTAAACTTTGATATTAAAATATTTACTACTTTTTTAAAAGTAATATCTTAATTTTATAGGAATTGCACATTATGCAAAAAACATACCTTTACATAATATTAGAAGTATCCAACATATAATTTATTCTTTTTATTTTCTCAAAAAACAAGTTACACTGCCATTTTTTAATGCACATATCTATAATTTCTTCATCAAAAGAAAAGTCTCCTCTTGCTGTCAACGGGTGAGGTGGATCTGGTGATTTCAACAAAATGTCTTCATATTTTAAATTTGTGCTGTCTTTTTTCGATGGATAACTAAACTTATTAAAATCAATGTCTGCCTGAGGAGTCAAAAAATTTATAGAAAATATTTTGTTCACCATTATCAATGTTGATCTTTTCAATAATACCTGGCCATAAGTTTTCATCATGAATTAATACACAGCACCAGTCACCAATGTCAATCTATTTTCAACTGTTAGGAGTCAATTGTGTAAAGTCTTTTTTCCCCAGCTTCACTGGTAATGCATTCTTGATTGTTTTTACAGAGACTGCAAAAACAAGATCTATTTCTTATTTTAATAGTACCAAATTTGTTTGTCGTTTGTACGGAGTGAATCTTTCGAGTACCTTTAACAGTTTTCGCTGGCTATCTTACTATAATTTGAACACTGTCAATTTCTGTTTTTTTTTTTTTTTTTTTTTTTTTTTTTTTTTTTTAACCATTTTTCCAAATGGTTATTGTTCTCGTCAGGGTAGGAAATCAAAAGCATATCTGAAGGTTTTTATTAGTTTAATCCGCATTTTATTCGTTTTGTGATTGGTCTATACAGTAATCTGTATTTCCCTTTACTTTTAACAGAGATGGATACCTTCTGTTGCCACTATGACAAAAAAAATAATAAAAACTATTAAAAAAATTAATAACTCAGAAACAAATTGCATTTTAAAAGTACATTTTTTTCTCTATCCGACGGTGTAAAAAGTAATATTGTCGAATGTTTGAAGTTTAAGAATGAAATTTCATTTAAAATTGGTAGTCAGATTTCTTGGAAATCTGACGATGGAAAAGCCTTTTCCCGGAATAGCCAATGAAATGCTTGGATGTTTCAGATGGATAATAACTAATGAAAATGAAAGAAAATGAATAACAATTTCTGCCAAAGAGTTAATTTTAATTTGTAAGATTTTCACGTGCAAAAGAAAAATAGAATAAGCCAATTTAAAATTAAAAAAAAAAAGAGAAATAGGACAGTTATGAATACATAGAAATATTTTACACCAAATACGAGTCGTAGGCGATTTTTGTCGCTTGGAATTTTTACGTGTAATAACCCTATTAATGTTTAATTCATGGCGTACGTAATGTATGATCAACTCCGTGCTATTTTTTATGTCTTAAATTTTAGTCTTTGAAAAAATCATTTTCCAAATGGTCGTTGTAATTTGTTAAATTGCCTTTTTTTTTTTTTTTTTTTTTTTTTTAAACCAAAGTTGCAGCACGTAGTGGCTTGAACTTTTTATTTGCCTTGCATTTTGGTGGGGGAGCAAAGAGGAAAAATGGAATTTTAAGGAAAGGGATTCTTAAACCTTGAATTAAAAAAAAAAATGACCAAGTACAATAATTTAACAAAAAAATCTTTATTTTTTAAAGTGTATGTTAGAACAATGAACTCTGTTATAATATATTTATTTATGTATTTAGAAAATTAAAATTGTTAATGTTTAGATCGCTCCACGATTTGGAAATCGTTATTAAATAATCTTTTGGAGTACATTTTCTACAAAGAAAACTTTGCAAAATACAAAACACGCGTAAGATCACTGAAGAATTACTTTTGAAATAAAAAAAAAGAAGTTTTACTATTAATTTTAAATCATATTTTTTAAATAAGCATGTCCAAAACTTCGTAACGATCGCATCGGCCGCCATTTTGTGTCGATCGTTACACACATTAGTTGAGCATGCTTCAAGTCAAGTTATATTATTACACGTACTAAATACAATTTATTTATACAAAACACGGTAATTATTTACGATAAAACATTATAATAAATATCTTTTTATACGTTTCAGGACACCAAATCATCTTTAAAAATAAATTTACCGAAAATATAATCGGTTTTTCGATCGTTACGCGATTCGAACATTCCAGCTTCTTATTTGAGAAAAATGCATTTATTGCAAAAAAAATCTTACAAAAACACATCCAAATACTTAAAAAAAAAAAAATTTATGATTTTAAAGTTAGATAAAAGAGTTTAAAGTACTAACTTGATGTATTTTTTTTGGAAATGACAGCTTTGTTACGATCGTTACTTTTGAACATAACGAAATACAGAAAATCTCTTTATAGAAATGCCCTTCTATCTTCAAAAAGCAATAAATCAGCCTGCCATCTCTTAACGAAAATCAACGAACAAAAAATCATCCGTTTCCTTTATGCATTCATTGTTTACCATTAGAACCACCTAGAAACAAGTTAAAACTCTTTTTCTTGGTGGTACATTGGAGCAGTTAACGTTATGAATGTCTAAAATTGGCCTCTTTAGCATAAAATAATAAAATTTTAAGATATTTATACAAAGGTTTTACAATAAATTATGTCATTTTCTGTCTCTGAACAGAATTAAAAACTCAGTGTAAAAAAAAAAAGTAAATCCTTCTATATATAAAAAAGTTTTGATTTGGAAATGGACCAATGAAAATCTGCGTAGATATTCCGGGTAGATCGGCATCCAATTTGAATGCTTAAGCATGGCCTTTCATCGTTAATATTAAAAAAACTGTTGCATACAAAAATATGAAAATCGGTAGTATTATAGAGAAATGTTTGATAAACACGCTGATGCGGACAGTTTTTTCAAATCGAAGAATTATTTTAAGAGATATTTAATGCTAAAGTTGGACAAAATCGTTCCATTAAAAAAGTTTTATTGGAGCAAAAACTATACATGAGAATTTAATCATTTTTAGATCATTTTATACGTTATAAGTTCCCGGTGTGCAGATTGCATTTATTTTTCTTATTTGACTCATTTTTTGAGGTTTTATTTCTATTTTAAATTGAAATTTTTCAGCATTTCCAGAGATATTTTTTACAAATTTTAGAAAATGTTATTAATTTAAACTGTTGCCAATTGTGTAAACAGCGCAAACAATGTTTACTTCAAAGTAAAAATTTATTTACTCGTGACTATTACAAACAGAAAAAAAAACTTTAAAATTAGAATTAACTGATTACATGTTAAAAGCAGGAAAATTACTTCATAAGAACAATATTTACACTTGAATTTTAAAAGAGAAACAAAATCTTCAAATAAAAAAATCATTATTATGCGCTAAAACTTCTAAATGGAGGAAATTACGTCATATTTAAAATGGCCAAAAAATATGGCAAAACAATTTAAATGAAAAATATATTTGCGCGAGATATTTTGAGATAATTGCCGAAACGTCAGTGAAGGTTTACTGTGGAGACACGAAAAGTTTTGGTTTCTGTTAGTCAGTCTGTTAGTCTGTCTGTTCCGCGATAACTGACGCAAAAAGCATCCGATCGGCTTGAAATTCACTGGGCATGTTGATGAGGTACCCGGACTTAACTGTATAGTTTTTGGTTAAATTTGGTTCATTCGTTCGGGAAATATGGAACATTTTATTTTGCTCTATAATGCTTTTCTACGGCAAGTCAGACGATTTTCAGATTTTCATTTGTTGAAAGAAATGGCTCATGAAAAATGGATTTAAATGGTAAATTTTTGATGCTGAAATTTTTAAATAAGATTATTAAATTATTCCAATTAGTTTGAAATTTTGTCAATATATTTGCGAGATTTTTTAAAATTAGGTTTATAATATTGGGGGGAATTTTATGCATGTTTTTCAATAATATAAAGGATTTTGTTTTATCAATCTGACAAAGCATATTTCACTTTTTTCCTTTTCTTTCATCTGTTGCCTAGCAACGTATTTGGTCTTAATAATATTAGTATAATTGCGTGTATAATGTTTGAGTAAAGCCAACGTCAAAACGGATGAATTAATGCATTTGTATCTTTGCATATAGATGGATTTTAGCCCAGAAATAAAAATAGGCAATATTTTATTTATTTTATTCAAATATTTTGCTTAAAAATACAAAAGTTCATTATGTTCATAGAGACTAACGTAACATTTTTCCATAACATTTACCAATATTTCTTTAATTGTTGCCAAGAAAATCAAAACCCGGAATAATAGTTTCTTTTAAATAATTTTCAATTGAAATGTTTTGTCGTGAAACAGGAAAATGAAAAATAAAATTAAGAATAGAAAAATTAATATGGCGGCTTAATAATGAGCTTAAGCTGTTCATACGTGCATCATAGTGATCGTGGCATTAACGAATTTCATATCTTTAGAAATTTCTAATCCACGTTTTTTCTGAATAGTGTTATTCTCGTTTTCATTGGTGATGCATACATACGTTAGTGATCGCGGCTTTGACGATTCCCATGCATTTTTTAGATTGCTACACAGCGAGGTTGCTGCATTCAAGTTTTTTTTCTCTCACACTCCTTCTTTTTTTCCTTCTTTTCAGGCGACCCACCTACTTGTAGTTAAAGAGCTTAGTACTAAAGGGTATTCGGTTCGAATTTCAACTGAGGCATGGATTTTTTTAGCGGGTTGGATATGGTCCCTGTCTATTGTCCCTCGTGCGCAAAAGATGACCGTAGCACTCGCAGCCAACCAATCACCTTCTTTCTTGAATTTTTTCTAAGATGCATAAAAATTCATGGAAATTTTAATAATTTAGTGAAGTGTTTTAAATCACTTAGCGTGTATAGGCACGTTGCATGTTTTGCAAAGCGTTAAAAACTATAAATTCATATTTTAAAAATATATAATTGCAACTGGTAACACAAAAAGAATTATTTAGTTAAAACAAACATTATACTTTTCAACAAAAGTATTTTTGTTGATCCAAACGTTTTATTTTCACAAGGAAAAGTAATCTCTTAACCTTTAACGACACGGGCGGCGTATTGAATGCACCACTCAGTGAAAAAACAGTTATGAATTCACAAATAATTACATGATTAGCATGTGCGCTTCGTTTATCCTCTTCTCGAAGACCCTTTAATGTTCAACGAATATTTAAAGTTGACGTTCGCTTTTTTTTTCTGGTCTATTTCATTATTTTTATTGGTAAGTGGCCAGACCACTGGTGTACGGAATATTGTGATTATGTATTTGTGTAATGTATTCTATTTTCTATATGTATATTCTATTTTCTATATGTATATTCTATTTTCTTTCTTAATATTTTTTTCTATAAATGTCTATTACTCCTACACTATTTCTAGACATTAAACACTGTTCTTCTTTAGCATCAACGGTTGATATTTACGCTTTAAAAGGCGTTTGCACATCACCCGTGTCTTTGTTACTACAAACCGCCCGTGTTATAATATAATAATTCTAATTAAGATGAAAAAGAACTTCTTAAAAACACCATAAAATTTTTAGTAAATGCGCAAAGCTTCATCAGGCGCAGAGAACACGTCTTACTACTTTGAAAACAGCAGCAGAATGATAAAACTGTTTTCAAAGTAAGTAGGACGTGTTCTCTGCGCCTACTAGTTCTTTCGAAAGGCCTCATTTATTAATTTTTATGGTGTTTTTAAGAAGCTCTTTTCATCTTATCATTTCACACCAGCTTATTTAATTCTAATTATTTATTTTTAATTTTTAACAATTTCGTATTTAGCTACTGTACATTGCATTAAACAAGCACATAATTAAAAAGTTATTATTTAGACTTTAAAAACCGATATCGCATAGAGTGCGCCGTCCGTATCTTCATGTTACTACAAACACTCGTGTGTTTAAAGGTTAACCCTCTCGCTGCGTAATTGTTTTATCAAAATAGCTTCAAAAATTGCGTATTTAATTCCTTCGCGACGAGCGTCTTTTAAGAATTTTTATTCTTTTGTCACCGGTTTTTCAAAACAAAAATTTTCGCCTGATTTAATCTGGAAAATGCTCCGATTAGATAAGGCAAAATTTACAATAAAAAGTTACTGGTGGGAATGATCAAGGAGGGTTAATTAGAGGGAAAAAATGCATCCCGATGAAATCTCGGGTTGCGCAAATTTTGCTACTTTTACGTTGTCCGAGAAACTCTCGGGTTGCGCAGCGAGAGGGTTAAGAAAGTGATGTGTTTTCGTACCATCAGCAGGGAATGGGTTAAGAAATTCCGATTTTTAACACTTTCAAAAGTTAGAGATCATTCTTCATGTTTTTAAACACAGTTTCACTCCTTTCTTTTTCCTGCGTTCACCATTGTTTTTTCTTCTAAGGAAAAAACACTTTTAATCACATTCAGCATAGTGAATTTAATGTACTTCTTTCAAAAATATACTAGAGATGTGACGAATAGTAATTTGTCCGAATACCGAATATTCCGCCAAATTTTCGGCCAAATACCAACTTTTTTTTTCCAATAAAGAAAATAACTGATGATTTTATATATATATAATTTAAAATGGAAAAATAATTAAAAATAAATTTATGTTCTATTATTAATCTGTTTATTATTTTTTTTTTTTTAATAACTTGATGTATTTCTTGTTCTTGTAATGTTTCAAACACCTTGATACTGCTAATGAAACAACTTTTGCTACATCTACGAGTACATTATAATAGCATAATTTTATCTACAGGAAAGTAATTCACAAACATTTTACATAAAATAGGAACTCATTAATCATTACTACTCTTAAATGTACTTTTAAAATTTATTTTTAAATGTCAAAAACTTATTTTAGCACAAAAAATTACGAAATTGCATTTTATCCTTTTATTCTGGGATATATCAAATTGGTTTTCAGTAAGTCTGGATGGTAATTTATTTCCATTAAAATATAAAGAATGTACTTCATTTTTACTTTCCAACGGTACTTTTATCCTTTCTTACATACAAAATCAATAATACTCTTACACTCTCTCTGTCATAATTCATGGTGAGATATTTTCTGAAATAACCTCTAATCAAGTAAATTTTATTGTAGAGAGTTTTTGTCCCTAATGATAAACTAATTTGTAAGAGTGAGTCTTTGTTCTGAAAACAGTGTCCAAGCCTTGAATTACAAATAACATTAACCCCTTTAGCCCAGTGGTTAGGGAGTTGAATTCGGAATTAATTAGGGGAAAGCTGGAAATTGTTTTAATCCCTTCAGTTTAGGTCTAGAATGAATATGCTATGTTTTTCCCCTCGTACTAGGTGAGCGTTAGGAAATATGTATAGATTTATAGCCAAAAAACACGTTTTTTTGCATACCATAACAGTATCTCAAAACAGCTAACTCTGTCAAAAATATTGTCAATACATATGTTAGAGCTTAAAATTCTGAGTAACATGAGTACCTACACTCGATACTTATGTTGAATATTAAGGTCACAATTCTACTTCAAAGTTTTAGACCCATCATCAGGGGCGAGGATGGCCACCCAGGGAAACCCAGCAAATGCTTTAGAGTTTTAGTGCAGTCCCTGGGGGAAGTATCATCAGGGGGATGGCCTCATAATTAATTAGGAGGAAACTGGAAATTGTTTTAATCTCTTCAGTTTAGGTCTAAAATGAACGTACTATGTTTTCGTCCTCGTACTTGGGTGAATGTTAGAAAGTATGTACATATTTATTTTCGAAAAACACGTTTTTTTTTTAGTTTCCTTAACAATATCTCAAAACAGCTCTCTATAATTAAAAAAAAAAAAAAAAAAAAAAAAAAAAAAAAAAAAAACATTGTCAATGCAAATGTTGTAGATCTTAAAATTCTGAATAAAATGAGTACCATCATTAACATTTTTGTTCAACATTATGGTCGCAATTCTATTTCATAATTTTTCAAATCAAGAGCTTGAAGCCAGGAGAGACCAAGTTAACAATATCTCAAATTGCGGCCTTAATATTGAACAAAAATAATAAGTGTAGGTACTCATTTTACTCAGAATTTTAGGCTCTATATCCTTTGTACTAACAATGTTTTTGATAGAGCTGGCTATTTTGAGATATTGTTAAGTTAACTTGGTTTCTCCTGGCTTCAAGCTCTTGATTTGAAAAATTTTGAAATAGAATTGCGACCTTAATTTTGAACAAAAATATTAATGATGGTACTCATTTTATTCAGAATTTTAAGCTCTACAACATTTGTATTGCAATGTTTTTTATAGAGTTAGCTGTTTTGAGATATTGTTAAGGAAACTAAAAAAAACGTATTTTTCGAAAATAAATATGTAGGTACATATTTCCTAACATTCACCCAAGTACGAGGAAGAAAACATAGTACGTTCATGTTAGACCTAAACTGAAGAGATTAAAACAATTTCCAGTTTTCTTCTAATTTATTATGAGGTCATCCCCCCTGATGGTGGGTCTAAAACTTTGAAGTAGAATTGTGACCTTAATATTGAACATAAGTATTGAGTGTAGGTACTCATTTTACTCAGAATTTTAAGCTCTACAACATTTGTATTGACAGTGTTTTTGACAGAGATAGCTGTTTTGAGGTATTGTTATGGTATGCAAAAAAACGTGTTTTTTTACTATAAATCTATACATATTTCCTAACTCTCACCTAGTACGAGGGGGGAAACATAGCATATTCATTCTAGACCTAAACAGAAGGGATTAAAACAATTTCCAGCTTTCCCCTAATTAATTCCGAATTCGGCCTTTTTTTGCTTCCCTACCACTGGGCAACTTGCCTGTGGAATATATTTGAGAAAAACGTGTCGAAAATGGAAAAAAAAAAATCTCTAATTTTGTTCGTTATTATCATCAAAATGTTAGAAATAGATTGCTTAAAAAACAAAACAAAATTTTAAACGAAATAACTACTATATTCAATATTTTCACATATATGGGAAATGTTAACGGATTACAGTAATTTTTGCTCAAATTATAGCAAAATAAATCAAATGACATAATTTTCATGATAAATCTCTCTATTCTAAAAAAAAGTAACTACCGCTGTCACCGCCGCCGCCGCCGGTTTTGAATTTTTTGTGACCGGAGGTCTTTCTTCGTTAATATTGAGAAAAATAATGCATACAAAAATATGAAAATCAGTGGTTTTATACAGAAATGTTCGATAAACACGCTGATGCAGACAGTTTTGAAATCGAAGAATTATTTTAAGAGATATTTAATGCTAAAGTTGGACAAAATCGTTCCACTAAAAAAGTTTTATAGCAGCAAAAACTATACATGGCAGTGCAATCATTTTTAGATCATTTTATGCGTTAGAATTTGCCAGAGTGCAGATTGCATTAATTTTTTTATTTTGACTCATTTTTTCAGGTTTTATTTCTATTTTAAATTCAAATTTTCAGCATTTCTAGAGATATTTTTTACAGATTTCAGAAAATTGTACTAATTTAAACTGTTGCCAACTGTATAAAAAGCGCAAGCAATAATGTTTGCTTCAAATTAAAAATTTATTTACACGTGACTATTACAAACAGGAAAAAAACTTTCAAATTGGAATTAAATAATTATGTATAAAAAGCAGGAATTTATTAAAAATTACGTCATAAAAAGTATACACGTGAATTTTAAAAGAGAAAGGATATTGTAAAATAATAAATTCATTAACATGCGTTAGAAGTCTTAGGAGAAATTACGTCATATTTACGTCACATTATAGCTATTACATAAAATGAACACAAAATAATATTGCAAAAAAGTTTAAATTTAGAAATTGCGCTAGACATTTATTTAATATTTTGAGAGGATATTTTCAACTATTTTTGTTAGGAAAGCGCAAATAATATTTCATTGCTAACAAAAGTACTTTCACGCGATTATTTAAAAGAGAAAGAATAGCTTGGTAAAAATTACGTCAGATTAAAAACGATTAATTTAAAATGTCTCATTTAAAAGAACTTTTCGCTTTGTTAAAAAATACCAGGAGACAAAGACCCTGTTTACTTAATTCCTTTTATATTAGCTTATTTTGAAATGTTGTTACACGTGTCTACGTCATCAAGTTATTTTTATTTCGACGTTTTATTTGTATTTTTATTAATGTTTTACACATTTACTTGTTCTTTCGTTATTTAAAATAAAAATTATGTCAATTTGTATAATTTGGCGATTTCTATAATTTGGCGAAATGGGTCGACGAGATTATCAAGTAGTACCGCAGCGGATTTGGCGTTAAAATTCCCCAATCAAAGAGAAATGAATAGAAATTCGTTTATAGGGCGATCGCCACTGTTTTTTAAATTATAATTCAATCTTTCGAAATCTTTTTAAAGCCGATCAAATTAGCGTGCATTTAGAGCCTGCGGTGTCTGGACGGGGGTTGGCGAGCGTAGCTCGTAGGGGGCCGAGCCCCCTAATATAATAAATTAATACAACAATATTATTATTTATATCAACTGTTATGAATTCCATGTCCCTCAATTTCCTTTGAATTTCAAAAATCCTTTACAAACTGCAAAATTACAAAAATCTAACAAATGCCCCGAAACTGCCGAACTTTTCGCGGGAAAGTATCGGCATCTATTGGGAAAATGGTAAATTACATATTATGCATTGGACGAACTGAGTTCGGGCTTCACGAAATTAAATTGAAACACCGATTTTTCTCCGCTCGGGCATTCCAAAGTTGGCGCATTTGTGCTGCCGAACTTGGCGTCACGAGCAAGGGGTTAAAGGCTCAAAAATTTGGTTAAGAGGCTACTTCAGTCAAGTGAAAAGACCCGTTCGCTCAGTGGTGACCATCCCCCCAAACCCAATGACGCAAATTCCCCCCCAAAAAATCTTCATACATTAACACTGAGTCCCCCCCCTAAACAGAAAATCAATTGCAAAATATATTCTTATTATTAAATTATTTAATAATAGTATTCTCACGTACTGTCATACAAACATGAAATAAAAGTTTTAACAGCGTAATAAATAATAAAAGATACATTTTTTCTTATTAGCAATCTGATTGTTTTCACATTTATAAGTCCTGACTGACAAGCCCGTGTTCACTACATACGTTTTAATAAATAAAGCTACTTTTGTATGAAAATAAAGATTTACTTACAAGTATTTAAAATAAAAATCTTTTAAATTATTACAAAATAAATCTTAAATACAAAAATTGCATATTGTTTTAAGAAAACTAAAATATTTAAGACGAGTCGTTTATATCAAACGCATATCAAATATATTTGCACGTACATACGCCCTTGTTTAAGATTAAACATTAACACTTAAGATTTCCCAATCATTTTTTAAATACTATCTAGTCATACAGTTTAATCTCACCCTCCCAAAAAAAATTCTCTAAATCACCCCCAACCCTAAAATAAAATGTGGATTGAAGCGTTTATATCCGTACAAGTGTTGCTTTATACTGCTTTAACAACATACAATATACTCTTATACAAGTACGGATTCTTATAAAATGGCAGACATTATACCATTAAAACATAGTCCTAATCTATTGTAAGCCCCTGTATTCTGTATAGGTATATTCTTCTTCCACACTATAATTTTTCAGTCTTATTACCTAGTAATTAATCCTCCTTTCCCTCCCAAAAAATTCTAATTTTTCTATAAATTTATCCCTTCCCCCTAAAATAATTCGTGGACCAATAAAAAAAATCGTAATCGGTAAAAAACACAATCGATATAGTCATCGATTACTTCCGAGAACCTGCAATCCAGATGTTCTACAATCGTTTATTAAAATCATTGTTTTTATATGTTTATAAAGCAGTATTTAGTAAATACATGGTAACTGAAAAGAGATGGATTTAAAAAACAACAAACCGAAGGGAGGCTATAATGGAACCATAATAGTGGAAAAGTCATGTAACGGCGTTGTTTGGTTGCAAAAAGTTGAAAAGTCGCGAGTAGGTATGAAACGGTAAGAAGAGTTTAATATTAATAATTAGAATTTTTCGACAATTAGCAGCAAATTGGCCAAAGAAATTAGAATAAAAAGCACCCCTAGTGGCAAAAACATGAACTGAAAGGATGGTAAATAGTATCAATATTTTTTATTGATGTTTTTACGTCATTTGAGATTAGTTCTATGATTTCCCGTTTATTAGAAGACCATCTACTGGAATGCATTAAATGACCCCCCTGGGGGGGGGGAAAGTAGGGGAGGAGCAATAAATGCATAATATGAATAAGTGGTCATAAGGCTTTCCAACGATAACGGTCATAAGGCTTTCCACATGAGGGGTTTCGGCTAGATTTAGAAAAGTGACCCGCCCGCGGGGTCAAAGGGGAGAAGGGCGCGGGAGGTATGTACATGAAGTAATAGTCACAGAGCTTTCCAATGATATATCATATGAGGGGGTGACGGCAAAAGATAGAAAAGTACCCCCAGGATTCCAACTATTGCGTGCTCCGGAATACGCCCTCCCCCCTCTCTTTGAAATTTTAATGTACTATAAATTATTCATCTGAGGGTTCCGTAACAAAATCCGATCTAAAATGATAAAAACGCTACGATTTCAAAAAAGTTCGAAAAGCGCCTCACCCGGGAAGCCAAATTGGGGAGGAGGGAAGAAAGATTCATAATATGAAAGAGTGGTCCGAAAACTTTCCAATGACTTATCACATGATGGGTCCAAAAAGTTTGAAATTTATCCCTCACCATGGGTTCACTCTTTCTTACCAGAAATCACGCAACCCTCACTTTTAAAGTTTTATATTTAATAAATAACATTTACCGGAGGGCTCCATAAAAAAAAAAAAACACTTAAAATTATATTTCTTGTAGAAATCTCAACGATTTAAAAAAATCATCCCCTTACTGCTTCCCCCTCCCGAAATTTACTCCAAGAGGAGAAAGGTTCATAATATGAAAGAGTGGTCAAAGGGCTTTCCGGTGATATGTCACAGGAGGGGTTCGGTAAAAGTTTGAAAATTAATCCCCCGTCGGTCCATTCTCGCACCTTCCAGAATTCACTCACCTCCCTCTTCTGAAATTTTTATATTTGATAAATAATATTTATCTGAGGGCCCCAGGTATGGGGCAGCTTGACAGAGCTAAAGTTAGAGAAACATTGAAAATTCGGGGCAAAATGACACTAAATTCAACAGTAATTATTGAAATTAGGACTATACAGAACTGAATAAATAAACCACTATACCTCCTAACTCATATCGGTTAATAACAAAAAGAGATTGGATAAGCAAATGCACTCCTTCGAGAAACTATGACTTAAACCAGAAATGCGGTAAGTTGACTCTGAAAGCTTCATTTCTCTCTTTCTCTGGCATTTCCGCAAATCTCATCTCGATGATTTTTCACCGGCATCTCGATTTTTGACTTCCCGATTATTCCTCTCGCGCTTTTCAACATTTCGTATGTTGGCCGATAATGAGAAATCAATTTTCTTCGCTTCTCGATATGTTGTTCTCGATTAGTGCCTTTTCATAGGTTGCCGAGAACGAGAATTCAATTTCTCGTTCTCGGCAGAGAAGAGATGTGAGAAGATTTATCGAGACGAGATAGAGAAAGAGGCATGACAATGAGCTGTGAAATGAAGCCGTAATATTCAAAGTTCCTCTTATTTTAGCCCTATCAAGCTGTCACATACCTGGAACCCTCTGTTAAATACTATTTATTAAATATAAAAATTTCAAAGAGGAGGGTGCGGGGGGGGGGGGGGGGGAACAAATTTTTAAAACCGTAGTGATTTCTACAATGAATATAATTTTAGATGTGTTTTTTTGATGGAGTTCTCCGGTAGATATTATTTATTAAATATAAAAAATTAAAAGTGGGGCATGCGTGAATTCCAGGCCGAAAGAGTGAACAAACCGGGGGGGGGGGGAGGATTTTCAACCTTTTTTTAGCCCTTCATGTGATATATCATTGGAAAGCCCTCGGATCACTCTTTCATATTATGAGACTTTCTTCTCCCCTTCCCAATTTGGCCCCAGTTTTTTAACTTTTTTGCGTTTTCATCATTTTAATTCGAATTTTTTAAGGAGTTTTCCGAAAAATATTATAATATATGAAATTTCTAAAAGGCGGCTGAATTCCTCGGGTGTTGCGATATTTGGACCCCCGGGGGGGGGGGGGGCACTTTCCTAATTTTTGCCGACACCCCTCATGTGATATATCATTAGAAAGTCCTGCAATCACTTATTCATATTAAGCACCTACCGTACCCCTTTCCTCACTTTGACACCCAGGCTGGCACTTTTCTAAATTAACCGAGACCCCTCATGCGACATATTGTATGAAAGGACTGTGACCACTTATTCATGTTATGCACCTCCTGCGCCCCTCCCCCCACTTTGCCCTCACGGTGGGAGGGGCATTTTTATAAATTTAGCTCGAGACCCATCATGTCACATTTGGTTGAAAAGGCCTGTGACCACTTACTGATGTTATGCACCTCCGGTGTCCCTCCCCTTACTTTTCCCCCACGGGTGGGACTTCTGGAAATTTAGCTGAGACCCCTCATGTGACGTATTGTTTGATAGGATTCTGACCACTTACTCCTGTTATGCACCTCCCGCGCCCATTTCCCCCCCACTTGGTCACCCCGGTGTGCATTTTTACAAATTTAGTTCAAGACCCCTCATGTGACATTTGATTGGAAAGGCTTGTGACCACTTATTGATACCCCTCCGTGTGATTGTGACCCCTCCGATGACCCTTCCTCCACTTTGCCCTCCCGGGGACACTTTTCTAAATTTTGCCTATAACCCTCATGTGATATATCGTTTGAAATCCCTGCGACCACTTATTCATATTATGCAGCTCCTGTGCCCGCCCTTTGACCCCCCAAAGGATCCGGTTCGAGGTTCGTTCGGTTCGAGATTTATTTTATTTACAAGATTTTGCAGTGTGTGCACACCACGCCTTCTATACGGTGCAGTATGCAGCGGGGACCTAGTGTGAGATTTCATATTACAAGATTGCGTATAAATTAGAGGACCTGATTAAAGAAAGGGAGCACTAGCGGGCGTAGCCATCTAGTCCTTATTAACCTGACTCATTTCAGCTTTCCGGCAGACGATTCTTGATAAAATCGAATCGGGTATGTTATAAAAGCAATTGGCAAACTGGAGTCATCGAGAAAAATTTTGCACAATCAAAAAATATCGAGATGTCTATACAATCGGTAAAATGTATAAAAACATCTCGTTTTCGCCCATCACTAGCTGGAAGTCTTTTTCTCTGTACAGGTTGTTTACCTTATACTGTTTTAATGACATACAATACTACTCTTCTAACATCACTAAAATATACTGTACTTAAATCCTAGTTTTCTGAAAATCGTCAAGTAATTTTAACGTTGTCTCTTCCTCTGAAATGCTTATTTTGTTGTTATTTCTTATCATACCCATCAAGAATGTATTTTTGCACTCGGACTGTACGATTCGACCCTGTCAAATAATATAATAAATTGCGTAAGACGCTTTTGGAAAGCTATTCCTTTTATCACGTCTTGCGGTCCTAATTGCCTTTCAGAATGTGTTAAACATTTTCCCACCTGTATACCAAGTATTTTTTTTATTCCCGCACTTTCAAAGATATTGAGATGCAAAATCGGTTCTTATTGCCCTTATCTAGAATTTAAAGAATAAAAAAAAATGACCATTTCTGGAAATTGAATGTTGAAAAGATGTTAAAAGTGATATTAAAAAAATCAAAAACTTTTTTAATAGTGAAAAAAAAAAAGGAAATAGTATTAAGATTTTAAAAATCCCCCCCCCCAAAAATGTACTTTTTCTCTAAATTCCCCCCCAAAAATAAATTTTATGACGCATTTTGCGTCACCAAACCCCTCTCTGGGCACCCCTGCGTTCGCTAATGCTAATCCTATGGAAGAAATTTATAAAGATATCTCGATTGCATTTCAATATTTTTAAATGATTTTTTTTTTGCATTGGATAACCGAGATCGGTCTGTACAAAGGCCGTTTTTTACTTTTTCGATTTTGTTTACACATATTTTTAATGAGGACACTTTCATTTTCGGAACCGGTTTTGAAACTAAAAGCATCCCCATAAAAAGAATCTGCAATCGAAATCGAAAAAGTAAAAAACGGCCTGCATACAGACCGATCTCAGCTATCCAGTGCAAAAAAAAATCATTTAAAAATATTGAAATGCAGCCGAGATATCTTTATAAATTTCTTCCATAGGATTAGCATTAGCGAACGGGCCTTTTTCCTTGACTGAAGTAGCCTCTTAAAGTAGAATATATATGGGGCATTCTCACAATCTTTTGACTTTCATGTCCCTGAATAATAATTTTTATTTTAATGCACTTTTTTGTGTTTTTTTTTTTTTTTTTTTTATTTCATATACTGGGGAACATCCCATTGCATGATTGCATAACAACAATATGAACGAGATAAATAAGTTTTGGACGATGTTGGGGGTCCAAATACCAGGAAAACTCCTATACCGTCCCGTGTCCCTGATGCTGATTTTTACTTTCTTCTATCTTTACAAGAAGAAAGTATTGGATTCGTGAAAATTTCGACTTCCGGTTTTCGACGGATTTATACGTTTTAAGAATGCCCAGAACACGATTTGATGGTTTTTAGAAAATGTCTGTCTGTGAGTCTGTATGTGACAAAAATTTTGTGGGCGCTCTATCTCAAGAACTAATGCACGGAATTTCACAAAACTTTATATTTAGTTAGACCTTGATATAAACTGGACCTGATTAGTTTTTGGTCAAAATCGCCCAACAGGTGGCACTGCTATGAGGTATTTTTCACGATTTCTGCAATATCTATATCTCAAGAACTACTGCACGGATTTTCATAAAACTTCAGATTCAGTTAGTCCAGGATATAGTTTGGTGCTGATTACTTTTTTGTGAAAATCGCCCAACAGGTGGCGCTGCTATGCTGCAGCATTTATGATTATCGCAATAGCTCTAACTCAAGAAAAAATGCCCGAATTTTCATCAAACTTCAGATTTAGTCCCTGATATAAATTAGTGCTGTTTAATTTTTGGTGTAAATCGCCCAACAGGTGGCGCTGCTGTGCTGCATTTTCACGATTTTCGCAAGAGCTGTATCTCAAGAACTATTGCACGGATTTTCATCAAACTTCAGATTTAGTTAATCCTTGACATGAATCGACGTATAAATTAGTGCTGTTTAATTTTTGGTGTAAATCGCTCAACAGGTGGCACTGCTATGCACTATTTTTTGCGATTTCCGCAATAGCTTTATCTCAAGCACTAACTCTTAGATTTTCAACAAACTTCAGATTCAGGTATACCTTGATATCATTTAGTGCTGTTTATTTTTGGTGTAAATCGCTCAACAGGTAGCGCTGCTATGCTACATTTTTCAGAATTTCCGCTATAGCTCTATCTCAAGAACTAATGCACGAATTTTCATCAATCTGTATGAATTGGTGCTAAATTCATGTAATTTCTTGTACTATTTAAATGATTTAATTGACGTGATTTATATAGAAGAAAGTTTTGTGATGGCCACAACATACTAGTTAAGTTTGGAGCTGTCTGTATAAAATTGTTTCAATAAAAGTAATTCGATGTAATTTTTTTCCGAAACTGGGACAATTGTTTTATATAAATATGTAGCAAAAAATTAACCTGCACACATTTTTACGGTTGATATTATTTTTTGAGCTCTGTCCCTGGGTTTTTCATCCTTACTGTCCCTCTTGCTAAACTTATAAAGAAAATCACTTCAGATGCAGCCACAGAATTTTTTTCAAGTTTTTTCTCATGCAGAAGTACGCTAGAGAAAGAATGTCTAAAATTCTTTGACAGGAAATTTACGGCAGAATTTAAATCAGCATTTAAATATCAATTTCAAGATCGTGGCTTTATTGGTAGCCTTACCGTCCCCAAGGTTTATTCCTACACTTTTCGAGGTAAATTTAAAAAAAAAAAATTAATTTAATCCAATGTTAACAACTATTTCTAAAAATCAATGAACATTGTGGCTATCACTTAGTCTTAACATGATTTGCCTAAAATAGGTGGTAATTTTCCTTACCGTTCCATCCTTACCGTCCTTTTTTTTTTTTTTTTTTTTTTTTTTTTTTGTCCCATTTTTCCTACACCGCCCCCTTTTTTTACCTTACCGTCCCTTCTTTAATACCCTTTAAGACAATGTTATACCAAAATTTTGTACTAAAAATACTACATTGTTATTATTTCTTATTTTAATGTCATGTGGGTACTATGCAAATTCATTATAAGTAAAAATTTCGATGAAAATAAAAAGTTTTAGTGGTAAAATGATAAGGAAAATTAAACTCGCAAAGTTTAATTTTCCATAACATAAGTTTAACATAAACCTCAGTTAAATAAAAAAAAAAAATATCGCTGCTGACCATTTTTTCTTTATTTTAAATCATTAAGGCATTCATCTATCAGATTAAAATGCTACTTTAGCAAGTTTAATTTCGCTAGATTTTTTTCCCCAAAAGTCAAAAGATTGTGAGAATGTCCCATATGTTACCAAAATCTTTGACATTTGAACCAGCACATACAATATTGATCAATATTCCAAGAAGCGTTAAAAGCATACACAAAAACTGGTAACAACAGGAATGAAGGAAGATGTAAATAATATGTATAACAATGTTACATATTAAAGCCAATTATAATGCAAATAAAATAATTACTTAAAAGTGAAAACTAGAATTAAAAAAAAATATTTTTCTCAATATTTAAAATTCATATTTAAATAATTAAAACCCTCTTCATAAACCAGGTTGTGCCATCTGGTGAGTACTATCTAGTTTCACACCAGTTCTGTTTTCAAATCTACTGTTCAACTTGGAATAGTGATATTTGATATTCTATCTTGAAAATAAATCTTACCTAACGTACCTAGTGAATTCATTTTGACCTAGTGAATTAATTTCTTTTTTAAAATGACTTCATGCTTTCAGAAAGTAGCCCATATGAATTGGGGGGGGAAAAATGAAAAAAAAATTCTTATTCTGAATTTATTTGGAAAAATATCTTGCAATATTCGGCGAGATATCGCGAAATATTCGGCCTAACGAATTTTCGGCAAAAGGGCCGAATACCGAATAATTGCCGAATATTCGTACCATCCTGATATATACTCTTTCTGACATAAGATACCTTCTCCCTCCCCTCCTCACCAGTTTCATTTGATTATTTGAAATCGTAAGCTAACCTTTCTCATCTTGATCCACTACAGTAAGTCAGGGGATGGTAAAACAAAAGAGTTTGGAGTCGAAAACATTAATAAGGATTAAGTCAGGAAACAGATGGAACCGGTGATACTGAGAAGAAAGAGAAAGCTTTTGTAGTAGTTTGATGTGCACTGATGATTTCGAAAGTAAGACACACTTTAATATTGTCTGTTCCAGAATTCCCTTTCTACAAACACGAAGACATGCTATGCTTCCTTGGTGGGTGTCTGAATACGAGAAATGATACGTGTTTTTTTGATCGAAATTTACTGTAGCTCATTGTTCCCAAAGTAGGAGATATGTTTCTAGGGGCTACTTTACAAGTGTGTGTCAAAAATTCATTTGCGGCACAGCGCAAATAAATCGGTCAAGCCGTTTCACGCCACTTGCTATTTTAACCTTTTATCTACTGACGGTACTTTAAAGTACCATTAAAATAACTTGTTATAAAATTCATTTAATACATCGATTAGTTGTAATACAGTTTAGAATGAGTTATAGATGCGTTACTTTATCTTGTTCCAAAAGCGTTATGGGTTATACAAAACAAAAATATTTTTAAAAGGATGATTTATTTTGCTTTTGCATCTTTCAGCTTTCTTGGCGTTGGTGGGGAGGGGGGCGAATTTTTAATCCGTAAATATTTCTATAGTTCTATTATAAGAACATTATATTTGTACGTTTCCTAATTCTACAAAATACTTAGAAAAAAATTTAAAACAATATTTGAGTGGAGTTATAAATATTGCACAAAATCCCTATAAATTCAAATTTAATTAATCCTTCTAAATCCTTCATTCCTTTTAAAATCCTCCTAAAATTTATTAAATGATTATGTAAATATTTTAATCTAAGTTTAAACAATTCACGAAAAATGCTTTAGAAGATAAAATTTTCACGAATTCATAATTCAGTAGATAAAGGGTAAAAAACAAAACATAAAACGAACTAGAAGTTGAAGATTATTTACAATTATGCTTCATAAAATTAACACCGAAAGTTCCACATATATGATAGGAACACGCCCGTTACATTAAAAAACTTGTTACCTATGAAGCATACACTAAATGTAAAATAATAGTAATGTCCATTTGTATCCGATAGTTGTTTTATTTGTCATTTTCCTATTCATGAATCCTATCCGGAAACAAAAACAGAAGGTAAGTGTGGGGTAGATTTATTCCTTCAAGGCAGGCATAAAAGTTTTAAAACCACTCCTCTAGATCAAAGTTTCTCTACAGTTTATGTGTTTGCATGTATTTAATAAAACATTTTATTGCAGCTGTTTGTTTCAAATAAAGGGTTCTGGCACAACCAACAGGATCTATTTGCTCAAATGACCCAAGATGTATTAACTCAAAATTGAATCGACTGAATTAATCGTTTTTAAAATTTGCCATTCTGAGTGAGAAAAGGACATAAGTTGTCTTTAAGTCATTTAAGCATGTAGATTTCCCGTGTTATTTGGTATCTTGTTGTTGTGTTCGGAGATAGGAGGTGATAGAATAATATTGTAAAGTTATTTTGTATATTGAAATTCCAAATCATTTTTTAGGATCGATCGTATAGTGTTATAACATTTTTGTTGCGGCCACAAAAGACCACCTTGACATAACAGTCATTAATTAAAAAAAACTGAATTTACTTATCATACATTTGGTAATTTGAGAACAAAAATAAAAGGTAAAAGCATTACCTGCATTGGAAAGAACAGAAAATGATGGAGACATTTGCAGAAAGGAAATAAACAGATAACAAATCTTCCTTGAAAAATTTTTATTTATGAAGCAATTTTTCTAGCAGAACATAGCGCATTATCATAGAGCACACCTCTTATTCTTTTAGATGTACTTTTTTTTATGATGGACACATACAATCTACGTTCTTACTAAAGAAAATAAAAATTTTTTCCTTGGGGAGTGTGGAGGCACAGGCATTTAGATGATTTTTTTAGCATCACAATTCTACGACTCGAAATAAAAGCAACACTTGAATAAAAATAATAATAATGCCGTCAACAGAATTTTTATCCACATTTTACTGAAGAATCAGAAGTAACTGATCAAAGAATCTCGCCACAAAAAAAGACGAAACTATGCAGCCGAAATATTCTTGCACTTTTAATATTTCTTACTGTAGATACGAAATCCGTTTATTATTTTTTTGTAGAAGGGGGAGAGACATCCACCCATTCTCTGCGTTCGTTGACAGAGCACTCAAGCAGGTGCGAACATAATTCTTCGCAGAACGGCAAAAGGCAGCCATTCTGCATTGAAGTCCCAACTCAACTGCTCTGAATGCGCACGAGCTCTCCGAGAAGAGGAGTAAAGGGGGGTTGCTATAATACTTGAAACACGCCAACTTTGGCTGAACGAACATACAGGCGCCTTGCATTGGCATAAGATGCAATGCTAAAGTATATAAAAAACTGCTTTAAAAAGAGGAAATTTGATAGATTTCACTGAGATAAGATGCCAAACAGTAGTAAAGAGTTGGGAATTTTGAAATTACGAATTAAACAGATTTAAATATTATTGGCTAAGGGGCGGAGCTACAAAAGGATATGACTTCACAAATAGAAAGATATGGAACTTTCCAGATAATTCTTTTACCGGAAGTACAGATTTCAAAACGACGTTTATGATTTTAAAATGAATGAAATGCTATGCCAGAAAGAAAAAACTTACAGGGGAAGGTTGAAAAAAAAGGGAATTAAAATAATTTTGGAATGCGAATATTAAAATTAAATGAATACAAGATTAATAAAAATATTTTCTAAATGAAATTAAATGAAAATATGGCAGTGGTTCTAAGTAACCACAACACTTGTTGCCACAGAAAATAAGCAAAATAAAAATTTTATTAATAATACGTTTCTTTTCGAATCCTTAAAATGCGGTGCGAAAGTGGCGTCAAATTTATTTATAAATTGTGCTTTTTTTTTTTAAATAATAAGACAAGGTGTGAATTTAAATTAATAAAATGTCCATACATTATTATGATGATAAAATTACATAATTTCCACCCACTTCTCATTCACAAGTACAAAATTATTGTACTATATTGTAAAAAAGAAATTATTAGTCTGAAAATGATTAAATAATGCATATTGGTTTCGGTAGCATTCAGCTTAACATCATCAGTAATATATTGACGTGTTTATGCTTTATATCAGGAGCGCAAATCTGAATATGTTTGAGCATCAGGAGTGCTAATCGGAAATGGCAAACCGATTATGGAGCCAATTGACGTATTTTAACGAAAATGGCTTTCCCCATTGTTATAACAAGACCCCTTATCATAATACAGGGGTCACACACCTGCGCCAAACTGCGCCCAACGAAAATAATCTGCTACAAGCTGCTAGAAATGGGTCACTTTGACTGTATTTGCGCCAAAACGGCTATTTCGTTTCTCCTTTCAGCACCCAAATTTGATTTCTTTGCGCCAACTATCGAGGAAAAAGATCGCGAATTTTGTCAAATTGTTGCCGAAAAAAATTAATTTTGTCTATCGTTTGCAGAAAAAATCGTCAATTTCGCCAAAACATTGCCAAAAAAATTATAATTTCATAAAAGATTCGGGAAAAAAATCGATTTTTTCGATCTAAGGAAAAAAATCTAAGGATCGCAGAAAAAAGGAGAAGTTTGGCGAAGGATCGCGAAAAACACGCGAATTTCGCCAAAGAATTGCGGAAAAAACGGGACATTTCGGCACAAGATCGCAAAAAAACGCGGATTTCGTCAAAGGATTGCGAAAAAACGCGAAATTTGACAAAGGATCGCTTTAAAAAATTTCGTTAAAAGATCGCGATAATACACGGAATTTCGTTAAAAGATCGCGATAATACACGGAATTTCGTTAAAAGATCGCGAAAAAACACGGAATTTCGTTAAAAGATCGCGAAAAAACACGGAATTTCATTAAAGTATCGCGAAAAAACACGGAATTTCGTTAAAGTATCACGAAACAACACGGAATTTCGTCAAAATATCGCGAAAAAACAGTGAATTTCGTCAAAGGGTCGCAAAAAAGCTTGAATTTCGTCAAATGATCGCGGAAAAAGTGCGAATTTCGTGAAATGGTCGCTGTTAAAACCCAAATTTCGTCAAAGGATCTAAAAAAACTGAAAATTTGTCAAAGAGCTGCGAAATTTGTCAAAAGATCGCAGAAAAAACATGGAATTTTGTCAAAAATTCGTGGAAAAAACGCGAATTTCGTCAAAGGATGGCAGGAAAAATAAAGCGGTCTCTTGCTGTGAATTTCAGAAATTTTTTTTAAACTCCGAATCAGCCCTGGGTTCACTCACATTTTCGTTTACTATGTGTTTCATATGAAATGGTCAAATGTTGTTCTATTGGAGAAAGTGGTGTGAAAACTGGTGTGAGTCAATGTGAATACAGACTTTTGAGTGTTAAGTTCTCCGAAAACAACTGATAGAATGCGTCAAATTCAATATAATAAAATAGCGTTGAATAAAATGGCGATGGTGATTTTCTTTTTCTTTAATCTGATTTTATATTTTATCCCTTCACACTTTTTCTGCAGTTTTTTATTTCATCTTAAGGTAAATTTGTATTCTGCTCTTTGTGTTGCTTATTTTAACTTGCTATAAAATGTTTTCTCCTTGCAAAAACATTTTTTGTCCGAGTGAGTGCAGGTACAAAAAATGTTTTTTAACTTGCTCCACAATTTGTGTTTTGCTGCTACCAAATCCGATTTTTGCTGCTACAAAAACAGAGTTTGCTGCTACAAAATTCGATTTTTGCTACTCCAAAAACTGCTACAAATTATTTCGAGTGAGTGTGACCCCTGTAATATGTGGTTATGGTAAGGGGGGGGGGGGGGGCGTTTTGGTTATAGCCAGGTTTCTTTTATGTGTGGTGAACATAAAATTTTATCATTTGCTCCTTCATCTTTACGCCAACCTTGGCTGTGGACCTGATTACGGCATGTTAGCCTACAAATTACATGAAAACTACTGAAGAGTGAAGAGGGGTTCTTAAACTGAAGGAAAGCCGAGTAATATAACTTAAAACTAGAGAACGCTGTATCCTTTTCCACATTTATACGTTTTATATATTTTTTCACGAATTGATACAGATTCTCGCTGTATCATTTTTTGCCCAACTTAGTGGTATGAATTTCCTTTCGTCGTTTTACTCTTTCCACTAACAACACGCCCGCAGGCGACAAGTAGGTGATGCCCGCCCAGATGCTGCGGAAGATAATAGCAACACAATGTTAAAGCTCCAAGTTCGTTTGGAGAGTTTTTCACTTAAAATATAAAATCATAAAAATTCGAAGTTCGTGTGGAAAAACGGACTAAGTAACTTACCAACGGTACGAAGCCTGCTAGTAATAAAATAAATTTTTAGTACGAACAGATTATCGCGAACAGTGCAATTATTTTTACATAAATTAGCACGTGATATTTTTTCTTCTTTAATACTATGCAAAATTTTCGACGTGTATTTTGCCTTTTTATATGAATTTAAAAAGCTTTATTTCTTCAAATGGATTTCAGTCATTGCAATAAAATGACAAGTTTACCCAAATGTGTATATTACGAATTATATACTATGTATATTACGGATAATAATAATAATCTAAATACGAATAAGGTATAAAGCATTCTCTGTCGAACGTGCAGCTGCAAAAAAACACCTTAATTAAAATATTAATGCATCTTTTTGTTTGGAATTTGAATTATTGCAAGTAGCATTAATGATAAGTTAAAAATAACTAATATTTAATTTCGCATTTTTTTCTCTTTTAGCAGTACGTGCATGAATTAAGTTGCAAAAAATCATCATTTTTTAATTCCAGTATTACCGTATTTTATGGAAGAAAAGCCGCACCCGTCGTAAGCACCGTAATCCTCAAAATTGGTTTGAATACGCTTCAAAATATCGTAATCACCGCAGTCGTGGGAACGCTGCTTTTGTCGACAGCGTCTCATTGACCTAACTTTAATCAAAGTGTTCTGAACAGTGTAAGGTGCCTCATTTTTAATAACTTAAGAATCTTAAAAACAAGTTGTTGGTATTAAAACCATCCAGAACGAGGGGATGCTGACTCCTTTCCTTAGGCGCTCCGCATTTTTTAAAGTGGTCGGCACAATTTAGCAGGCTTTTTACTTCTCATCCCTTTTATGCCTTCTTTAGTTTCTATTCGAAGTCCTCAAAATCCGAGTCGTCCATATCTGAGTGGAAGAGTTGTAAATTTTCTTTGTTCACCTGTATGGTTCGGTATCATCATCGGAAATGTCACAGTTTTTATTATCGGTGAAGTCAGAAAGTTTCGCATTGTTTTAAGCAGGGGGCTGGAGAACAGTGGTAAGGAATTTTTATTTTATCCCAATTTTATACGCGCGGGAAAAAAAAAAAAAAAAAATTAAATGCCGCATTTGAAACAAAAATTAATTTTCAAACTCTTAAACGCCGCGGCGTTTCTTCCAATGATGCCCCATTTGATGCAGGACTCTAATCTAGATTAATTTTAAATATTATTGTTGAACACATCGGTGCTTTTCCGTTATACCAACACCATAGTCACCAAGCTTAATAGTTTGCGAAAAATGGAACATAAAAAAATAATATAACATACGAAAAAAAAATATGCACGAAAGCGAACATTTAAAAATACATAACAGTTGAAAATCATATACTTTCAAGAACTATTTTATTGAGTCATTGCAAATGCATACGTGAAATAAAGGAATAAAACAAGTAAATATAATACTATAAGGTGATAAAATAAAACTTAATTTAAACCGCAAGCATACAATTGTAAATTTCTCTTATCATTAAACTTAGTTTACCATTAAATAACAATAATATTAAAAAAGATTAACTTTCTATGAATAGCAAATCACAATATTTGGCATGGTTTGCAATAAAAAGCCTTTGCACAGTAGGATTGAAATAAATGGCACATTGGCATACTTTTTGGCATGGTATTGGTATAACGTTATTGTACCAACAAATATTTTATTCTAACGCATAGTAGACTTATAGACATAGTTCTAAACAGACTTTTTAAAAATGTTTCTGTAAAAAACCCTATGCATGACATGGCGATTATTTAAAAAATGTAAAATAGTATTGTGCTTCTTATCTTCTTAATACCAAATATTCGTGACGATTGGTAATTTTTTGCGAAAGTTAACGTTATAAAGTATAAACAACAACAACAAAAAAAAAACATGAAGACATACAGACAGACAAATATATCACTTTTAGAACCTAATGATATCGATACAAGACCATTTGCAGAAAGATAACTTTTTTTTCTTTTTCTTCTTTTTTTTTTTAAGTAGAAAAAAAAGCTTTAAAGTTTTGCGTATGCATAAAAAAAAAGACACAAACAAATTGTACAACTTCTTTCGTTGGAAGTCTATTAAAAATACGAATTTCCTCCAAAAGCGAAATTAAAGAATTCTTTAAAGGTATGCAAGTGCAATTTTATCAAAACAGTATGTTTACTGGTACTCCCAATTTGATTAAAGAAAATCACACTGTTGGCGGCCTGCCTTTGAGTAATTTTACTCAAAGTGTTTTTCAAATATTAAAATTTATCAAAACGTATAAAATGTTATTAAAACTTATTAAAATGTTAATTTCTTTGTTCTTTTCCTTAGATTCACAAAATGTTTATTTGAATTCATTCCTTTCTTCTAGAATAAAAACCCTGAGTATTAGTACAGAATTACGAGAATAGTGTCCGAGAATACTGTACGTCTATAATAAATGTGTTTTGCAAATTTGAATGTGAAAGAACGATGCGATTATATGATTGGCTGGAATGATTTTGTAAATTTATGCCATTTAGAAAAGCTTTCTATGGGTATATATAACTGTATATAAGGAACGATAAATATAAGGAACTGAAACAAAACATAATATACAAGTTTTAAGTTGAATTTTTAATTTTTTACAAGTGTGAAAGCATTTAGTTTTATCATCCGTTTACTACCCCGAGTTATCGCAGGCAAATGAAAAAAAGTTAAATATTAGTCTTTGTATGATAGTTTTTCAAACAAGGAACAACACAGAGCGATACCTGACATTCCGTACACTGGTATCTAGTGTTTTTTCTTACTGGCTTACCGCTGGAATCTCTTTTAGATCTCTTCTCATAGAGCACATACTGTCTCGTTGGATTTGATTTTTTCTCAATAGCAGGAATAACATCTGGGAAACACCTTGAGGCCTGAGTTAGCCTGAGTGGTGAAGGACTAATGCTGAATCTTCCTGATGTGGCAGAAAACTCGTCACAATTATTTCCTGCAATTAGTTTTTCAACAACTTCTATTCTAAATTGTTTAGGTGATCGTGAACCTCCTGATATACAATACAAAATGTAGAAATTCCACAAAGCCAAATCCAATAAATGGAAGAAAGTCGTATAATACTTTCACTTTTTCTTGGTGTAGAATAAGCAGCTAAATGCTGGTCGACTTTATGCACACCACCCATTTTGTCATTGTAAATAATTACACATTTAGGCTTGGGCATTGTCTCGCCGCGTTTGTTTGTCACATCCTGCTTTCAGTTCTATGTATTGTGAAAATTAGACTAACATCCTTCTTATCTTTCCATTTCATTATAGTTACTTTCCCTCTCTGATACCCAATAATTTCTCAATCGTACAAATTCCAATACGCCGGAGTTTGCTCGGAATAATAATTAATTGCAATAAATACAAACCCGAGTTAACTCGGAATAATCAGAGAAGCTGTTAAGGGGAAGTTTTTCTTCTTTGGCCTAAAATTCGCGTGATTTTTATGAGTCCCACCCCCCACCCCTTCCCAGTTACAAAGAAGAGAAATACTATCTTCGGACTTTTTGCATTATTGTCATTTAACTTATATATTTATTTATTTATTATGTAAAATATATATATATATAATTCGCTTTATGCGATGGGGGTTATCTGCAGGTGCGCGTCGTGAAATTTCAATCGGGCGGTTATTTTTCTCTGTTCGCAAGCATCTGAAACAAACTTGGTCGCCATCGCCATATTATGAAAGGGCAGTAAATTCTTTATGTAACTTCACCCGAATGTACTAAAGATGATTAGCAAGGAAGGTCTCCATAAGCGCATACTCAGAAAAAATTGAATAAATTACATAATGTTGTTGTCATGAGGATATGTATTAGAAGTGATTCTATTCCGAAAATTTAAAAAAATCTGTATCAGTTCGAAAACTCGGGCATTAAATAAATCGCCGAAAATTAAAAAAATACGAATTTCGTCAAAGAATCGAGAGACAAAATGCGAATTTCGTCAAAGGATCGCGAAAAAAACGCGAATTCCGTTAAAGGATTGCGAAGAAACGCAAATTTCGTCAAAGGATCGCGAGAAAAACTCGAAATTTGTCAAAGGATCGCGGAAAAACGCAAATTTCGTCAAAAAACAGTTGGAAAAATGCATACTTAGCGCTGGGATATTTCCCTCCCCCTCTCCTGTAATCTTTTAGAAAATTTGACGTGAATTTCAGAAAAAAAAATTTACTCGGAGTCATCCCTGCCAGGGGCGATTGTGTTCCGAATTTTACGAAAATTTAAAGAATTCGATTCCGAAAATTTTAAAAAATCGGTCATCAGTCCGAAAATTTGAACATAAAAAATATCGCGAATTTCGACAAATGGTTGCCGAAAAAAATAAATTTCGTCAATCTTTCACCAAAAATAATAAATTTCGTCAATCGTTCGCAGAAAAAAACAATTTAGTGAAATGATCGAGGAAAAAACGCAAATTTCATCAAAGGATCTCGAAAAAAAGAATTTCGTCAGAGAACCGCTGAAGAAACGCGAATTTCGTCAGAGAATCGCTGAAAAAAACGCGAATTTCGTCAGAGAATCGGGAAAAAACGCGAATTTCGCCGAAGAATCGCGGAAAAACACAAATTTCGTCAAGGCATCGCGAAAAAAATGCAAAATTCTCCAAAGGATTGCCGCGGAAAAAAAATGTGAGTTTCGTCAAAGCTCCGACGGAAAAACGCATAATTAGCGCAGGGAGGTCCTCCCCTTCCCCCCTCTGCTGTAACCTCTCAGAAAATTTTATGTGAATATCAGAATTTTTTTTAACCATTTGGAAAAATGGTTATTGTCCTCGTCAGGGTAGGAAATCAAAAGCATATCTGAAGCTTTTTATTGGTTGAATCCGCATTTTCTTCGTTTTCTGATTGGTCTATACAGTAATTTGTATTTCCCTTTGCTTTCAACTGAGATGGATACTTCTGTTGCCACTATGACTAAAAAGTAATAAAAACTACAAAAAAAAATAACTCAGAAACAAATTGAGATACAGCTTTCAAACAAATTGCATTTAAAAGTACATTTCTTTCTGTATATGACGGTGTAAAAAGTAATATTGTGGGATGTTTAGAAGTTTAAGAATGAAATTCCATTAAATTTGGTCGTCAGATTTCTTGGAAATCTGACGATGGAAAACCCTTTTCCCGAACAGCCAATGAAATGCTTGGATAATACGTAAGTTTCAGGTGGATAATGCGTAAGTTTTATGAGATCTGACGGGTCGCAAGCGATTTTTGTCGCTTGCAATTTTTACGTGTAATAACACTATTAATGTTTAATCCATGGCGTACGTAATGTATGATCAACTCCGTGCGATTTTTTCTGTCTTAAAATTGTAGTCTTTGGAAAAATCATTTTCCAAATAGTCGTTGTAATTTGTTAAATTGCTTTTTTTTTTTTTTTCTACTCAGAATCGCTCCTGAAGTCTTTTTACAATCGCTTTTACCGCTAAATATCAATATTTTTTCACGACTTTTTTGCAGGCTATGGAAACATTAAATTTTTCACTCACAAAAATTTCAAGAGTTTGGACGATAACGACCATTTAAAAAAAATAATAATAATCTTCTAATCTAATTATCTCTTCTTCCCCTTTTTTCGGCATACTTCAAAATTACGCATCGTTTTCAAAATCGAAATCAAAATACAAAGAAAAGAAAAATGCGGAACCACATTTATATTAATTTATTTCTCTTTCCAGTGATGTAATCCATTTAAAAAAGTACTAATATCAACCCTTTAAAACAATTCATTTTTGTCACTTTTGACGGGTTTTTTTTTTTTTTTTTATTCCCATAAGATTTCCGTGTATAAAAAAAAAAAAAAAAAAAAAACAGCGAGAAAATAAACACTGCAACTAAATATCATTGTTTTAGCACGTAAACTATACCGGAAACATTATATTTATGTAACTGATAAATATTTCAAAGAGTTTGGACAATAAGAAATATATATATATAATATAATATAATTATCCTTATTTCTTGCTGTGAAATCGTATGTCGGAGATTTCATTGCAACGAATTGTGTTCACGAACCGAATTATCACTATAATTGTTTTAAATATATACAGACTGATAAACTGCTGAAAGTAAGTGGAGCAGAGTGGTAGAGGTCGCGATGGGCCGAAATTTCCAGGCCCGGGCCCGGCCCGATACAAAAATTGGAAGTTATGCCCGAGCCCCGCCCGGAAAAAAAGTTGAAATTTCAGCCCGAACCCAACACGGCCCGCGTGAATTTCTACAAAACATTGATTTTTACGTCGATTTGGTTAAAGATTTTCCTCGTACGAGGAAATCTAACCAAAAATTCTTATCTTAGCTTTTTTTTTTTTTTTTTTTTTTTATGTTTATAATCTTTATTTTTATAGACGGCCGCAGCCTGCGATATTTATTTTTTTAAAAAATCTCTTTGTTGAATGAAAATGTTTCAGTTATCATCTATGCAATAAAAGCTCAAGTCATGTGACTGTCATCAACAGTTCCGGGTTGACCGCTTCCTTTTTTGTATGCCAAGCGGCCAATTTGGCAATTTAGCATTAGCCGGGAGCAGGTTATAAATCGCCAAATATTGTTCCATCGCCATCATCTCATCAGTATTATAATAGTCCATTTCATGCGACTGTCATAAACAATTTTTTGCGTGATAAATTAAAACAAATCTTTGATCAAGGCCTCCTTATCGTAATAACATAAGGGAGTCTTGGCTTTGACGTTGAAATTAAATGCCATGGTTTATGGTATTATTTATTACTTTTCTTTATTCTTTTCTTTTTTTTAAAGCAATATTTGAGAGTCATAAATTTTAAATATTTCAGTTTTAAATTAAAGTTATGCATTTTAAATAAAATGAGTGAAAGTACTATATTTTAAATGAAATTAATGAAATACGAAAAAATACGACGGGAACAATGTTTGGCGATTTATCATCTGCGCCCGGCTAACATATAAATGCCGAGTTCATGATTTCTGTATCGGAATCTTCGGATTTGGCGAAGGATTGAGCAAGTGAATTAAATTATGTACAAAATTAACGTGATACAATGCTTAGCATATATTTAAGGGAGACCAAACTGGTCGCCAAGGGTGGCTAGTTAATATTGTTAATCCATATTCCATATATTGAAGTGTTAAAAATCAGAAAAATGCTATTCAGTAAAATCTTCTAAGACGGAATTACATAGGGAAGAAAATAAAAATGTGTTATAGACAATTTCCCTTCTTAGCAGGTGTAAAAATATTATATATTCTTTTCTTACGTTTTGGTATATTAATTTTGCATGGATCAACACATTTTTCAGTTTAAGACAGAATTCCGTCATAAGCAGGTTCTTTTTCACTCGTTTCACTATATTTTAATTTAGCCATATTTTAATAAGCGTACAAATCTACTATTCTTTAAAAGGAATAAATTTTAATGTTTAATTGTAGAATAATGGCGATTTAAAAATGTATGCATTTTTTGCAAAGATTTTTGGGCCAGGTCTAATTTTACTGACCTTTGAACAGACCAGACCATGCCGAGACAATGATTTTCATATGGGCCGGGTCAAAACCAGGACTGAAAATTTTGGGACGTGAAGACTAGGAAGAATGAAATCAGTCCTGGCTCTGTACGGAAAAAATAAGTTAAGGCACGGATCCTTCCCCTACTTGATCCTTCAGGAAAAAAGTAAGGTCCCGGCCCGGCCCGTAAATAGTAATCACTAGGCCCGGCCCGACCCAAGCCTTCAGAAAAAAGTATGTCCCGAAACGAGTAGATACCAAGCCCAGTCCGAGTGCCGTGATGGAAAATAGGCCCAAGCCCGGCCCGTGCAGGCCTCTACAAAGTGTGTACCTTGTTGTAATGCTCTAAAATCCTAATAAGTTAACGTATTTTTGGCGACAATACAATTGCTTTAAATTAGCTCCTCCCAATTTACGATTTCAAAGTCGTATCAACTGGATTTAGAATATGCAACCTGATTATTAATTTAGAATTAAAAATTGTCATGGTCTCACAATAATTTATGGTTTGATTGTACAATTTCGCTGAACTTTCTGAAACCTTCGAATATGCATTATGTAACGCATGAAAGAAAAAACCTATGTACTGTTAAAAATTGATTAATCAGTTTAAAAACGGTAATATTTTCAAGTGTTCGTCATAGTTGCCGGTTGCATCCATAATTACTTCCTTGCATATTTATTACATACTTTATTTGACCAAGTCGCGAAAACTTGCTAATTCCGTAAAATGAGGAACTTGACCTGTCTTCGCTAACATCTCTTGTTCCGCGACATACACCATTGATGAAGCGCGAAACACTTAAAATGGATACTACGAAATTAGATTTCCCACAATAAACGTATTGCTTTAATGTTTATGTTAATTATCTACTAAATGTTTTTTTCATGATTGTCTAAACATCGCTTATTTATTGTCTTGTTCTTTCAAGGTTTGCTTGAAATTCATGGAAACTTGGGAAAATGAACTATATATATATGTATTTATTTGTGAAACTCATATTCTAGTTTATCATATGCACATCATTTACTTTGAATGATCTGAGCTAAGAACCAAAATTTAAAAACTGCAGATTTTCAAGAACCATGTCAGACAAGCTTTTATTTAAGGTGAAGTGACTTAACCCTTAACTGGTGAGGTGGAGTGTTTTGCACCCTAGAGAAATTGTATATGAGCTCTATATTTGTAAACAAAGTTTTTGTGGTATTTAGATGCGTGAATTTATATGTATATACACTTACGGTAGTTTTTCAGTTTTTTTTATACAAGTAAATAATACAAAATTCACAGGAAATTTTCTTATTTTAATTCGACAAATTTTAAGGAGTGTACAAGAGATAAAATTTTGGGGTTTACATACACCCCCATCTCACCACTTACGTTATAAAAAAAATCACCTCACCACTTAAGGATTAAAGCTGGCCTTTTAATGATACTGTTTATTATTTTCCGTTAATAATTTTTTCGAAATTTTTCTTGAAGCAAAATAATAATTTTTGTAAACAATTATTTTTTCTCATAGTATTGCATATTCATTCAAACTTTGTAATAATTTTTATATAGAATTATACAATTCTGATAAGTTTCATTGAAAAACTTATATTATTATTTTTTTAATTTATTTATTAATAGAGTTGCAGAATTAAGGCAATTCAAAACATGTTATATTGTTATATTCAGGATTTTTTTTTTTTTTTTTTTTTTTCAAACGGTTCATGAGGAAAAATGAAAATCTCTTTTGGAAATCCGTTTAAATTTAAAAATCGGGTTGGGGGGGGGGGGGGGACTGACAACGGTAAAGTCTAAGGAAGGGATGGGTATGAAGAAATATTTTTTTACTGACAACTAGATTTTTTTGTTCTACCAGATTTTTGGAAATTTGTAGAACCCTACTCATATAAGTGATAGTTGTTGGGCAAAAAGGTCTTATCTTTGACTTGTTTTGTAATAGAAAAGCGTTTAAAATTATTAAACAAATGAGCCAAAACATTATTTTGTTGTCCCTGTAAACAAACAATAAATACTACGTATTTCATTTTCAATACCGCACATTCTATAGTAAACATCAATAACATATAAAAAATTTCATTGCAATCTAAGTATAGTATTTACAAGTGTTAGATCATGGAGAGACTGCCCAAATTCATAAACACTTTTCAACTATGCTGGAAAGTGTTAAAAAAAAGTTTTATAGCAGCAAAAACTATACATGGCAGTGTAATCATTTTTAGATCATTTTATGCGTTAGAATTTGCCGGAGTGCAGATTGCATTAATTTTTTTATTTTGACTCATTTTTTCAGGTTTTATTTCTATTTTAAATTCAAATTTTCAACATTTCTAGAGATATTTTTTACAGATTTCAGAAAATTGTACTAATTTAAACTGTTGCCAACTGTATAAAAAGCGCAAGCAATAATGTTTGCTTCAAATTAAAAATTTATTTACACGTGACTATTATAAACAGGAAAAAAACTTTCAAATTAGAATTAAATAATTATGTATAAAAAGCAGGAACTTATTAAAAATTACGTCATAAAAAGTACACACGTGAATTTTAAAAGAGAAAGGATATTGTAAAATAATAAATTCATTAACATGCGTTAGAAGTCTTAGGAGAAATTACGTCATATTTACGTCACATTATAGTTATTACATAAAATGAACACAAAATAATATTGCAAAAAAGTTTAAATTTAGAAATTGCGCTAGACATTTATTTAATATTTTGAGAGGATATTTTCAACTATTTTTGTTAGGAAACCGCAAATAATATTTCATTGCTAACAAAAGTACTTTCACGCGATTATTTAAAAGAGAAAGAATAGCTTGGTAAAAATTACGTCAGATTAAAAACGATTAATTTAAAATGCCTCATTTAAAAGAACTTTCTTTTCGCTTTGTTAAAAAATACCAGGAGACAAAGACTCTGTTTACTTAATTCCTTTTATATTATCTTATTTTGAAATGTTGTTACACGTGTCTACGTCATCAAGTTATTTTGATTTCGACGTTTTATTTGTATTTTTATTAATGTTGTACGAATTTATTTGTTCTTTCGTTGTTTAAAATAAAAATTATGTCAACTTGTATAATTTGGCGAGTGGTTTGGCGATTGATATAATTTGGCGAAATTGGTCGACGGGATAATCAAGTAGTACCGCAGCGGATTTGGCGTTAAAATTCCCCAATCAAAGAGAAATGAATAGAAATTCGTTTATAGGGAGATCGCCACTGTTTTTTAAATTATAATTCAATCTTTCGAAATCTTTTTAAAGCCGATCAAATTAGCGTGCATTTACAGCCTGCGGTGTCTGGACGGGGGGTTGGCGAGCGTAGCTCGTAGGGGGGCCGAGCCCCCTAGTGTCTACAAAATATAGAAAAGTTAAGAAAAAACAATGCAGCTCGAAGTTTAGTTTTACTAATAAAAATAGGTCAGTTAAACTTAGTTTAATAAAAGCTCAAAGTTTTGTTAAAACTAAGAAAAGACTATGATTTTGGATACAGAAACAGTTTATAAAAACAGAAAATACAACAAATGAAATAAAAATATTTTAATATATTTCATAAATTATGGTGCAAAGACGACCATTTTTTCTACATTGTAGGGAAATATGAGGTCTGTTGTTTTATTGTAAATTTGGCTTACATCATCAGAAAAAATGTATTCACTGTAAGCACTGCTAGAAGGTGGAAATAATAATTTTCTTGCAAGCTTGCACATAATGGGAAAAGTTACTCTATTTTTTCTTCCATGCAAATACCGGTACTCGGCTACTCGGTCAAAGTACTACTCGGTACACTCCTAATTTCAATAACAAATTTCTACTCGCTTCATCTTAAAGCAATACATTCAATAAATGCATTGTGAAATCCATAAAATAAGTACATTAAACTCTCAATATTTTAAGGGTGTTTTCTATTCTCTGCTCAGCCGCATTCACTGCAGCACTAGGCCGCATGCGGGCCACGGGTTAGAAAGCCTTGTTTTAGACGGCGATTGTCATTGATTTTGTTTTGAATTGTGTGTGAAAGCGGAAGTTTATTTTTGCATACTGCCCTTATATTTAGTGACAGCTTTCATTAACCTGGATGCGTCTCGTTCATGCAACCTTCTTGTTCACTTCTCTGCTGGTTTCCATTCGTTTCCGCGTCGCCAGCATAACCCACATGTTCGATTTCAGTTTCGATGGCCCATCCACGAGATTTAGGATGCACGTACAACAAGCTCAATCGGATTTGACTATATGAATAATCTTGCAGTCCGATCACGCGCCATCTTTTTTTTTCCAGTGTAAATGTTTCGCACGGATTCGTATTGCATGACCTGTTAACAATGGGAGTTATTGTAAATTTAAATGAATAAGACTAAAAATGTTTTCCCGTTGAATATCATTCTGCTAAAATTTGTATTTATTTGCTTTTTATAGTCGAAGAGCCGTTACTTTAAAATTTTGACCGCGCACAGCAGTTGTGATTTTCCCAGATTAACTGGGGCCTGAGAAAGAAAGAGCTTTAGAACATATCTGGAAGCATCTAGAATTCAGCATTTAATCAAGTATTCCGGTGTAAAACCCATTTTGTTTTATATTGTATGTTTTGCATTATGTGAAATAAATATATTATTTAGAAAAGCAAATTATTTATGAAGGTGTTATATAAAATGAAGTTTTTGGTGGAGTTTTCAAATAATCTACTAGTTTTATAATTATTATTAAGACTTTTATTCAGGGTTGTCCGGTTTGTAGACTGTTTTTTCCACTCTGGAAAAAACCGTTCCGGACAAAATATCATTTTGCACATTTTGGCCACTTTTAATAAATTGAAAATTCTAAATTTAAAATGCAAAACTTAATAATAATAAATAAATATATTGATTCTTCCTATTCAAGAAACTACTTTTATATCAAAATATCACATATACTTATTTATATACACAACAGTATATGAAATATTTTGTGTGGACATGAAAAAATAAGTTCGGTTCATCTAGAAGCTTTTTTATGCATGCATGTTTATAAATAAAATGTATATCAATATTAAGTTATAATGTATCATATTAAATAGCAATTGTAAAACATATACATTTTCAGTAAATTTTAACTTGTTTATCTGTCATATGGCAGTTCCATTACAATTAATAATCAGTTCACAAAATTAAAAATAGAAAAAAAAATTAATGTTTGGCAACCTCAAATCTTATTTAAAAAAAAAAAAAAAAAAAAAAAAAAAAAAGTCATATGATGAAATAAAAAGTTGATATTAATTAAGAAAATGTTACATTGAAATTAAACCTGTGCTTGTATTGACATTTAATATATGCATAAAACATTCAATATGTACACATTTTACTACCGGGGGGGGGGGGGGGGGCATCAATAAGTAGTAGTAAAATATAATGATAAAAATTTTCTTTTAGTTAAAATAGTAAATCTAAAATAATCAGGAAATAATAAAGAAATTAACAGAAATGCATAAAATGCATACTATGAAATTTTGTTCAAGATAAATAAAGTTTGTAAAATATTTAATAGTCGTCCAAATCGTTGTACCAGGAGCAAGTTGTTTGTCTTTAGAAAGAATTTAACATTTTATAAGCCATTACCAATTTTGTAGCAGTTTGAAATCCCTACCCATTTCTAAGTTTGTTTTGAATCAAGCTGAAATTGGAAAAAAATACGTTCAATGCCCCATTTCCTTGCTATTTCTTCTTGGTCATTAGTAAGTCCAGCCCCCATGTATTTTGGATGCAGCATGTATGATAAATATGATCTGGCGTAATGCAGTCATCAAATCTTTCCTGTAAACATTTATTATAAATTCTAAGTTCTTCATATTTTAAAAGTGTGGAGAATTCTTTAGTTTAATCAGCAATCGTAGAGGAATTTCTCTGTAACACATCCGGTGAAATACGGATGGGTTTCTACCAGGGTTGGGTTTTTGACAGGACAAGCGTCAAAAACTGGCTTAAACTGTAAACTGGTTTAAACCGCCATAAACTGTCATAAACTGGTTTAAACCGTCGAAAACTGCCAAATGCGTGTAATACACTAAAACATTTTAACAACAATAAGTAAACATTAAATAAGTCAATGATTTATGTGATCTTTTATTTAAATTTATTGTAATTTAATAATTAAAAAAATTATTTGCAACAAAATATTTTTATTTTTTCGATTTTTCAATCAGAAGAAAATCATTTTGTACAATTAAATAATCAGGATCAGTTTTACCCCGCAGCATGCTGCAGCATACAGCGTGTTTAGCACATTTATTTACACACAAAAGATTTCTGAGGTTAGAGTGTATTAAGCGTTAGAAAATAGTCTGTCTCTTAATTGATGCTGAGCTAGTAGGACTTGATAGCAAAAGCATTGCTAGATGAGCAAGTTTTGAAGCAGGCTCAAAAAGTTATTGCATTTAATGATACCTTTCAACCAAGCATTTGGGTTCCTCCCTATAGCACTGAAATAAGAAGACGGGAAAGGGGATTCTTTAGCTTCATACACAATCAGTTTGAGTAAGCATCCATAAATTCTCTCTGTAGCTCAAGCGCGAGCTGAATCAACTGATACATCAGTCAACTCTTGCCCTGATGGTTGGGATGCAAAATATAAGCCAAACAATGGTATGGTTTCATGATTTGATCCCTTCTATTATGCATTTTTTCAATATGGGGCTTAAGGGAATTTTCTTTTAGAAGACCTAGCCAATTTTGTTCAGTTTTAAAATCCAAAACATTTTTATATGTTTAAAGAAAGCATGTTTTGAAAAGATTTTGACTTTAAGCTTTTTTTTTTTTTTAATTACTTCTCTTATTTTTGTAAATGTAAGATTAATAATCCAATTTCAGTTTTGAATGGAATGGTTATTGCCTAGCCTAGAATAACATTGATGCAGATTATTTTGTTATGTATACAAAAAAATCTGCACTTTTCTAATTTTTTTTTCTCATAAAAAAAGGGGGGGGGGGGCAGCTAATGCTTTAAGCTCTCAAAAGTAAGAGAAATTAAAACGATTTTAAGTAAGAGAAAAAATGTACAGCTCAGGTGAGCTCAATGTCTACTTTTTAGAAAAACACAAAAACAATTGAAATAAATTTTACCCTGTTAAAAAGTTGCACTTAACAATAATACTTTACTATGTACTAATTATTCATATGCAGTAATAGTGAATTTAAAATATTACATGCATTGTTGTCATGTGTGACATTTAATGTGAATTTTTACAGATCAATTTAGTATTTGAGGTTTTGACAAGAGGTTTTTGACATGACGGTTTAAACCCGACATAAACTGACACATGTCAAAAACCTGATAACCCTGGTTTCTACAGACTGATCAGACATTTCACTTCTTTATATAAAGAAATATTGTTAATTATATTCCTTATGTTTGTATCTACTTCATGTTCATCTATAATTTTCAAGAAAACATATTGGTTTTGCACATACGTCTTCAAGCATTTAATGTAACCGTTCCTTCGAATTTCTTTAGAAAGTTGAGTCATTACACCACCATAAGAATTTAGAAACTCTTTAGTACATACATGATGACTTCCGAAATATTTAGAAACTTTTATAATCCCTTTCATAATGAAGCTAATATTTCTTGTTGTGCAATCATCTCTAATTGTCTAAAGTTAATTGTACCAACATGTAATTAACATTTTCTGTATATGAATTTATTAGATTATAATTATTATGCAGTCCTTCTATTTTAATTAAATGATTAATTGAAAAAATATGTTGTTATTGATAAATAATGTAGGAATATAATTCTATTACATCTACATCATAGCAATAATTTTATATGTCAAACATCTGGAAAATCTGCGGATTTTCATTTTGTCCATTTCGTCCATTTTGTCCAATTTCTTCCGGCGTCCCGGACGTTTTACAAAAAAGTGGACAAAATAGCAACCCTGCTTTTATTATTAACATACAAAATGCAAGCGTATAGAAATTGTACCAAACTTTATAAATTTATCAATGTGTTTCTCCAACAAGTAAAAAATTATCTTTTCTGTCTTTTTGAGACACTCTGTATTTCTTTAGTAATGTTCTAATCAATGCGTAATATTCATCATACAAACATAAGAAATATCGCATAAGTGAAGGGGGGGAGGGACCTTCATTTTTAAGGCGCATTTTAGAGGTTAAAAGGGGGGGGGTGCGTTTATACACCGGAAAATGTTATTCCTTTTAAATCATTTTTGTGCTCCTTTTCATTTTTGGCTATTCACATTTTGTTTTTATTTTATTTTAAATCTGTTTTTGATGTTAACCACTACGTTTGACTTTATTAAAGAAAGCAAAAACTAGTAAAATACTAATTATTTTAAAGGGGCACAGGACCTTTTGAGTTTGCGAAATAGTACAGAACATCACCTTTATTAAAGTATCAAAACGCAAATAATATGCAATTTGATCTTTTTAGGGTTTCGTTCATCTGACGAAACCCTATTCGTCTCACTCCTTTGTCTGTCTGTCCGTCACAGAGCCCGTTCTCAGAAACTATACATGTTAGAGACTTGAAATTTTGGGTACTTATAGCTGAGCACCTTACATCAAACAACAAATCATAAAATTTTAAGTCGATAATTAACCGAATTACGGGCTAATTAACTTCTAAAATTAACCAATCAACCTTTTGAACGCAGCTACGTACGCACCTTCTCCAAATCAGCGGAGTTTCTCCTAAGGGTTGCCAGTAAAATCAGCAGATGCATGGTTACCAGGGAGGAAATTAAGCAATAAATGAAGTGGACATTTAAAAAGCGAAATCGCATCTCCCAAAGTATTGGTCGTACAAATTCGTAAAAGGTATAGAAAGACGCGGAAAAAATTCTACTTTATTTTGGTATAAAGTTCAAATTTCTGCGTTGGGCATAACGCAAAAAATCCACTAAAAATCGATCGATAAAATTTAATTTCTGTATTTGAAAAGACAATGAAAAGATATTTCATTTCAGCGGAAAGCAGGTGTTGTCATCTTTCAGACATATCGGCGCTGGAGAAATTTAAGCAGAGGATATTTTAATACGAAATTTAAACTTTTTAAATATTAAATTTTTAGATTTTTACATCCCGACGTAAAAATTTTCGCTGATTTCATACATACCCAGTTCAAACTCCTAGCTTAATTATGAGTTGGGATATTAATTATTATTTCATTAATTGGATCATTGCTTTAAAACTTTCCTTCCAACGGATTTTTTATCTGACATGACGACGCACTTCCGGATTTTATTTTAATACGAAATTTAAACTTTTTAAATATTAAATTTTTTGATATCCGGACGGGAAATCTCTCGCAGATTTCATACATACTCAGTTCAAAGAGCTAGCTTAATTAGAAGCTGAGATATTAATTATTATTTAATTAATCTGTTTCATTTCTATATAATGCATAGATTAAAATGGAGGCCCGTTCTTTTTAACCACGTTTGAAAGGAATATTAAACGAACCCCTTTGTGCGATCTATGATCACACTTACCCACTTGTTTCCCCTTTCTCCCTGAAGTATATGTTCTAAACTACACTGTCCAGAAAAATGAATGCTGTATATACAAAATTAATATTTAATTTTGAATTTAAATATTTATTTCACTAAAGCATGACGCATGATAAAACTCTAACTTACGCATATAGAAAACAATTTTTAAACAAAGTAGTCATAACAAACCTACTTCTAAATTAAAACCAAAATATACACAAAAAGTTTTGTTAAAAATTTAATTTTAGCACAAAATAAAAATAAAAAATTTCCAATTTTTCTCACGTTTTTCAAATGCAAAAAAAATAAATAACCAAAATATGCGAATTTTTTGGTTTAGCATGTGGACTATAAAGAAACGCATATGAGTATTTGGTTATTTTTTTTAAACTGTAGCTTAAATAGTTTAAAAGAACAGTGCGTGCAAACTCCAAATTTACTAATCTAAGAAAACGCTTTTTTAAAGTTTCAATAACTACGGACGTTCAATTATACTCGCTGTCTATAAAGGATTATAACTCAAGAAATAATGCAGATTTTTGAATAAAGTCTTTTAGATATTGTGAAATTTAAAAACATTCAGAATAAAACGAAAACCGAAAATTGATTTTTTGAAAGTTTAAAAGTCCTGTGCCCCCTTAAAGAAATTAGTACATTAAAAAACAGTTTTCATTTATAAACTTAAATCTATACCGATTTCCATCAGGCATTACTTTACTGTATCGCAAAATGGGGTACTCTGTCTGTGTCTGCAATACTGTATTATGCATGGTTCGTAAATATCATGATATTTTCGAAAATATCAAAAATATCCGATATTTTGATATATATCTGATATTTTCGATATATATATCCGATATTTTCAAAATAGTCAACTTACTGCTGATAATAAATATTTTCAAGCATAATATAAATTAGAAGCTGAAAAATATTGCACTCAACATGAAAACTTAATCAAACAATGTTCTAAAAATGCATTTCTCTTTTCCCTTTTTTTTCCCCAACTAAGAACAAAATTGAAGATCAACTAATTGAAAACAGATGCAGTTTGCTTTATACACTTATATAAACTTAGGATTTGTATCAAGTTTAAAGAAAGTTTTATATTTCATAAAGCAAAATATTAAATACAAAATAGTTTTTTCTTTAAACTGAAGAATTTTAACATAAATGTAAGCAGTCTTATTTTTTATTCCCTAAACTGTTGTATAGTTTAGACTCAACTAAACCAAAATCAGAAGATTCTTTTCTAAAGAAGCTGTAATATAAATGATTATCTAAATTACAGTTTATCTTCAAATGACTGTTCTGAATTAATTGTCTGACATAATTATTAGTTCTACATTTGAAAATTAAAGTTTCAAACATGAAGCTTGGAAAAGATATTTTTCTTATTCGCCTAAAAAAGTCACTGCCAGAGGCAAACGTTGTTTATCTAGAGAATGACACAGTCAATAACAGTTGAAAATTTCATTTACACTTGTTTTCATTGAAGAAAATATCAAGATTATCTTGCACAGTGATATTTTGAAAATAAATATCAAATATACAAAACATCAAACATCTTGATATTTTGAAAATAAATATGAAGAATTTGAAGATATCGAAAATATCAAAAATCTTGATATTTTAAAAATAAATATCGGATATATATCAAGATATATATCATGATATGTACCCATTGATATATATCAACGGACCCTGGTATTATGTATTGTAAAAAAAGGGAAAATTTTTTTTTTAAGAAACGCTTTAATTTTATCCTTAAAACTACTAATTGTTTTATGGAAAAACAATATGAACATGTCATTTTCCTTTTATAAGCAAATAAGTACTTTCGTGTTGTCTAATAAAATTTGATATACCTCTAAAACACAATTCACATACATGCATCTATGCTAAAAATGCTTATGATTACCTTTTTGAATTTCTTCAAATTCCTTTTTAATTGTCTCTGCCCTTTAAGACGTTCTAAAAATTCATAAAAATCATATTCTACCTTGTCGTTGACATATCAGACGCCATTCAGCCCACCATTTTTCTGGGAAAACGTTTTTACCTCTCCTGAGGAATCATCAGTTCCGAATGATTTTTTCTTCTTCTTTCTTTCTGGCCATGGTTACATATTTAAGGCCGGTATTTTGATTTAAATCTAGAAAGGATGGATTATATGTTTTTGGTATAACTGCAACTTCCTGTCCACTACTATCATTTTTTGGCATGGACTGGAGTTCCGCTGTTTTTTACTGTGCCAAGTGTGTTGTTATGAGTTTCGCTGTCTAACTGTTGGCTAGTGTTGTTAGCAGAAGTTTTGTTAACCAACGGAGACTCGGGGGTCGACCTTCCTTTTTTGTCTGTGAGATTCATTGTTACTCACTTTTATTGTATGCAAATATGAACAATAAAATATACTTTAACTAGAAATAATAATTTAAAAAATTTTTCAAGTCATTAAGATTAAATTGTCACTTTTTGGGCTGTTTTATTTAAGTAGGTACTTTTCTTTTATACCTGGTTGCTTACACAGCTATCAACAATATAACGAAATAAAACATACTTTAAAAAAATCCTAAAAAATGATTAGCCATTGTACTAATAGCCTATCAAATATGAATAAATAAAAGTAACAACATGCTTTGTAACCCTTACAATACTAAAAATATCATTTACACATGAAAATATTAACAAGATATTAAAATAATTTAATTAAAATCCACTTTACGAATTTTTCAAAAAATAATAATAATGAGGAGTAAATAATATATAAATTTAAATAAAAGTGTATTTTAAATAATAGCAATTTTAATACAAAATTGTTTTTAATATATTATTATTTATCGCAATGAACAAAAAAAAGGAAAAAATTAAGAAAAACAACCAGCTCTAACTTATTTAAGCACATAACTAAAAATTTTAATAAGAATCATAGGAATATTATGTGTTTGGCGTTCACATTTCTAGTCTGGTGTGTAAGATCTTTGAACCCATGATTCTGCATTGTCTATTATTATGTTTTCAATGTAGTGGTGGGCTGGAATATTCCTCGTTTCCAGTTCTTGTTTACTCCATATCTTTTTTCTCAAGTCGTTCAACATCCACAGAACGTTCATCCAAATCATGCTCTTTTGCTTTTTGTTGTTAAACTATACTTCGTTGTCTAATGCTTACGTAAGAATTCTCTTCACCCTTCTCTGCCCCTTGTCAGCAAAAATAAGTAGACAATGGACCCCCCTCCCCCGTTTATTGCTTACGTTATACTTGAACGACCCCATATCTGAATGTCCTTTTAAATGAATATTTTCCTTTTGCACACTTACTAAAAATTAATTAAATTTTTCACTTTTTTCCACAAAAAGCCATTTGTATGAGAAAAAAAAAATCACGGTTAATCCTCTTTTTGCACCTAATCCATTAAATTGGTGATTAGTGGCACTCTTTTCAATGTTCATTTCCAACTTTGGAGTAAAAATGTCATCAATATCTGGATCAGAGAGTTCACGCTATCAGGACTTCAGAGAGAACTTTCCCATTGTCTGTTACCCAAATTTCCTTTAGTCACAAAAGTTTATCTTTCTGGCAAGGCTCAGCTATTGAATTTGAAACACTGTTAATTTTTTATCCTAGATTTCTTTCATCATCAACGCTCATTGACTTTGTAGTATAGGGCGTTATTGCAATCTAAAACCAACAGACATGGTTCTTCACTTCAAAGGCAAGGTGATTTGCTTTTTAGAATTATAAATCCATGGGATTTTATGCAGGAACCAATAAAAATCCTGCCGACTTTACTGAAAGGAATCCGCTTGTACTTCATATTATTTCATTATTTGAGTGTAGTCATGGCCTTACAAAAAGATGAGGCAGTTTTGTCCTGAAGCTAACTTTATTTTCTGTAATCGTACATGATTTCATATTAAGTCAGGCCCAGTGACTTGGAAGCTGGTAGGAGCAAAAGCTCTCTAAATTAGTCCTGATATTCAACAGAGATCGCATCATAATCTGACTTCTCTTTTTCCCTGCACTCTGCTTTTCATCAGCTAGTTTTTACTTTTTCCAGCAGAGGGCAGAAGTATCAACATGGGAGGTTTATTCTTTCATGATTGGTGCATTATCTTTTTTATAATTGTTTTTTTGTGGAGACAAGAGTCTGGACTTATATGATTGCACAACCTAGAGCTAATTAAAATTTTAATGTTAAATATTATTTATGAGGTGATCATAGTATGAGCTGTCAATCAGACAAAAGTTAATTATGATTTATATCCTATCAATTTTTCTCTTTGACACTAATTAAACTAACATATTTACTTTGATTTATTGCTCTGAAGTTAATCTTTTGTTGTTTACAATTTGATTCTTAAATTATTTAACATAGCCTGAAAAACTCAGTTTGTTTTTGCTATAAATATACTGATGCTTTACTTCCTTGCTCATGAGAGATTTATTACTTTTATAAGGATTTTAAGATAATTTAATATGTTTTATGATGACTGTCTTATATCAACAAAGGGTAATTTTTTTCCCACGTCTTTTCAAAAATATCAATTAGTGTCAAAGATTTTTATGATGAGTAAACTGTTTTTAATTATTTGATTTAAGAGTCTATAAAAAATAAGACGGGTTTCCTGATTTAAAAGTTATTTTAAATTTTAAAAAGGGTTTATTTTTATTTATTTTTATCCTTTCATATATATATATATGTATATACACTTACACAGTTTGAGGTACTAACAAGGAAGGTCTCCACATGGGCATATTCAGAAAAATCTGAAAAAATACAGAATGTACTTCTCATGTGGATAGATATGTTTATAAAAAATTTTTGACGGAACCTCTATAATACGTTCGTAAAAAAAAAAAAAAAAAAAAAAAAAAAAAAAAAAAAAAAAATTGTTTATTTAGCGATTTATTATCGGTTGGCGATGAAATGAAATTTCGAAAAATACTTTTTTATGTCGAATACTCTTTAAGATAAAAATGTTTCATATTGAACTTGTTTAAATAAATTTAATGTAAATAACTTTAGTTTTGTCAGTTTTAGTTTGATTTAACTATAGTTTTGTCATATATATATGTATATATATAATGAAAGTTAAATATCAAATTTTATGAATCAAAACAAAATTTAAATATTGTTTCTATATCTCAAAATTAAGTCCAATTGAGCACTGTCGATTCAATTTTGTTGCCATGGAAACAACTACTTCTTTGATATTGAAATGGAGGATATTCCATCTGCGTTATGATCATGTGGTCAAGGTAAAAACTTCTAGCGTAAAGAAGGGAAGGCTCCGTAGAAGTAATGTAAATCTCGGCTAGCCAGTGAAACAGTTCATGCAGAAAGCAGTAGTAGCCTCCCTTCTTATCAGTTAGAAATTCTTTGGGCTAATTACCGGTACCACGTGACTTTTTTCAGCCTCGAACCCAGATTTGGAATATAGTCCATAATATTTTTTATATATGAGATTGTTTTTAAAGCAATAAAATTAAATAACAAGCAACATAAATATCTCTCTATTCTAAAAAAAAGTAACTACCGCTGTCACCGCCGCCGCCGCCGGTTTTGATTTTTTTTGTGACCGGAGGCCTTTCTTCGTTAATATTAACAAAAATAATGCATACAAAAATATGAAAATCGGTAGTTTTATACAGAAATGTTTGATAAACACGCTGATGCAGACAGTTTTCAAATCGAAGAATTATTTTAAGAGTTATTTAATGCTAAAGTTGGACAAAATCGTTCCACTAAAAAAGTTTTATAGCAGCAAAAACTATACATGGCAGTGTAATCATTTTTAGATCATTTTATGCGTTAGAATTTGCCGGAGTGCAGATTGCATTAATTTTTTTATTTTGACTCATTTTTTCAGGTTTTATTTCTATTTTAAATTCAAATTTTCAGCATTTCTAGAGATATTTTTTACAGATTTCAGAAAATTGTACTAATTTAAACTGTTGCCAACTGTATAAAAAGCGCAAGCAATAATGTTTGCTTCAAATTAAAAATTTATTTACACGTGACTATTATAAACAGGAAAAAAAACTTTCAAATTAGAATTAAATAATTACGTATAAAAAGCAGGAACTTATTAAAAATTACGTCATAAAAAGTATACACGTGAATTTTAAAAGAGAAAGGATATTGTAAAATAATAAATTCATTAACATGCGTTAGAAGTCTTAGGAGAAATTACGTCATATTTACGTCACATTATAGTTATTACATAAAATCAACACGAAATAATATTGCAAAAAAGTTTAAATTTAGAAATTGCGCTAGACATTTATTTGATATTTTGAGAATTAATTTAAAATGTTTCATTTAAAAGAACTTTCTTTTCGCTTTGTTAAAAAATACCAGGAGACAAAGATTCTCTTTACTTAATTCCTTTTATATTAGCTTATTTTGAAATGTTGTTACACGTGTATACGTCATCAAGTTATTTTTATTTCGACGTTTTATTTGTGTTTTTATTAATGTTGTACGAATTTATTTGTTCTTTCGTTATTTAAAATAAAAATTATAACAATTTGTATAATTTGGCGAGGGGTTTGGCGATTTATATAATTTGGCGAAATTGGTCGACAGGATAATCAAGTAGTACCGCAGCGGATTTGGCGTTAAAATTCCCCAATCAAAGAGAAATGAATAGAAATTCGTTTATAGGGAGATCGCCACTGTTTTTTAAATTATAATTCAATCTTTCGAAATTTTTTTAAAGCCGATCAAATTAGCGTGCATTTAGAGTCTGCGGTGTCTGGACGGGGGTTGGCGAGCGTAGCTCGTAGGGGGCCGAACCCCCTAGTGTAATAAAAAATGTACTTATTAAACTCTCTCATTGTTAAGTTTAAATTCATTAAATATTTTTTACACGCACTGTAAAAATCGATTAACAAACAATTTTAAGGTGCATTAAAATTGTTTGCTTTTGGCGAGGAAAAAGTACTGCTCGCCGAATAGCGTGACGCTTTCGTCTTTTCGCGCCAAATACTCGAAAGTATTTTATTTTTTTACAGACTTTCTACTGTAATTCCGCTGCTAAATTTGACTGATCCTTTATTACATGCATAAGTAGTTTAATTTGTATTTTTTTTTTTTTTTTCAAAATATTCTGAGTATGCCCAGTAAGCAGACCTTCCTTGTAAGAATGTAATTACAATATCTAGGGATAAAATAAAAACCTCCATAGCTATACCCTTTTATCCTTTGCTGATTTTTCACATATTTCCTGATTAATTTATAAAAATAGCGGTAAATTTTCAGGCTATTCTCGGATATTTAAATCGATTAAACTCGCATCAGCACATAAATCATGTGCAATCGGTTTTATTTAAATACTAGCAGGCTTCGCCCACTATACGCTGTTCGGTTTTTCCAAACGAACCTTGAATCAAACGAAATATATCGGTGAATTTACCGTTGTGTTTTAAAGCAGTGAGGACCTTTATCTGCTGCCATATCCTTCCGCATTGCTGGATGCGGACGTTATTGCACTATTATATTTTTTTTATGTGTCTGAATAAAATTTTGGCTGTTAAGGACAAACTCATTTAGTTGATCATTTACAGCGATAGTTGAAAAAGAACGATAAAATGATATGCAATATACTTATACCATCTATGAAAATTTGTCTAACAATGCAAGTTTATAAAAATCAGTCCAGCATAACTTTTTAAACAGGCTAACCTTTCATAATCGGGTTCACCTGATTGTAGAACTTTACCCCATAATTCTGTAACTAATCAACGTAAAACGATATACCATCCATGAAAAATGATCTACATTTTATAACTAATAACGTAAGTCTCATCAAAACCCGGTCAGTAGAACTTTTTACAAAGACTGATCTTTCCATCCATGAAAAATGATCTACATTTTATAACTAATAACGTAAGTCTCATCAAAACCCGGTCAGTAGAACTTTTTACAAAGACTGATCTTTCGTAATCCGGTTCATTTGTTTATGGAACTTTTCCCCACAAGGAGCTGTGCATAAATAACGTTATCACTTTTTTGGCAATTTTGACACCCCCCCCCCCCCCCGTAATGATATCGTTATCAATGTCTAAAAATTCTTTTCATTTTTACAATTTTTTTCTTTTGCTTGGAGTGATATACAAATATGGTTATATTCATTTTTATCATACTTCATTGATTCATATGAAGAGAACCCAATAAAATATTTTATATATGAAAAAACTTTTTATCAAATAACACTTAAAAGAAATAGTTACTATTTAAAAGTATTTTATAATAACCTTTTTGTTACATAATACATTCAACAGTAATAATGTTTTCTTGCACTTGACCCCGCACGGGGGAGGGAGACAGCTTCTTATCACCAAAACAGGAGGACAACATTATTTCTCTTTTATTTATTAGTAAAGACAGGTATCATTTGAAACATATTTCGCATATGGTTTCTCGAACAGCGAATTATATATGCATACACATATGACAGAAGAAATGGGAAATTTGGAATTAAATAATTTTATAATCATTTAATGATTTTAATAACTTTGTACTTTCATAAAAATAGATAGCAGACTAAAAAAAGATAACATTCTATTTTGATGTAAAGGCTAAGTTATAAATAAAAAGAGAAAATTTTGGTTGGATTAAAAATGATAACGATATCAAAAGACGAACCCCCCCCCCCCCCCTCCCCCTAGAGATATCTAACGATAACATTTGCCAGACTCCCTCTCCCCCCTAAAATGAAAACGTTATATATGCACAGCCCCTAAGTTTAACCAAGCAACGTAGCAGAATAGAATACAGTAGAATCTCGTTACAACGAATGTCAGTTTAACGAATATAATTTAGATTGTTGAAAAAAATTCTATTATCCAATTTCATTATAAAGATATTCACTTTAAAGAATTTTTCAGTTTAGCGAATTTAATCAGTGCTCTCCAGAGATTCGTTGTAAGGAGATTTACTGTATACTAAAACTTTCCCTGAAATATTATCTAACTAACAATGCAAGTCTCATCAAAATCCATTCAGCAGAACGCAAGTTATAAGCAGCCGGAACGAAATTCCCATTTGCATTTTTGATATAAAGTGGATAGATAACGATAATGTTTGAAGAAATAACGTTTTTAGATATTGACTGTTTGTCGATTTGGAGATTCTTGTTTCTCCCTGGAAGCAAAAACACATTTTTGAACTCTGTATTCAATCGTAAAATAATGATGTTTTCATCCATCTATTTATTTTTTTTTAATCAGATATTCTAGTTCATACTCAATACTTTTTATTTACCTATTAAAATAATGTAAATTATTTTTAAATGATTTGATGCCCAAAGAAATTCGATTACAAGCTCGGGCGATACTTTTAAAGCAATCTTAAATTTTAAATATCAGTATTTTAGTTTTTTTCTCCGATTAATCTTTATACAACTGTAAATGATTTTGGGATGTGCTAAATATTATTGTTGACTCATTCCACCGTAATCTAGAGATTATTGATTAACTGCTTTTTTGAGGTTTCAGAATTCAACGCAGGTGAAACAATTGAATTGTAAATCATATCTTATTTTTAATATTGTTGTAAATAATTATAATATCTAAATATTAAGATTTTTATTTGTTTACTTAATTCTTTCCAGAAAAAAGACAATGGTAGTGCACTGTATGAGCAAGTATTATATCACCTTGATCTTACAGAAAAAGATTATTTCGGTTTACAGTTCACTGACGCTAACCATGTTCAGGTAATATGCGTTCTTTTATTTATTTATTTTATTTTATTTTTTAAGTATTCAATTGATTATTAAAGCTGCTCAACTTTTAAATAGAAGTACACTGAACTCATAAAATCTGTCCCATACAACTTGAATTTGTTTAATGTGGCTAAAAGATTGGGACTGGTGCACGTGTAATGCTATAAACTGTCCCTTTTAACCCTTACCCGGGCAAATCATTTTTGTGACTGAAATGTTGAAAGGATTGACTGCCACCAGAATCTACAAACAAAATGATTAGAAGATTTTAAAAAAAGCCTTTTCATCACGTGCATTACAAAAGCAAAATATTTTATAAAAAATTCTGGTACAATTCTATCAGTTTTTAATAAAATTTAAGTGAGAGGTATATATTCCCACTTCTGTAAGGGTTAAAATTGTTGGATGAGTTTTATCATTTGATTTTTTTTTTATTTCATTGTTAATTAGTGACCAACTAAAACAAGTTTCTCAGACAGAAAGCTAATTTTGGTCCTTATTAGAGTTACGGCAGAAAATTAAACTCTCAAATGAAATTTTAAGCTATCAATATTTACGTACATTCAGAAATATTAATTATTCAAAAATATTATTAATTATTCAAATACATTATGCTTATCTGTAAAGACATTTTTGCTTATTGCATATGCATGATTGTGCTAGTGTTTGTTTTCAATAAAAAGCCAAAACCTTATTTAATCACTATTTTTTTTTACATTTTATAACTAAAATTGTCAGTAATTAATAATTAAAATAATTAATAATAAAAATAAATAGTTGAAAATACACAATATGAACTTTAAAAAGCTCACTGTTTTATTTAAAAGACGACAAAAAAAATTACATAGATGTTACATACATTTTATTTAAAAAATTTTAGTACTTTCGGCCTGCAATTCCCGCAGCCATCGTCAGAGAATATTATTAATTGCCGTTCCATTCATACAAATACGTCACTTTGTTTCAAATGGTCACATAATATAATTATAGACTCTCCCATTTCAAAAGAAGTGACTGTATTTGTATAAATTAATAATAAAAATATTCTCTGACGATGGCAGCGAAAATTACAGGCCGAAAGTACTAAGAAACTTTAAAGAAAATGTATTTTTTTACTTGTAACATCTATATTATTAATTTTGTCGCCTGTTAAGCCTTTGTGGAGCAAGTAATTGCGTTTGTGAAATTAAAAAAAGAATTACTTCAAAAAGAGGAAAAGCAATTTTTTGGCTTTTTTCCACCGAAGTTTATAAAGCAAAATTTAATAAAAATTTTCTGGTGCGAATGTATCCCACCGCCCTTCAAGGGGTTAAGTAAAACAGTCAGCTTTTTAAAGTTCATATTGTGTATTTTGTAATTGAATCAAGGTGGAATATTACATTTCGTCTTATTTTATTCTCAGGCAGTTTTACATTATTAACTTTATTTATACAGTGCGTTAAGAAATTATAAGACCACTTTGATTTTGAAAATTATGAAGTAAATAAAGGTTCTAATTATAGTTTAAACACATGAGATATCAAAATTCAACATATTTATTAAAATTACTCTGCAATAATTTTGAATAATGGAATAAATAAGTATGTTAACAAAAATATAATCAATGATTGAAAAATACACTGTTGACCGCTTGCCTAAGACCGCTTGCCTAAAAACAAAAATAATATGTAAATTAATACAATATAGGTCCTCCATATTTCCTTACAACCTCAAACACTCTGTTTTTCATAGAAGTGATCAGGTGATTAACTACAGATTCAAAAATATTGTGCCATTCTTTTACAATGGCTACTTCTAGTTCATTGGCAGATAAAAACTGTTTATTATTAGCCTAAACTTTGCGACTTAATACGCTCCAAAGATTTTCCATAGGGTTCAAGTCTGGACTTCGACTTGGCCACGACAAAACATGATTTTTTTTTTCTTTTTTAAACCATTGCTGGGTGTATTTAGACACATGACAAGAAGCATTGTACTGCTGAAATATCCAGTTAGCACCACCTAACAAAGGTCCAAAAGGTATCAAATGATCATATAACATAGCCTGACATTGCGCAGAGTTCATACGTCTTGAATTTCAGGTTCAATCGCGTAATCCATCATGATTAAAAGCTCCCCCAAACCATTACTGATCCTCCTCCCATTTGCCGACTGAACATTGTTTCCGTTCCTTCCTCAAATCATGCCATAAGTACTTATAACCGTCTGGGCCGTCAAGATTAAATTTTTTTTCATTTGAAAATATCACTTGTTTCCATTTCTTGCCCCATGACATGACATGACATTTTTAGCCCATTTCAGTCTTTCTTCTTTATGATGTTTCATTAACCTCGGTTTTTTCAACAGTTTCATGCATTCTGCATTACTATTTGATTTCAGACTCTTCCAAACTATTATGTGTGAGGTTCTTTTGCTGAAACGGTTCGAAATTTCCCAAGTTGAAAGACCCTTATGAGTTGATAATCGAAATATTTGTCGATCATCCCGTGCTTTCAAAATCCTTATTCTTCCATATCGTTTAATTTTATTTGAATCCTTTTTTTCTAATTATTTCATTGTGAATGGCAGTTTTAAAACGCTTCATTAACCGAGCTTTTTCTCGTCAGATTTACCAGCATCCTTATAAAACCAAATTTTTCTTACTTCGGTCGCAGACAATTCTTTACCCCGTAGCATCTTCAAATATGTCGTAAATAACATTATATAAACCTGCACCTTTACTTCTCGGGAATACTTTCACGATATACAAACGCTTACGTTTTATAATGATTCTGATGTGACATATAATATGCTAATTTCCTCAGTTGGTCTTATAATTTCTTAACGGTCACTTTATTAACGTTTAAAAAAAAATAGATTTTAATAACATGCAACTTAAATTTTAATGTAGCAATTGTAACAGACAACGTTCTACGATCAATTTTAAATACACACGCTAAAAATTTGCATATTGTGTCTTCTTCAGAAGTGCACCAATTCGTGTATAATAAAAGAAATCCCTGCCGGCTCGAGTCTTTTCCGGTTCTAGTCGGGTGTATTTCAACAGAAATTATTTTGTCTTGCTCTGATCTGGATTAACGTTCGATGGAATTGAAAGCAGTGGTCATTTTTCAATTAACCTAACGCTATCTAGGCTCTTTGCAATGAGCCTAAAAAAATTTAGGCTGTTTGTGAAATAAATTGTCTTATTCCAATTAGCCTAACGTCCTTATTCCTAGCCTTAAATATAACTAAAATCCATTTTGAATGATTTTATATTTCTAAACAAAAATCTATCCAAATGAACTAATGATTGTCTATTTAATTTCTCACATTTAGATGTATTAAACTTTCAAAAGACATTGAGGAAAGAAGCAGAAAGCCGAATTCGTGAAAAGACTTCCAGAAAATTATTTTTAATTTTTATTTATTTGAAAGAGTAAATAATTTTTTAAAAAACCCAAGAAATCGTTGTATCCAGAAAACCACCCTTTCGAATTGGAAAGCAGATACGGAATTTAAAATCTGCAGTCAAACAAAAAAATATGAAAGGAGCATTCAATTTTTTTTCTTTTGAAAAGTAAATATTTTTATTATTATTATCTCCATATATAAAAGGTAATGTCCCGCTCACTGACTCATCATTCCCCAGCCCAAACTACTGAACCTAGAAGCATGTAAATTGGAGGAAACATACTTCTTATGACATAAGTGAGCATTAAGGCTCCGCTGCACTGGAACTCCCCGATCGCGAAACCCCATGTTAGCCTATGAAAAAACTTTGAAGCGCAATTACTCATTCCCTAATATAAGTATTTAAATACCGTTTTCACCATCAGAAGGTAGGCCGGTGATGTGCGTTTTTTAAAAATTGTCTACGTAAATTTTAAGTACATAAAAAAAAATCCATATAAACTCTGAATTTTCCATTTGATTAAATTTTATCATCTTCTTAAAAATATTTAAAATTTACGTAGACAATTTTTAAAAACGCACATCATCGGCATCTGACGTCTACTTTCTGATGGCGAAAACGGTATTTTAATAATTTAATTAGATAATGAGTAATCGCGCTTCAAAGTTTTTCCATAGGCTATGGGATTTAATGATGGGGGAGTTTCAGTGCAGCGGCCCCTTAAGGAAGGATTTTTGAAAATTCCCTCCTAAAGGGGGGTCAAAAATTTTAGAGCATGTGGCCATATCTCAGCAGCCGTTTTAGGTAGTAGCGTGAAATTCCAGAAAATAAATCTACTAAAAAAATAATTAAACACGTGTTTCAGCGATTTTTGAAATTACCCCCTAAAGGGGTTAAAGGGGAGGAGGTCATACTTTTAGAACATTTGGCCATACCTCAGCAGCCGTTTTAGGTAGGAGCGTGAAATTCCAGAAAATAAATCTACTAAAAAAATAATTGAATAAATGTTTCAGCGATTTTAGAAATTGTTTCCCCAAAGGGGGGTCGAAAATTTTAGAATATTTCGCCATATCTCGGCAATTTTCAAACTTTTTCAGAAACCCTCATGTGATATATCATCCGAAAATCCTCGGACCACTCTTTCATATTATGAACAATTTTCTCCCCTCCCCTCACCCAAATTTTCTCCCCCCCCTTCCCCCAGGGATTCAATTTTCTAACTCCTAATTAAGCTACAGCGAGATTCGACCTCATTTTAATTCTTGACCGAAGGTGAAACTCCTCACAGACCTCCAATTGGTGGGGTCCATTTTGACCCCAGACAGTTAGAGGGCATGGCACAGGCGGAAATGGATTTTTTCATGTGACATATCGTTTGAAAACTTTTGGCCTGTAGATTACTAAGCAGCCGCTCTCCCTCCCTTCTTAACTCATTTTTTCATCCCTAGAGGGCCTTTTAAAATTTTAATTTGTTCATTACTACCCCCATACAATTTTCCGAAAATTATGAAAAAATGTACATAGCAAATCTCAACAATTAACAGCTTCTCCCTCATTTTCACACAGTGAGCGGGTACGTATTTCAGACAAAATCGAGTTAAAATATAAAATCATACAAATTTAAGGTTCATTTAAGAATATTATCACGGGCCCTGGCAACGCCGGGTGGGTCAGATAGTTATTTAAATAAAGACTTCGTTAGAACGGGGAAAATACCATCTTTTTTTTTTTTTTTTAGATCTTTTTAGTTTTTAAGCATTTCGACCAAAGCGGATGCCGATTTATTTTTTGGGAGGGGAGGGGGGAATCGGCATTAGGATATTTTTCTTTTTACGGTAAATACTATTTTTTTTTTTTTTTTTTTTTTTTAATGATTAATACCTTTGATATCGCAAAAGTCTCTGAATAAGTGGGAATTTTTTCGCATTTTAATCGGAAGAACAGATGCGGCAATTTCAAAATGCGAAGAAACCAGAACTTATTTTCTCGCTTCATTCTTCTCTGCGTAAAGATCTTCAGAAATAATGTTTTGGACCAGACAACTGCAACAGTGTGCCATTTTCCGATGCTCATTATAGTTTTTTATTAATATCGCGACTAGTTATAAAAAAATTAGAAATCTGAACCTCAGATGCATTCGGTCCTCCCCTTCGTCTAATTCAGCGGGTCTTAAACTCTTAGTCATCACGGACCTCTTTTCGTACTTTCCCTGTCTACGCGGACCTCCTGGATTTAAGGCTCAAATAAATGATAGTCTTTAAAATATTGTTTACAGGATACATAAAATAATAGAGGTATATAAACTATTATACCGAATAATCGGCAAATAATAATATAAGAAGATTACTATGTTGAAAAATGAGAAAGAGAAGCTGGATATGAACAGGAAAACCCATATATTGAGCTATTGATCCACTGATCATTGCCGACTTTGACGAACATTTTGAATTTCATTGTCAACCCTTAGAGAAAAATTTGAAGAAAAGGAATTAAAATTATTTTACAAATTATTGGATCTACTCAGAAAATGCGGAAAAACCTTATGACATCTTCATGAGGAAAAACTATAAGAAACACCGTTCGAGAGAGGCAATTGAGATTAGTGACAAGAAACATTAAGAGGCTACTTCAGTCAAGGAAAAAGGCCCGTTCGCTAATGCTAATCCTATGGAAGAAATTTATAAAGATATCTCGGCTGCATTTCAATATTTTTAAATGATTTTTTTTACACTGGATAGCTGAGATCGGTCTGTATGCAGGCCGTTTTTTTACTTTTTCGATTTCGATTGCAGATTCTTTTTATGGGGATGCTTTTAGTTTCAAAACCGGTTCCGAAAATGAAAGTGTCCTCATTAAAAATATGTGTAAACAAAATCGAAAAAGTAAAAAACGGCCTTTGTACAGACCGATCTCAGTTATCCAATGCAAAAAAAAATCATTTAAAAATATTGAAATGCAATCGAGATATCTTTATAAATTTCTTCCATAGGATTAGCATTAGCGAACGGGTATTTTCACTTGACTGAAGTAGCCTCTTAATTTGAAAACGAAATACAACCAGCGATATTGGTGCTTTGCTGATTTTATCACGACGTTTTCTTGATTTTTTTTTTAAGAAAGTTGTAGTGCATACGTTGTGTTTCCGAGAAAGCTCGTCATATAAATCGCATTCATGGGCTAAAAAACTGCGTTTTTATTACAAATCTCCGTTAATTACATATATCAGGGGAGATTTCTTAAATATAGTGTGTATTTTAACATTTTTCTTTACGCGCAAAAATTTTTGCATCTTCTAGATAATGTGAAAAGATATACTTTGAATGTTACACATTCGCGGACCACAGTTTAAGAACCACTGGTCTAACCTCATCCAAATTTTCAGACTTCTACAAATGGAGAGCTACTAGCCATCACCAACAGACAGACAAATATCTTATTAGTATTGATAAATTATATAACGGGAAAAAATAAACACTTTTAGAACATAAATTTATGTGCAACAAATCTACTTAGGGATCAGACTGTAATATTACCTTTAAGAAAAAAAATTAACATTTAGCTAATTAATTAATTTCAATTGATTATATTAAAAAATCTAATATTATGTATATCCGGCCAAAAAAAAGGTTGCAGTCGGCGCTCGTTATAACGTCGGCGTTAACGACCGCCCATTATAAAGACCTATGCAAAATATCCCGAAATATATCCCTTTTATGATATGTTATTTTTACATCCAATACAACGTCCGGCCAGCAGCTTATCTCCCAATACAGCGACCGAGTTGAACTTTCCTCCAGATTTTTTTCCCAAAAAAGGATTACCATTTTCTTTACCCAAAAACTCATTGCTCACTGCGCGTTGAGGCCTATTATAAAATTTCTTAAAATGACACTTTAAAACTTTTTTTTTTTTTTTTTTTTTTTTTTTTTTTAAATACAAGAAAACACAAAATTACTTATTAAAATCAACTAATTGAGATGAAAAATTTTGTTTAAAGAAAATATCAAATGCACAAAAAATAAACAACCATTTCGAATTATTTTTGTTGAAAATAAATGTTAATTTGTTTGTGTATAGAATTTAACATTTACATGAAATTTTACTTTAAAAATAAGTAGCCTCGCGCTTAACCGGCCTAAACGGGACCGAGTGTTAGCCGGTTAAGAGAAAAACCGATTAAACCGGAGAAGTAAAAAATATTAAATAAGAACTGCATATTTAATTAATTAAATGTGTAGGATGCATTTAGTTTTTTAATTTGTCTAGTTTTAAAAAAGTACATATTTTCTATATTTTTTGAAATGAATACTAGTTGTAATTAACTGAATTGAAATAAAAATTATCACTAATAACAAATAATGAACATTATTTAATACAAATTAAATTGATGAAAATTTTGTCACATACGCTTATAAGAAGTTAAAATTACTCTACGTTATGTAAATTTGAGTTAATTAACCATAAAAAAAAATGAGAACCGAAATTTTCCTTTCTGAATTTTGCCTGATGTTGGGGAAAAAAAGTCGACCGGTTAAAGCGGAGTTCCGGTTAAGAGGAAGGCTGTACGTAATCATTCTCTTAAATTGATTTTTATAACTATTCATTGTCAATGTTTATTTGATACGAAAGTAAAAATAATTTAGTAAAAATGTTGTATTATAAAATTTCCTTAGAAAGTTTAATTTTCATACACATGATTAGAGTTTTTTTAGATTTTTTTTCGTTCACTTTCGTTACAGCGACATTCCATTATAACGACCCTCATTTTTGGCACGCGAGGGGTCGTCATAACGAGCGTCGACTGTATTGCATGAAACCACAGGGCAGTTCAAGAACCATCATCACAAACTTCTGTAATTCTTTGTCTCTGTTTGAAAAATATGTTTGATCTCTGATAGAGATGAATTCGGTCTCTTTCTTTCGGAACCCGAACCCAACGATGTAAAATCAGGCTCCGAAAATTTTTGCGTCATTAGAGCCCGAACCCAATACCAAAAGTAAGCAGTAGAAAATTGTCAATGACATTTTAAAATTGTTTCAAGATTAATCTTCCTAAATTCTCCCCCCATGACGACATTCGCGATTTTCATGTACCTAAATATCTATTTAAAATAGCAAATTTGTTATTTATACCCAACCACTGTCAGAAACCTACAAAAGTCACAATTTTTATTTCGTTAAAATACCATTGTACAACTCTGGCAAAAAGATATGAGTTCTGTTTCCCAGTAATTCTGAAAAAGACTTCAAACAGAAAGAAGGTAAAGGGATATAACATAACGTGGCTCCTTTATGTTACTAATATTTTAAATAACATACCTATAGGTTTAAATTTATGTGTTACACATCAAGTATTATTTAATAAAAATTTAATAATCATTTGAGTTTTCTTAACGTGCAATACATGAAAAGTAATCTTATTTGAAAATTTCAAGTAAGTTTATTAATTTGAATTTTATATCTATTATAAAAATGATTTAATTATGCTTAAGTATTACATATTAAAGAAATTTAATTTAATTTCTGCAATATAGTTATAAAAGTACATTACAGTTGCATAAAAAGGACTATTGTACTATTCCAGGAAAGGAATCTCCCTGGCTGTTGAAATTGCTTTTCTGACTTGTATTGCAATTTAGAGTAGAACTTGACGTTTTCTTGTTGTTGTCAAAACATTTATTATTGTGTGAATGTGAATGTAAAAAGTTAAATGGTTTGGCAAGAAAAAAATGTAAAGGAAAGGGATTGTTTCTAAGAAGAATGTTTGTTTTGGTTTAATTAAACATAAAACTTTGTGAAACTAGAAAAGAGATAAGAGAATGTTTTTCAGGAAATGTATTTGATACTACATAAAAATTAAAAATGTTATCAAAGGGAATGAAAATTATAAAAGACAATTTCAGTTGAATGAAAAAGCATTATTTAATTGATCAAACATAATAATGTAATAAAAATATATAGTGCTGTATTTGTACTCTGATTTTATTATTAAATTTAAAACAGAAATTTATAATCTTTAGTAAACTCATGAATAAAATGTTTTAATATAAAAATAAAAAAATAAAGCTACTCAAACTATCTAATCACTAAACACATCTTTAAAACTGAAGTGTATTGTAATAATCATTCTAAGCTTTTTCTTATAAAATATTTTACTATTTAAAGGTCAGATATTTTTGTTTGGTTTTAATGAAATGTTTAAAACTAATTTAAATCTTGTTTTTAATTATCTTTAAGGCTGAGTATTTTTAATAAGAGCTGCATGACGATATCGATATATAGTATTTTGATTTAAATCAGAATTTGTGAATTAATATTCAGCAGCCGAATAGGCCGAATATTCGATTATTTGGCCAAACCACTATTCGTTGCATCACTAGTTAATAACAATTCAATTCCATTTTACTCTGATTTTCAAAGGATTGTAAAACATATTCAAGAAACTTGGATTACATTCTTGTTTCTCAAATAGCATCTGACAAAGTGAAGTTGTTTTTAATTTGTGAATAAATAAAATGTTTACTTTGAGCTGGAACCTGTCTCATTTTTAATATCTGTAATATAAAGCACTATTTTCTCACTCCTCCTGCGTAAAAATGTGCTACTGGCCCAAATAATAGATGCTCCGCTGTGAGTATTTGTATAAAGCTATTCATACTTCTGTGTGTATTTCCATTTTTTTTAATTTGCGAATGCATAAATGAATGTTTCTTTCTTTCTTTTTTTTTTTTTTTTTTTTTTTTTCTAATATCAAATAATGATTGGTTAAAGTGAGATTTCAAATTTTAAACAGATTTTGCCATACAAGAACTTATCAATTTACTCAATCAGGAAATGCCCCAAGAGGAGTATTACTCCTGGAACATTAGAATGCCCCTTTCCCCCCTCCCAGAGCTGCAGAATTCCTTCCCAGGGAAAAATGTCTGAATTCTGCACTGTACTCTGTGTTGTTCCTTTTATGCAGTACTAATGTCTGAAATTCATGTCTATTAAGTTTGATATCTTTTTGCTGATTATGCTTTGTAACCTCCTTTTTTTTTATCATTATTATTACATTTTCTCCGCCAAAACATAAATTGTTTTATTTACAAATTTATCTTATATATGTGTATAACTTCCAGTTTTTCATACAATTTCTGTTTGTTCTCTTGCTAAATCAAAATCTTAACATTACATTTTTTTTCCTTCCTTTTTCTAGCACTGGTTGGATCCTACTAAACTCATAAAAAAACAAGTAAAAAGTAAGTAAATCTTTTCTTTTCCGTTTTGTTAAGTATTTTTAAGTTTCAAGTACTATTATGTATAATATATAACAAATTTATCCTTTATGTGTTAGTCTGAACTATTATTTATTGTTTTTTCATTATGGTCTTTTCATTACTGTTTTTACTCTTACAAATATAATAATTTTTTTTTAGCAGAAGTAAAGTTTTGTTTTTCATTTTTTCTCCTAAATTTAAGATTTTTTTTTTCCAAAAAATTTGAAAATCATATATATATTCTATAAATTACATATAACCTTCCATTAAAATGCTACTATATTTATACTTATATAACGCACACTACTTTCCTAAAAATTTTAGGACCAAAAAGAAAGGTGTACAGATATCTAACATATTTCTGATAGCCACACGTAAAATCACACAGTGACACAGTCACTGCATACAAAATAAAGATTTCACTATAAATTTGTGCAAATCAAATACAGAAGTAAAAAGTAAAATAACTGCTATTTTACATGTATTAGTTTGTGTATAGGATTCATACTCTTTAGAGAAATTGTTTTGTTTTTGAAATAGTGGGGAAACCTCAGGGAAAAGTTCATATTTTCTTCAAAATCAGGATAAACTATTCAGTTACTCTGAAAAGTATATCCAATACATTTTTTAAAGCTCACGTTAGCCAGCAATTACTGAGAGTCACCATGCTTCATTGCTAATTATTGATAAGAAAAATATATTAATTTTGGAAAATTATTCAGGAAAAAATCTTTTTGTGTGTGTGTGTGTGTGTGTGAAAATGAGTAAGAACCCTGTATTAGCAAATACATGGTAATTCTTTTAATATATGTGAATAAATACAGTTATTTGTGTTAAATTTATTTCGCTGTCAAGATTCCTTCAGAATTTTCATTTTTTAATTTCCATACTCTCTGCCCTTAAATTAATATGTTGCTATCATATGTGCAATATATATATATTTATTTTTTCACTTTGATCTATTAAAAATAGGATGCACATTATGTGTGCAATATTATGTATACAATATTTAATTTAGAACATTTTCTTTCTCTGTATTTAGTTTAGAAAAGAAAAGTAGCATGTGACTGAGCATAGCTGCCAACTTGTTAGTTTTTTTTTTTTTTTTGTGATTACTAAAATTGAATACAAATTTTTGCTTTATTTATTCCTTAAAAACCACTAGATTTTGATGCATAAATTAGGCAAAATTTTGTGGTAATTAAATCTTAGTAATAAAAAAGAACTGTACAAGTTGGCCACTGTGCTATTATATTGATTTTTCTCTATAAAGTATTAATATATTTAAACGAAATTCAAATATTTATTGAAACTGTTAAACCCTCATATGTTTTACAAATTACATATCTCTCTAATAAATTAATTTTTCTTCTCTAGTTGGACCTCCTTTTACCTTCAGGTTAAGGGTGAAATTTTATTCATCTGAGCCTAATTCACTTCGAGAAGAACTAACCAGGTATGATATTTAGTCTAGTCACATTTAGTTTCTGCAATAATATTTGGCATTCAGCAATTTGAATACATTTGAGCTATGCATATTCTTTTTCTAATAAATGATTGTTTTCTGGAGTAATATGTTATTTGTCATATATGTGTGCATGCTATGTTTAAATTGCCACTTATTGTTTAGTACTTTTGAATTGAGCTTTTATTAACAGGAAAACTACCACATCCGTCCTCTGAAATTAAACTTCAGTATACAAGGGAGGACCCAAAAATAACTGGAATGGCAGTACTGTAGGCAAGACATGCATAGCACTCATTCCTTCCGCTAGGTGAATATCACTCAATTTGTTCTGAGTTCAGTGCACTCAGAGCTGTCACTGGGGAAGGTTGTGTCTGGTCACAGTGCATTTTTATGAATGCATTTTTGCTTGTTCCTTGTTTTTATAATGTCAGGCTTAAAGGAACAACATATGGTTGTGAAATTTTGCTTCCTGCCCAGGAGAAATGCTGCAGAAACAGTTTTGATGTGGCAAACAGCTTACAAAGATGATGCTATGGGGAAAACTCAAATTTACGAGCGGTTTTCTTGTTCAAAAAGATGAAATGTTGATTGGTAACAAACCCTATTCTGGATGCCCTTCAACATCGAGAAAGTTTATGCAATTATGTTTGAAGACCAACAACAGACCATGGCCCGATTTGGGGCAGATGGGAGGGCTGGTTTTTCCACCAGGACAATGGAGCTGCTCACACAGCCTTGTCAGCTTCCAGTTCTTGGCTGAAAATGGCATGACTCCTTTGCCCCATGCCCCCTACTTATCTGGCTTTCCTCTGTGTGATTCCCCCCCCCCCCCCTCCACGAATTAAGGGACTTGAAAGAACGTTTTAACAATGTGGAAAAGGTAGAGAAAAAATTGAGGCAGGAGCTTGCAGCCATACAGGCCAGCGAGTTCAAATAATGTTTCCAACAATGTAATCATCAATTAGACAAGTGCATAAAGTTAAATGGAGAGTATATTTGAACGTGTTAAGGTTGTTTTGTAAAAAAAAAAAAAAAAAAAAAAAATGCCTAACCAACAGTAACTCTCATTTATGTGAATGACACTTGCATACCAAAATAATATTTTTAATTTCTGTTTCTGATTTTTGTTAATGGTTTCTTTCATAAAGAACAGTAATTTATTTAATAAATTTCTAGCAGTAAGACTTTTATGTTATAATTGCAAGGTTAAACCTTTAGCTACTTATTTAAAAGGAAATATAACGTTTTGTTTCTGAATAGCTGTTAAATGGACACAGGATGTTTAAATGATATATATATATTTTTAAAATCTTATATCTTGTTTTGTAATCTGTTAAAATATCATTGGCTTAGTTTCAAAATATAAGTTAGTGTTTTTTAGTCTGCTTAAGATAGCTATAAAAAATCAAAAAAGTTGCAAAAGTAATTAAAACTTGTTGCATGTTTAAAAAAAAATTATTTTAATGTATAACTATGGATTCTATTTTGTTTTATAAATTGATTTTGTATTTATAAGCTGTAAGATTTTAACATTTAGTTTTATTTCAATTGTGGCTTTTCCTTAATCCATGTGCAGTCAACCAATATAGAAAATATACTTAATCAGTATTGTGGTGAAGGGTATGCAGATGCATATGCCATATATCTTCTGGATTCTGTTAAGACGTTCCGTATACCCTCTGTTTCTCAAATAAAGCTATTGTGCATACTCTAGCCCTAAACATTTATTACTGTAGCTCACACCCTCTGATTTGTTTTTACAACTATAATGCTGTACTTAATTTTGTCAATTTGTCTTACTGTTTATATCTTATTTGTAATTTAAAAATACTTTATAATAAAGTATTTTTTCTTATTTTTAATTTTTTTTTTCAATTGTTTAAAGTAGACTTAAGTCCTCTATTCTTTATTTAAAAATATGTTTAACCCTCTAAGTGTTTGGGGCGTAATATTCCATTCACTAAGCTCCAGGTTTCGCAGCAATGCAAGCAGTATTTAAGATAATATAATTCTATAGATTTAATAAATTTTAAATACGTTGAAGAATGATTGATACTCTCAAGAATTACATTCATATTTGTAATTGAATTTTTTTTATAATGTTGAAATAATCATATTTTCTTAGCATTTAAAACAAAATGCAAAGAAAACATTACAATTTTACGCTTTTGCAAGATGCTCGGAGGGTTAATAAATGTTTCTTCTTACCGAATGCTTTTTCCTTTCTTTCTTTTGTTATTGCATGCTTCCAAAAGAAAATTAATTGATTTGTTATTTCTCTTCTGATTTGAAAGAGTTAATTGATCAATATTTTTAAATGTGTCTAGCAGGGTTGTAGTGGGTAGCTGCCCGGGTACCCGCCCAGCTGCCCGCCCGGGCTGGGTTTTTTATAAAAAACCCACTTAAAAAGCCCGGGTTTTTTTAAGAGTATTTCTGGAAAGGAACAAATGATGTATTTGTTGTTCATGGTTTTGTTTTTTTTATTCACTTCTTTGAATCTTAGAAAATATATTTGTACTAATTTACTTGCACTTTTAGATTGGGAACCCTATAACTTTAAAATGTTTTAGCTTTTAATTTAAAACGTAAATTTAAGCTTTTCAGTTAGCTTCAAGAGTATTATATTTACTAAACTTATTATATTTATTAGATTATTTTAATGTACTTTTTACTGCTGAATCCGAAAATGACCTTCATTTTTAACCATCACTTAAGGAAAATAAAATAAAATAAAAGTTTTACATCTGTTTTATAGTATCAGGTGTTTGCTATATTTTAACTTTGACATTTACGATTTGCAAAAAAATTATAACGTGATGGTTAAAAATGAAGGTCATTTTCAGATTCAGTGCTAAAAAGTACATAAAAATTAATTATCAAAAGTTAAAAAACTCAGCCGTCTCCTCTATTTTATAGTATTTGATTTTTGTTATTTTTTAACTTTGAGAATTTATGATTTGCAAAACATCCTGAGATGATGGTTAAAAATTAAGGTAATTCCCAGATTCAGTGCTAAAAAATACATAAAAGTTAAAAAACATAACCATCGCAATCTTGTGTTAACTAATCTAAAACTTTTTCTTAAACTTCTTGGCAGTAATCTATCCGAAATTTTTTGTGTTATCCTGTAAAATAAAATAAGTATGAATGGTAACCACCGAAAATCATAATATTAGATTGTCATCAGATTTACATCAGTATACATGTAAAATTTAGTCTTGATCGGATATTTGAAACTTGAAAGTGAGTTAAATTTCGAGTACAAATTTTGAACTGGGAAAACATACATACGATCGTTGCAGTTAAATAAAATAACATAATATTTGTTAAAAGAAATCAGGAAAAGAAATAGTCTCAAATCCTTACAAAATAAAACATATGTTGAAATACAATAATTTTAGCCAATCTGAAACTTAATAAAAGTTAACTCAATCATTACACTTTACTATTTTTTTCAAAGTGCTGATACACTTGAAAAGTTCTTCGAATACTTTTAAGTACTTAGGATATGACCCCTCAATGCATGGCCAAACTCATTTGTGTTCAGATGCAGAAAAGTGCTATAAGTCATGCATTTTTAAAGTTTCATAACTCAGTCAATTTTAGTATTATATGAACGGGACTTTTTTTGTCTGTCTTGTCAGTGTAATAGGAAAGTTTTACTAAATATAACTTATAGCACCGGGGGCTGTATAAACACTTAAATTTCATAATTTAAGAAATGTTTTTATTGACCCAAATCACTTTTAAAATATTTCTTTGCCTCAAATGAAAACATTTTTGTAATATTTAAACTATATGTGTATGACTAACGGTTTAGGAATTAGCCATTGGACGCCGTTGAGAGTGGACACCCTGTATATACATAAGAAACATTTTTGTTATAAGATATTTTTTATCAACATTTGCTAATCTTATGATAATTTTAAAGGAGCAAGATTTTTTTAAGTTATATTTATATTTTATTATTAAATAACACAATTGATAGCTTTGCAATTTAAAATTTGTTATTTAAATTAAAGGGATCATATAATATATATGTATTTTAAGAACAGAGAAAAATATTGAGATCCTTATTAAGACTATGAAGTCATTCCCATCTATTAGACTATAAAGTGTTTGTTTACAAAGATTGTATTTGAGATCAGGATTGCCACTTGTTTCGGCAATCAAATTTCTTGCGCTTTCCTAAGCAAAAAATTAAATTTTCCCTGAGTAAGTCCTCTGAGAATTTTCAAAATTTCAGTGGATAAATTTTGCAAAGTACCAAAATTTAGTAGTCAATTTACCCGGGGAAAATTACCCATTTAACCCGGGTTTTTTAATAAAACCCACCCGGGCTGGGTTTTTAACAAAAAACCCGGGTTTTTTACAACCCTGGTGTCTAGAAACATTTACATTCTCTCATTGTAATTGGCTAGGGTAAAAAATTGCCAGAATGTAATTTAAAAGTAATTTTATGTTCCAATCAATAAAAAGCATACTGTCATCATACTTTTGACGATGTAACAAAGATATAATAGCCAATAAATAACATGACTTAAGAAGCAGTGGCATAGCAATTCAAAAATTATGGTGGGGGCTCAAATAGTTATTTTCAAATTAATTTATTAATTACAATTATCTATAATTAATAAAATATTTGTGAGGATAATTAATTGTTCAAACCAGTTCTTAATGACTTATCATAAAATCAACATCTTAATTATTTTAGATAGATGATTAAATTTATTGAAAGTTGTAAAAAGTTATGATAATGAAATTATGTGACAAAGAAGGAGTGTGGTTGAGGGGAACAGATATAATAAAAAGTTTTCATAGAAAATAAACAATTTTAGAGTATCATTTCATGTAATCTTATTTCCCTATTGCAATTCATAAGAATTAAATCTTTCAAAACTAGAAATCGTACATGCAGTAATACTAATATGCTGGTCAAAAGTTTCAAAATATTAAAATAATAATTGCGGAGTTGATATTGAAACCTTCAGATTTAGTTAAACGTGTAATCAATATTTATGATACTAGTTTATGTACAGGATTGGATTTTCTGCCCTGAATTATCAAACATTGAAGCGAGAAATTGGGAGCTCATGTGACTTCAAAAAATTTGTTCTTATTTGAATGGGGAGATCTTTGAGCCCCATGATTTTTTCTTTTCTGTGCCACTGTTCATATGTGCATATTCTAAAACAAATCCTGTGACGTTATGATCTATTTAGAATCAGGGGCTGCGATGCCCAACCCTGTTTTCTTGACCCTGGGTCCTGAGGTGCTATACAGCATATGTCTCGGTCAGGTGGGCGTCTCTCAGGCCTAGCGTGGGACCCTCGGTGTTTAGTTCCCAAGCAAGCTTGGTACTTATTTTATTGACCCCATAAAAGGTTGAGTTAACCTTGCCCAGTCCGGAGAAGAACTTTTGGTTTGTTGTGTGACAGACAAACACATTGACCACAACGTCACTGGGCTCCATGCATATTCTAGGGATACTTTTTATTCTGATAATCAAAAGGGAGAAGATAGAGCTGCTCTGGAGAAAAATTGTAATCTGCTGTAAAGTTTTCTTATGACTGGAAACTCTGATTTTGTCTTACTTGAATGGTACAAACTGAAATCAGATACTCATTATTCATTTATTTTGAATACATTGTAACTTTTTCATAACCAGTTGATTCAAATTAAATTTTTCAAATTTTCATACTTTTCCTGAACTCTACTTCATTAGCACTATTTCTACCGGTGTCAAATGGCACCTTTTAAAAGATTTCAATTTACAGTTATTTTATTTGTAATTTTTAGATTAAAACAATCACAAATAATTTTTAATGCACTGAAGACTTGTTATTTTTATGTTTATTATCTTTAAAAATTACAAGTAAAATAAAACTTTAAAAGGTGTCATTTGGCACAGATAGAAAAAAGTGTTAATCCCTTCTCTCCTACCATTATTTCAATAACTTGATTTTATGATTTTTATTTTATTTATTTATTTATTATGTTTTAGGTTTAAAACTATTTAGATGTTTGCAATTTTTTTTCTTATATTTTTCTCATAAGTTGATTTAATTTTTTTATTTATTTTTTTCATTACCATCACATAATTTTTTATTTAGACTTTTTCTGTATTTGTCATTTTTATTGAGATAGTTAAATATTTATTGTCAAAACTAATTCAAAATGTTTGTGATCACAACACTGCTGATGTCCTCTGCGTAAAAATTGTTTAATATAAAATACAGTAAACTCTCTGTAAGGTGGACTCTGTGTAACACGAAAATCTGTCTAACTTGGAAAGATTTTCGAATCCCTGCAAATCCATAGACATAGAGTAAAATTTGTCTAAGGCGGAATATTGTCTACTACGGAAAATTTTCTCGGTCTGGATTGATTCCGCCTTCGACAGAGTTTACTGTACATTGCTTTTTAAATGCAAACATGTCATTACTCAAATATCATCTATCTTGAGTTATTTACATAGTTAAAATAACTGTATTAATTAATATTTGTAAATTAAAAGCTTGCAAAAGGGCACCTTCAGTTGCACTTGAATTTTAAATACATTTTTGTCTATATGAAAGATATACTACTTTAAATTTTTATCTTTCAAAATTTAAAATATTTTTTGTATGTCTATTCACTTATAATACAATATTTTCATTCATTTTTGTATATCTAATAGTCTCTTTTATTTTTATAGTGAATGCTAACTAGTGTTTTTATGCCACTTTATCAAACAAATTAGATTTGGTGGCAAGTGAATTTTTAGTAGCTAACTAGGAAAAAAATATTATCTATTTTTATATTTTCTTGTATTATCTTTTTGATGTTTTTTAGGTACTTATTTTTCTTACAATTGAAACAAGATATTGTGTCTGGTAGACTTCCTGCCCCATATCAAGTTGTCGTAGAGCTTTCTGCATATGCCTTACAATGTAAGTTGTTTTAAATTCAGGTTTTTCTTACAAGTCTTTATTTTATTTAATCTACATCTTGATTAAAACCCTTGTCTACTTTAACTTCATTAATTTTATAAGTGAAGCTTTAGCTATCTTTATATCAAGTACTTTTACTTTTTATACCTCATACACTAGGTTTACAAAACTATAAGAACAATACAAATAATTATATTTTGAAAATCTGTTACTAAATAATATTTTGGGAAGGAGGAGGGCACACAAATTATTTTTACTGACTACTAGAAATTCTTGCTGGTTACCAGATTTTTTTTTTTTTTTTTTTCCTATTTCTAGAATCTTGATTATGAATAATCTTGAATAATGAGTTAAAAAAAGTCAGATTTTTATATGCATGCTAAATCAGTGTATCATGGGGAATAAACTAAAATATACATGGCATTTAAAAATGTACACAATATTTTAAACGATGTTGAAAGATTACCCTGGAGTAATCCCTTGAGAATGGCCAAGTGGTTTTGGCTTAAGCTGTCAGGAAGTTTTCAACATCGTTTTAAATATTATTTACATTTTTAAATGCCATGTATATTTTAGTTTATTTCCCATGATACACAGATTTAGCATGTATATAAGAATCTGAGGGGGGGGGGGGAGTTTTTTTTGTTTTTTTTTTAATACTATGAATAATCTTTTCAATACCTTCAGTACTAAATCATAATTATGATTAGTTCAATTATTTCCATGAGACTGCAGTTTGTATATATGGGTGGTCCTTATTTATATAAGAAATTTCTATTTTATCAATCCAATTGTAGAACCCCTTATACTTGCTTAAATGTGTCAAAAAATAATTCATGAAAAATTTGAGCTCATTTGGCAACAAGAACATGTGCATTGAATGTTAAAAATTTTGGAAAAATTAAAGAACTCTTAACATTTAATGTCAGCATCAGTGGGGGCATGTCTTCTTGAAATTCAGATGAGCTTGAATTTTGAACACATTATTTTTTAATGTATTAAAAGAATTTTCCGAAGTTACAAGTGCTGCAATTTTATACAAGAAAAGAAAAAGAAATCCCTACATAAATAAGGACCACCAAATTAATCAAGAAAAGAACATACACTGACATTTTGTGATTGTAAAACATAAAGATTGTGTTGATGCTTTTTATATTCTTCCACGTTTATCAGTTAATGTAATTTTTCATAGTCTGCGTTTAAATAAATTATGCAGTATAGTGAGAAATGATTATACTTTTTCAAAATGTTTATTTTAGCTGAGCTTGGAGACTATGATCCTGTACAACATACTCCAGAATTGGTATCTGAATTTCGTTTTGTTCCTGACCAAACAGAAGAAATGGAGATAGACATTTTGAATTTTTATAAAACTTGCAAGTATGTATATCCTAAAATATTTAGATTCATTTGCCTTAACAAAGCAAATAGTTTTATAACATGTTTTGTTGTTTTCAAGTTTTGATAGAGACACAAAAATCATAAAATAAATATAAATAAAAAATGTGTTTCTGTAAACTTGTTTAAATAAGAGCGGCATTTTTCTTTTTAGAATTCTTATATTAATATATACTTCTTTTCAGGAGTAGAGTACCCTTATATTAATATACAAGATGTACTTCCAATTGCAAAAATGTTTCGAATATTATTCTTTTTTATATCGAAGGCCATTTAAGTAAAAATAGTTATTCTTTAAAAGTTGATTTTTTTTTTTTAATACCTTCCCTAGTTCGTATTAGAAATATTTAAGAAAACTTTCTACATGCAAGTGAAGCCATAAAAATTCTACTCTTCTCTGACCAAAACTTATCAAGTTGTGATACTTTGAATTTTATGAATTTCAAGCCTTTCTATTTTCTGGCACTAAAATCAGAAAAATTTGTTGGGATGGACCTTCATTAAGTGACTGCCATGATTTCAGTTGGGTTTAAAACTGATTTTCATCAACAAAATGTGACAAAAAAATGTGACACTCATCTCCAGCACCTCTGAGCCAGGATCTTTTTCAGACCACAGTTCTAATGCCATGTTTAATGACCACCAGTTGTACACCATTCGTTCTAGATATGTTGAACCAATGGTCAGAAGCAGTGTGCTACAAGTTGTGAAACTGCAATTCTCATTACTTTTTCCAGTAATTTGTAGTGTAATATGCTACATTTTGAAAAATGTAATGTTGTGAGTAGAGGAGTTCAAAAAATCAGTTGTTTGTAGCAAGGACAAACACTACTTTTAATGCTACTTCAGAAAAAAAGTAGTGCCTTTCTTCAAACCATGTGATCATAACTTGCCTCTTTTGTGCAAAATGTGTTCTTTTGCAACAATTTGCGAATGTCTGCAACAAATTACTCTAAGAATAGTAAATAAAATTTATGCAGTGTATGGTTAAGCATAAATATATTGTTTACTGCAATAATAGCTCCTCATTACATCGCTTGTTCAGAAATATATACAGTCAACTCCCTCTAATACACACAGCTTGGGACCGAAGGTTGTATAGATTATAGAATTTTGCAGATTATAGGTCATTACTCTGTTTAAATTTTTTTCTCCTGTAAATTAATTATTAATACATAAATTAATTGGTAGAAAAGAAAGATATTGTAACACATTGGGCTATTTAATAGAAAAAAGCATTTCATTTGAGGAAAAATTATTTAAATTTTTCTTTAACAATTGCTTTTGTCTGTTATAATTACCAAACATAGTATCAATTGTGTTTGTTTTTGAGAACTTTTGGCTTTTGGCATAGTATTTTTTTTTTCATTTTGCAGTTTATGTAAAGTCATTATTTCTTGTTCTGAAACAAAACTGTTTCTGAAGAAAATCCAGATATTTATAACTGATTGCTACAACCTGGTCAAGAGTTACTTTTTCACTTTCATCATAAGGCTGTGTCAGAATAATCTGATTTTCAGTAGAGTTTAACAGAATAGTCATCATCTGTGAAATTTTGTGTATCTGGAGCTTCATCTTGGGACAACATCCATTCAATTATATTTTCTCCATACAAAAAATCATACACAACAGTGTTGTTAGTGAATTTTTTGCAAACATAAAAGATCTGGAGATTTCTGTTTTGTACTATCCAAACTGAAGCCACCAAAGTCAATATCACCATCTTTGTCTAAATGCTGGCCACAAAAAAATCTCCTGATTTTTTACCTTTTTTTTTCCATTTGAAAAATAAAGTTTTACTTCACTGAAATGCAAAAATTTAGGGGGGGAAAAACTGAATACTAATCGTCCTTCAAATTGACACTGTTTTGAAATGCTCTCGCAAAGTTAATGGTAACCAAATTTCAATGTTTACATCTGAAACAGTGTGCGGATTATAGGCATTTGCAGATTATAAAGTTGCGAATTAGAGGGAATTGACTGTATAGCTCTGTTTTCATATATCCCCCCCCAAGGGCGGCGCCCGAGGGGGGACCGGGGGGGGGGGGGCATATGCCCCCCCCCCCCCCCCCCCGTCGGGCACACCTGGCCCCCCCTGTCGGGGTCAAATTTAATCGTCGTCGGGGAAAATTTTTTGACTTGAGTATTGAGTCCTGCATCGGGTCGGGTAATCTGATTTTTCCTGCACACGACCCGAGTCGTGTCGAGTCGGGTGCAGGTTAATTTTTAAAAAAATCTTAGGTTAGTTTATAGAAAATGCGACCCACGGAATAGCAGGGCGCTGATTTTTTTTTTTTTTTTTTTCGGAAGTCGGATTGGCTTGAATCACATGTCGGTTAAAGGCTATCGTCACAACGGCCGGATGTTACCAAAAACTTCATATATTGTCTCGAGCTAATTCATGTGCACTCCTGTTCTATGTTTATTCGATTGATCGCAAACTTACGCGCCTATAAGAGATACCATTTCAAGAGGAGACAGGACGTTTAAATTCATCTTCTCGCTTCGATCTTCTCATTAAAAAGCGTAGGGTATGTATTTTTTATAAATGAATGAGTAAATAAAAAGAGAGTTTTGTATAATTATTCAAGCAAACTTAGTATCAAACTAAAAATTCCTTCTTTGTTCATTAATTTCAATATACAGTGAGTAGAGTCTCATTTTCTAGATATTAATCTCTATTTAATATATAGAAGAGAAATGGAAGGTATAAATAAGAAAATATATACATACATAACTTCATTGTAAACTACGGGAAGATATGTATATAGCAACCTAAAATCTTGCATCGGGTCAGTTAACCCGATTCTACCCGATCATGCCGGTCATTGGCTCTAAAATTTTTCTGTGGATCGGGTTGACTAGTGTTTCCATTTTCGGGTCATCTCAGATTAGAGTTTTTGTATCTTGGGAGTCTATTCGAGAACGCCAAATTTTTCCAAAGAAAAGTCCGCCCCACCAGTGGCTGAGAGGTTCTGTGCTTTCGAAGCTGGTAGACGGGAGATGCTGGGCTCGAACCCAATCGCGCCCGTCGGCCCAATCGTTCGGAGTTTTCGTGGTTTTCTTCGAACCTTGGATTTCCATGCGTAAATACGGATTAGGTTCTCTTAGAAAGCCCCCCCTACACACACACACACACGGAGGGCACTCCCCCTTCGGGCCTATATCCCTCGAGTAGATAATTGGCCGTCAAAAATCAACCCAACTCAAAGAAAAGTCCAGATTATTGTTTCAAATGATAAAAAAAATACTTGTATATGAATAAGTAAATGTATGCATTCATTTTTTGAAATATAAAATTGATTTTAGAGATATGATTGCAAACTATTTACCAGAATTGTTTTACATTTAGGATTGATTTTTTTTTTTCATTTCATGCTTAGGCTCAAGTTGCAGGTTCGAAAAAATATTTTGTCGATTTCAGGTCGGGCATAACTCGAACCGTGCAGGGTTGTAATTAACGATTCGTGTTTAGGGACATAGGTTCGTATTTAGAAATTTAAAAAAAAAATCGTGTAAAACAGAATATCGACTTACTTGATAATTTAAACTTGATTGTATTGTCAGACTGAACAATTTTATTTAATAACTTAGTTATACTTTGTAGAGTTCTGTATGGGCCGAAATTTCGGGCTCAGCCCGACTCCTAGAAAGAAAAGTTCGGCCCCGTATAAAAGTTAAAACTTCGGCCCGGCCTGGTCCGTACAAAAAACAGTAATGGGCCGACCCGGTATGAAAATTAAAAATTCGGTCCGAGCCCGGCCCGGAAAAAAAGTTAAAATCTCGCCCAAGTCCGACGGAATTTTACGTTGATTTTGTTAAAAGGAGTTCTGACCAAAAATACTTATTTTAGCTCTTTTTTCATGTTTATAATTTTCATTTTTAAAAAAGGTTGCGATATACATTTTTTTAATGAATCTCTATTTGTATGTTAATGTTTCAGCTATAATTAATATCGTTAATCAAAAAATTATGTATTGGAGACTTAAAAATCTGAAAAATGCTGTACAGTAAAATCTTCTAAGACATCGCATAGGAAAGAAAAAAAAATGCGCTATAAACAAGCTCCCTTCTTAGCAGGTGTAAATGTATTTTATTCTTTTCTCACGTACAGTACAAAGTCGGACACCGAAAGTTCGGAATTGTTCAAAGTTCGGACTTTCCAGCGGCAGTATTCAAGAAAGAAGGGAAAAAACAAAATTGTTGAAACAAAAAAAAGTCTAAAGCAAAGAAGCTTCATTACTGAATCTTAACTCATGTCTATGTACAAAATAAAAGAGAAAATTCTTAATGATATACCTAAGTAAATAAAGCAGCCCACATTAACTAAAATTTTCAATAGTTAAGAAAGTTACAATTTCTTCTTAAATTGTATGTTGCCTTAAGTCTGTTCTCAACTGCTCTGTTCAACAAGCGCAAAACGTTTTGACACATTTACAAGTTCATTTTTTAACGGAAAGATATCAAATTGGAAGGCCTGACTATGGAAGCGATTTGGTATAGAACTGTTTTTTCCAATTTTTGATAAATAACCTGTTAAGTTACAAGCGATTTTGATCACGTCACAAAGACGTTTTACACTCTTCCTTGAGTGGTCATTCTCCTTTCGCGTGGGAATTCGGTTCAAAATGCCCACTTTGACGCTATTTTCTGAAAAATCTATTGCGTTTGGAAAAAAAAAAAAAAAAAAACGGAAAACACAGTTTGATTACATAGTTTCTGTAAAACAACACCTGCTAGTTTCACGAATCTCCGAACAAAAATAAATTATAACTTGTGTCAGAAAGTTGCCCTTTTGGATTTGAGAACAGCTTTCAATAAAGGTTTTTTTATGCTTTATTTAATGAAAATGATTGTTTAATTTAATAGTAAATAGTTGTTATATGCAATTTTTAATGTATGAACGTCATATTTTGCCTTTTTAAGTAGTGAATTTTCTTTTTCTTTGTATTGGAAAAACAATATTTTCGATGACCCAAAGTTCGGAAAAATCCGAAGTTCGGACTTGGTAAAGTCCCGAGGACTCCGGACTTTAGACTTTGTACTATATTATTATATGCATTTTGCATGAATCAATAAATTTTTAAGACAAGATTCCGTCATAGGCTGGTTCTTTTTCACACGTTTTACTATATTTTAATATTATTTCCTAGAAATCTACTATTCTTTAAAACGAATAAATTGTAATGTTTAATTGTAGAATAATGTCGATTTAAAAATATATACACTTTTTGCAAAAATTTTTGGCCTGGGCCAAATTTTACTGATTTTTTGCACGGACCAGGCCACGCCCAGACAATGATTTCATACAGGCTGGATCGAGACGGGACTGAAAATATCGGCTTATGAAGACTTAGGAAGAATGAAACCTGCCTTATCTCGGAACGAAAAAAAGAAGTTACCCCAGACCCGGCCCGAGTGCCATGAATGAAAATAGGCCCGCGCCTAGCCCGTGCAGACCTCTAAACTTTTCCTGTTACAAAATAAGCATGAATTTAAAGATTTTTTCTTAGCATCAACAAGACTGTTTTATAATCGAGCTGATATTAATGATCTTTTTTGCATTCTAAGCTATTTTACAAGTTTTCCTTTAACTTACATTTTTCTTCAGAATTTTGTATTTCAGTTTTAATCTCAGATTTATATTCTGTATCTTATCAGAAGTTAGAGGATCATGCTGTCTGGTTTCGATCAATATACATTCTAAAAAAATAAGTGAGTTGAAGGTGTTTCTTCAATTGCTTTTATTATTATTATTAAAACACGAAAATTCCTGTTTTGATTTACCCGTTTCTCCCCAAAATACAGAAAATTCATTATTTTAAGGCTGTTTTCAAATCCAAAAGGGCAACTTTCTGACATAAATTTTAATTTATTTTTGTTCGGAAATGCACACAACTAGCAGGTGTTGATGTTCAGAAACTATGTCATCGAGTTGTTTTATCCGTTTTTTTTCCAACGCAATAGATCTTTCAGAAAAGAGTGTCAAAGTGGGCGTTTTGAACCGAATTTCCGCGCGAAACGAGAAAAACCAGTCAAGAAAGGATGAAATACGTGTTTGTCACGTGATCCAAATCGCTTCTAACTCAATAGGTAATTGATGGATCCAAAAATGGAAAACACAGTTCGATTCCAAATCGCTTCCCTGGTCAGGCTTTCCAATTTCAAATCTTTTCGTTAAAAAGGGAATTTGTAAATGCGTCAAAACGTTTTGCGCTTGTTGAGCAGAGCAGTTGAAAACACAGCCTTAGCGTAAAAATTATCTGAAGTTGCATTTTCGTCAGTTCACAGGGGTGTTCCCGTAACTGTGCTGCATGTTTCTTTTTTGTATCAGAAACTGATTTTTTACGTATGTCTCTTTTCCTCCAAAACACGAAAAGTTCGCAAACTGAAGGTTTTTTTTTTTTTTTCATTTATTTATTTATTTATTTATTCTCCAGTCAAAACACGGAATTTTGTTCAAATAGAAAAATGTGTTCCAACAACAGGCGCGTTCCGGCAACTTGCTGCCTGTGCTTTTTACGTTTGACGAAATGTTTTCTTGAGAGTGTACGTAATAATTGCGCTTTTTCTTAAACGGCTGAAAGGGAAAATAATGGAAAAAATAATAAAACGCGGTATTTGTAAAGTGAGCATTATTGTCATAAAATTACTGTTAATTATTTATAAAACCCTAGTTCGACTAATTAATTTCACACCATTCCTTTATAGATAAAGTATAATTCACTTACATTCAATACGATGAAAGGAAACTATTTAATACAGCAACCTGTTAAGATAGAACGACAAAGAATTGGAAGAACTTTCCAATTTAGACAATCTTAGCTTGTTTTAGCCAATATTGTGAAAATTTTCAGTTTAAAGCGTTATTCCATTACACTGGTTCTGTTTTAACAGGTTTTATTATAGTGATTAGAATGTCTCGATTTTCAAGCGTCTGTCCGGCTTTTTTTTTATCAGACTGCCAAGAAGGGTTATGTGTTTCACGCGTATCTGGGTATGGGGATTTCTTTATACCCTCGAAACATCTCAACGGCTAGATGACTTTTAATGTATGAGGTCTCTATCGATTCGTCTTAACCGTCCGATAGTTATAGGCTAGATTTGATTTTATATATTCAAAATGACGGCCGTAAAATACAAAATGGCGGTAGACGCGAAAAAATTTTTATGCACCCTATTGAGTGGCAAATCATTGGATAGATCTTTCAAAATGAAGACGATGTTTCATTGACTATTTTACAGTCAGAAGCTCCGTTTAACTATTACACAACCTGGAATTGTGTAGGTAGGATCTCTAGCTTTACTGCAACTCTAACCATCCTAGACATCTAAAGGCCTCATCAAAACAGTGTTTATAGATAGGAACTAATAATCAAACAACTTGAAAGTCACCAATACAAGTAAATAAAAAAAAAGTCCTTCCGGCCAGTGCCGGGAGGAAGAGGTAGCTTTCATAATCCTTACTTAAAAAAAGCCAAATTATATCATTCAAACACACGAAGCTCAATTTAGTGGAAACCGAATATAGGAGAATCAATACTAATTTTTATCAATATAATGAATGAGAATTTCGCGAAATTAGTCAGCTTTATCCAAGCTGCTTTTCTTTAAAGTAACATATATTTGGCTGCCAAATCCGGCAATTTCTTAAAGTGCCTGTCATTTTAAGACATCATGGTGGATGAGGCTAAGCAGTGAACTTGGTCGAGACTTTAGTAATTGCTGTGCACATGCTCACTCACATCGGAGTCGGTTAATATATAGGAGTGCTGTCGCATGCAAAAAATAAGATTTTTCAAAATGTCACCCAATATAGAAATTGAAACTGCTATATCTGAGCCATTTTTTAAGGTAAAGACAAACAAAAAATGCTCCTGAATCCTTATATCAAGGTCAAATACTTAAGAAAGAAACCTTTTTCAATTTCTAATTTTTTTGCACCTCACTTTAAATATATATATATTTTTTAATTTAATGGTCGCCATTTTGAAACAAGATGGCTGATGAATCTGGCGAGCGAACGTGGTCGAGGTGTTGATATATACTATCCACATGCCTTCTTACATCGAAATAGGCGAATACGTGTGTTATCGCGCGACAAATACAAGATCGTTTCAAAATGTTAGCCATGCTAGAAATTCAAAGTGCTATAAATCAACCATTTTTTAAGATATAAACAAAAGAACAAATTTTCAGAACCAAAAACTGCTCCGGAATCTTTGTATAAAGGCCAAACACATAAAAAAATCTTTTTCATTTTCCAATTGTTTAATACCTCATTTTGAATTTTAAATTTAATTTTTTTTTATGGCAACCCTTTTGAAACAAGATGGTGAATGAAGCTGGCCAACGAACTCGGTCGAGACATTGGTATGTACTATGTACAGACCAAGTTACATCCAAATAGGTTCATAAATACGCCTGTTATCGCATTTAAAATGTCAGCTACAAGAGAAATTCAAAATGCTATTACTCAGCCATTTTTTTTAGATATAGACGAAAGAAAAACTGTTCCGGAATCTTTGTATTAAGGTCAAACACATACAAAAAAAATCTTTTTCACTTTCCAATTTTTTGGTATCTCATTTAAATTTTTTTATTTTTTTATTTTTTTAAATGGCCGCCATTTTGAAACAAGATGGCGGATGAAGCCGGCCAGTGAACTCGGTCGAGATATTTGTATGTACTCACACCAAGGTACATCCAAGTCGGTTCATAAATACGCCTCTTATTACGTGAGAAAAATCAGGATGTTTCAAAATGTCAGCCACGCTAGAAATTCAAAATGCTATAACTCAGCCATTTCTTAAGATATAGACGAAACAAAAACTGCTCCCGAATCTTTTTATCAAGGTCAAACACATAAGAAGAAAATATTTTTTCAATTTTTAATTTTTTGGTACCACATTTCAAATTTAAATTTTTCTTAAAAATTTAAATGGCCACCATTTTTAAACAAGATGGCGGATGAAGCTGGCCAACGAAACCGGTCGAGACATTGGTATGTACTATATTTAAACGAAGTTACATCCAAATCGGTTCATAAATACACCTTTTATCGCGTGACAAAATTCAGGACGTTTCAAAATGTCAGCCACGCTAGAAATTCAAAATGCTATAACTCAGCCATTTTTTAAGATATAGACGAAACAAAAACTGCTCCGAAATCTTTGTATAAAGGTCAAATACATAAGAAAAAATATTTTTCCATTTTCAATTTTTTGATACCACATTTCAAATTTTAAATTTTTAATGAATTTTTAAATGGCCGCCATTTTGAAACAAAATGGCGGATGAAGCTGGCCAACGAACTCGGTCGAGAGATTGGTATGTACTATGTACACACTGAATTACATCCAAATCGGTTCATAAATACGCCTTTTATCGCGTGACAAAGTTCAGGACGTTTCAAAATGTCAGCCACGCTAGAAATTCAAAATGCTATAACTCAGCCATTTTTTAAGATATAGACGAAACAAAAACTGCTCTGGAATCTTTGTATGAAGGTCAAATACATAAGAAAAAAATATTTTTCCATTTTTAATTTTTTGGTACCACATTTCAAGTTTTAAAATTTTTTAAAAATTTTAAATGGCCGCCATTTTGAAACAAAACGGTGGATGAAGCTGGCCAACGAACTCGGTCGAGACATTGGTATGTACTATGTACACACCGAATTACATCGAAATCGGTTCATAATTACGGGAGTTACAGTGTGACATAGGTCAGATATATATATATATACATCAATTTTGAACGGAGGGTGGTTTCGGGGTCTGGGGGTCATGATCGATGAAAATATACGGCTGCAATAGGTAGCTTTTTTGTAAAGAAAGCTACCTAAAATAGTTATCGGGTTCCGGTCGGGTTTTGCGTCAACGGAAATTTTTTGTTAGGTTTCGGATTGACTTTAAGTTGAACGTTTAGGTCGGGTATAACCCAACCTGCGCAGGAATCTATTTCAGATGAAAAACTACGTATTTGAATATAAATGACTCCTTGCATGTTTATTTTTCCACATAAAAGATAACATTAATATTGGAGATATGATTGCAGACTATATTTTTTTTATAATTACATTATATTGTAGATCAATTTTCTCTGGTTCCGGGTTTCAGGTTGGTATTGGAGTTAAGTATTTCGGGTTCGATCGGGTTCCGGGTAGACAGAATATTTTTGGTTGGGTTCGGTTCGGGTTGCAGCTTTGTTTTAAATAAAATTTGCAAGGCTTCAAATTTTATTTATTACCCGGGAAGGGCCCTAGTTAGGTATAACGTTTAACACATTGAATGCCACGTCAGTCACCAGTGACTGACACTGATCTTTCCGTTTAGGCCGTGTCAGTCATCGGTGACTGACATATAGATTCTGTAACGGGAGTCTCATTTCGTGGCTTAAACGGAAAGACAGACAAAATAGACTTGGCATTCAACGTGTTAACTGCTAGTTTTAACGATGACACTTTCACTAACAATTTTAAATAATTTTATTTTAAAATAATTTTTGGCCACTTTATGCATTTTTGATAGGAATTTATCAACTGATTATTTTCAGTTACCTCCGGCATTAAAATACATGGTCAACCCGGCCGGAACATGAACCGCGTTTCGACAAAAATTGGTTACCTACCTTACCTGATGCCCGACTCTTTGGTTCGACTCATATCCAGAGAACTGCTCCATACTTTGTCTTTTACACACTGCTGTGTATATGCCATATATGTGCACGTATAATCTATAATATTGAATGACCGCTTATTGGGAGGTTGCTGTATGGAAGAAGAGTACGAAGCAGTGATTTTTCCTTTCGGGTAATGCTCAAAAGTGTGGAAACTCTTTCTGTTGTGGATTCATCCGCCTATAAAGATTAGGTGACAAGTGATGTGTTTCAAAAATAACCTTCTTAAGAGCTTTTTTTTTTTCACTTTATTTATCTACAATATTCTTTGACAAGCTTTGAAATTTACGTTTCGAATAAAAATCATTTGGCCCTCAGCAATTTATCTCTAATTTAAATAGCAGTATGAGTGTTAGAGATCTGCGCGTTTTGTGATATGCCAAATCCGGACGCGAAAATTTTGTTTTTCACGTGATTGATCAACATATTCCACCTGTTATTTAAAAAAAGGGGGAAAAAAGAAACAACGAAATGTTTTATTGTTCATTTGCTCCAAAAAAATCCTGAAGTATAAATACAGTCCCGTTCCAGCCCGAATCTACAGAAAAAATGCAAGACCCGGATGTGTCCCGGGGATAATGAAGTTTAGGCATGGACCAACTTTTCAAAAGCTAAAATTTAGCCCGATCCCGTACCGAGTTTTCAGATAAAATTAAGCCAAGCCCGAGTTTAATGAAAGAAACTTTTACCGAGTTCGGGGTTCGTAACAGGCCAGGGCTCGTGGAAACCTCTAATATGTATTTTGAATTCGGCCCCCCTGTCGGGCAAGTTCTGGCGCCGCCCCTGCCCCTCCCCCCCCCCCCCCCCCAAAAGAAAAAGCTTTAGTTTAACCACATTTTTATGTAGCTATATAAAATATTTACTGTATTAAATATCACTCTTAATTTCTCTATGAAAGTTGTAATATGTAGTATCTAAACTAACATTTTTGGAGTCTAACACAAAACATTTTTTGTATATTATCTTAATTTCTTATAGCCTGGGTTATATCGCATTTCAGTGTATACTGACAGACAAGATATTACAAGTATTATTTAATCTGTGTCTTCAATTTTGAGTGTAGATTGAATACTTTGGCTAAATCTAAAAGTAGCAAAATAGTGGCTATTTTTAAAAAGTAGTTTGCAGTCACTACTTTTAAAAAAAAAAGTAATTGGAGTTAATTACATTTTTGGTAAAGTAGTTGTAGCAAAATAAAATTAGTTTTTTCAACCACTGCATTGAACAGTCCTCTTCAATATCTCAATGAATCAGGCATCTTCACTTGATGTGTGATCATGAGCAAACAAAATAGCTCTTTTTTACCACTTTGGCATACTTTGTATATGTGTATGTTATATCCTTGTCCCATTATAAAACCAGTGTGTCTGGCAACCTGGAAAAGTCAGAGGAATTTTTATGGGCTGAAAAAATCAGGGAAATTAAAAACAGTAAATTCTCAGAAAAGTAAAATACACAATTGATACAGTCATCGATTACTTTCGAGAATCTACAAAAGAAATGTTCTACAATCGATTATTAAAATCATTGTTTTTACATATATATAAGGCAAATTTTATTAAATATAGGGTAACTGAAAACAGATGGAATAAAAAAACAACAAACCAAAGGGAGGCTATAAAGGAGCCATAAGACTTGGAAAAGTCTTGTAAGGGTGCCCCCTGGTTGAAAAAAAGCTGAGAAAATGCGAGTAGCTATGAAGCTGTAGGGGGAGTTTAAGTATCAAAAATTAGAATTTTTCGGCAATTAGCACCAAAATGGCCAAAGAAATAAGAATCAAAAGCACCCCTAGTGGCAAAAACATGAACTAAAGGATGGTAAATGGGATCAATATTTTTTATTGATTTTTCTATGTCATTTGAGATTGGATCTTTAATTTCCCCATTTTTAGAAAGCCTTTGACTGGAATACATTAAACGAACGCCCACGGGGAGCAAAGTAGGGGGGAGGGGTAAGGAAAGTGCATAATATGAATAAGTGGTCACAGGACTTTCCAACGATATGTCACATGAGGGGTGTCGGCTAAATTTAGAAAAGTGCCCCCGCGTGGGGGCAAAGTAAGGGGGGGGTGCGCGGGCGATATATAAAATGAAATAGTAGTCACAGAGCTTCCCAATGATATATCACATGAGGGGTGTCAGTTAAAGATAGAGAAGAGTAATAACTCCCAGGATTCCAATTATATTGCCTCCCGAAATACACCCTGCCCATCCCTCTCTTTGAAATTTTCATATATTATAAATTATTTATCGGAGGGCTCCGTAAAAAAATCTGATCTAAAATGTTTAAAAACACTACGATTTCAAAAAAGTTTGAAAAGTGCCTCCTAGAAGCACCAAACTAGGGAGGGAAGAAGAAAGGTTCATAATATGAAATGATCCGAAAACTTTCCGATGATATATCACATGATGGGTCCAAAAAAAGTTTGAAATCTACCCCGCCCACATGGGTTCTCTTTCTTCCCAGAATATACCTGGTAATCACGCAGGCCCACTTTTAAAATTTTATATTTAATAAATAATATTTATCGGAGGGCTCCATCAAAAAACCTCATTTAATGATATTTATTGTAGAAATCACTACAATTTAAAAAAAATTACCCCTCACCACTCCCTCCCCTGCCCCCCCCTCCCGGAATTCAACTCCGGAAGGAGAAAGGTTCATAATATGAAAGAGTGGTCAAAGGACTTTCCGATGGTATATCACAGGAGAGGTTTGGTAAAAGTTTGAAAACCAACCCCAGCCCCTCAGTCCACTCTCGTGCCCCCCGGAATTCACTCACCTTCCTCTTTGAATTTTTTATATTTCATAAATAATATTTATCTGACAGCTCCAGGTATGGGGCAGCTTGGCAGAGCTAAAATATGAGAAACATTTAAAATTTGGGGCAAAATGACACTAAATTCAACAATAAAGTTTGAAACTAGGACAATACAAAACTGAATACATAAACCACTATGCCTCATAACCCACATTGGTTAATAGCAATAAAAAGATAAGTGCCAGTTAAACTGATGGCATTGTGCTCACAGGTTATTCACATTAATTGTATATTATACATTTCAATGAATAATGCCCCACAAAAAAAGGGGAAATATCCCCCATTTCCCCCCCCCCCTTTATACTTAACCAATACCCTCCAAATCTAATCAGGGAAGCTCCTTAACATAATAAACCAGTATACCAAATTTTGAAGCAAATCAGATAATTCTGCATGAAAAAAAAATATCGCTAAATTAAGGGGGGGGGGGGGTCTAACCCCCTTTAATCCCTTTATACTTAACTAATGAACCTCCAAATCTAATCAGAAAAGCTCCTTATCAGAATGAGCTTAGAAAAAAAAAAAAAAAAAATAAATTGGATAATTCTGCATGAAAATCCATTTATCTAAATTAAGGGGAGGGGACTTGCCTCCTTTTCGTCCTTTTATACTTAACCAATGAACCTCCAAATCTAATGAAGGAAGCGCCATATCGGAATAAGCCGATAAATTAAATTTGAAGCAAATCGAATAATTCTGCATGAAAAACCCTTTTATCTAAATTAAGAGGGAGACTAGCCCCCCCCCCCCCCCCCCCCTCTAAACCTAACCCATAAACCTCCAAATCTAATCAAGGCAGCTTCTTAACATAATAAACCGGTATACCAAATTTGGAGCAAATCTAATAATTCTGCATGAAAAACCCATTTATCTAAATTAAGGAAGGGGTCCACCCCTCTTTCCCCCCTTTATGCTTAACTAATGCGCCTCCAAATTTAAACAGGGAAGCTCCTTAACATAATAAACCAGTATACAAAATTTGAAGCAAAACAGATAATTCTGCATGAAAAAAAAAAAAAAAAACATCGCTAAATTAAGGGGGGGGGGCTAACCCCCTTTAACCCCTTTATGCTTAACTAATGAATCTCCAAATCTAATCAGAAAAGCTCCTTATCAGAATGAACATAGAAAAAAAAATAAAGTAAATTGGATAATTCTGCATGAAAATCCATTTATCTAAATTAAGGGGAGGGGACTTGCCCCCTTTTCCTTCTTTATCCTTAACCAATGAGCCCCAAAACTAATCAGGGGAACGCCTTATCAAAATGAACATAGAAAAAAATTTGAAGCAAATCGGACATTTCTATCAAGAGTTATCGCGTTACGTACATACATACATACGTACAGTCGTGGAAAAAAAAAAGTAAGCACCCCTACTAACTCCTCAACAAATTATCGTAGAAGAAAGTTACTGGTATCGAACGATTGGAAATAAAGTCAACTTTTAAATGATGTATATAAAATTTGCTTAGGGGGCCATCTACTTATTAAAACCAACCATAACTTTGTTTTTTTTTCAATAGCAGTACACAATTCTGACAGCATAAATGAACTCTACACCCTTCAATTAGCCTAAAAACAAATTTTTATGCAATTCATACCATAAGTTTCCGAGAAATTAATTATTTTAAAACGAGCAGCATATTTTAAGGTTTGTATCCAAATTAGTTCCGTACTCGATTGTTAACCGAGAGAGCCCCCTTCTTGATCAAGGCACCTTAAGCACCACTCAAGCAGTCAATGAAGAGACTAGATTACAGAACAACGGAAGAAATTTCAAAATATCTTGTCACTTCTATCACAGACGGCCCCTTAAAACATCCTTTTGCCATTTTTTAAGCATAATTTGAAAACTACTTGAAGAAATTTATGAAATTTTGGATTTCCATAAAGGAAAACTTAATAAAACTAAATCCGTCAAAAAAACTGTAGGTTGCAATTCATAATTTTTCGAATATTAATTTCATAATTCATATCATGAAATTATAAAAATTGCAAATTCAACGTATTTATGTTTGGGTATATTAGTATTATTGCTACACAAAAAATTATCACATTAGGAGCATAATTTCAGGAGATATAAATAAAAACATGAAAATGTAATTTAACATTAGAAGCACTAAATTTTGAATGTTTATAACTCAAAAACTTATCATTCAAATGACTTGAAATTTGGTGTCTAGGCAAAGTTTTAACCGAAGATTTGAAATATCTAGTTAAAATTGGGTATTGTCATTGAAAAAAATGAAGTTTGGATTCATTTTAATATGCAGATGGCCCCCTAAGCAAATTTTATATACATCATTTAAAAGTAGACTTTATTTATCTGTAACATTCGCCTACGATAATTTGTTGAGGAGTTAGTAGGGGGTGTTTACTTTTTTTTTTTTTTTCACGACTGTACATACATGCATACATACAGAACCGGCGAGTACATTAGCTCTCAGGCTTAGATAGCCTGTGAGCTAAAAAGAGATTGGATAAGAAGATGGACTCCTTTGAGAAATTATGACTTAAACTTGAAATGCGGTAAGTTTGACTCTGAAAGCTTCATTTCTATCTCGCAAATCTCATCGCGATGATTTTTGTGGCATATCGATGCTTCCCGGTGAGAAGGTGCTCGATGGTTGGTTTCTCTCGTGCTTTTCAACCTTCCCCGATGGGAAGCCTCTCGATGGTTTCTCTCGCCCTTTTCAACCTTGCCCAATGGGAAGCCTCTCGATGGTTTCTCTCGCAGTTTTCGAAATTTCCTGATGAAAAGCTTCTCAAGGATTTCTCTCGCGCTTTTCAACATTTCCCTATGAGAAACTTCTCGAGGATTTCTATCGTCCTCGGCAGAGAAGAGATGTGAGAAGATTTATCGAGAAATACCAAGGGACGAGATAGAGAAAGAGCCATGACAATGAGATGTGAAATAAAGCCCTAATTTTCAAAGTTTCTCTTATTTTAGCCCTACCAAGGTGTCACATACCTGGAGCCCTCCGATAAAAATTATTTAATAAATATAAAATTTTCAAAGAGGAAGGTGGTTCGGGTGAATTCGAGGGGGGGGGGGGGTGAGAGTGGACCCATGCGCGGTGAAATTTTTAAAAATTTTACCGAACCCTTCCTGTGGCAAGCCCTTTGACTACTCTTTCATATTATGAACCTTTCTTCGCCCGAAGGGGGATGGGGAAGGGGCGAACAAATTTTTAAAACCGTAGCCGATATCTATAATAAATTTAAATATCATTTTAGGTGTGGCTTTTTTATGCAGTCTTCCGGTAAATATTATTTATTGAACATAAAAATTTTAAAGTGTCGGCTGTGTGAATTCCGGGGCGAAAGAGTGGCCCACGGGGGGAGGGAGGGGGAGCAATTTTCAAACTTTTTTTGGACCCGTCATGTGATATGTCATCGGAAAGCTTTCGGATGACTCTTTCATATTATGAGAATTTCTTCCTCTCCTCTCCAATTTGGCCCCCATTGCGGGGGGTAGTTTTTTCCGTTTTTATCATTTTAGATCAGATTTTTTTATGGAGCCCTCCGATAAATATTATTTATAATATATGAAATTTCAGGACACTTTTCTAAATTTAGCCAAAACCCCTCATGTGACATATCGTTGGAAAGGTTAGTGACTACTTATTGATGTTATGCACCTCCGGTGACAGTCCCCCCACTTTGCTCCTCCCGGGGGACACTTTTCCAAATTTAGCTAAGACCCCACATGTGAAATATCGTTGGAAAGGTCTGTGACTACTTTTTGATGTTATGCACTTCCCGTGACCGCCTCCCCTATTTTTTCCCCACAGGGTTGTTTTTCTAAATTTAGCCGAGACCCCTCATGTGACATAATGTTGGAAAGGCCTATGACCACTTACTCATGTTATCCACCTCCCGCACCCCCCCCCCCTTTGCTCCCACTGGGAGGGAATTTTTATAAATTCAGATCCAAACCCCTCGTGTGACATACGGCTGGAAAGGCCTAAAGACCTGTGATGACTTATTCATATTATGCAGCTGCTGTGCCCCTCTGCTCACTTTGACTCCTCCCCCAAGAGATCTGGTCCGAGGTTAATTCGTTTCGAGATTATATTTTTTACAAGATTTTGTAGTGCGTGCACACCACGGTGCCGTATACTATAGCGGCTAACTTGTTCATGATTTCATATTACAAGATTACGTATAAATTAGAGGCCCCGATTAAAGGAGGGGCCCGCTAGCGGGCGAAGTCACCTAGTCTCTATTAACATCGACTCATTCCAGTTCACCCGCAGACGATTCTTGATAAATGTATGACATATATAATATATAAAAGCAATTTGCAAACTGGAATCATCAAGAAAAAATTTACACATCGAAAACTATCGATGTCCATACAATCGAGAAAAACATCTCGTTATCGCCCATCACTATGTAACATCACAAAATCTCAGTACTGGGTTGTTTTTTGTATGGGAAAAGTCAGGGAAATTTGTTGCTGATCTGGAATAGACACCTTGTAAAATACTTTCTTTGCATACTTTACAACAACTTATACTGTTATTACGCGTAAAAATTGCAAGTGACAAAAATCGCGTGCGATTCCTCTGATTTCCCGCTTTTGAAAGACACTTTTTATGTTTTCCAAATGTTTCATTGGCTGTACGGGAAAAGGCTTTTCCATCGTCAGATTTCCAAGCATTTGATTCAGGGATGTAGTCGTAAAAAAGACAGAGGGTATTCGCTCTAAGCAGAGGGTATATGCTCAAGGCATAGAGTATACCCTAGATTGTATATACTGTAGTTTTCATGAGAAACAGAGGGTATACGGTACTCCTTAAAAAAATCCAGAGGGTATACGGCGTATACCCGCGTATACCCTCCACTACATCCCTGATTTGATTGGCTGTTATTAGCAACTCGCTTCGTTTCAGGCGTCAAAGACGCTCTGACAGATAAAAGTTGCTTGCTTTCGAAGCGACTCCCCTGGAGTCATAGGAATAACATGGAGACGCCTGGAATTTCAAGCGACTTTGACTCCTCGTGTAATAACACCATTACACACACACACACACACACCCTCCACATTACTACTATAATCACAGAGCAGCAGTCTTAATCTCTCTGTGCTTTTTCTACTAATGTCATCTGTATCAGTATTACAAAACCATTGTGCTTCTTCATCAGCGTGATTAATTTTTTTGTCTGAGCTTATTTTGCTTCAGGTTTGCTTTGGAGGCTTTTCTTGTCAGACAGCAAGTCTTATTTTAATTAGTAGATTTATAATGGTCACATAGTCAAATGCCCTTAAAAACCTTTAAATTTTCAAGATGTGGTACAACTACAAATTTAATTTTATAAAGCTCAAATTTAATGTAGATAATCTTCAACTATTAATGAACAGATTTCACCTACGTGTGAGGGAATTGGGGGGGGGGGGGGGGGGGAGGTACCTACTGCATGTCATTATCGGAAATAGACAAGAATGTGATGGTGGTGATTATGAACATGGTGGAAAATGAATTTGCATTACAAGTTGTAATGGAAATTTTTTGTTCTGCTTAATTTTTTTTAGTTTATCTAAGATTTATTGGATGTCAGTATAAATTAAAAAATAATAAGTGGCAGAAAAAGTGCAGATGTGTCTATGAAATGTTATTCTACTTTTTGATTAAATAGATGCAAAAAACTTAATTATTAAATGCTTCTAAAGAATAAAGATCAAAGGTCGCCAAATGTATGCTATAAATTTATAAATCTAGAAACTAAATATATAAAATTCAGATTTTTTTTTCTAAGTACATTTGTTGAACATAAAGTTATCTCAAAAAAAATGTCATTCTTTTTTTTCTGTCAAATAAAAACTTGCTTGTTTTCTTTTTCATTAATATTATTATTTTCTGATTATGTATTTTTTTTATTTATTATATACTACAAAATTCATTATAGGTCAGCAGCCTTTTATAATTTGAGAATAAAATTTATGCTGTAAAGAGTATACTATCAAAATTTTTATTTTATTTTTAAAATAAAATCAAAACTTTGCTTGCATAAATGTAGTCTGGATAAATAACAAAGATCAAGAATAAGTTATAAGGAATGAAAAATATATTAATGCAAAATGTTTATATACTTTAACACTAGTTCATGCTTTTTAAAGTAAAATCACCATTGACTGTATTATTTAAGCATGTTGGAAATATATCAAAACCTGTGTATATCTAATCTGTCTGTAACAGAAAAATTCTTGGTCTTGACAAAAGAGCCTACAATTATAACAGACAGTGCCTGTAAACCAGTGTGCTGTGCCTAAGATTTTAGTGGCCCTAATGCATTCTTCCAAGACAACACATTTCTCTGTTGGAAGATGATCCATCAAAGCCAAGATGAATTTGCTTGAGGTGTCAAAAATTAAGTTTAAAAAGCAAAACAACAAACTTATCAGTTAATTTATTTATTACAGAGCAACTTTACTTGCTTTCTGAGCAGCAAAGTCTCCAATTATTTCGATTATTAACCATTTGAGCTTTGAAGAAAAGTATTTTTTACTACCTCTTTTATGTTAATAAAGAGATGTAAAGGCTGGAAAAGTAATGCTAGAAAAATCTTTAGTTTATGCATTATAAAATATTAAGTCATACACTGATGGAAAAAAAAATCCCAACACCAAGAAAGACTTGTGTTAGATAAACGAAATTTGGTAGGCGTGTTTATACTAGGGATGCAACGGATATCCGGCAAATATCCGATATCCGGCATATCCGGCTGATTTTTCAATATCCGAAATACCGTCGGATATCCGAATCACAATCACCGGATATCCGGCAGAGCACAGTGAAGCGAATATATAAGGATAACAGAAATCGTTTGGCCCCAAACATCGACGAACAATTTTGTTTATAAAGCAAAATATGAAAGTAAGTTCACTATTCATGAGCCAAAGGTAATTCTCAAAAGTTTAAAGAATTGCCAGCTTTCCTGACATTGATATTTGAACACTCTATAATAAATTTAAGAATTTACGTTTACTTCTTTTAGAAAATTGTACCTTTACTTTCAGAATGTAAAACAAAATTTGAAGTTGTTTATTAAAGTATGACTTTATTAATTTTCTTTCTCTCTTAAGTTTAACAATTAAACAGGCCTATTTTTAGAAGAAAGTATTGTAATAGAATTTTTTTCGATTTCCGGTTTTCGACGCTTTTAGATGTTTTAGGGGTCAGATCCCCAAACATGTTTATACAAAATGTCTGTCTGTCCGTGTGTCACCTTCGTACCATCAAAAGAGAATGAAGTTATGCGTAGAATTGAACCAAATTTTTTGTGAATGTTTTTGTCTATAGCCAGACCAATATGGAAATCCTTCAATATGGAAACATTCTACTGGAAAGGGAGGGGGGGGCACTGTAATCGCGATTTTTGTGCCATTTTCATTATTGTACCATCGAAAAGTGTATGAAATTATCCAGATAATTGAACAAAATTTTTTGTATTTGTTTTTGGCTATGCCCAGCAGGTTCTCCTTTAAATTGGAAATATTCTGTCAGAATGGGGCGCTGTAATAGCGATATTTGTGCCACTTTCATTCTTATACCATCGAAAAGTGTATGAAGTTATGCATAGAATTGAACCATTTTTTTTTTGGGGGGGGGGGTGGGGGGGTATGTTTTGGGCTATGGCCAGCAGGTCCTCCTGCAATTTTAAAATATTCTGCTGGAAGGGGCGCTATAATACAGATTTTTGTGTTATTTTCATTATTTTACCATTGAAAAGTGTATGAAGCTAAGAATAGAATTGAACCAATTTTGTGTGTATATTTTTGGCTATGGCCTGCAATTTCTCCTTGAATTTGGAAATATTCTGCCAGAAGGTTGCACTGTGACAGAAGTTTTTGTAAAATTTTCTTGATTTTTAGCTTTTTTTTTTGTACTGTATATTGGCGGCTCATGAAGCGAAGGGAACTTCACATCCTGCTAAGCTGGCTATTCACAAACAGCTGATGTACAACAGAATAACGAAAATATTATTGATTTTAATAAATATTGTGATCGATATTAACTTATTCTTATTCTGATTAATTGGCTGGAGCAGAAATTTTAGATCAAAATCAAAGTTGGTATAATATTGAAGTATTAACATCTGGAACTACTTTTTGAAATATTAAGATGTATGAGGTGGAAGAAAGTTTTGGGATTGGCAAATCCAGCTAGTTATTTTTGTAACTTCATTATAAATATTTAAAATTAAAAGTAATTTTCTTTTTACTTATAAATATCAAAATAATTTAACTTAAAATAAAACTAAACGTGACTTAGAGCAAAAACAATATTAAATAATTAAAACAGAAAAAGGGCATCAACTAAACCTATATCTGGAGAAAATAACTCTTTAATCATGGGTATATTAATAGATATTTTGTTTAAATTATTTAAAGAAAGTGTGTAGTATTTCCTTGTGAAAATACTCTACAATTATACTCATATTAATTGGTTAAAATTTGTTGTACAAATTATCAGCATTTCATTGTACAAATTAATTAATTATTTTGCAATTATCAGCAATTATCAATATAGTCAATCCCATATCCAAATCCAGTAACAATTATCAGCATTTCATTGTACAAATAAACAGAATATTTTAATGTTTAAATTACATTTTTTATGCAATATTATTAATATACATTACAGGGCTTGAATGGCAGATACAGGGCTTGAATTTCGAGACGGGATGGCAGGATTCGTGCCCTAAAGATTATTATTGTGCCCTATTTATTATATTATGCCCTATTGTGGGCGGGCGGATCCTGTTTCCAAAAAATCATTTTCCAGAAATGTTTCTTTGTAAAACGACGATCAAGTCTCAAGACCGACTGACAAATTTCGTGATATTTTCTACTATCGATTGACAGATTTCACAGTTTCTTCTTACGACAGATTGACAAAATTCATGGTTGTTTTTCTGCATCTGACTGAAAAATTTTGTGCTTTTTCTCCAGGACTGACTGACGAATTTCACGATTTTTTCTAGAGACCGATCGGTGAATTTCATAATTTTTTTTTCTCGATCAATTGACAAATATAGCAATTTTATTCTGTGACCGATTGGCAAATTTCCCTGTTTGTTCTTGCGACATATTGATGAAAGTAACGATTGTTTTTCTGCATCCGATAGAAAATTTTCGCGTTTTTTCTCTGCGACTGGCTGAGGAATTTCACGATATTTGCTTGTGACAGACTGGCAAATTTCACGATATTTTCCCATGATCGATTGAAGAATTTTGTGATATTTTCTCGCTGCCGATTTCCCATGAACTTCAGTTTTCTCCTTGCAACCGGTCGACAATTTTTTTTTATTTATTTTCACCATGATTGACGAAATCGGCGATATTTTTTTCATGACCGATTTATGTATTTTGCGATGTTTTTTCCCTGTGCCCAAAATAGGAAATAACCTAAAGGGGAGTAATGGCCACCGGAGACTGAGCCCTACCAAATTGGCCAATAGTCAGCACTCAACAAAATGAGATTACACTTGTGGTGCACATGAAGAAAAAAAAGTTGATGAACTTAAAAAAAACATGTTTAGAAATAACAAACTAGTTGATTCTTGCAATTCACAGAAATTAGGACATGACTTTTTGAAATCAACCTTTTATCGTGTAATAGAAGTCAATTGACTATTTCCTTTTCAAACTTTGTACACGGATTTAAAATTCCAATGCATAGAACATAGTTCAATTAACGAAAATACCAGGGATTACAGTTTTGACTATAATTCCATTAAGGATATAATAAAACAAGTTTGTTCAGAAGTGACATACAATCACTGTAGGATATTGACAATAGAATCACCAATATGCATTATTCATGCAAGTAAGTTAAAAATTAATGCACATAAGATTTTGCAAAGTTTTCTAAAATTTTTTAACAGAGTATAACCAGGCTCGGACTGGCCCGCCGGCCCGAGAGCCGGTGCGCCCTCACCCAGGGAAAACGTTGCGCCCCTAAGTGCCTAAGCCGCTCCAATATTTTTTCACTTGTTGTATACTACATTCTGATTCGTGTACTAAATTTCGAGAATTCGTTTAGGGATAATCATCAATTAATAGACAGCACAAGAGACGTATTTTTTATTATTATCACAAAGAAATTAAAGATATATCGTAGCAATTTCAGGATCGGAAACCAAAACGAACATCTTTGCATGCGATTGAAAGAGAAAATATGCACCCAACGAGAGCTTTAGTAGCCATTGCGCCCTGGACGAAATTTTTTTCATCGCTTCTTTTCATGATATGTTTTAGAATTTAACCAGTATTTTGCATATTTTAAGTCTTTTTGCTTTTAGTACTCTGCGCCCCCTTTCCTTATAGCCGCCCCTGAATGCACATATAATGGTGCTTTTTGAAAGAGAAAAAAAAAAGAGAGATGTATCAGAAGTCAAAAAACTTTTTGTATGGATTTTGTTTTTGATTGGAAAACATGATGATCTTTCTTTTCGGGGAATACAAAGTTGATGATACTTTTGGATTGCAATCCTGCAAGCTGTGGTATCTTGCAGACAGCTTTTTCTCATTCACGAAATCTGCCGTTATTTTCGGATAGTAATCTCGCGACTAGTTTAGGTGTAATCAGTGAAAATACATTAAAAAAAAACATGAAATGAGAACCTCCTTCTTTTTTTTTTTAAGTCTGTTAAAAAATACTGTCTATGTACCCTGCAGCTTGCATGAATACAATCCCTGGGGCACTTACACTCAAGTACGGAAACTTAAATATTTTCCTTGATCTTTAACAATGATAAAAGTTTTGCAATCATGGGAAGTGTGTGCTGGGAATAGTAAATTTACTTAATTGTTTTAGGGATTTTAGACTAACAAAGCAATGTTTTAGGGTGCACTTTTTCTGTAGAAACCTTTTCATAACGTAATATCAATTCAGTTCTTGATGCGTGGAAGTTCATTGACAAGGGTCATGAAACTTTTTGAGTCTATCTAACCATTTATGTTATTAATTTTAATCTATCTTTATTATTGTATGAGTTATTAAACATCAAAATGGGTCCGGGACTTTATAAACACCCTGTATATTATGAAAAAACCACAATTGTTAAAAACATTGATGTGTACAACTCATTTGAATAATTGGTTTTGGAGATATTAGAGAAATTTTTCCTTTATATAAATTAAGGGGTTCGTATTCCGCTATCAAAGGAGCCACAAAAAAATCGTAGAAACTTACAAGAAATATTTTGTAGGATTTTTTGTAATGTAAAGTAAGTTTTTAATAAATTTATTATTCTAGTAAAATTTTACTGGGGACTAATTGAGAGTTTTTGGTACTTTTTCTTGTAAGATCTTCAATTTATTTTCCGAAGTTTAGGGATAAACCCCTAACACATTTTCTTTTATAACAGTATTAAGATTTAAGAAAAGCATATAAGCTATATATCTTTCCTGGCTAGAAAGGAACTCAAACAGGGTGTCAAAAGTGGATGTTACCATTTGAAAAATCAACGTCCGTGTATTTTTTAATATGTAGACAGCCTTCAAAGCAAAATTTATGAAAAGTATTTAATAGTAAATATTATTCCTAATCAATTGTTATCCTAATCAATCCTATGTCTTTTTCATACAGTGATTTTCAGGAAAATTGGTAGTGGTGATGATTTTTTTTTTTCTGCAAGGTGTCTATCGATAGAAGAAAATAAGAAAGCTCTAGTCTTGATATCAGTAATCTACTACAAGTTAATCTGTGTTCAAGTTGCAGGAGCTTTTAGATGTTATGTGATGTGGTTTAAAAAATTGCGTAATATTGTGTAGGATTGATGGAATTTTATACATACACGGAGAATATTGCGAAGTCTTCTATCTAGAGTTAAAGATTTAACTTAAGCCATTATCCTTTATTTGGTGCTATGCAAGTGTGTTAAACCTTGTCAAGCCAGATACAATACAAGCAAGTCAAATTGACTTGAGTTCGTTAAAATTTTTGCGCCCTCTGAAAATCCAAGGTCTGCGCCCTTTACACTGACCCAGTCCGACCCTGAGTATAACCATGCGTTTCCGATAATTTCTAAAGTTATAAAAGTTGGTCTGTGCTGTTTGTCAAAAGTGTAACTTGTGAAAGAGGCTAAATCACGCAAAATGGAATAAAATCTAAATTAAGAAATTCATTTAGCAACCCAATTGTTAATTTCCCATAACATTAGGTGAAAGTTGAAAAATAGACATGATATATATGAAACTTGATTCGGTTCCTTTGTTTTAATAAAAATAAACATTTTGGATAATTATCTTGAGTGTTTAACTATTTCAATGGTATTTTGTCATGTCTGTATAAATGTAATTTAATGGCACATACAAAATAAAGTTGTTTAAAGATATTTTTTCCCCCTTCTAACAGTTCAACTCCCCTGCATTTTTAAATGTTGGGTGGGAAACTCCCCTCCTGGGGAAAACTTGAATTTCAAGCCCTGATATTCAAAGAGATATAGTTTTGTAAATTATATTTCAATACATTTAAAATGTTTTAATGATGTGTGAAACATGTTTGTAATTTATTGTTCTGAGATGGCGATATATAAAGAAATAATTCACCATTTAACTAAAAACATATCTAGTTCCGGATATCCGAATCCGGCAGGCAAAGGAGCTTCGGATATCCGGTATCCGATATCCGGCAAAATCAATATCCGGTGCATCCCTAGTTTATACATCTGAAAGATGACATCGATTGAAATTTCACACATAAGTGTGGTGCTAGTGGTGCCACTCAGAACTTGCAGATCAGGTTTACTTTAAATGCGTGCTGTAAAGTTCGTGGACGTTATTTAGCTTCGAAATGTGACGTATTGAGTTGATGTTAGCCAAGAATGCCTTTAACAAGACGAAGAAGCCACTGTCAACAGCTCACCGAGTTGGAACGAGGTCGCATATTCGGGCTACGAGAAGGTGGATTTTCTTTCTGCAATATTGCTGAAAGACTTGGCTGGAATGTATCCACTGTGCATGATTGTTGGAAGCGGTGGTCAAGGGATGGTACTGACTCAAGAAGATCGGGTTCCAGGTGGCCACGTGGCACTCCTGAGAGGGAAGATCGCTGTATTTGGCATACCCCTGTGGCGGATCGTACTGCGTCTGCGGCAGAAATTCGAGCTGCAGTTGGTACCACAGTGACACAACGAACTGTTAGAAATCGGTTACTTCAAGAACAGGTCCGAGCTAGGCACCCTGTAGCATGCATTCCACTGACTCCAAGCCATTGCCGTTTGCGAAGCCATTCGTGTCAAGCCAGAGCTCATTGGTGGGCGGAGTGGGGATCTGTTGTGTTTCTTTTTCATCAGAAAACACAACAGATCTCCACTCTGTCCTCCAATGAGCTCCAGCTTGACACCAATGACGTCGCAAACGGCAATGGATTGGAGTCGGTGGAATGCACGCTACAGGGTGCCTGGCTCGGAGCTGTCCTTGAAGTAACCGATTTCTAACACTTCGTTGTATCACTGTGGTACCAACTTCAGATCAAATTTCTGCCGCAGACGCAGTACAATGCACCACAGTCATATGTCGAATACGGTGATCTTCCCTCTCAGGAGTGCCACGTGGCCGCCTGGAACCTGGTCTTCTTGAGGCAGTACCATCCCTTGACCACTGCTTCCAACAATCATGCACAGTCTCCAACCAAGTCTTTCTGCAATATCGTGGAAAGAAAATCCACCTTCTCGTAGCCCGAATATGCGGCCTCGTTCCAACTCGGTGAGCTGTTGACAGTGGCTTCTTCGTCTTGTTAAAGGCATTCTTGGCTAACATCAACTCAATGCATCACATTTCGAAGCTAAATAATGCTCACAAACTTTACAGCATGCATTTAAAGAAAACCTGATCTGCAAGTTCTGAGTGGCACTACTAGCGCCACACTTATGCGCAAAGCACGAAATTTCAATCGATGTCATCTTTCAGATGTATAAACACGCCTACCAAATTTCGTTCATTTAACACAAGTCTTTCTTGGTGTTGGGAATTTTTTTTTTTCTGTCAGTGTATTTTGTTGTGCCCTGGGTAACTGTCTAGATTGCCATCTCCAAACATGGGTGCCTGCAAAGAGAAAGCAATTGCTCCACCTGAATTTTAAAATTTAATTTACTAAATTTTCTTGTGATTTTGAAAAAATAATAATAAAATGTGTTCTTCTCAATTTATTTAAAATAATTGAACACTAAGACAAAAAGGAACTCTGAATTTTTACACCAAGGGTTTCCCTGGTGTAAATAATAATAAGCTGTTTAAGTTTTTCATGTTGAAAAGAGTTAGTTAAAGCTCTTTTCTTTTTTTTTTTTCCTGTGTCTTATTCTGTACATTTCTGTGTCGCTTTTTCTGTTGATATGTTTACAAACTGTCTTGTATATGGATTCTGACAAAAATTTCTGAGTTTAGAATTTTTTATGTTCTCCATTTAAAATATATATATAAAAATGGAAGCTGATGAAACGCACATCTGTTTCAAAATCTTACCTCTCCTTGGATTCTGTTCTGCTAGAGCCCATGCTCCCTGAGCCATAACCCTACCATTATATCTTGGCAATTATTATCGTACCTTAAAAAATAATACATTTATTTCTTGTATAAACTATATATATTTATTTATTTATTTATTATTATTATTTATTTATTTCATTTTTTACAGAGGTCAAACATCTGCACAGGCTGAGCTAAATTATTTAAACAAAGCTAAGTGGCTTGAAATGTATGGTGTGGACATGCATACAGTCTTAGTAAGTAATTTCATATTCTGTAGATGTCAAAAATTGCTATTTTGCTCTGTTACTTTGATTTTGTTTTTATACTAATTTATTTGTTCATTTATTAACAGGGTAAGGATGGTAATGAGTACTCCTTGGGTCTCACTCCCACTGGAATTCTAGTCTTTGAAAACACAATTAAAATAGGATTGTTCTTTTGGCCCAAAATTACAAGGCTAGATTTTAAATCTAAGAAACTGACACTAGTAGTTGTTGAGGATGATGATGATGTAAGAAAAATGTTTGATATATTTCTTTTATATCTTTAATTTGCAAATTTAAAATTCTAGTTTTTTATTTGATTTATAAAGATAAGCTACATATTTATATGAAATTATTGCTTTTAAATATATATATATATATATATATATATATATGAGTTCTTATGAATTAATTTTTGCATTCAATCTATAATAAAAAGATAAATCATCTAAACAATTTATATTAATATAAATTCCCAATTGGTGTATATAAAACTAAAACATGACCTTTCTTTCTTAGTTTTACTTTATATTGAGGCAGATTTCGTGTGTCTACCTTTCATCCATTTAAACTTTTCTTGAAAGTACTACTTGTAAAAAGTTTATGCCAACCAAGCTAGTTGTCTGAAGATAAACTCTTATTTGTATCTCCTGTGCTTGATTTGAAAAATCAGCATTTTAAATGCTTTAATTTATAGTTTTATCTTGTGAAGTCTACTAATTTAGTCTGATTTAATCTAGTTCATTCCCATATTTTTAACAATAGTTTTATTGTAGTTTTGTTTTTTTATTTATTTTCTGTACAGCCTGACTGTTATACAGTTTATGCATGCTAAATTTATAATATCTTTAATGCTATTATAAAAATATCTGAGCAACAATATTACTTTATAAATATTTGAATGCGTTTTTATCTCCAATATAATTTAACTAAAATTCATTACATTTATCTTAGAAGTCTCTTCAGCTATATTTGGTAATAAAATTTAATCTTCAGCAAAACAATATTCTTGTTAATTGTCTATAAGAACTTTTGTGTGTGTGTTTTTTTTCCCTCCCCTTTTAAAATTTATAACTGAAATTTTAGATTTTATTAGTGTTTTAATTCTAATGCTGTATTTTTATTATTCATAGGGAAGAGAACAAGAGCACACATTTGTCTTTCGTTTACACAACCAGAAAGCATGTAAGCATTTGTGGAAATGTGCGGTAGAACATCATGCTTTCTTTCGACTTAAAGGAGGACAAAAGCCTCCGTCTGCCAGGCAAAATTTCTTTCGAATGGGATCAAGATTCAGGTATAGGTAAGTAAAGAAAATAAGTTGAAACTGGTGTGAATCAATAAGAACTAAAAGATCTTCTTAAAACACCACCAAAAACTTTTAAATGCGCTAGGCCTTTCAAAGGATCTGAGTCTTTCTTCGTCAGGCGCAAAGAAGATGTGCTTATACTATAAAAGCAGCAGCAAGACTGAAATGAGAGATAGGAAACAAGCTGAAGAAACAGTCAATAGGAAAGAAAAAATCAACAGCCAATAGGAAAGCAGAAGACAACAGCCAATCACAGAAGTGTATAAACAACACAGATTAAAAAGGGGGTAAGGAAGCAAATTGAAAAAAAAAAAATTTACATGAAAATAAAATAAAAAAATAAAAAATAAATTATAATAAAATGAAAACACACACGTATATTAAAATATGGGAACACGTTAAATTAAAAAATAAATAAATAAATAAATAAAATATAAAAAACAGACTAATATTAATTAATACAAAAAATAAATTGTATGTTAGTACTAAAAAGGTTTTTCCAAGCTGCAGAGAGCATTGTAAAATTATCTTTAATGCCAATAGTATCTCTGAATTGGACTTTCTTGAAAATTTAGCTATTTATCTTAATCGTGAAATTATTGTTAATGATAAATGTGATTCCACAATGCTCTCTGCAGCTTGGAAAAACCTTTTCAGTTCTACCATATATTTTGTATTAATATTAGTCTGTTTTTTATATTTTATTTTTAATTTCATGTTTCCCCGTATTTTAATATGTGTGTGTTTTCATTTTATTTTATTTTCATGTAATTTTTTTTTCCAATTTCCTTCGTTATTCCCCTTCTACTTTGTGTTCTTTTGTTTTGTTTATACTCTTCTGTGATTGGCTGTTTTCTTCTTCTTTCCTATTGGCTGTTGATTTCTACTTTCCTAGCAGCTGTTTCTTCAGCTTGTTTCCTTTCCCTTATTTCCCATTTTAGTCTTGCTGCTGCTTTCATAGTATAAGCACGTCTTCTTTGCGCCTGGCAACGAAAGACTTGGATCTTTCTAAAGGTCTAGCGCATTTAAAAGTTTTTGATGTTTTAAGAAAATCTTTTAGTTCTTATAGGTAAGTACTTTATTCCATATTTCAGCAAAGTTAACCTTTTTGCACCCATATAAAATTATGTGTGTTGATTTTTTTCATTTTTACTTCAGAAGTATTTCCTGTTTGAAAACTAATTATCTTGGTCATGTGTAAAACATCAAATTTCTTGATAAATATTCTTTCTAAGATGTAGTTTTTGTGCAAACATGTAATGCCTGATTTCTCTAAGTCAGTTACAACGCAATAAATAATTATAGTACATAACTTTTCATATTTAGGGTTGTATACTTTATGTAGTATATTTCTTTAAAATTATTTTACAAAAGTGTTGTGTTATAACAACTAGAGTGACCCAGCCAGTAGTTGATCAAATAAAGTCAGTGCTACAGGGTTTTTATATTTCCTTCCTTTTAAGTTTTAGAAGTAATTTAACAGGATTGCTACAACCCTTAATGAATGTCCTTTATTGGACAAAAGTGAAATCCGCTGAAATGAAATAGCAACAAAATTATAAATAAGTAGTTTTTTCAATTGCCGTTTTCGCAGTGGTTGATCAGGTAAAAGAAGTCAATCAAAAATCTAAAAATTAATCTTTAAAATATCATCCTTGCATTAACAATACTTCTTATAAAAAATATTAATTGAAATAAGCAAGAAGGAAGTAAATTATTTTAACTTATTGTAATTGTCTCCAACTAATCGAAAACTGCATGTTTACACTTTTTAATAAAAAAAAAATTCATAAGATGTCTTCTCTTACAGCTGACAGTTGACAACAGGTGCACTAACATTCAAACAAAAATATTATATCTAGTGCCACATATAAAACTCATTTCCGCCTGAAATGGTGCAATATTTCAAAAATTTGATCAACTACTGATAATGTCATCATATAACAACTGGAATTGATTGGGCAATTAACATTAATTTCTGTGTTCCTCGCTTGCATTTCTTTTAATTGCTTCTTTTTTTTGCTGACTTAATGCCAGATTTTTTAAAGTCAAAATAAGCATGTTTTAAACCAGAAAATCTACTTATAATAAAATCCGAGTGGAGAAAAGTGTAGGTAACCATTCCGGTGTGAACCATTTTCTGGTCTGTGAATCGAACGTAGCTAAATTTCATGTTAGGCTTAATGGAAAACATATGCTAACATATGATCGATAAATGATAATTTCTTCTACTGGAAGTAATGTTTGTTCAACATATTTTCATATAAAACATGTATATCATATCCAATTATAATGTATTAAGTTCCAAATTAAAAATAAGCTTTTATAAACATCAGATTACTAAATATAAACAAAAGAACAGTGTTGCCATTCACAATTTCCGAATCTTGAAACATATGAATGACTCTTTGAACACTTCATTAAAAAAAAATACAGGTTTATTATCTGATTCTGTTCTTAAAATATTTGTGAAAGTATATGAAAGCCTTTAAATATTTTAATTTTGTTTAAAACCTTCAAAAACTATCCTAAATTAAGGTTCCTAAATAAATTAAAGTTCTAAATTAAAAATAGGGAAGTTGCAATCAGCTGATAAACCATTTTACTTCAAGTGGAGGTCAGGGTAGTTCCACCAATCAGAACTGCCTATTTGTAGTCTGTGACCTCCAGCATGACATCAGTTGCAACTGCCCTCAGGAGTATCAGGAGGGAAATCTGGAGTTTGTTTCTTGCTAATTCTTTTGGCACCATCTATGAGCAATTAAGAAACTTTCTGCTGTAATCATACTTTTTTGAAAATGCATTTTATCAGATTTGAAGACATTGCAAATAAAATGAATATTTCTTATCAATGCGGGAAAAAAAGTCATAATGCAATTAATAGCAGTTTTCGTTAAGAAAAAGAAACTAAAGTTTTATACTTAATACATATGTATATTATTTCGTTTGCATTTGATCTCAGAACCTGGAGTAATATTTAATCAGAGAATACAGAAATAAAATTTTCATAAACCAAAACTTAAAATACCATTGTGCTGTTGCTTAAAAATTAATGAATAAAGATTCAATATATGTATTAATTTGTTTGAAATATATTTAGGAATGTTAAATTAGTCTTGCACTAAATTCCTTTTTTTCAATTTAAGTTTTTGCAAAATACTTTTAATTAATAGTTGTACTAAAAGCAAAATATGTAAACAAAACAATAATCTGCAAAATCTTCAATCCCAAACTGTGTGGATTTTATGTAGTCGACTGTATTTAGTTTGTCATTGCTAATGGATATATTTTCATTCTTGAATCTATTTTGTAGTGGTAAAACAGAATATCAAACAACTCAAAATAGAGCACGAAGAACTGTCCAGTTTGATCGCCGCCCAAGTCAAAGGTATTCTCGGAGGCCTACACATGACAAAAAGAGAGATCGAGAGCGGGATAGAGAAATAACTGATCAACTTGCTGAAGCTCGAAGAAATGAAGATAGAGGCTTAAGGTAAATATTTATTTTTGTTTAATCAAATTTTCAACTTAATAAATTTCAGTAAGTAAGTATTCATTTTCATTTCCTATAATTGTATAAGAAAATGTATTTTAGAGAACAAAAACATTTCCAATTTCTTGTTTTATTTTCTTTTTTTATTGTAATGTTTTTTTGTTGGAATCTTAAGCGAGTTTTTAAAATGGATATTAAAATTTATACAATTTGTTTTAGTAACCACAGTTGTTATAATCATTTTCAATTTCCAAATAATGGTTTTCACATTTAAAAATACTTATTGTTAACCCCTTAACACGTTCGCTGCCACCGACGCACTGGCGCGTCAGAGCGGCACCTCCTGGTATGCCGACGACGCACTAACGCGGCGACGGACTTTGATAAGTTATATGCTCTGTGTTTAGTGTGGCTTTGGAAATTGAACGGCGAGGTTGTTTCAGCACGTTAGTGAAGCATTATTTTTTAATTTTTTGTGGTTGGTTTTCAAAATTTTTGTTTGCATTTTTTTATGTGCGTGATTAAAAATGGCGGATGCTCCAAGTGTGGCAGGACCGTCACAACCCAAGAAAAGAAAAGTAAATAAAATATTGACTGATGCCGAAATGTTAGAATTGTTACAAAATAGTGACCTTTCGGATTATGATAGCACAGACGAAGACTATGGTTGGGAATCTTCGGACGCATCAGATGGAGAGAGTGATGTTGCAATGGACACCAGAGAAATGTCGGATTCTGATGTTGCAATGGACACCAGGGAAATGTCGGATTCTGAGACAGAAGAAAAAATAGTTGCAGAGACAAATCATTACGCACAAGAAATACTAAGTAGTGATAAAACTAAAGAAAAGTCACGAATAACTTTCTGGAAAAATTTACAGATTGATGAATTTTTGGTTTTTCTAGGAGTATTCTTGCAAACGGGGAATATAAAAACGAATAGACTTCAGGATTACTGGAAAAAAGACCCGTTATTTCATAATGCAGGCATTGCAAATAGCATTAGTCGAAATCGGTTTTTGTTAATTTTACGTGCATTGCATTTTGCAAAAAATAGTGCACCTGGAGAACTTCAACCTGCAGACAGGTTGATAAAAATACACCCCATAATTGATTTTTTTAACGAAAGAATGCAGCAGTTATATTGTGCTGTCCTCTAAAAAAAACCCAATTTTTGAATTTTTCTCTATACAAAATTTAATAAAAAATACAAAACAATTTGAAGTAGCTATATTTTCACAGCTTGTTTTGACTAAAATTTTAATGTATGGCATTTTTGATTCTGTCAATATATTACAAAATAGCAGTCAATTAAAGAAGAATTTGAAAAAAACCCACTTTTTCCTTAAATAACCCATGTTACCTAAAAAAAAACCCACATGTAAAAACACTTCTAGAAACCAAAATATTAGATAGTAAAGTATTTTTTTCATTATTAATTATTTTTAAAACACAATTCTGCAAAAAAAAGTTTTTTTTTTTTTCAGTTTTTTTGCAATCATATCCAAAGGGGCAACTTAATCACACAAGTTTTAAGTAATCCTTATTCAGAAAGTAGAAATGCCTGAAATTGGCACTGTGTTATTCAGAAACTACAGAAATGTTCCATTTTTTGGTAAACATAAAAGATCTTTCAGAAAATAATGTCAAAGTTGCCGTTTTGAACCAAATTTCCAGACAAAAGGAGAAAAAACATCCAAAGAGAGGCGAAAAAACAGTCGTCATGGGACCTAAAATCGCTTGTAACCTGATAAGTAATTTATCAAAAACGTAAAACTCATTTCGATTCCAAATCGCTTAGTCAGCCATGTCAATTTTGCACCTTTATGTTTAAAAATGAGTAAATGTGTCAGAAAGTTTCGTCCTTGTTGAACAGTGAACTTGAGAATTGCTTGATAAAATTTGCATAAAAAAGCAAAATAATGATTAAAATAAAATAAGCTTGTAAACATTAAAACAATGTATGATATAAAAGTAAAAGGATATCTTTGTGCACATAAAAAAAAAGTGGATGGGTTTTATTTTTGCAAAAACAAAAGGGGGGGGGGGGGTAATGACATGTACAAATTCTTAGAAATGCAAAATGTGCATTAAATTTACATGATTTATTGTTTTTTTCCCCTTTAATTAATATTTTAAAGAAAAAATGTATGCTCCACCATTTATTTATATATAAAAAAGTGGGTTTTTTTTTTTTTTTTGTTCCCGCATGGGTTTTTTTTTTCCTCTGTTTTCAAATCGTCACAAACTGAGCCAAACATAATATAATCAGCTGAAAATGGTGCATTGTATTCACATATTAATGGTTTAACATAAAAACATCTAAAAACTGATGTACATCATTGTAACATGTCGTATTATAACAAGAAAAATTGTGAAAATGAAGCTTTTTTTTTTTGCTAGAATTCTGTATTATTAACTTATTTTTAAAAAAACTAAATGAGCACTTCTAAAGTAATTTTAAATAATTTTATTATTGTAAATGGCATATAGAAACAGGACAAAAAGAAAATTTTACTTCAGTGATTTTTTTTGATGAAGTTCTAGGGTGGGTTTTTTTTAGGATACATTTTCCTGTGGGTTTTTTTTTAGAGGACAGCACTATATTATCCTAATCGAGAACTTTCTTTAGATGAATCTATGGTACTATGGCGAGGGAGATTATTGTTTCGCCAATACGTAAAAAATAAGACATAAATACGGTATAAAACTGTATATTCTGAGTACATCGAGTGGAATAGTGCAAAAAATGGCCGTGTATACGGGTTCATTAGGTGATTATGGAGGAGAAAACCATACACAAAAAATTGTTTTGCACTTATTGAATGAAAAATTAAATGTCGGTCACCATGTTTTTATGGATAATTATTATAATAGCTTTGAGCTAGCCAAGATTTTGTTAGAAAAAAAGACACATTGCACAGGTACATTGAGAACCACTCGCAAAAACACTCCAAAAGAAGTTCAAACTACTAAATTATGGAAAGGTGATACTGTAGAAAGATACTCTCAGGGAGTCATGATTGGAAAATGGAAAGATAAACGTGAGGTTTGCTACATTTCTACTGAGTACAAAAATGAGATGGTTGATATATAAAAGAAATGAAATAAAGCAGAAGCCTTTGCCAATAATCAATTATAATGCGTTTATGTCTGGTGTAGATCGGCAAGATCAAATGCTGTCTTACTATCTATCGGAGAGAAAAACAATACGCTGGTATAAAAAATTGTTCTTTCATATTATTGAAGTAATTCTAATCAATTCAAATGCCCTTTATAATAAATATTCTGGCAGTAAAATATCACTTTATGACTACCGATTGAATGTTATAAAATCACTTTTGCCATCAATGGAGGAAAAAAAGCTGACTCTGAAGAATATCAATATCAAGCATATTGTTAAGAAAAGAGAACTTGCAACTGGCAAAACAAAAACACAGCGAAAAAGGTGTAAATCTTGTTCCTATCAAGGCAAACGTACGGACACTACGTACGAGTGTAGTGCCTGCCCCGATAAACCAGGATATTGCTTAAACTGCTGTGAAATATATCATAAATCATGATGTAGTACTGCAGTATTACTCCTACAAAATTAACATTTCGTTTGCAACAAGTTAATAATTTCTGTACTTTCTTCATGCTTTTTATTTTTTATTTATTTTTTTTTTTTTACTATATCGTTTATGTGTTATATATACTTTGCTACATTAATTTAATATTTAGAGTTGATAGTAATTTTGCATTATTATGTTTAATTATTATTTTGCTTCAACATCTAGAAATAGAAGTAATAATTCAACAATGCCAATATCTGTATATTGTGCTTATTATTTGTATGTTGTATGTTTTTGTTATGTTGATAATTTGAGTTTTCCTTAAATAATTAAATATTAAAAAAAAAAAAAAAAAAAAAAAAAAGTAATGCTAATTTTTAAGATGTTTTATATAGATAATAGTTGGTTTTTTTTACTTTAGAATAACTTCTTTTTCTGTCAGTCAATAGTTCAAATTACTCCATATTATACTTAATGGTTTATTGTAATGCCAAATAATATTTTGAGGAAGTTTTTTTATGTTGGCTTGGCGCCCGCCAATGTAAAGACTTTTTCCTCAGTAATTATGAATATTTTATGTGTAAAATATAAGCCTATAATGTTTAAAAATGTAGAAAAAAAAAATATTTAAAGTTACAACTAAATCGCAATTTAATATTGAAAATATGTGTTCAAATGACAAAATAATATTATTTTAGAAGTTTTTAGAGTTATTCTATTTGTAAATAATTAAGCTTAATTTATTATTTCATTTTTAATCGCACGTGGTTCCGAATCGGCGATGTTTTGAGTATTCATCCGCGTACGATCGGACCACGTTTTACATGCAACTAAGACTCCTTTTAAAAATCGGAAAATACTGTGTAAAAATAGATATTATGTGTTATTTAAATGATGATTAATTCATTTCAAAAAGACCTAAAAATAAATAATAGCGCATATCTCTGTGTTTTTCGGCGCGGAACGGAACTTTGTACCGTTGCGCTGGACGAAAGAGGTAAGGAAGCAAGAGGATAAAAGGAGAGATCTTCGCTAAAAACGGGGCGTTTTTCTCTTCGGAAGATCGGAGTTCGGAGGTGGCAGGCTCGGCTGCAAGGTGGAAGGAGCGACCGTGGGTCGGCTGGAAGGTTTAGAAGAGCGAGAGAGATCGCGGAGTCCGGAGCTAGTAAAACCAATTGGCCGCAATGATGCTGAAATTGAGTATCAAGATTGTGGAGAGTCTTCAGAGAGAAGACTAAATGACACCGACGAATTGCCTGGAGATGTTGTTTAAATTATGAAAATACTGTAAACATTAATAGAGGTACCTCTTATTTATTTTATCCGAAGAAATTATAAATCATTTTCAATCATGAACAAATTTGCAATCTATCTTTGTTAGTTTTAAACTAAAAGATTAGATAAATAATGATACTTGTTAATATTGTATGTGTAATTTTTTTAAAGATGAACTAGATTTTAATATTAATTGCTTATATCCTATTCCTTAAATAAACATTAATTTAAATCAGTAAAAATATCTCTGTATTAATTTTTCCTTCCCACAGCAGCATTTTTCCTTTTTAGGTGGGTTTTTTTTTATGTAATGAATAATCTATACGATCAGTTTTTTTTTATTTTCTCTTGGTAGAATTTATCTACCACGTGTTTGTGTCTACCTAGAAATGTTTTAGGTACGATACCACACATTTTTGGTGCCTAGTGACCTTTGCCATTTTGGCGTCGCGGCACGGTTCGGGTCCGCGTTTTCTTTTTTTTTTTTTTTTTTTCTCGGCCAAATTCGGCGCCGTCACCTGTTGTTTTCTTTTACCTTTTGCTGCTGTGGATAATGGAAAATATTTGTAAATGGAGTAATTTCTTAAGAAATTCATTTTTTAACATGATTTAAGTGGCTGTAGAGAATATTAACTTTAACTTAGTTTTCATTTTTGATTTTCCACGTGTTGCATGAAATTTTTATTTTCACAATTTTTATATATTTTTATAGTAATTTATAATTACAATTAGTATTATTTTGGGGGAAACTTGCAGTAATTGATAATAATGAGCACTGAGACAGATACGCCTGAGGAGGTGACTGGACAGGCTGGGAAAGGGAATGAACAGAATACTACTTTAACTGATTTAAATAATAGTGTAGAAAATGAGAAATCCAAAAAAGAGAGTAAAGAAAATAACCCAGCAAATACTTCTTTTGGTAGTAGCAGTTCACCACCAACATTATCACCAGTCAGGAGTTCAGACAGCTATGGGAGGAACACACATGGACCAGTGTCTCTGGTACCAAACCTAACTTTTAACTTCAATCAGTTCATTTCAAATATCCCAAATTATTCAGGAGAAAATCCCGATATAACAGTAGCTGATTTTCTAGACAAAATAATAGAAGTTAGAGACTTTGCAGGTTGGCAGGAGGAACAATGCGTCTTTGCCATAAAGATGAAATGCATAGGAGAAGCCCAAAAATTTATTAAGTCCCAGCCTCACTTAAAAAATACACACAGCCTACAAACTCTAAAAGAAGCCTTAATTAGCCGATTCAGTAAAACTGTAGATGAGGCATACCATTTACAAGAGTTTACAACAGCCCGCCAAAATATTAGGGAGTCAAATAGAGCTTTCCTGTCCAGAGTTTTGGGTTTATCTTACAAATGCTTTGCAGATCAAGAGGCCATCCGAGAAAAATTACTCGTACAAAAATGTCTGCAAGGTATGTTACCGGAGGTGCGAAAATTTGTCATGCCACATTCTCCTAGCACTTATAAACATATTTGGGACTTGGCAATTTGTCAGGAGAAATGTGCAGACTATGACCAAACACAAGCACCAATTAACATTGCTCAAACTACTAATAATTACTCAAATGAAATGCAAGAAATTAAAAGTCTCATTCAAAATGTAGTCAGCGAGAGTGATCGAAAAATCGCAGAACTTAGTAACCAAGTACAAACATTATTACGTGTCACCCAAGGTCAGTCACAAGGGTATGGGGCAGGTCCATCACAATACGGGGGTAGGCAGTACCGTCCCAGACGAAATATTGTTTGTTACCAATGCAACCAACCAGGCCACTTAAAAAGGAATTGTCCCTCATTACTCACACAATCACAAAATTCTAATTCAGATTCTTTAAACCAGTAGTGGGGCAAAACGGGAACGTACCACTGTCTTTGGATTCTCCCCCTAATTTGGTACGCATAGATACGGTTAGTGCTGAAGTAGGACGATTACCTATAATTTCCCTTAAATTAAATAAACAAAAAATAGATTGTCTTATCGATTCAGGAGCAGCAATAAACTTAATTTCATCCGAAATTTTGAATAAACTCTTACCAAGTTGGGTTGATATAGCTGAGTCTTGCACAATGCAAGTCATTGGCGTCAACAATGACATCATGGGCTTAGATAAGAAAATTAAACTTTCCTTAACTGACCAAGACGTTAAATTTGACGTAACCTTCTTTATTAGTAATAGTCTAAAAACAAACTATAACGCAATTCTTGGATCGGAATTTTTAAAATCTCATAACATTATCATTGATTATAAAACTGAAACGTTAAAATATATAAACCATACGATTTTATGGAACAATATAAAAAATATAGAAGTTAACTCGATAAATTTACATAAATTTGAAGGTATAGGGAGTACGGTAAATAAAAATGTTATTGAACCTCGATCTGAACAATTCATCAAAATTAAAATTCATGGGTTACCACAAACTCAAAACCTAATTTTTGTTCAGCCATCAAATAAATCTCTAAATAATTCTTGGTTAGTAGCGAACGGAATTTATAATTATGAAGGCAACAAAGATTTATGGATTAAAGTAGCTAACGTAACAGAAAGGAAAATTCATATAAATAAAAATTGTCAGATAGCAAAAATTGAATTTGTTGAAGCAGTTAATGTCCAAAATACAACTGTAAATAATTTAGAAGTGGAAAATGAGATAACTGATTTTAATCCTTATGGGGAGAAGTTCGAATTAGATCATTTAACTGAATCACAAAAACAGGCAGTCATGGAAGTCATAAATAAAAATAAAGCTGTTTTCGCACAGTCGGTTAAAGACTTAACAGGTTGTAACACAACCAGTCATCGGATTTATTTAACAGATGATATTCCAGTCCGTTCTAAACCCTATAGGACACCATATGCTTTAAGAACAGAGCTGAAACAACAAATTGATGACCTACTTGAAGCTGATATAATTACCCCTTCTGATTCTCCTTATGCATCCCCAGTAATATTGGTTAAAAAGAAAAATGGTTCTTACAGATTAGTTTGCGATTACCGAAAGCTTAATTTAAAAACTAAACCCTTGCCATTTCCCCTCCCCCATATTTCAGATTTATTAGATAAATTAAATGGTGCTCATTACTATACATCTTTAGATTTATGCTCAGGATATTGGCAAATGGAGTTGCATCCTGATGACAGATACAAAACTGCCTTTTGTACAGAATTTGGTTTGTTTGAGTGGACAAGATTGCCACAGGGCCTAATCAATGCTGCAGCTTCTTTTCAAAGGCTAGTTGCTACAATTTTATTAGGTTTAGATACTAATACTTACATTGATGACATAATTATTGGTTCTGCAACTTTTGAAGAACACATTCAAAAATTAGATCAGGTTTTTAAAAGACTCAATTCTCATAACCTGAAAATTAACCCTGAAAAATGTCAAATAGCAAAAAATTCAATAACTTACCTTGGATTCCAAATTAAAAATGGTGCAGTCTCTCCAGATGAAAGAAACGTAAAAGCTGTAGAAAACTTCCCCATACCAAAAAACAAAAAAGCTGTACGTAGTTTTATTGGAATATGTAATTTTTATAGAAAATTTATTGATCATTTTGCCGACATCGCAAAGCCCTTAACAGAATTAACTAAATTGAAAACCCCTTTCAAATGGAGTCAGGAAGCAGATTCAGCGTTTAACAAATTGAAACAGTGTTTGACTTCTTACCCTTGTTTAATGTTGCCTAATGTTGAGCAACCTTTCTTTTTACATACCGATGCGTCTGGTTTCGCATTAGGTGCTGTACTTAGCCAAAAAGATGAATCAGGTGATCTGCATCCAGTCGCTTATGCTAGCAGAACTTTAAAGGATGCCGAAACAAGATATAGTACGTTTGAGAGAGAACTTCTCGGTGTAGTTTGGGGAATTAGTAATTTTAGACATTATCTTTACGGGAGGGAATTTACTCTTTTTTGTGATCAGCAGGCAATTTCGCAGGTGTTGAGAATCCAAGACAGTAGTAGAGTTTCTCGTTGGGCTCTTGCACTGCAAAATTATAATATAAAATATTGTCATACCCCAGGTAAATGTAATGTACCAGCTGATGTACTATCGAGAAATGTCAATGTGATACAAGAAATAAATATCAACACAAATTTTTCAAAAGAATTTATTAAATCATCACAAAATCAAGATGCAAAATGTAAAAACATAATTGAACAATTAAATAATATAAATGAAATACAATTAAATGAATTAACCTTCTTTTTAAAAGATGATTTATTATATTGCATAAACAAAAAAGATGCACATAATGACAATCAAACTAAATTAGTTATTCCTAAAACTTTAATTTCACATATCTTAAATTTAGCTCATGACTCTGTAACCTCAGCACATCCAGGATTTAAAAGAACACTAATTAAAACTAAGAAAAATTACTTTTGGTGGGGACAATATAAACACACACTCAATCACGTTAAATCTTGTGTACAGTGTGCCATTCGTAAAGGATATAAATCCAAACAGAAAGCTCCATTGCAGAGAGTCGAAATTACTTCACGTCCTTTTGAAAAGATTGCAGTCGATGCAGTGGGTCCGTTAAGTACTACAGCAGTGGGAAACAGACACATTATTGTAATTACAGATTATTTTACAAGATGGGCTGAGGCATATCCTGTACCGAATTTACAATCTGAGGTTATAATATCAGTGTTAGAAAAATTTATTTCTACTCATGGGATTCCTGAACACCTCACTACAGACAAGGGCAAATCTTTCATATCAGAGGCAATCTTAAAAGTATATGAGAAACTTCACATTAAAAAACATACTACGACCAGTTATCACCCGAGTGCAAACGGGGTTGTGGAACGGGCCAATGGCACGATAGTTAATATGTTAAAACACTTAGTGGACTCTTCAAATGAAGATTGGGACAAAGTTTTACATTTTGCTCTATTGGCTTACAGAACAGCTTATCACGCTGCTATAGGGGATACCCCAGCACATTTAGTGTACGGTAGGGATCTACTTTTACCTGTTGACCTCATAACCAAACCTATTCAAAGATCTTACGCAGATACTCGAGAGTTAAGTGAAGATTTACATTTAAGGTTAAGCAAAATTTTTCGCTTGGTCAAACAAAATTTAACTACAGCTGCAGAAAAGCAGGAAGAGTATAGGTTAAAGTTTGCCACAGACAAAAATTTACAAGTGGGGGACTTGGTGCTATTGTACACACCAGTAGTTAAGCCAGGGGCTAGTAAAAAACTTACACAGTTCAATAAAGGACCTTACCGTATCACTCAACAAACTAATACAGTAAATTTTAAAATTGTTCACATACAAAACCCCAAGGACGAGCAATTAGTACATGTTGATAGATTGACTAAAATCACTGAAAGAATTATTTTTCCTGCACTTTTTGAGGAAGAGATTAATAATGGGGAACGGGATACGGATCAAAACAATCAAATTGACATGGATGTTAAGGATTCTCAGGTAGAAGAGATTGTTGATCAGTATCCAGTTTTTGATTTGATAGGTTATAGTGATAGTAGTAACAATCAAGCTCATGCACACAATAATAAAATTAACACTGATAATGTTGACATAAATACAGGTTTACCTGGTCAGTCACATTCAGGATCTAGGCAAAATTGTAGACAGCATACGAGACCTGCAGTCGTTAGTGATTACAATTTGCGCACCAGAGACACACATGGTTTTGTTGTGAAAAAATAAGATTTTGTGGTGAATACATTTTCACCATTGAATAGTGTTGTATATAATTTTTTTTCTATTGTATTGTATTGTATAATTTGTGTAATATAATTTATGTAACGTATTGTATAATTTGTGTAATATATTGTATAATCAGGATCAAATTTTCGTTTTAAATTTTTGAACAAACTTGCTATTTATTGTATGAATGTGATAAAGTATACGTATAAATCTTAAACACACCAGTCAACTAATGGAAATCACCTTGAATTGTTTATTATGTATAATCTAAACATTATGGTTATGGATGCATGTCAAAATTTGATGAAGCAAGATTTCATTAATGTTTGGTAAAGTTGTCTGAATCCTGATTTGGTTGGTTTTGGTGACTGGGTGTTCGGAGTTTAGCCAATTACTTGAATTTCTATCTGGGTAGTTAGAGGGGTATTCACATGCAACATGTATTTTTTTTTATTTTTTTTGGCGAGGACCTGATTCTTATTCTTTTGCTTACAAAAAATTTTTTTTTCAGAAAAATTTTTTTTGAGGGGACGGAGATGTAATGTGTTATGTTGATAATTTGAGTTTTCCTTAAATAATTAAATATTAAAAAAAAAAAAAAAAAAAAAAAAAAGTAATGCTAATTTTTAAGATGTTTTATATAGATAATAGTTGGTTTTTTTTACTTTAGAATAACTTCTTTTTCTGTCAGTCAATAGTTCAAATTACTCCATATTATACTTAATGGTTTATTGTAATGCCAAATAATATTTTGAGGAAGTTTTTTTATGTTGGCTTGGCGCCCGCCAATGTAAAGACTTTTTCCTCAGTAATTATGAATATTTTATGTGTAAAATATAAGCCTATAATGTTTAAAAATGTAGAAAAAAAAAATATTTAAAGTTACAACTAAATCGCAATTTAATATTGAAAATATGTGTTCAAATGACAAAATAATATTATTTTAGAAGTTTTTAGAGTTATTCTATTTGTAAATAATTAAGCTTAATTTATTATTTCATTTTTAATCGCACGTGGTTCCGAATCGGCGATGTTTTGAGTATTCATCCGCGTACGATCGGACCACGTTTTACATGCAACTAAGACTCCTTTTAAAAATCGGAAAATACTGTGTAAAAATAGATATTATGTGTTATTTAAATGATGATTAATTCATTTCAAAAAGACCTAAAAATAAATAATAGCGCATATCTCTGTGTTTTTCGGCGCGGAACGGAACTTTGTACCGTTGCGCTGGACGAAAGAGGTAAGGAAGCAAGAGGATAAAAGGAGAGATCTTCGCTAAAAACGGGGCGTTTTTCTCTTCGGAAGATCGGAGTTCGGAGGTGGCAGGCTCGGCTGCAAGGTGGAAGGAGCGACCGTGGGTCGGCTGGAAGGTTTAGAAGAGCGAGAGAGATCGCGGAGTCCGGAGCTAGTAAAACCAATTGGCCGCAATGATGCTGAAATTGAGTATCAAGATTGTGGAGAGTCTTCAGAGAGAAGACTAAATGACACCGACGAATTGCCTGGAGATGTTGTTTAAATTATGAAAATACTGTAAACATTAATAGAGGTACCTCTTATTTATTTTATCCGAAGAAATTATAAATCATTTTCAATCATGAACAAATTTGCAATCTATCTTTGTTAGTTTTAAACTAAAAGATTAGATAAATAATGATACTTGTTAATATTGTATGTGTAATTTTTTTAAAGATGAACTAGATTTTAATATTAATTGCTTATATCCTATTCCTTAAATAAACATTAATTTAAATCAGTAAAAATATCTCTGTATTAATTTTTCCTTCCCACAGCAGCATTTTTCCTTTTTAGGTGGGTTTTTTTTTATGTAATGAATAATCTATACGATCAGTTTTTTTTTATTTTCTCTTGGTAGAATTTATCTACCACGTGTTTGTGTCTACCTAGAAATGTTTTAGGTACGATACCACACATTATTATGTTTAATTATTATTTTGCTTCAACATCTAGAAATAGAAGTAATAATTCAACAATGCCAATATCTGTATATTGTGCTTATTATTTGTAAATGTTTTCAGTATTGTTTCATAAATGGAATAAATGAATATATATGAACGTATATATGAGCGGTATTCCGTTTTATTCCTTTTAAACTGCTATTTTATGCAATATACCAGTAATTTCTGAGAATATTCATCAGACGCGCTGGAGCGTCAGTGGCACTCACGAAGAGAGGTTGAGTCTGTGTGCCACTGACGCTCCAGAGCGTCGGAAAAAAAAACACTCTCCTAAACAGGAAATAATATGTTTCTCGTTTTTCTGATTTTCGTAGTAAAATATAACGAACATTTAAACCATTAAAACCCTGTTTTGTAATGCGGCTTGTGAGGATGGTAATATCATTTTTAGTGGCAGCGAATGTGCTAACTGCCGACGAAATCTTACGTGATCTCCAGTGCCTTACTTAAATCACATATTTCTCCAATTAAAGAAGGTGTATATTAGTTTTCTGAAATAACAGTAAGAAAATGCATATGTTATACTGTTATATATAATGGCCCAGGTGGTGAAAATTGCCTCGCTATAATTGGAATTCGCCATCTCTTTAGTAGATGCATGTATTTTCTACAGCCATATATATACATCCGGTGCAGTTAAGGGGTTAATATTGGCTGTGTTAACTTGTTATGTACAGCCCACTTCCTCTAATCCATGACTCCATAATCTGCAAATGTCTATAATCCACACTATATTTTAGATGTAAACAAACACAAGCAGTTAAAAAAATTTTAAAGCAAGATAATGTACACTTTTACTGTAATAAAAGTTGAATGACCTGATGAATTTATTAAGAAATTTTTAATAAATTTCTGCATACATTAGAAGGAAATATTATGTGAATTTTGTAAAAAACTATTAGACTGCTAGATTCTGAACACATTCGCTGACTATATAAAAGCTAAAATTGCTTTTAAAAAGGAATTTGGTCTTGAGGATAAATATCCTAGTTTTTTAGAAAAAAGAACTTTTGTTACTAATCAAAATTTTCTGACTCTTAAAAGGCTTCAAGATTAAATTGCAGAGCATAAATTAAAAGCTGACCAGTAAATCATTAAAAACAAACCACTATCACTGTGATGTTTGATAGATTTAAAAACAAGTAGGATTTTTTTTCTACACTCCTCAGCAAAAGTTTAGACACTGGTGATTTTTAACCTTTAAATAAAAAATACGAACACTTGGGTTATACAAATGACTGTACTTATTTTTAAATATATTTTAAACGTTTTAGGACAGAAATAACGGTTTTAATGTAGGATATTATTTAATTTAACTGAAAAAAGTGAAATTTGCATATTGCAAAAGTTTAGACACTTTTGTGATTTTTTGGATATTGTTCACGAAAAAACGCATATTTCAAACTTATGACGTCACATGCATGAAGTATTTAAGTGCACCTCGCGATTTTGAATCGGCCAAAGAAGTCTGTCTATTAAGTACTGTCTAAGGGTGACTCTTTCAAAGCAAAACATAGATCTGGAAGGACTCGTGTGACCAGAGAACGAGATTATAGAAGGATCCATAAACTGGCATCTAGACAAATGATGGCTGCTAATCGCATTAAAAGTGAGTCAGAGCTTTCTGTGTCAACGGATAATTTCGTAGATGCATTAAAGAAACATATACATTAGTTTACATGAAAATGATAAAACAACCAGCCTTGAAATCTCACAACAAATTGACCCTTTTCCTGTCGCGGAATAATTCTTTTTATAAACTGATGAAATAATGGACTGATACCAGAATTTATAAACGAAGTTATTAGAAAATATGAAATTGCTTATTTTCACGTATATTATAAAAGGAAAATTTTAATTAAATATTCTTGTCACTTTTGGAATTAAAATTAGGTGTCCTTTGCCCTCGAAACGGTTGATGATTTGGGCCTCACTTTGTTTTAATTCTCAAGTATCTCTGGAGTTTCTCAATGGTCGCCAAGCTGCGTAAGACTACATACATACATTGGAAAACAATTTACAGCCATTTGGTGATCTTTTACTTCTTCCAGAGTATATATTTGTGCAAGATAATGCGTCTATTCATATTGCATACAAATAGAAAAATTGGTTTAACTCTCAAAATATTACTATTTTTGACTGGCTTGCGTGTAGCCATGATCTGAACCCAATCGAAAACTTTTGTGGCATCATATCTCATACGGTTTATGCAATTTTTTAACAATACTTCTCTGTAAATGAACTTCGATCAGATGTTGAACGTGTTTGGTACGAAATAGACTCCCAAGTGATGCAGGATTTAGTTTCTTCGATGGAAAGTCACATTTTTGCATTAATAGCAGACAATGTAGGTGCAGTTCAATTTTTATTTATGGATATTTTTCTGTTAACAGACAGATTGTCTATACTTTTGCGACAATGTTAAATTTGTTTTTTTGTCATTATATATTATGTAAAATGTATAAATTAAAATTTATTGTTTGTGTATGACAGATAAGTCCCCAGTAATATATGACAATTGAATTACAACAATTCGTTACATATTTCTCAGCACAGAAGCATAATCGATCATTGTCTAAACTTTTGCTGAGCACTGTATAAATTTTTTATCATATATCATTTATAATATATTTCTGATATTAAATAGTTTTTTTAAATAAAGAAAGGCATTTTCTTTCATTTTCTGTGTTACAGTGCAATTACTATATTTGTTGATAAATTCCAAATATTAGAATGCAAACAAGAAAATAACCTATAATCCGCAAAACCTTTGATCTCGACCTGTGCAGATTAGAGTGAGTATACTCTACATATGGTACTGCCAAACCTACGTGTCTAACTCTTATAGCAGTGGTACTCTGGTTCATAAACTTTGATGGACTATAGTCTATTTAAAATTAAAAGAGGAAACAAGTAAATAAAAGAATGGTTTAAAAAAAAGGGTATTTTCTTTCATTTTCTGTGTTAGTGTGATTACTATCTTTGTTGATAAATTCCAAATATTAGAATGCAAACAAAAATGACCTATAATTTGCAAAACCCTTGGTCCCGACCTGTGTGAATTAGAGGGAGTATACTGTATATATATTGTAAACAAGATTAAATTTTATGAAAAATACAATGAAATAATTCACAATCCAGCTAGACTAAGATGTCTCCTATATTTTTAAACAAAAAATTTATTTAATTTAGAATAGTTTGTCATTTTAACATGTGTCTGAAAATGATTGAAATTTTGATTGTTTTATTCTGGCATTGTGAATTAACGTTACTTAGAAGGGTTAATCAAATGTTACAGGTACAGTCGTCTCTCTGTTTAACGTTGCTCTACTTAACAACGATCTCTACTTAAGGACGATTTTTTGCGGTCCCGGCTCCTTTAAGTATAAAAATCTCTATTTAAAGACGAAATTGTTTCTATTTAACGGCGATTTTCTCGTATTTTCCATTTATATTTCGTATATTCCAGGACTTACAAATGTTTCAATTCATTTTTTACCGCTAATTATACAAGTAAATTGCAGCCATTAGACCTGGGAATCATTTGTAGTGTAAAAGCATATTACCGAAAATCCTTAATTAGGAAATTATTAAATGACTTTGCTGACAAAAATGAAATTAAAAAAATTACAATTTTGGGAGTCATGCACATGATTACATCAGCCTCGAAAGAAGTTTCTCCTTGCACAATTGAAAACTGCTTATGGGCATCTGGAATTGGCATTCAAAAACAAATGGATATAACAGATGCACAACTCGACACAGAAAATATCACCACCGAAGAATGGAAAAATCTTGTTGGTGATGAAGATGTTTCAGTAAAAGATTCTAGCGATTGTGACGAAGACTTTTAATGACCAACTTCAGAAATTTAGAGCAAAAGACATCGCAAATAAAAATTCAACTTCAGATGCAGAAGATGGTGATGATGCTGATGGTACAGAAAACGAGACACCACCTCTTTCTTACTCAGATGCAAATTCTGCCCTGGATATTCTTCGCCCGTACATTGTTCCATTAAATATGGAAGATGACTCATTCAACTTTCTTGAAATGTTTGAAGCAAGGGTACTAAAAACTAGAACATCATTGAAATAATCTACACTTTTTGATTTTTTAAAAGCTTAATTTGTTTAATTAAATGTATTATAAATATTTTTATTGTACTGTAAGTTACATTGTATGCAGTATTATAATTAATGCAATTTTCATTTGTGCAATAGCAATATGTATTATTATATTCGTTATCCGTATCAATAAAATAATAAGAAAGAAAGAAAGCATAAAATAAATAAATAAATAAAACAGTTTTAAACACGCCAATACATTGAGAAAGGTATTGACAGTCTTAAGCCTGTAAGGTGTGAAGGGAAATGTTTTTCAAATATTATTTTTCCGCACATTCTGTTTAAGGACGATTTTTCGGGGTTCCTTGAAAGTCGTTAAACAGAGAGCCAACTGTATTTTAAACAATCAAAAATTAAATGGAAAAGTAATTCTGAATTTATTTTTTGTTTTTGAATGGTATGTTCTTGAATTTTTATCCCAGAGTTATTATCATGCACAATGTAAAATTGTAAAAGTGAAAGAAAAAAAACTGTAAATAGTTTAAATGTTTAACCTTTTAAATCGGAAGCCCATCTCTAGTACAGTACATAACATGCCAATACAACATTAAATATAATTAACATAAACAGTTCAAAAGTTATGGAAGTTTTGTTCCAAATCAGTTTTTTAAGTAAAAATTATATTTCAGTGTATTTTCCTACATGTAACATAGCATTAAAATACAGATTAACCTTTTTCATTGAGTAAAGTAAATATAAATCTGATGGAGAATCTGACTAGATTTCCCTCTTTTGTCTGCCATCCTTAATTTACGGTTTTAGTAATATTTGAAATTAAACTTGATGAGACTCAGCATATATTTAGTCAGTATTCTGATTGAACATTGATAGATAAATATTTCTAAATTTGAAAATAAAAACTGATGTGTGAAAAATTTAACTGATTAGACCAATGATTTAATCATTTAGTTATCCAAGCCACCAATGTACTATGGCTGCTGGATGAATCAGTTTTGAATTCAGTTGTTTTACACATCTTTTGGAGAATTCCATAAGTAAATGGCATATTCTGTATTATTTCTTTTATGGCTACCCTTAAATAATTTAAGTATGTTTTTACATTATTCCTTTTTTTTCTGTTTCCCCCTTTCTTCTTCCCTCTTTTTCTTTTTGCACAAAATAAATTTAAATTTATTTAGTAAGCAATTTCCCTCCAATACAGAATTTATTTTTCCTGAAACATTCAATTTATACATGACCCTTCCATCCCATATCAATAAAATTGTTTAGAAAGGTAATAAATGCTTTGTTAATTTCAAAAAGAACATAGACCTCTGGATATTTCCAAATTTTAGAAATCTTATAAGAACGTTACATTTCCCATTATCTTTCACTCATCACTGTTAGTTCATCATGCTTTCAGGCAGCGATGTTTTATTAAATTCCCCACACTGTTCTTCTGCTATTTAAATTATAGGATATATATTAAGGTTAAACTTTTAAATTAAGATACATTTTTTGTTTAGAGATAAAGAAATTTTCTTTGTAAAATCTGTTTATGTGTAGTTTATAAATCTATAATATGTTTTGCAAATTGTCAAAAACCTCAAATATTCCAATTTCTGTAACAGTATACAATGCATGTAATGTTTAAGATGTCAGTAATAAATGTCAAATGTTAAAGCTTATTTTTAAGTAATATAGTAAAGCATTTTTTTTTTTTTTTTTTTTTTTTTTTTTTTTTTTAAGATAAAATATTTTTTTTGCTATATATTTTTTAACAAGTATACTGCCCTGAAAAAGGTTTCTTCTTATATCCAAAAACATATATTGATTTTATTATTATCAAATTAACATAAAAATCAAATTTATTTAAAACAATTTCCTGATTACATAATATTGGAATCCTACTTATCTATATGCATAGGTAGTTTTTAATGCCTTCCTTTGCCTTTTAACTCTTTAAGTATAACATGTGAAATACTAACAATAGATTAGTTGGATGTTTTATCATTGTAAAATTGTTCAAAAGAAGGCAGGATTTGTAGAAAAGAAACTGTCTAAAAGTGTTTAACAAATAATGCAGTGCCTTTTCATACCATATGTGTGTATGCAAAAAATTGTGAGTGCACAATATTTCTAGTCATTTCATTTTTATATGTATCTTATATTTGACATAAAATAATTAATATTAATGAAGCCAATTGAAATTTATGGTACATTTTCTAGTGCAATTATTTTTTATATAATTAATGCTAATTATCTATTTAATGTAACATAAGTTAAAATAATATTACAAAATTACACATTGACCCCTCCTTTTTGTTAATTTTCTCAGCTTCATACTTGGTTTTCGATGGTTTAAACCAGCTTTTGACTATTGAGACCAGTTTTGATGTTTTTTCATGTCGAAAATCTGTTGTTTTTTTTTTTTTTGTTTTTGTTTTTTTTTTCCTTATACAATAAAGTTTCATGGACAGTACCAAATAAAGAAATAGGGGATCCCTTTTTCAATTCCCTACATCTACATATTTGTATCTTAGAATAGCAGCCAAATTCCATTTTCCTGAGATGTCCACTATTTAGGTTTTTCTGCACATGCATTTTGTCACTTTTTTACATGAAATCATTTTATATCTAGCACTTCTCTGAAATGCAGTTATGCCATTTATATAAGTCTGATAAGCTGAAAATTTATTTTATAAATATGGTCTACCATGAAATGTTTTATCTATATATTTACTGTTGGTGTTCATGATTTTCCTATTAATTTACAGTATTTTAAATGCAGTTAGTGTTCAAAATATTGATTTATTTTCCAAAACTCACTTTCATCCTTATTTAATTACACCGAAGTTTTGAAATTTTTTGTTTCCTAGATTAAGTTTTATTTATTGACAACTATCTTATCTTGTTTCATTGAAATTTAACTCTGAGTAGCAAGTTTTGTAATTATGATCACCCTCATTGATGCTCTGTTTTATGGGACACAACTCTTTTAATCTATAAAAAATAAAACTTATCTTAAAGTAATTATAAATGTTTAAAAAAAATTTAAACATGCTTTCATTAAAATTCACAAAAAGTAGAAATATGGAATAATTAATTTAAATGGGAATTTCACCAAGATAGCCTGCTATCGCCAAGTTGGCTTCACTTATTTTTGCACCATGGCAACTTATTTTTGTAGCTAAATTTAGTGATATTTCACCAATTTGGCCAAAATTTGACGCTATTGTGGTAACTCTGCTATTAGTACTTTTTCACAAATACACATTGTTGAAGCTGATATGGATTTCACCATAGGAAATCAGAATATAATTGAGTAAGCATTAAGTTTAAGTCGTGTTAACCTTAGTAGTGTTAGTTTAACCTTATGTAGTGTTTTTACCAGAGGCAGATCAACCACCTTCCGGGACCCTAGGCTTGACTTTTTTATGGGCCCCCTCCCCTCTCAAAGCAATAAATATGTACAATACAATTCTGATAATATTTTTTAATCTTTTGCATACATTTGCTTTAAAAATCAATTTATAAATTAATATACTTTCATACTGACATTTATGTAGAATCAGTCTATTTAAAAAAAAAAAAAAAAAAAAAAAAAAAAAAAAAAAAATCTAGAAATGAATTTTATCAGTTTCCCACTGCATTTTAACTGAAACTTTGTTTTAATATTACAAATTATTGTGTTTAAAAAAAGAGCGAATGGAAAACCTTTCATCTTTCTACTTACAAAATTACTAAAGCCCATCCATCAAAAAGTGGAAGCTGAAAATTTTCATGAATCTAATATTTTCTTTTTGTGAAAACAGAAGAAATAGTGTTTAAAATAAAATTTACATTTTAATGAACTACAGGGTTCAATAAGTGAGTAAAGCAAGGACTATTGCAGATCATTCCTCTTTTGCATAGTATATTAGCTCAATGTATATAAAAAAAACTAACAAAATTCTCAGCACTGGACCCCTAGGTCTACTCAGCCTAATGGGAAATCCACCTCTGGTTTTTGCGATATCTTTTAAAAACAGAGGTCGCTTGGAGGAAGCCCCCCTTTTTGAAAAATTCTGAAACATGTGTTTACTAATTTTAGTTATACTATAGGCATGTCAAGTTTCAAGATTTTATTTCCAATAGTTTGAAATATGGGGATTTATTTTTTTTCCCCGTTGCCTTCCTTAAGGATCGTATTTAAAAAAATAAATGCCCTATTCATGTATTGCCCTCAGGAATACATATATATTCCAAATTTCAAAGTTCTATGTCAACAGGAAGTGGGTGAAAAATGAGTAACAAGATTTAACTACCATATGTAAACAGGATTGTAAGTTTAAAAAAAAAGCATGTAAAATGGGGAAGTTCATGGGGAAAAAATGTGGTTGGTTGGGGAAAGTGAAAATCTAGAATTTTGCTATGCTGCGCTAAAATCCTTGAATCTCTAGACAATGTTTGATTCATTGGTTGGGAGTTTATCGTTCTTTTAAAAAATATATATATAAAGAATATTATGTTGTATTGAATTTAAACATGCTTTAAACATCTACCAATTTATGACTATAATTGGATGTCTACAATCCAGCCATTTTTGTCGTCAATGAAAAGAAACCTTAGAATTTTTGTACTTAAATTTATTGAATATTAAGATTTTTTTTTTTTTTTACTGGAAGAGGATATACATGAATTGTCAAAGTGGTTATTGATTAAAAGATGCCTTTGCATGTTCACAAGATAGTGATCTTGTGAGTACTTCACACATTGTGAAGTACAGTTTCAGACACAATGATTATGAAAAACCTTTGCAATGTGTGCCTACAGATCAAAATACAGGGCAAAGCAAGATTTTGGATCCACCTGTGGTCTGAATTGTTTTTATGGAGACTATAAACAAAAAAAAAAAAAAAAAATAATCTAAACTAAGAGTTGTTTGTTTGAACCCCATTTGCAAGCATATTAACATAAGTTATCAACTTAAGTATATCAACATAAAAGCAATACAGAAATGTAGCAATTAAAATAAAAACTTCTACCAGTCTTTTTTTTTTTAATGAAAAATTGTAGCTGTTCTTTTTTTTTTCTATCAAGGGGACATCTAGACCAACCCCCCCCCCACACACACACACACACACACACCACCACCACCATCACCATCTGGCAAAAAAGCTTTAGTTCATTTTTATCTTAATGTTTAGTTATTTTAAATCATTTGAGAAGGTGGTTTTTTTTTTTTTTTTTTTTTTTTTCCAAAATCATAGGAGAAATAAATAAATGAGAAAATCAAGGGAGGGAGTGCTTCCCTGTTATGGACACTTGTTGTCTTTACCTTTTTAATTCTTGAATCAATTGTCTATCCATTTTGAATGTTTATTCATATATTTTTATGTAAACTTTATTTAATGTAGCAATAATTTAGATATTACTTATCTCATGCTTATTTTCTTTTTCTTTGATAATTAGTGCTCTTCCTATTTCATCTACTACCCCAGCTGAAGCATCTTTAAATGCAACAGCAACTACCTCATTGTCACCTTCTGTTTCGTCAACTGTAGTAGAGACAATTGCTTCATCTCAGTCTTCAACCTGTGCCGTGCCAGAAGTACAAAAGAACTCTTCTCTCTGTAATGGAGATGCAAAAGAAACTGCTGAGGATAGATTGGACAATCTTATCAAATCTCTTAGTAAAAATAAATCAAGTGGTGAAAGCTCTGAAGTGAAGAATGAGTTGGCAGCATTGTCAGTGAAGAAGAAAGAGTTGGCTCCTTCTGAAAATATCACGGGTAATAAATTATATAACAAATGTTGAACGCCTTAAAAAATCTAAATAGGATTTTAGTTAAAAACATTCAAATTATTTTTTCAATTACTTTAGTTTGAAATAGTCAGATGTTTTAGACTCATATCTTGAAATTTAAACAATTTATTCTTAAAAAAATATATTACACCTTCTCTTATATATTTGTCAACTTACAGAAGGATTTCTTTAGCAGTGCTCTGATATTATATTATTAAGTATATATATGTATAGTATATTATATAGAATTTATTTTTATTAAGTTGGCATTTTTATGCCAATAATAAAAATAAACTTTGAAAAGAAATTAAAAAATAAATATTGATATTTGTTTTGGAACAAAAGTGATACATTTCTTGTTTATTGTCTAATTGTTGTCAAAATGAACACTGCGATTATAGTATTGTCAGTATATATTTTTTAAACATGAAGAGTGCTGAAAACATTCTTAGCTCCAAAACATAAATTGTTTGTTTTTGTTTAACATTTATCCTTGTAGAGTTATTTATTATTTGATGTTTTTTATCTTGTGTGTATGTGTTTCTATCGCTTTATTTAGAATTTATTATTCTTTTAAATTCTGCAAATGCTTTTGAAATTTTTTATTTCAGACTGCATAGCCACCTAAGTATTTTAATGTGTCTTTTTTAACTTTTGAAGAGCCTTTATTAATATTATTAGCAAAGAAATATCTATTAGAAATATTTTACCAGCAATGCCAATTATTATTGCTAAGTATGATACATTTTGTTTAACAAAGACACAAAACGAAAAATCCTGTATTAATGGCAATATTTCTTTTTCATTATTATTAAATAATCAAAGATACAAGATAAAGTATTATCAGGTAAATATGTGATCTTTTATTGGTGTGGGCTCTGTATCATATCTGTCACATTCCTTAAAATTGATAAACTGTAATTTTGTCTGCCACATGATAAAATTTTAAAATTTGACTAAAAATTTTTAATATTTTATTTTTACATTTTACTCCTTGCAAATACTTCCTTCTTTAAATTACACTTAAAATTCTTTAACAATCAAATTAATACTGAAGTAACATTTTTTTCATGCATATTTTTTAAAAATCCTGCAGTAAAGGATTAAAAGATAATTAGCTGGCACTCATTCTTAATTAATTTTTCAGAACTTATAAATACATTTGTATTTCCAAAATGCTAATTAATCAAATTTTAGACATTAATTATGTGCAACACAAAGAATTTTTTTTCCCTTATTCTATCTTCTTTATTTATTTTTTTTTTTTTTAATTTATTTATTTATTTTTTTTTTTTTTTTTTACATTTTCTAAAAATAATCTTTCCTTTTCAGAAATTTATTTTCTAAAGCTGAGACGTGATATCATTTGTTGTGTTAGGGATTATTGTAATCAAGGCCATATCCAGAGAAGGAGAAAAGCCCCATCCCACCCCTTTTTTTTTTCTTCTGAAATAAGCTGGAAAAGGGTCCAGTAACATACTTTCATTTAAAAGAATGGCATTGTAGCTTAAAATCTATTAAGTGGGCTCCCCCTTGAAAAAATAAATAAGTAAATTTAATTATAGTCTTGATTGCAATGGTTGAGTTTCAAAAGAACTTTATTAGCTTTTCCTTCTGCTACAGTACCAGACTATTTTTTGATTTTGCAGCTATATTAATTATGTTTAATAAGTCTTGTATAAATGTTTTAGATTTAAATCTGTTTATAAGGCAATTATATGAATGTGTGAATTGCTTTAATCCTCTAAGCCTCTTGCCCATTTTTTTTTTCTTCTGAAAACATCTTAAAATGGCTATCTAAAAATGTTTTTATGTTTTAACAAAGGGACCACCAAACATGGTGCACATGTAGTTTTGATGCTTTTAAAGTATGTTATAGACTTCATATCCTAACTATGCTGCTAGTTGGTTTTCGTAAAATTGTCCTTAGCTTTTGAGAAATTGGAGGTTAAAATTCAGCATATATTTAAAATATGTGTTAGTTTGTGTTTCTTAATGCGGTCTTTAAGGCATTGAGGTAGCATGCTCGTTCCCCGATTAGATGCCCAGGATTCTGTCCTACCTTTGGCCTTTTTTCTTTTTTAATTAATTTTAAGACTTTTGACATGTTAAAAGTTTTAAGCATAGCTATGAATTGCTGCAGCTTTGAATTTTTTTATATTTTCCTTTAAAAAAAATTATATGTTTTTCAACTTTGGGTGAAAATTTATATTTTTTCTGTAATTTTTAAATTAACATCTAAGCTGCCAAAAATTCAAATTAATTTGTCTTGCTTTTATTTTGCTTTGTGGAATTTTAAATGAAAATTTATTATTTTGTATAACTTATAAATAATATTTCTGATGTCGAATATTGAAACATATGTGTATTTAGGTAATTCCTATAGCATATCTTCAGAACAGTAATAAAATATTAAACAGTAATGCCCATATGTAAAATTTTACCAGTTGTATAACTTTATAATCTCCTCTATTGTACATTTATCAGTAGAGTTTCAATGCAGCATCATTTTTCCTTTGCACAGATAAAAAGTGACAAATTGCATTTCAAAATATTTTTTCATTCAAACAAATAAAAACAAAGTGTGGAAAATTTAAGCCGTCTGCAGATGCGAGGTAAAACTTTGAGAAGTTTCATTTTTATTTTTCAACTTTGAGTGTATTTTTTTAACATACTTATTACAAACCAAATACTTCAAAGAGATATATTTTTAAAAATTCTTGATCATGCGAAAAAATTGCATATTTACTAAACTAAAGTGCCTATGTTGGTAATGATAAACATTTTTATATTTCATCATTTTACACATTAAGCCAAAATAAATGTATATCAAATTAATTTTATATTAACTGTAATTATAAGTAGGGAATATTATCATTAATAATTCAATAGAAAAATATTTGCCTCCAACTGGTTCTTTTTATATATATATATATATATATAACGAGTTTCAAACTTGAAGTGTTTAATGAAAACTTTCACATTGTCGTTTTTGCTGAAGAAATATAGCAAGACAGACGTAAGTGTTAGAGGTAATCTATTTTTTGCCAATGTCAAAGTGCATCAGGACATTCCATGAATCAGTTACTTGTGTTTGAATGGGGGAGGAAGAAAGGTGTTGCATTTGCGCATTGTCAGTGGGAAAGGAGTAGTTCTCTTATTCACTCGTGTTGTTCGACTCTGTGAATTTTGTTCTCATTCTGTGCTGATAGAAATGCCTAAAACTAGATATCTTATGTTAGACAAAGCTCTTCAAAAAAATTTTGATGAAGATTCAGATAATGATGACTGAAGCTAAAGTGATATTATTGTTATTTCATCAGAAATAGTAAAAGCTATTGATGTAAAAGAAGGAAGTTTTAATATATAAAAAAATGACAATGATATTTTACCATGCGATACAGCTGGCGGAATGAAAGTGTGTGTATAAAAGGAGTTTGTACCCTTTAAAAGCAATTCGTCATGCAAAAAATTTTAAAAAACAAACTGGAGACTTGAAATGGATAAAGAAGAGCCATTGACTATGATTTAGCCAAAAAATTAAGAAATAGATAAAACCTTGACAAATGTGTGGAAAACATCAAAGTTGTGTTCTGAAAATAAAAACTCTCTTAGATTTCACATGTGAAGTTGTATTGTCTCTTTTTCAAACACCTTTTGAAAGTGAAGAGTTAACCAGAAAACAAATCAGCCACAGGAAGGTCTAGTAAGTTCAGCATGCAAAAGCCATTACATGGGGAACATGGACATTTAATCATCAAGTTCGAAAACAGCAGAAGACTGCATTGTAAACAATGCCATAGCCAGACTGTTTATTGATGCAGCAAATTTGTGATGTTGCTTTACATGACTGTAGTGATTCTTTTGATGCCTGAAACGTTTTTCTGGATATAATCAGTAATTTGTAAAGATAAAATAAATAAAATTTCATAATAAATTAACTACCTATAAAGTGATTGTTTGTTTTCTAAATCATAATTTAAAAAAAAAGAAAAATCTAGTGCTCAACTCTAAGAAAACCAGTTCTTAGAGTTGAGTAGAAGTGAGTTAACTCTTTTCAGTTAAACTCACTTAACATCATTACTCTTATTCCGTGAACACAACACTCGATTTTTCCTAAGGTAGGATAAGTTTTGTTATTTTCACTATAAATTAATGTTATATATGTTCAAATGAATAACCAATATCATTTTTATAATAAAATTTTAACCTTTTATAGTTTTGGCAGTTAATGGATCAACATGTTTTAATGTATTTAGAACAAATCTAATTTTTTTTTTTTTTTTTTTTTTTTTTTTTTCTAAGTCAATTAAATATATTTTTTATAGAAAATGTCGGAAAAAAAATATTATGCATTATCTCATAACTGTGATAGAAAATAAATATATATATATAAATGTAAACAATAATAGTATGTTTTAAAAAGATGAGATATCTCGACATCGACATAAATTAATTTGGATTTTCATCAGCAGAAATGTTAGTTTAAAAATTGCAGAAATATTATAAATTTTCCTGAAAAATTGAAAATATATATATATATATATATTTTTTTATGAAAATATCAAAAAGTTCAAATCTGCACCAATTTATAACTATGCTTGAAGTTTGTAATGTGTCGAAAATATAAAATTAATTAAAAAAGAAAAAATGTCAGAAGGTAGGAACAAATCATGTAAGTCTGATAAGTAAAGGATCATGCTGTTTCAATGCCATGGAGACTGCATTAAGAAACGCAAACTAATAGGTATATGAAACATATGCTGAACTTTAACTTCTAATTTCTCAAAAACTGAGGTCCATTTGAAGATAACCTTTCACCAGCATAGTTAGGGGTATGAACTCTACAGCATACTTTAAAATTATCAAAATCAGCATGCAACATATTCGTGGTCCCTTATAAGATGAAGAGATATGTTTTTATTGCACCAAACATAAAAAAAATATATAAATGAAACTAAATTTTGAGCATTTATAAAAATGTAGGAAAGCTTTCAAATTCTCAGGGTGTTAATATAATAGATTAAACTGATCGCATACAAAAACAAGAAAGAAAAAGTATATACTGACAGAGTATATACTGAATACATATATTAACAAGAAAGAAAAACTCATGCTTCAAGCATATATTATGAAATGTTTTCCAACACATTCTGAATAATGATACAAAACTACACCGTTTAATAAGTTAAAACATTGTCTAATTCATATATAATACATTCGTAAACCCAATTTCAGCTGTTCCCATCTACAATCGGGAAATTATTTGAATTCTTTGTATTGTCCTATTGTATAGTAATCATTTTGTAGTGAAATTCAGTGATTTATATCCCTTTCAATACATTTGAAATAGTGTAATGCCATTAAAATACACTGCAAACGATTTTTCTCCATTGGCTAATGTAACAGAATTCTTTGGAGTGCTCCTGTAAATGAACTATTTATCCCACATACTTCATATACAATACCAAACATGCCTTGGTGACCATAAATAAAGTTTATCAATTGCATGAAAATCCGAGTATATTTACAGGAGTTAGAGCGTGGACAGACAAACCGAATGCATAAGCACTTTTCAACTTAGTTGGAAAGTGTTAAGAACTACAGGAATCAAAGATTTAATATTGATTTTCTTACTTTTTTAAATTTTACTTTTAATATTTGTTTTCTGAGAAGAATTAGAAAAAAAATTAATATAATGCATTTTCACTAATACAATTATTATTTCTATATTGCATTCATGTAATTATGAAATGTCACTCTAAAAATGTTTTTGAAAATTTGTTTTGTTACAGATATGGACAGTGTTGCACTCTTGAAAAAGAGTGTAGATGCTGTTCCTGTGGTACAAGCTGCTTCAAGCACATTGAGTAAAGATATCAACACTCTAAAAAACAATCAAATGAAGATTTCCAGTGCGGCTAAACCTATTCCAGCTGATCAGATGAAATGTAATATATTAAAGGCCAAAATGGAAGAAGAAAACAAGAAAGGTAATTTACTTATCTGTAATTATCATTTCTTCTCTTAGAAAGATTTTTGTTTTGGGCCATTTTTTAGAAAAAAGAACAATTAAAAGTTTGAACTAAATTTTAATGGATATAAATTCTCTAAATACGGCATTTAAAAAAAGAGAAAAATCCATTTTTTTAATTTAACAGAGTTTGAGATGAATTCTTGCTCTATACACAATTTGTTTGGTGCTATAACAAACAAAGTCCTAAATTGAAAATGTGAGCAATTTGTTGCTCACAGTCAGTAGCAACAAATGGTTATAACAAATGACTGTGAGCAACAAATGGTCAGAGATGAAAGGTACTCAAGGTACCCAATAACTTTATGTCCAAACAGCTCTGGATAATGTTTATAGATTTGATCCACTTTGGTTTTGATGCCTCGAATATTGATGTACAGTAGGGTATTGATGTGATTAAAATACACATCATCAAAACCATTGATTTAAAAAGAAAATTAAAGAGAAAACCCCAGCGTTCAGGAGACCTCCCAGTTAGTAGTAAAAATCATTATCGGACACATTTTTACAATCACCATTTACAAATAAGCAGAACTATAACAAATAAATTTTATGAACGGACAGTTTTACGACAATGTTCGGACATTCGATTTACGATACTGGACTAGAGGCTTTCCCTCCAGGACACACAGCTGGAAGACAACGAATGGGTGGTACAGACATAGAGGCAGGCATATAATTTTCAGAAACGACCATTTAAATCACTAAACGGCAGAAGGGAAAACAACAGATCAGATCCTATTGGATGCTGAGAAGAGTAAATAATAAAAGGGACGAATAAATTAAAAAAATAAAATGTAAGAGGAATACAACGAGAGGAAAAAAAGAAGGCAGTCTAAAAAAATGTTTTGCTAAGAGTGCTTAAAAAAAAAAGAAAGTGCTCTACATCAGTTCTCACATCAGCGTGCTGCGGTTCTTGGTAGAACGAAATCCGAATGGAAGCCAGTGTACCCTCTTGATATGGATACTCATAAAATACGGATCTGTCTACATATAGTGCTGATGTCCCCAACAAATTATGATTCCTGTCAAAAAAAGGTACATTTTTATTTGATTCCCTTCTGCCTGTTAAATTGATGAATTATAGCATTTTAAATTGAAATATGCTCTTGCCTACCCTTGTCAGTAAATTAAAGACAGAATATCGTTTACTGGTTTAAAATGAAAGTTACTCAAATATTATATGAATTCAATTGTTTCCAATGGAAATCATTCAGTAAATTATATGTGTTTGTGTTGTATATTTGTGTTTTTTTTTTTTTTTATCTGAATAAATGTTATTGTTTGTGTATAAAACGAAATAAGTGTAAGTAAATGATTCATGTGTCTGTTTAATTTTATTGATTGTTAATTTAAGCATTTTTTGTCGGCAGCTTCAAAGGAAAATTGGTACTGCAATAATACGCAGCGCAAGTAGATTAAATTAATTTTTTTAATTATTATTAATGAAGATTAATGATTGAGATGTTCCCTTTAGGTATACCAAATTCCCAGAGGCGAAACGATCACTAAGATTTAAATAATTCCAATCAGCCAACTAAAATATATGCTTAAAAGGGGTATTGGAGAAATGCCTAATAAAAGGGGTAATGAGAGCTAATTAGATGTCTATAACGTTGATTGTAAAATGCAAATTTCTCCCCATCAGGTATTGTTACAACAAATGTCACTTTAACAGATTTTTTATCTTAATGGATATTTTTTTGGATTATTAAAATAAAACTATTCTTTCTCATTATAAAAATATTCTCTGTAAAATTTTCATAATAAAGAATTTTTCAAATTAATGAATTTATTCTAATGTTGAAAGGAATAGTTGTTTCAGTTTTATGAATATTGAGTTGCAAGAATCAATTATCCAAATGTGCTATTTTCTTTTTAATAAATTATCAAATTTTTAAATCATTGAATTCTTGTAGAAAAGCATTATGACTTATAAGAAAATGTTATAGATTTTCCAAAAGAATCTATTAAATTTAACCAAAAATTATACAGCTATAAATCTGGATACCTTCCCAAAATACCTGCTAAACATCAAGCTAATTTGATGCTTTTTGCAGAACTATCGTGGAACGGACAGACAGAAACCAAAAATGTTTTGTGTCTCCACAATAAGCCTCACTGATGTTTAGGCAATATGTCTAAAATCAGTGTTGATTGATTTTATATTTTTAAACAAAAATCTTTCCAAACAAACCTAAAGTTGGGGGTTCCAATGCCTTTGGCAGTGTACACCGTCAAATTTGTATGATAATTCATTTTTAAAAGAAGATCTTTTAAACCTAGAATTGGAGATCCCACTACCTTCACTACTATACACTGGGCATGCTACGCATACTCAAGATCTGTTTTACTTTATATTTTTTTAATGAAAATCTTTCCAAATGAAGCTAACTCCGAACCCAACTGAGTTCCAAACAAACCCGAAATGGGATGGGGGGTCCACAAACTCTTTTCCAAATGAATCTAATCCCCACCAGAGGCCGAGAGGTTCTGCTCTCGAAGCTAGTAGATGGGAGGTGCTGTGTTCAAACCCAATCACGACCGTCTACCTAATCGTTTGGAGTTTTTGTGGTTTTCTTCGAACCTTTGATTTCCATGTGTAAATACAGGTTAGGTTCCCTTAGAAAGACCTCCAACGAAGGAAACTCCCCCCACGGGCCTATATCCCTCGAGTAGATAATCGGCTGTCAAAAATCAACCAACCAACCAAATGAATCTAATGTTAGGGACACCACTGCCTTTGACAGTGTACACCCTCAAATTTGTATGGTTTTGTATTTTTAAACAAAAGTCAATCAAAACGAGCATAGAGTTGGGAGCCCCACTTCTTTTGGTAGCATACACCAGGTGGGTTATGCAAGATCCTGTCTGTTTGGATTTTATATTTTTAAACGAAAGACTATCGTAGCTCATGTCCATAATAATAACTTGAATGAATTTATCTTTTTAAATGAAAATCTTTCTAAATAAACTTAATGATTAGGGCTCCACTGCCTTCGGCAGTGTGCCCCTCAAATTTGTATGGTTTTATATTTTTTAAATGAAAATCTACCTAAACAATCTAAGGGGCTCTTGTTATCGTGATTGATGATTTAATTTCTGATGTTTAGCTTTTTTTATATATGAAGAATAGAACTTGAATATATTGATAATTTCAAATTCATAAAATTATGACTAGAATTTTCCCAAATATAAGGAAAACTTCACAGTTTGAGAGAGGCGGGAAGCTAAAAGTCTAGACAGACCCCTGATTTTATGTTTCTAGTAATAGGCGTGGATTTCTTTGCAAAAATTCATTTTAATGTGTTTTTTCATATATCATAGAAAATAAAATACTTTAGAAGACAAAAATATAAGTACAGTAGAACCCCGCTAATCTGAAATTCCGGTTACAGACGTGTGAAAATTATTAGAATAATTGTGAAATTTACAATAAAAACTTGTTATATTAAAGAAATATTTAATAAATATTGATACATTTAATATTTAGTGTGCATCCCCTTGTTTTTTTATTAAAGAAATGATGGCATACTTGTCTTGGCATACTTTCTATGAGTTTTTGGTAATTAATTTGTATTTCGTTGTCATAATGCCGAATTTGGATGAGTCTTTCTTTCAGACTAGTCTTGTTTGTGATGTTGTATTTCTTTAATTTTTTCTTTACAATGACCCAAAGGTTCTCTATGGGGTTCATATCTGGACTGTTTCCAGGCCATGGAAATGTTTTCTTTAATTAAATTAAGGAAGTGCAACATTACAAACAAGAATGTTCTGATAGAAAAACTCATCCAAATTTGGCATCATGACAACGAAATACAAATTAATTGCCAAAAACTCATACAAAGTATGCCAAGATGTATCGAATCTTTAATGAAAAACGAGGGGCTGCACACTAAATATTAAATGTATCGATATTTTTTAAATGTATTATTTCTTTAATGTAACAAGATTTTAATGTAAATTTCACAATTATTCTAATAATTTTCACACGTCTGTAATTCAAACCAATTTTATTTTCAAAAATTATATTTGATCACATGATGAATGCCAGGGAAAACATGTAGAAATTAAAATAAAAGAAAAAAAGTCAGTAAAGCATGCTTTTTATTCTTTAAACAGCTTGAATAGAATTAAAAAAAATACAATAAAATGAAAATGTGCACTGTAGGCCTACTCATAGAAGCCATCTTAAAAAAAATCTTGAATATCAGTTTGTTTGCCAGTCGCTATAAAATTTTCCAAAATGCAAAAAATTTATAATTTAGATGATAAAAAATTATTTTTCCTTTCAACAGTTTGATTTTGCAAATTTTCTATACAAATGTTTTTTTCTCTTCTCCCCCCCCCTCCCCCCAATCTCATCGTCGTGGTGACTGAGCTATTTATAGACTGGTGATTTTTAACCATTTGTAATGGATTGCCACCTAATTCCTCATTCTGTAGTTCCATTGGATTATTATAAACATCAGGAGTGATTGAACAAGGAATACTATTTTTTTCTGTAAGTAGAGCTGGATTATCCAGCATGCCGGACCTTAGAATGCTGGATTAGAGGATGTTTACTGTACTACTGAGTACTTATAACTTACATTTTTTAGCACGCATCTTTTTCTTTTCTATATTCATCAGAATTGTAATCCGAACAGGCACCGGTCCCAATTAGTTTGGATTAGCGAGGTTCTACTGTATATGTCTGATGTTACTTTATCTGTATCGAGTATTTTTATGCATAAAATTTCATTTATTAATAACATTAATATAGGAGGTTTTTATATTTTAAACTACATATACTTTTAGTACATATACTTTTAGTATATGTAGTTCAGAAACAGTTAAATACACTGTTTTATCAGTATTTTAGATTTTGATTTTGCTGCAAGAAATTTTCTCTGCCTTATAGTATTTTCTCTCATGGTGAAATTGTTGTTTTTTTTTAGTGTCTTGTGAAAAGATGCCATTGCTTGTAGATTTGTCGAAAGATAAGAAATTGCTTGTTGATATTGAGCCATCTACTGTACATATGAATGGGTACTTATTTTTGCTTTTTAATTTTGTATTCTATAGCAAATTGGTTTGAATATTTTTCATTGGTATATAGTAGTTTTATATTTTAATATCATTCATTTTTCTCACAGTGATTGTAAGATATTGGATGATATCAAGCCATTCCATGCTGCAAATAGTAATGATATCTCAGTGTTAGTATTTCCCCTTTTTCTTTTGAATAAAATAAGTGTCTATATTATTTATTTCTTTCTGGATTATATTTTAATTTTTTTTTCTTTATGTATAGAGAAGTGGTGAAACATAGGTCACTGTCTGAAAGCAAGGATTCAGAACATAATTCGCCATTTTTTGCTATGGTAAGAAAAAATTTCTAAAATAAATATTTAAATATAAATAACTTTTAAATATTTTTATTTAGTAATTAGAAGAAATCTAAATTTATATTTTTAAATGCTTAAACTTAAAAAATGAATGACTCTGCAATTAAATTAAGCAACATGTGTATTTTTTGCTTTTTTTATGGCGATATTTTAGTTGACTATTCTACCAATATTTATCATAATTAATTCTTTGTGCTTGTAATTGAATTAGTGATAATTTTCTGCAGAAAAATAAATTACAAAAAACTGGAACAAAATAAAGTCACTCTCTGAGTTATAAAAAGCAACATGTTTTAAAAGATAACGCTTTCATCAGGCAAAACATATCATTCATTACAAGAACTCTTTCTGCATTTTTGCAGTTGAAGCTCATGATTTTGTACAGTATTAAAAAATTTTCCCAGTTGAATCATACCTTGAAGTATAGGTGTAGATTTACAGTCGCCAGTCGCCATGCGGCGACTAAATGTTTTGCTGTGGCGACTAACTTTCAATGTCTTAGTCGCTAGAGATCAATTTCCATTGTTCCCAATCCCCATCACGGAATTTTTATACTTTTTTTTTTTTTTTTTTGCAAATTGAAAAGCACCTGCTCTTTTCACTGGCCGAGATCAAGTATGACCTTGATAAAAAGTCAGGGAATTTTCGCAATCTCAGTTACCATCATGAACGCAGCCCCTGTGATGTACTGATTTCTTGCCGAACATTATGTTCGAATATAATTCTGCGCATGTCTGCTCCACTACAAAGCTTAGCAGATGCTAAGCTCGGCACGTAAGCATGCTAATGATAAATCTTCTCTTTTGGACACCAGTGAGCATTTCTTCGAAGGTTTCATCTGAAATCCAGAGTTGAAATAAATACTCCTTTACTGCAAATCTGCTCACGAGACAGTCCAAAGTTCCTGATGCGATGGAAATTTTTAGGTTTGGGATCATGGAGTCGCGAGGATAGAGGATTCCAAACCCTGAAGAAAAAAAGAACAAAAAGAAAAAGAAACTCGCATGGAAAAAATACTTAACGCAAGCTATTTTCTTGCACTGTAAATGTTTTCTGCAAGTTCGAGATTTTTATAGTGCAAAATAATCTTACACATTCCTAAATTTTTTATATGTATACTGTAAAAGTACTTATTTTCGCGAGCCGTAATTTTTGCGAAAATGAAGATATCGGTGATTTCGCGAGCTGAAAATTTCACGAATTCTATATGAACAGAACCGAAAGTTCAAAAATCCCGAAACTACCTAAATAGAACCCCTTTTGCATAAGACATTTTATGAAACTTCCTTTTCTCCGAAAAGTTCGTTCTATTAATTCTATTATTGTTTTTTTTTCAATAAATAGTTGTATAGTATTCAAGAAATAGTTGTAAGTATTCAAGACATTTTTGTACTTATTTTTTATTTAAGTAACTGTAATCATTAAATTTTGGATAAGTGAAAAATTTCGGATTTTTTTATTATTTAAGGCGGAAAAAAAAATATTTCGTGAGACTTAAATTTTCGCGATTACGACAGGCTCGCGAAAATTAAAGCCTCACGGAAATAAGTGCTTTTACAGTACTTTTATATGACAAAATCAAAATAAGAAATGAAGTTTTCCTACTATTTCCCATTATCATGACTATTTAGCTTATACATGTTTTGTTATTCATTTGTATCTTGTCCAACTTTACCTTCTAATTTTTCCAGATTTATATCATACCTTTTTAATATTTCAAGAATTTTAGGATTAAATTAAATATACACATTTGTTGTAATTAGTCTGTGTTTTGTTGTACATGTGTATTTATTAATTAAACTATTTTTCATTTTAAATTCCTGAGTTTTTTTGTTTTTTTTTTAAGTTTCTCCACATAAACTATTGTTTTATGAGTTTGTTTCACAGTGTGGCCACTAGATTTTGGTTAGGAGCCAAAGTGGCGACTGGATTTTTGGGGTTTAGGAGCCACTGGCTCCTTAAAAATTTTGGGAATCTGCACCTATACCTTAAAGAGCAGTGGCATGAACTTTTGGAAAATATAGGGCGGTGTAATGATATATTGGAGTGATGGGTGAGAGATTATAGTTAAAGGAAAATATACGTAATAATAAATATTAGTAATTCAAGCTTGAATTATTTGCAGACATGAAGTAAGAAACAGATACTAAAATTGGATATAATCTCCAACTTTTTCTTCCCACATACCAAAACTGGCTAAACGTGACATGCGTATAGCGGTGATCAAAAAAGATCGTAAGTCTTGTATAAAGATTAAAAGTAAATGTGATATTTTAAGTTAAGCTAGTAAATTAAAATTTCCATTAAATATTACATTAAACAATATTTTTATTAATTGTCAAATCAATTTGAAAAAAAAAAAAAAAAAAAAAAAAAAAAATTAAGACAATGTAAGTTACACTTCAAATTATGAAATTATCCATAAAAAACGTTAAAATTGGGTACATCCAAAATAACTATAAATAAACACTTGTCTTACTTAAAGGTGTATATAAATATTTTACAGACATACATACAATAAATACAATAAACCTAACTGGAGTGAAAAATTAGCCAGAGCCAGGAATCGAACCCGGGACCACAGTATACAAGACTGCTGCTCTAACCACTGAGCTACTCTGGCCGATGCCTGAGTCTACAATTTCTCACTAATAAACCATGTTGGGGGAGTCACCAGCCATCTATACGACTCTGAAAGACTCAGGCATCGGCCGGAGTAGCTCAGTGGTTAGAGCAGCAGTCTTGTATACTGTGGTCCGGGTTCGATTCCTGGCTCTGGCTAATTTTTCACTCCAGTTGGGTTTATTGTATTTATTGTATGTATGTCTGTAAAATATTTATATATACCTTTAACTGTTGAATGCAGGCGTTATTTATGTGTGTATGTGTGTTTTAATATATATTGTAGTATGTGTGCTTTATTATACTTGTCTTACTTGTTTTGTGTAGCTATAGAGTAATTTCAATAATCAAACATTATTGTAAAATTAATTTTCTTTATTTCCACACAATGCATAAAAAGAAAATTTTTTTAAAGAATTGCTGATTAATTTATTATCGATTTATTAGATGAATGGTGGTAGATGTTGAATTTCAGAATTAATACTTGAACTGGAAGTACTGATAACACCCATTTGGTGATGAGCAATTATCCACTAGATATTTTACGAGAACAACCAAGATGAAATTCATTTAGGACTTTAATGAATTTACTATTGATTATCCATTAGGGATTAAAATTCATAATCCATTCTTCAATAATAAAAAAAAGCAATTTATCAAATTACAACGACCATTTGGAAAATGATTTTTTCGAAGACTAAAATTTAAGACATAAAAAATCACACGGAGTTGATCATTCATTTGCGTACGCCATGAATTAAACATTTTAATGGTGTTATGGCACATAAAAATTCCAAGCGACAAAAATCGCCTGCGACTCGTACGTATTATCCACCTAAAACTTATGTATTATCCAAGTATTTCATTGGCTGTTCGGGAAAAGGCTTTTCCAGCGTCAAATTTCCAAGAAATCTGACGGCCAATTTTAAATGAAATTTATTTCTTAAACTTCTAAACATCCCACACTATTACTTTTTATATCGTCGTATAGAGAAAAAAATGTACTTTTAAATGCAATTTGCTTGAAAGCTGTATCTCAATTTGTTTCTGAGTTATTAATTTTTTTTGTAGTTTTTACTACTTTTTTGTCATAGTGGCAACACTTTGTTGTCCATCTCTGTTGAAAGTAAAGGGAAATACAGGTTACTGTATAGACCAATCAGAAAATGAATAAAATGCAGATTAAACCAATAAAAACCTTCAGATATGCTTTTGATTTCCCATCCTGACGAGAACAATAACCATAAATCGATGTGATGATGAGGGCTATTGATGTTATGAGATAAAACGATTCTGCATCTCCAAAAACTGTAGTGATGCTAAAAAAGTCTCTGTAATGAATTGTATCATCAGCCTAACTCAAAAGCTTACTGCAAGACAGAGCAAGGCAAACCACCTGTATATGGGTTTGCCCCTTCTTGTGTTCTTTTTCATTGTTTTTTAAAAACAACCTTCTCTGTTGGTAGTTCAAACCAGAATTGTTTACTTTACCAGATCAGTTACACTCCAAAACAGCCGTGCGATTCCTGTCTAGCCAATTGGATCATTTTGCTGGCAGCTGAAAGAAGCATTGCAATCGCTAAACTATACCGACATTCCATTATGGTCGTATCTGAAACAATCTTAGAGCAGAGTTAGCAACGAGTGGCAACATTTTGAAGTTATGAAAGAATGTTAATGGCTTTGCTTACAAACTTGCATGGGTTCAATGTTTGCAGGTGATCGCGATCCAAAATGGATTCCGAACTGAAGTCATATGACGTTGAACTTGTTCTTTTAGTTGGGGAAGAAGGATGAAAAAATAGCTTACAGCACAATTCAGAAAAGTCTATGTCAGCAGATTTTTTTTAAGTAAAAAGGGGTAAAGTGATTTTTTTTTTGTTTTTGTCTGAAAATTCTTTAAAATGATTAGTGAAATAAGGGAAATTAAAATTACTCCTGTTAAAATCGAAATAATTAAGAAAATATATATTTTTTGAATAAATAAGAGTTTAATTTTTTCCACTTAATAGAATTGATATTTACTGGGAGAAAGATTTTTTTTAGAAATGATTACTTTTGCACAATTTTAAGTAAATATATACAGTAAAACCTCGATTATCCGAAGTAATTGAGACCGACCATCTTTCAGAAAATCAAAATTTTCGGATAATCGAGAATGCTTCAATTTTAAGATTAAGGATAAAAATATGTGCAAAATTTCTTATTATAGTAGCAAGTGCTTACAAAAAAAAATAAAGCAATAGCAAAATAGAAGCAAGAATAAATTACCTGAATTTTAATTTTGAAATTAAGTACCTTTTACATATATCACAAGGGTTTGAAAAAATGTTTTGTTTGTCGCAGTTTCGATTTCCTTAGCTTTGAAGCTCTATCACAGAGTTTTTTAATATTATTAGTTCTCCAGTATCACAGTCTTTCTGCTGCTCCAGCTATGCCAAACCTTTTGCAACGTTCATTCCACTTCGCAGTTTATGGGACCTCAAGTTAAATTCAGAGGAACTCTATGAAAGGTGATTGAAAATATTTATATCTACTTGTAGTTTGGAAAGGACCGCTTGCACACAAAGAATAAGATCGTTTAAAAAAAAAAAAAAAAAAAAAAAAAAAAAAAAGGAAAAAAACCTTTCAAATTGGATTTTGCACACAAGAAATATGATAGTAAAAAAAAAAAAGTTTTAAAAATGGATTTTGGTTAATCGAGAGTTTCAGTTAAACTAGTTTCGGATAAAAGAGGTTCTACTGTATTGTGAATAGTTTCAAATGAATTTTAATAATTTCATTTAATAACAGCAATAATTAAATTTATTGAAATAATGAAATTTACTTATAAGGATTGCTTGGATTTTTTTTTTTTTTCAGGTTAAGTAAATGATTTTAAATGAATAATGTTTAATGAATTTAATAAGGGAATTAATTTCAATTTGATTATGACATTAACTGTAATTAAATAACCGAATTTTAATTTAAAGACTGGTTGAAATATAAAATTTTGATACTGCACTTGAATAAATAGTGTATTTAATAGTTAATTTCAACTTTGATTAAAAGAAAATGTTACAAAACAGTAACAGGTGGGTTCAGAAATTTTTGGGTTAAATAACATAGCTAGTTTTCTTTTCTTTTGAAAGGGTGGGGGAGTGCGATAGAACAGATGGAGAAAGATAACTTTAAGTCAAGTTGTAATTTAACATGATTAATATGACTACTTATGAATCAGGGTTGGGTTTTAGCCATCAAAAACTAGTTTTTGATGTGACATAGGTTTAAACCATGTTTTAACCAGTTTAAACTGTCAACAATCTCAATATTTAACTACACTCACAACAAAAAAGAAAAAAAATGCTGTTAATATAGCAAAATACAGTATTGCTTTTGTGTAATGATAGTGCTCTTTAGTTTTAGTAAGCGTTGAATTGTAATCAAATAAGAAATGGTATATACAGTACAACCTCGATATCTCGAATCTGTGGGGAAGAGAAAAAAATTCGAGATATAGAGGTTTCGAGTTATCAAGGTTTTGACAAAATTAAATCTCTCAAACTGTTTTTTGCTGTAAAAAATAAGATTTGTCAAAAACTACACATAATCTACTAATAATTAAAAAATTACACTTCTCAAAGTTTTAATAATTTAAAAATTATGTTATACACAAACTTGTTTTGATTAAATAATATCCAATTCGTTATGAAGCAATGGCAAATTGGATATTATTCAAAAGTTTCTCACAATTTGGGCTCAATCATCAACTTTGAAGCTATGGATTATCTCCTAGTCGAATGGTTGTCCTGGTCGAAACTTCGAAGTCGCGTTTGGTGGTAAAAAATTAACAGCGATATTTTTTAGCGTTGGAAGATTAGAGTGGGCTTTACAATTGTCTATGAAGAGGCGAACATGTATTTTACTTTTAGCCACTGTTTTACCGATTCCTATCAGCCAATCAGCAAAAATTGCGAAGCCTTTATATTTCACCTGTACAGCATTAGAAATGACTTAATTTTAGCAAAGCACCTCGGCTTTTTAGATCGTCCTATCATAAGAGGAGGAAGTTTTTCTTTACCACTTTGATTTGTTGCCAAAACCACAATTACACGAAGTTTACTTGGTTTGCCACATTGGATTTCTTCACCTTTGAATGCAGACGTTTTGTTGGGAAAACTATTGTACAATAATACAGTTTCATCTGCTTTATAGTCTTTTAAAAGAGAAGGAAGTTCTGAGAGCCACTCTTCACAGCTAGCTGAATCACCTGGTGCACTTTCACTGCAAAGTTTCCAAAAAACAATGTTGTCCCTTTTTTCGGTTTCAAAAGCCTTTTTCTTACTCTTTTTAAAAGACAAGTCTTACCCTTTAAGTTCTTTGTGTCAACAAAGGGATAAAAGAATGTGAAACCAGCATCCAGATCAAAAGTTCTACAGCTGACAACAGCTAAAAGTAAAAAGTCAAACTAATTTCTGTGGGAAAATATTTCGACATATGAAGGGTTTTGGAAAATATATTTCGAGATAACTATGGAAAATACATAAGAATTTTGATGGAAATGCAGGGGAAATTTCTTTTTTCGAGATATCAAGGGTTTCAAGATAAGGAGGTTCGAGATATCGAGGTCCGACTGTATATATATATATTGTTAATGATTAAAATTTATGCGAATTTCTAGTGTGGCTTTTGCATACTTGGTTGAGTTCCTTATTTTAAAATAATATAACCTTTAATAGGAATATTTTCAAGCCAAAAAAATTGCTGTTCTAGCAGTACTGTTTTGTACTGGTAAGAAAATATCTTTGAATTTGTTTAAGGGAAGTAGATACCCTTATTAGATACTAGTTGTGGTGGATTACTTTCTGCTTCTAGCCATAAAAAACTGAAAAAAAAAAAAAAAAAAAAATTACATTCGCAAAATATTAGATTAAACCTACATAATTTTAATTAGTACAAATAATTAAGGATTTATTAACTGTTTATCTTGAAAACATGCATTAACAGTAAAATAATTCATTAAGTAAGAGTTAGGCAAGTTTTATTCAAAAAATGATCATGCTGCAGTCTATTTGCAGTTTACCATATCCTCAACAAACAGCAGGTTTCAAAAATGTGTGCAATTTATACCCAGCAATTTTAATGTATTTAAGCATTTTTATTTAGAATTTATTGATTAAAGTCTGTCCAACTCTGCTAAATAACTTCTTTGATATTTTATTAAAATTAGGTTTTTGACACTTTTTCACATAAAGGTTTTTTAATTATGACTGTTTTAACCATTGTTAAAATTGGTTTATACCATCACATGTAAAAAACTTGCCAACCTTGATATGAATGTCTACAAATTAGAAGTGTAAAAGTTGAAAATCGAGCTAAACATTTCAATCCCCAAAGTGCTTCATGGATCTAAATGTAAGGGCATTAAAAGAGATAATCATTGATTTATATTCACTTGTAAAATTTGCAGGAATAATAAATTTTTTTAATGAATAGGAATTTCTGAACATTAACATAATTTTTGTTAACAAGATAAGGCTTAACGTAATCCAAAAATAGATAAAAATAAATAATATAATACAACAATGGAAATTGGAGGGATTGGCCCATATGTTGATGCCACTGTTAAAGTGTATTATTGTATATGTGTGTGTTTCATTACAAATCCTTTAAATCATTAGGTAAGTCATCCCACAAAACTTGCTGGCAAGCCTACACCACCTCCCAGAAGAGTTGTTCTGCCCTCTGAAGCCATGAAGCTTGACATACCTACAGAGGATTCACCTCCTCTGCTAAATTTATCACCTTTATCTGTTCCTTCTAACTCTTCTGCATCTTCACTAACTGAACCAATCAAACTTAATGGTTCTACTTCTCCTCCTCTTGTTAATTTACCGAGCCCTCCTAAATTAACCTCTCAAAAGTCAGCTGAACTAACCAAACTTCTTGAAGATGCAGTACAACAAATGAAATCTATGCATTTGGCTGCTGCATCCGAAACTAACAATGGTAGGGTTTCACCAGTAATTTCTTCCACCTCTTTAATTACTAACAAATCTGATAATATTGTTACTAAATCTAAGTGTGCTGGGGAAGAAAAGAATTCTAAAGAGGATGAGGAGAAGCCTCGCGTTGTAACAGTAAGTGTAAATTAAGAAATTTTGAAGCATAAAGTTTTAATTGACATGTAGATATTTTAAACTCTTTGTTTTTAATTATCGATATCTTATGTTTATAAGTGCATAATGTTTTTGTTTTATGTTACCTATTTTTTTTATTGGAACACTTGATTGTTTTTGCTGTGTTATCTAATAAATATTTATATATTTAGTGAACAGTTAATTTTTGTTTTAGTTGAAACGCTTTTGACTTTTGAATTATTTGTTTCCATAATCTAAACACAAGAAAATGTATGTATATATTTTTTCCCCTTGAATCTTATAGGGGTGTTTTAAGATTAGTGAGTCCTGCTCATCATACAAAGTGATGCATGAAATGCCTTATATTAAAAGTAGTTTATGCAGTATTCATTACAAAATATCCCATAAATGTATCTATTGAATATCTATTGATGTGTGCTCAATTAATGGCATGGAAGTATGTAACCTTTTTAGAAAAAACTTCATCTTTTTAATGGTTTTATGACTTGATTCCTTTGTTTAATTCCTAGAGAAAAATCACAGAGGCTATAGATATTTATAACTGCATCACATTTTTGTTTTAGCAGGCAAACCTTCTGCTTTAAGTATCATCAAAAGGTGAAGCAGGGATGCCGCGGACGCGCTATAGCGCGTAAATTAAGCGAAAAATCGGAGACGGGACGCAAAAAAAATAGCTCTTACGCGTCCCGTGGGACGCGTAATTTCGTCAAAAAATCGCGGGAAAAAGCCGATTTTCGTCAAAGAATCGTGAAAAAAGCGCAAATCTCATCAAAATATCGCGCAAAAACAGCGATTTTCGTAAAAGGACCGTGAAAAAATAGCGTATTTCGTCAAAGGATCGCGAAAAAAAAGCGAATTTCGTCAAAAAATCGCGGAAATAAGCGCAAATTTCATCAAAATATTGCGAAAAAACGCGATTTTCGTAAAAGGGCCGCGACAAATTAGCGTATTTCGTTAAAAAATCGCGAAAAAAGAGCAAATTTCATCAAAATATCGCGTAAAACAGCCGATTTTCGTCAAAGGATCGCGAAAAAATAGCGTATTTCGTCAAAGGATCCCCCCAAAATAGCGTAAAAGAGCCGATTTTCGTCAAAGGATCGCGAAAAAAGCACAAATTTCATCAAAATATCGCGGAAAAAACGCTTTTTTCGTAAAAGGGCTGAGACAAAACAGTGTATTTCGTCGAAATATCGCGAAAAATAGCGAATTTCGTCAGAAAATCGCGGAATACAGCCGAATTTTGTCAAAGTATCGTGGAAAAAACACGATTTTTGTGACAGGCTTGCGAAAAAATAGCGAATTTCGACAAAAGGATCGCGGAAAAAAACGCGATTTTTGTCAAAGTAACGCGGAAAAAACTTGAATTTAGTCAAAGCTCCAAAAAATATGTGCAAACTAAACTTATAGGTAGAAAATTCATAAAATGGGATTTAATTTTTTAATGAGATTCCTAAAAATACAGCATGATTTCAGTGTACTTTGATAATGTATTCAGTAGGGGACCAGTGAAAATCCCCCCCCCCTCCTCCTTCTTACTGCATTGAAATGTCTCCTGCCTTCAGAACATTTAGGATTTGATGCTTATTAATGATTTAGATGTAAATTTCCCTTCCAAGGAAAATGTCTGATTCCAACACAGATCCATGCCGACAAATAATTCAATGGGAAGTATAATGAAAGCACCCATTCATTCAACAAAAAGTACATCCTTACTTAACATAAGTATTCTTTTTTTTTTTCAGCAAAAATATCTTTTTCAATAAACCCGTCTTGCTCCTTTTTAAAAGAAATGCGAACGTTAGTGATACTTGTTATAAGTTGAACTTGGTATCTTCTACTCTTAAATAAACATTATTTTACAATTAAAATTGTATTTTGCATTTTTACTTTTAAAAAAGTAAAGAATTTCTCTTAATATTTTTTTAAAATATCTTATTTGATTGCAAATAATACTGGTTTTAATTCATTATTTAATTATTATTAAAACAGTGATTAAAGCATTTCATTTATCTTTTCCAAATAAACAAGTTTCATTTATTCCTTTAAAATATAAATTATTATTGATGGGGACCCGCTTTTGTAAAAAAGGGACCCACATTTTGGAAATCCTGGGTCCCAGGGACCCAGGTTTTTTCAAGTACAGCGGCATCACTGGTGAAGTTGCTGGGATTGATAGATGGGCTAAGCAGCCACGTGAAACCACTCTAAAAATTTTTTGAATTGATTAGATACCACATAAATATGCCATCTTCCATACAGTATAACCAGGAACTAAGCCAATTTTTTTTCACATAGTCCACACAAAACTAAACATTCTAATGAAGAACTTCAGTTTATGACATTTTATATGTTATCCTGATTTTTTTTCCTTAATGCAAACAGTAGGTTTAAGTATGAAAAGCTACAAGTATGTCAATTAAGAATAAATTATTAAACCTTCAGTAAATGTCATACTTTTCTTGTATTGTACTTATATTATATTATTTATTCATTTTCAATGCCTGTAACTTATTTTTTGCTAATTTACTGCATAGCTGAAGAAAAATGTAGATGATTATAACTAAAAAAAAATTTTTTTTTTTTTTTTTTTTTTTTTTTTTTTTTTTTGACGGCATTTTCATTTTTACGGGAAACTTTTCAGCAATATGTTCTTCAATCGATTACAAAAATATGTTGTATAGGGATATTGTGTTTGAAAACTTCAGTGACATCATTCTTTAAAAAAAAATAAACGGAATGAAATTTTGTAATATGAAATTTGACTAATATTTTATGTCTTTTTTTTTTCTTTTTTTTACCTGAACTATAAAATTATACATTTATTATGTCAAATTATTATGTCATTAAAGATTTACTTATTTTTATTACATTCACAAAAGATTAAAAATTAAAAAGTTGCTATCAAGAATAATGGTTTTCTTACAACTCTGTAACACAATTGTAGTTTTGAGAAGTGCCTTCAAGACAATAAGCAAATCTGTGTACATGATTTGAAAAGGAGATACCGGGTGTCTTAAAAAGGACTGATTGATTTTAAAATTCAATAACTTCCAAACGGTAACAGATATTTAAAAAATTCTTGCAGGAGGGTTATGCATAAGGTCAAAAGTTTTTTACAGTGATTTTCAATTTTAGTTCGAATTACAAAAAATAGATGGCACTGTAGGCTATAGGTGCTAAATACAGGCTCGAGTTTTTGGTCTTTCTCTTCTTCCATGCTGAGAAAGGAGATTAACATGTATTGAGTGGGTCCCGAAGTGCCAAAAATCGAGCCTGAATTTAGTGTCTATTGATCACAGCGCCATCTATTGTTTGTAATTCAAACTAAAATTGAAAATCACTGTAAAAAAAACTTTTGACCTCATGCACAACCCTCCTGCAAGAATTTTCTAAATATTTGTCATCGTTTGCAAGTTATTGAATTTTAAAATCAGTCAGTCCTATTTAGGGTTCAGTTAAGAAGGGACTAAGAGGGATGCAGCATTGGGCCCACTAAAGAAGAGAAAAACAAGTCGGAAATTGTACATCAAGTGTGACAAATGAGGTGCATTTATACTATAACTAGTTTTATAAATATTCAGATCTTGGTGCAATAGCAGTTGCACTCGTATGCAAAAATTCATGAATACAAAATTTATTACGATTGATATATATTAATTTCAGTAATACGGAAGTAATAAGACTCCATCTTAAATAGGACGTAATCACCATGGCATCCTAGTGGGATATCATTAAATTAATTACATATGATAGGAATTAATAGAATGAAGAAAACTTTAATTAATATCTTTTTAAGTTTTGATTCGATTTTCATAAAATTTTAAATGACTTGGTAAAATTCTGCAATGATTATATGCATTAAATTTCAAACCATTCGATTGGGTCATTTCTGTGCTGTTATATGCAGATAAACAAATGCATGGACCAGACTATTGGTGCTACATATTTATATAATTACGAATGCACCTAAAAAAAGGGGTGAGAATAAAGTAATATAAAACAAGGGGGGGGGTAGTAAATTTGGATATGAACCTAAAAAATAGAGCATTTAGTTTCATTGCAAAATTACATATTAAACAACAAAATTTTGAATCAGTTAGAAATTTGCTTGAAGTTTATAAAAGGCAAATTGATTTTTAATCCATAAAATTAAAAAAAATTGTTCTTCCAATATTTTTTTAGCTGTTACCTACCAGAAAAATCGCCTAAAGATATTTATAATCACATGTTTAAAAAAGAACTAAATCACACTTTTCCAGATATATATATATTTCTGTATCTGCTCTGTATCTTTAGTGATTACTAGTTGCAAACCAGAAAAGCTAACTCCAAATCGAAGCGAGTTCGGTTTCTTAATTGAACAAAAATGCATGAAAAATAAATTGAATTCTTACGCTTTGTTGTGCTTAGAATATGGCATTTAAAGATGTGATCAAAAGTTTCAATGTGGGAAATCTAGGAAAATATTAGTTGAAATGTTAGTTTGTTGAATAAAATTTCTTGGTTTGACTAAATAATTAATTCTTCATTTTCATAATTTAAAAAAAAAAAAAAAAAAAAAAAAAAAAAAAAAAAAAAAAAGTTTCGTTTTTTACCGGTCTAATTAAACATTGCTTTCTAATTTATTTTTATTTTAGTAATTATTTTAGTAATTATCTGTAACATATGGCATTAGCACTTCATAAAGATATAATTTCACAGCATTAACTTTTTTATGTTATCTTTGATTTTGGATCTCCAGCCTCTAAAAAATGTAAATTTCCTATAAATATGTGTTTTAGTATAAAGAAGTGAACTGTATATTTTTTAAAAACTACCAGTATTGCTCATACTTAGGTATTATAGTTCTGCAAAGGGGTGTTTATTGCTCTTTAAACTGTAATTATGTTATTTATACTTTTATAAAATTGAAAGAAGATTATTACTATATTTATTTATAATACAGGTCATATTTTTCTGTATTATTACAATAACTGAAAGTTCATTTTTCACTTACAGGAAACATCTTTTGCTGGTGCAAACCCTATTACACGCTCAGTATCTTCTGCTAGTAACAGAGATATAAGTGTCCAGGCATTAAAAATTACATCAACATCTCAGCTATCACCATGGCTTGTTGATACAAATGGTGTTTCTTCACCAGAAAATGCAACAATTCGACGTACTGTGATGACAACTGAACTGTGAGATGATTTTTACGCATTTCGTTTATGTGCAGAAAAGCTTTTTTATTCTTCTTAGCCTAGTGAAATCGCTTTTGTAAATTTATTGTACATTTATTGAAAATTAAATTCAATTTATTTAAATTTATTTCATCACAAACAAAAAATCTGTAGAATTGTATGTATAATCTATAAATTGATGTAATAAATCTATAAAATTCATTTTCCTTTCAAAAGTGTGGTTTAATAATAAAATTTTAAAAAAAAACAACAGTTGAACTGTTTGGAAATTTTTGACAAGCTTCTTTAAGAAGAAAATATCTTTTTTGATTTGCATTATGCTTTTGATTTTATGTAGTTAACATTTAGCAAAGATTTTATAAAAACAAGGAATATATATATATAGTTGAACATTTGTAATTTGAGATTTTATATCTCAAAGTACTTTTGTATTCTCTGGGGAGAAGCGTGTTTTAATTATCTACTGTAACTTGAAATTTCCATATATTAAAATTTTACTGTATGTGTTTCTTGTATAATTATTTTTAGAAACATGATATTTGTGTTTTAACAGAAACACACATACTATTTTGCAAAATACCTTTCAAATAAAGCTTTTGGGTAGTTTATTTTTAATAGAGTAAGGCATGTCATAAATTTGTCTGCTTTTATCTATTTTTAAGTAACAGTTATATTATTTATAATTATTCCTTTAAATAAATAAATTAGTGTAATCATTTACTTTTAACTGAAAATGAAAGAATTGTTGAATTATTCTTATTTTGCCTCTTTCATTTATTACAATATTGTTGTTTCTCATTTAAGGATGAAATGTTTTAAATAAGTTTGTCTTAAGGGATGTTTCGGCGATTCTTGTAATTTGCAAAATCCTATGTCAATCTATCGGAAAATTTAAACACTGGATTATTCGTTACGTAATGCAGCTATCAAAATTTAGTTTTCACCATTAGAAATTGTATATATAAGTACTACATTTCCAAAAATTATTTTCCTAAATTTTAAATATTTTTTTAAATGCTCAAAATTTGTCCTTTAAAAAAATATTTAAAAATTTGAGAGAATTTTTAAAAGGTATTACTTATTCATTAGATGTCAACTTTCTGATGGTGAAAATCAAATTTTGTTAATTATATTAGGTAGTGAGTAATCCAGTGTTTACATTTTCTCATAGTTTAACATGAGAAATTACAATTTAAAAGGAAAAAACTATTTCAGTTGAGAGTGCCCTTAAGCTATATGTATTGTTGTCATATTGTTCATTCCTGTAAATTTGTATGCATGTTTTTATCATCTTTTCTTATGTAAATATTTTGAAAGAAAAGTTTGCATATTTAGCAATGTAATCAATAACTTCATAATGTTGCTACAACATTGTGAGATTCTTTGTTCTAAATCCGTCCACCGATGCCTTTCATTTAGGTAGCTATTAATTTGTGATATGAATTTAATGAACTTTGTGCAATCGCTTTTCTATAACATTATAATTAGTCAAATTCTATTAAATTTTTAAAATGTTCAACCATTTAAGTAGAAAATATTTTTTACTTAAAAATTTTCTATGGAAATAATCGAGATTTGATACTGTAATTTTTTTTATAACTTTTCCAACCATAAGTGTTCATATGTAGTATTTATTGCATGTTAAAGGCCTCTTTTTTTTTTTTACACTTAATATTAAGTGAATATTTAGCTGAGCTTTTCTACAAAATATGCACTGAGTGCAACTAGTTTGTTTTCAATAATAAAAATAAAAGTAGTTTTGTTTTTTACTGGTCTAATTAAACATTGCTTTCTAATTTATTTTTATGTTATTAATTATTTTAGTAATTAGTATGAAACTTGCTGATGTCTTTTACTGACTATACATAGGTTTATTTTTGTAAGAATTTTGTATTATAGAAAATCATCTAGTTCTTAATTTTGTGCCAAGATTGTGTCTTTATTTGCCATACATTATTATGCACTTATTCAATGTCATGATTAGATATGCAAATTCAGCTCTGAATTATTCCATATATATGTAAAACTTTCCATATGATTAGTTGTTTTGTAAATTTTCTGTAATTAGTTGTTAGTGTTGGACTTTTTTTCTTTTTAATGAAATTTGAAATGCAATTTTTGGAAATAAAATTTGCATAAATATTCATTAGTGATGTTATTTCTTATTCTATGTTGTTATTGAATTGTATTTTATACAATTGCATTTATTTTGTTTTGAAATCTGTAGTTGTTTTTAACTACTCTAGCTACACAAGTAACAAACCAGATGCAACCGTGAATGTAACTTTATTTTAATGTTGCTTCTTAAAAATATTATAACTGCAATTGTTAAGTGAAAAGTTCCTTGCCTCACAATAAACATATATCACATAAAAACTTTTATGGTATAAACAGAACTTTTACATTAGTATATAAATTCTGCTTTTTATAATTCAAATGTACTTTGGTTGTTTTTGGCATAAAATGTTGAGATATTTTAGAACTCGTTGTAGCATTTGTTGTTGAAGTCTGGCTTGCTGATTGTGTTGCTATAGTAAATCACAGCTACTCACTATTTAACTAAAGATTTCTTTTTCACTTTCTTATTACTATTTCATAGCTGTCAACTAGAGATGTTTTAACATATTAGGTTTAAATAAAATATTATTGTTTTATAGTTTATTATTTAGTAACAAATTACCAGAAAGTCCCTGTTAAATTTGGAACACATTACGTGCAAAGTATTAACAAAACAAAAAAAGTGATTTTTTTAGAAATACGTATTTAAATAAAAATAAAATGTCCAAAATTTTTTTTCTGTATTAATAAAAAAATGTACAAAATGTAGGGAAGAGGGGAGGGGGGGGGGGTCATGTTAAACATTACATATTTTACTCTGTTAACTTGAAATAAAAAAATTCAAAAAGTTACCAATCGATGGTAGTACTGGTGCCATCTTTTGGCTGAATTTTCAGAACAATAAACCATTTTGATTTCTGGTAGTTGTAATTTGTTTGTTTTAGAAGGTGTGAAGTAAAAAAGTCTTCTAAGTTATTGAAGTAAAAATTAATTCAAGACATTTTTTAAAGTAGAATATAAGCATTGCATTCTATAGTGGCAATAATTAGGTAAGTCTACAAAAAGTTTTGTTTCCTTATTTCAGTTCGAAATATCTAAGTTAGGCTGAAGTTGGTAGATAGGGCACTTGTGAACAGAACATATCGGGGCAGATGTGAACAAGTTCACAAGTGTATTTAAGTCTGTGAGTGTATTTTTTTTTAGTTTGAAATTTAATTACCCTTGTCAAACATTGAGCTGCAAATTCAATGTTTTTAGGATTACTTCACATTTTTAATTTACTGGAAGTTAAATAACAATTAAAAATGACTCAAAAGGAGTAGGCATATTAGTGTACAATTTTACGAATAACTTCTAGTATTTATAGTGAAACATTTATTGATTGATTCAAACAACTAGAAAGAGGGCATCTAATTAGTTTTTACCACAGTTTTTATTCACAAAAAATTATTTTTGTCCTATTTATGCATGTGTTCACATGTGCCCCAGGTATGTTCACAACTACCCCTCCACCGGGGCACGTATGAACAAATTTAGACAATTTTTAGAATGATGATATAAGTTAGAAATTCTTTATAAATGCATCCAAAAGTTTCACCAAAAGAAGAAACAAATTGTAAATATTCATATAAATCAATTTTTGGTTCAATAGCTTATAACAATTTTGAGAAATAGTAAAATGTAAAAATTGTTAACATGTGCCCCCCTCACCCCTACTTCTGAATAAAAAAGTCATATTTTAAGTGCCTGTGAAAGTTAAAAGCTAAAAAGATTAATCATAAACAACCGAAGTCACAAATGAAAATGTATCCTTTCAAGTGCCATTAAATGGCTCCAAGTACTTCGGTTATCATGAGAATGAAGGAGAGAAATCATAGACCTTGCCAGCTAAAAAGCATATCTCACGAGCAACTAATCACCACAGACTTCTCATTTTATCTTTCTTCTGAGCTGAGCCTTCTTATTTCATTTTATACATTTCGTAATACACAATAAATGGAATTCTGATACAAACATACAAAATGACTATTTTATCACTTGGACTTGGATGAGATGTGGAGAAGAGTGCCATGATTTCATCTGTCTTTATATTGGAAGGGTTGAATTAAAGAGACTTATGGATTTGGTTGCTGATTAGAAAAGGTGTTTTATTGGTTAAATGAATGTAGTAGTTTAATCTATTTATACAGTGAGTTTTAAATTTTGGTAAAATTGGCTTGGCAGGTGGCAGTTTCTTTGAATTTGAATTTGTAAAAGGGATATTGTTATGTACTCACGGAGTCTGTGGGGGAGGAGGGATTCTGGTTCTAGAAGTGTTTTTGGCCAAGCGTTTTCATTTTTACTTTCTTCTATCTTGACAAGAAGAAAGTATTGGTTTCATGAAAATTTTCGAATTCCAGTTTTCGACGGATTTACACATTTTATGGGTCAGAGATTCCGAAAAACATGTTTTTACAAAATGTCTGTCTGTCTGTCTGTCTGTATGTGACACAAATTTTGTGGGCGCTCTATCTCAAGAACTAATGCACGGAATTTAATAAAAAGTTATATTCAGGTAGTACTTGATATAGATTGGTGCTGATTAGTTTTTGGTGTAAATCGCCCGGCAGGTGGCGCTGCTATGTAGCATTTTGCAGGATTTCCGCAAAAGCTCTATCTCAAGAACTAATGTACGGATTTTTTTATAAAACTTCAGATTCCGTTAATCCTTGATATGAATTGGTGCTGGTAAAGTTTTGGTGCAAATCGCCCAACAGATGGCGCTGCTATGCTGCATTTTGCAGCATTTACACGATTTTCTTAATAGCTCAATCTCAAGAAATAATGCACAGATTTTCATCAAACTTCAAATTCAGTTAATGCTTGACATGAGTTGACGTTTTCCCCCTTGTGGTGTAAATCGCTCAACAGGTGGCGCTGCTATGCTGCATTTTTTGAAATTTCCGCAATAGCTCTATCTCAAGAACTAATGTTTGGGTTTTCAACAAACTTCAGATTTAGGTATACCTGGATATGAATTAGTGCTGTTTATGTTTTGGTGTAAATCGCTCAACAGGTGGCGCTGCTATGCAGCATTTTTCACGATTTCCATAATAGCTCAAAATCCAGAACTAATGCACGGATTTTCATCAAACTTCAGATTCAGTTAGTCCTTGACATGAATTGATGTTTTGTACCTTTTCGTGTAAATCGCTCAACAGGTGGCGCTGCTGTGCTGCATTTTTTGTGAGTTCCACAATAGCTCTAGCTCCAGAACTAATGCACCGAATTTCATCAAACTTCAGATTCCGGTATACCTTAATATGAATTAGTGCTGTTTGTGTTTTGGTGCAAATCGCTCAACAGGTGGCGCTGCTATGCTGCATTTTTCAGAATTTCCCCTACAGCTCTATCTCAATAAGTAATGCACGAATTTTCATCAAACTTCAAATTCAGGTATACTTTGGTACGAATTGGTTCTAAATTGATGTAATTTCTTTTACTATTTAAATGACGCGATTTATATAGAAGAAAGTTTTGTGATGGCCACAACATACTAGTTTTATTTTGTGATTATTGCGTTTTTAGAAAATGAGAGCTAGAAAACATTTTTATTTCTGTGATTTTATTTTACTGAAAAAAAAAAAAAAAAAAAAAGAAAAGAAAAGAAAATAGCATTGTACAAATTGTAAGGAGACTAATTAACTTGAAAAACGTAATTGTACGTATGAAATTTGTTTGGATGAATTACATTTGATTAAAAGTGTATAAATAGTATTTTCATGTTCTTGTGGGATTAGCTTTGAATATGTGTTGATAGATATGGCTGCAATGAAGTCAGGGAACAAATTACTAAATTTCTCTTTTTTAGAAATCATGTTGTTAAAACTGTGTTTATTTTTATGTAGGGTATTTCTTATTTCCGTTTACAAATAGTTAATTGCTAAACCATTAGTTCAATGTGCAATATGTTTAAAATTTTATTCTGCATTATGTAAAAGTCAATTTGCATTCAAATAATTACTTTTTAAATAGTTAAGAAATTACAAATTTTATACAACACCTGGGTCATAAGTTTTATTTAGAAAAAGTTCTCCATGTTCTAAAAAGTAAAACTTATTCTTCTATGGGCAAAACTTACTTTTGATACTTAGAATTTTATGAATTTTTAATGTTTTAGTCACCATATAATGGAAAAACATGTTTTTAGTGCCAGAAAATGCTGAAAATGCATAAAATTCAAAGTATCATAACTAGGTAAGTTCTTGTCTTGCAAAAATTAAGTCTTTAAACACAAACTGATTTTAATGGCATCTACACTTACGTTCCAAAATTATTTCAAACATTTTGTTTAAAGTCCTTCTAAGTAAAACATTCGTTGACAGCATACACAGCGATTAGTTATATGTTACAAAAATAACAGGTTGTTGAAACCTGTTACCCGTGCAAGTGTTTAATAATGCAACCTGTTAACCAAAAGTAACTCTATTTCCCATCTCTACTGCCAACCTTCCATTTGCTTTTTTTTGTTGTTGTTGTTGTTCAAATCAAATAAAACCAGAAATTTTATTAAACAAAAGAAGTTAATCAATAACCACATGTAAAGAAGACATAAATGATTAATTTTTCTGGTTCAAATTATGTTTATTTAGCTAAAATAAACAAACAACAAAATGGAAGGTAGGCAGCTATATTTCTTTTTTCCATAAATTTAATTTTGGAAATGTGAATATTCTACTTTAAAAATAATTTATTGTATCATTTTACTGAATTAGTTAAAAATGAATAAACACTCATCTGTCATGAGCTTTATTGAAGAAAGAAATAGCACAAAAAAAAAAAGCCTTTCCTGTGTATATCAGTAAGAAAAGATAGCTACATTGTAAAAACCAAGGAATAGAGAAGCTAATTTTACTTAAATACCTGAAGCTAAAATGTGTGGAACCTGATTAAAGAAGATTCCTTGTTTTTGCCAAAACTGAATTTGAATGCAAATTTCACCAAATTAGTCAGGCATCGCCAAGCTTTGCGAGGATTTGACACTGTTATGTATGTACATTTGTGCAAGAGTGAATGAATATTTTATGAATACTAATACATTTTTCCTTTCAAATATAACATTTTATCATATATGTAGTTTTAAACAGATGAGAGTTGCACCAATGAAAGTAAATTTGAGAGAACCAACATTCACTAAAACATATAAAATAAAGCCAATTTATTATTCATAGTATATCCTGCTATTTAAACCTGGTATATTACAGAAGCAATCTTCAGAAAAATCATATCTCAGAAATTCTTTATATTTGTTTCCACTAGTGAATCTTTCTCAGAGCATTTGAAAGTGAATAAGATGCACATTAATACCTGTTGTATAAGATAAATACATGATACAACATAAATGAAAGCATAAACAGCCAAAATAAATTTTTAACTTTTTCAAGTCTCCATAATCAAATTTCTTTAGAGTAAAATGAATGAATAAATTAGGAATAATAGTGGCAAAGTATGTGTGTTACTGCTACTACATTTTCTCCCATTTTTTTCCCCAGAAGATAAAAGAACTGTCTCCTTTCATGAAGCCCTGAATGTTAAATTTATTTTGGCTGCCTTTGCTTTTTATTAAGTTGGTTTGGTTTTGCACATCACATATTTACTAAAAAAAAAATACTTCATGAACAAGTAAAGCCGTGAAATTGTGCTTTTTTACAAGTAATAATTATTCAAAAGTTGTAAATTAAAAAATAAGCAAACAAAAAAAAATTTATTTTGATCTTTTTCTATTCTTTACGAACACACACAGACAATGCAAGGCAAATGGCAGCATCGCTGAGCAAAAACTACACTCTCAGTATCAGAAGAGAGAAAGTTTGGCCTTATAATCAAAATGCTGCAAGCAAGAAGATGAAGATGGGAAAAAATCTTAAATACTTCTCCAAAATTTCAGAGCATACCTTGATTGTCTAAACCAGCTAATCCCCTTACTTTCTATGAGGTAAAATTAGAAAGGGTATTATAGCAATGAATAATCTCTTAAAAAGGAGGGAAATTTCCATTCTATAATAACGAGATGGGGACCATTATCACATCACATTATCTGTATAAGAAAATACCTGAAGGACAGTACTGTTGGGAAGAACGTTATCACATTATCATTATAAGAAAACACCTGAAAGACAGTACTGTTGGGGAGAATGTTATCACATTATAAAAAATCTCTGGAATTATCTTGTGCAAGGTAGGAATTTTAGTTGCATTCAAAAACTTGATGATAACTGTTTAACGTTGTTAAATGATATTTTCATCAAATGAATATTTTCATTAAAATATTTTTGAAGTTTAAATAATTTTTGCCGGGTATGTGGCATATGACTAGCATACCCAGAATATTTGTCTCTACTGATTCTGAAAGAATCCTTTATTTTTAATCTGCTGTCTTGTTTCAAAATGACAACCACCTAGAATTTCAAACTGTTACAATATCAGTCATTTTGTATGATAAAGTTGAAATAAAAAATGCTCTGAAATCCTCGTATCAAGGCCTTACACTTAAAAGAAAAAAAAAATTTCTAAATTTTATGTATATATTTTTAGCTTAATATCTTTAAGAAGCTGCTTTTTTTAAACAAGATGGCAGCTAGCTGGTCAACAAACTAGGTTGAGACTTCTGTATACATGCTCAATCGCGTCCAAATGTTTATAAATAAGTGCTTTCACATGTTTAAAATTACATATACATATGAGTGTGGTTTTAACATTTGAAGGGGGGGGGGGGGATCATGATTAGTGAAAATGTACCAAAATTTTCTGTAATTGCTTTCCCCTGAATGACTGCAATAGGTAGCTTCTTACTTTTTGTAATTGGTATTACCTAATAATCTTGTAACTACATAACCTAAATGAAAATTTTCTTGTCGCAACATAAATATTGGAACAGTATGTACATCACCACAATGAAGTCTAGCTTGCCAGTGTTGCTATGGTAATTTAACCCTTTTGAGTCTGATATTTTTTCGATTTGTGAGAAGAAAATTACTTTTACGGTAATAATTTTAATACTAGCTATCCAAATAGATTTACTGAACTTTAACAGACATTTTATTGTCTGAAATATAACAAATTTAGTTATTTTGCATACTATTCAATTCATATTCTTATATAAATAAACTAGGGAAGAGTTTTTGGAGATGTTTGGAAAATATTGTATTACAACAGGATTTAGCAGATATTACAACTTTCTAACATTTTTTGTGTTTTATCACACATGATTCATTCAGAAAAGTAACTTATTTTTTTAATTTAAAGAGTGAAATATATGTTTAAAATAAAAAAATTGCTGATGGTGCAAAGAGAATTAAGGAAACTTTTATTACTAGCAAAAGCCATGCTTTGTTTGGATTCGTGAAGCATTATTTAATAAGATAAATATTTGAAAGTAACAATTTTTTATATTATTTTTGCATCTTTATTAAGCAAAAACGTTATTTTATGTTTTGGCGCATTTTAATTTTAGAAATGTAAATTCAGCCAAATAACTAAGAATTTCCTCGAATTTTTTATAACGAATTTAACAATTTTATTTGTTTACATTTATTTTGTTGCCCTTTTACAAAAAAAAAAAAAATAATATAATTCTTTTAAAATGTCTGCATAAATGATTTCACTTAATAAGAATAAATTGTGTATTTGAATTCTTAACACTGAGAAGTACTTTTATAATTGAATGTAAATAATTGAATTTTCACAAATTTTAATTCATTAAAAATATGCTATAATTTTCATAAAAAAGGTATTTTAAAAATTTCATAAAAGAAATCATGAAACTATTTAATTAATCATGAGTCTATCTATAATGACTAACTCCACAATTTATTTTTTCTTCCGAAAATATAATTTTTTATTTGCAAAAATGCATCCATAATGGAAAAACATGTAAAATAAATTAAAAATAATAAATTTTTTTAGGTTATTCTGTAAAAAAAAATATTTTGCAAATCTGCAGATCATAATTTATTTTCATGTTTAATTTCAAGTCAAAATACTGAATAGTTTTTTTGTAAAGTGTACGACAAAATGTAATTTGTATAGCCTAGTAGAGGATATTAAATGCCAAAACATCAATGAAGTCATAATAAGAAAGACATAGGCATATACTACCATTTCTACATATAGCTAGTAACAAAAGTAATTGTTAAGATAAAATAATACTCAATGAAAAGAGATGTACTATTAATAATACATTAACCCCGAATGGGTTAAAGACAAATGTACCACTTTTAGATGTCTTGAAGAATTGCGAAACATACTCCTGACATATGAAATATTTGAAGTTTTTAAAATTTTTTGAAAAAAATTATAACATTAAATTTTTTATCTAACACTCAAAATTACCAAATTCCTACATACAATAGAATTGTCAGGAAAAATGAAAATTTAAATTCCAGAATACAACTATGTTTTTAAATTGATTAGAAAAGAAACATAATTACATAAGTGCAATTATATTTTAAGTACACCAATTTCACTACCTACACCTCTTCAATCTTACTTTTAAAAATATATATATTACCATTAAAATATAATTTTTATCCAAATATATATTAATCTTATAAATAATTAAAAAAAAATGTATTATCAGTGTTATATATTTACAGCTAAAAAGTTTATACAGGGTGTTTTTGATCAATATACAGGGTGTCCCAAAAAGATCCGCACAACTAAAATTTTATTAAAAAATAAAGAGTAGGCCTACAGCAAAACTTGTTACAACAATAGATAGAATAACTCAGTGTTTTCCTATAATATGTTTCTGGTGGTACACTATGTTGATTATGCTGTACAACACGTAAACGATTATTAAAGAATTCAGTTATTCAAAATGGTTGCCCTAGCACTAGTGAAGAATGTGGGGAATGAGTACGCAAAGCATTTTCTAGGAGCCCTACAAAATGAATTCATTGAATTTAAACAAAAATATCCAAACAGCTGTAGCTACTGCTGATGTTAGTATGTTAAAATGTTCGTGGATTGAATTGGAATATCATCTTGATATTCTTTGTGCTATGAAAGAATCTGATGTTGAGGCTTACTAAGGCAGCAGAAAAACCTTTTTGAGTTGTTCTATTTATTGTTGTAACTAGTTTTGCTGTAGACCTATTCTTTTTTTTCATTATTAAATTTTAAAATTGTACAGATCTTTTTGGGACACCCTGTATTGTTTCTTAAAGTTTTAGATGTATAGTTCCAAATGTCGACAGTAAAGCCTTTGAACTACTTCGGACACCTTGATATCACTGAATTTGCCTACTATTCTGAGGTATAACTTGAATACTACAAACTACAAATCCATTTACATAAAAAGACAGTAATACCTTTGAACTGCTTCAGACACATAGATACCACTGAATTTGCCTGCTATTCTGAGGTACAATTACCTAGTGTTTAGAGTTGAAAAAATATCTGCTAAACACAGCTGTCTGTTATGGAAGTTTTACTGTAATTTTAATTTTTATACTGCCATGGGTTCTATAAATTACATTTCGAAAAACTTTTTCCATGTTCATAACAAGTAAAACAGTAAAAATTCAATGTTTGTGTGGCCAAAACTTAAGTTATGACACTTTAAAATTTACTGATTTCCGACCCTAAAAACATGTTTCATCAAAAAGAAAAAATATTTATGTTAAGGCTTGTCATGTATCATTACAATTAATATGAAATGAAAGTCATGAAAACTATATCAAAAATCCTACATAACAGTGTATCATGAATATTATCATTCCAATATTAATCGTGAGATTTATCCCTGCAATATTAAACTGCAGTTCTGCAACTATGATATTCATGGTCACTAGCAATGTGAAAAGGGTTTTCAAAAAGGGAAAAGCAAGAAAGGCGGTGACCACTGGCAGTGAGCGATTTACTGTTTTTATGATATTGACATTGCATGCATGGTATTCTGCATATACTAAGTACTACAGCATCTAGAATACCTAGTGTGGAAATATGCTATCCAAACAGTGCTAAAAATTTGTATCCCTTAAATGTGCGATGATACTGCTAAAATCCTAAGTGTTGATCGCAGCGACATCTGCGGGATTTTCGTATTACATTGTATAGACTAGCAATATCTTGCAGTTGTAGAAAATATCCTGCAGATGTTCGCTGCAATCTTCATATTTCAGCAGCATCATTGTACATTTAAGGGATACAATATTTTAGCGTTTTTTTTTTAAAGTATTACAGGGATAGCCGATTTCCACACTATATATTCTAGGTGTTATACTGTGGACAGCAAAGAATTTATTTTATTAGATTTTGGCGATTTTAACACATATTTGCTTCTCTTGTTTTAACACACAGGCACAGGCAAAAGGATTGCTTTAAAAAAATAACTCCCATATCCCAGCCCTGGGATTGAAAAATCATTTCTCAGGACTGACAATTCTGTAAGGTAATAAATAGGTGAACATAGGTATGAGTAAAAGGATTCTCAGTAAAAAATTTTACTCCTCTGGACCCCAAAGGATGGCCAAAATCGTATCTTGGTATCTATCAGATCCTTTAACATGACATTTAGTGGGATTAATTTTAGATCATATACATGTGTAAAGGGAATGTTTTTAAAAATTCAATCTTCTGCCCCCCCCCCCCCCCCTAGAGAGGAGCAAACTGTACACAGAATGTATCAGGATCTTGAATATATTTTTGAACATAGGTAGGGATTCTTTTTAAGAGGATGATGCAAAAATATCCAGAGATCTATCGATCTCGAATAGAATATTTTTGTGATGGTGAATTACAGAACATAGGCTTGTGCAAAAGAATTCTTAACCCCTTAATATTGCCTGTGAATGTATGAGTGCTATGATTAAGGGGTTAATTAAAAATGTAATATACATTGTCCAAAGGGAGCAAAGCTATGTTTTCTCATCACCATGCCATTAAAGATGAAATCTTTTGGGATGGTGAATTTTTAAATACTAGGGGGCTCTTCCCCGTACAAACTACACTCGCCAACCGCTTTTTGGACACCACACTCTAAAAACACGCTGATTGGCTTTAAAAAGATTACAGAAGGTTGAATTATAATTAAAAAACCAGTGGTGATCTCCCTGTAAACAGGTTTCCATTCATTTCCCTTTTACTCAGGGATTTTAAAGCCAAATCAGCTGCTGTTAAGACATCTAGTGGCTGTTTTCGTGTTTGATTAAATAAGATCAGTTAAACATTTGAAAATAAGCTAATATAATATGAACTAAGTAAATAGTCTTTGCTTCCTGGTATTTTGTAACACCTTTATAAGGAAATTGTTTCAAAGACATTTTAAATGTATCATTTTAAATCTGACGTAATTTTCACCAAAGTTTTCTTTCTTTTTTTAATATTCACGTGAAAATACTTTTATTGTTAGAAAGGAAATATTATTTGCTGCCTGAGAATTCACAACCAATACTTAAACAGATCATCTCAAAATATGAAATGTCTCGTGTATATGTTTGTGTCTGTATTTTTAAATTTAAAGTGTTTTACAATATTATTATTTGGCCATTTTAAATATCACTAAACGTCCCCCATTTGCTTCGTTTAATGCATATTAATGAATTTACTATTTTAAAATTTTCTTTTTTTTAAATATTCACCTGTAAATACAATTTTTAAGACACTATTTTCAATATTTTCCTGCCTTTAACATATAAACATTTAATTCTTATTTTAAAAAATTCATTTACAGCAGTGGCGGCATTAGTAACTTTTTTTAGAATGGAGAGAAACATGGGTTAAAGAGCCTACTTTTAAAAATCAGATTCCTGCCCTTCCAGGAAAGGTAAAATCATATTTCAGGGCCTATCAGCCTCCAAGATGAAATTTTGTGCAATGATACATTTTTGAACATAGATAAGTGTAAAAGTACACTAATTAAAAATTTTATCCCTCTAATGCCTGCAGATCACCCTGCCCACAACTATATACGCAAAACCCTATTTAGTAATCCATCACACCCTCAATAATGAAATTATTAGTATCGGCACAGTAAAGGAGTTATCTTTTATAAATTCAACCCCCTGTCACTCAAGGGTGGGATGCAAAAACATATCTCCAAGTCCTTAATCGTAAAAATTTGTGGCTTGGTAAATTTCAGAATATGAAAGTGTAAAATGTTTTTTAAAAGTTCAAACCCTTTCCTCCCAGTGGGGTTAAAAAGATCTATCAGGCCGTTATAGAAAAAGTTTTATGTGATGAATATGTATTACATAGTATAACATTATTATGTAAAACATACCGGGTGTCCTCAAAAGGACTGACTGATTTTAAAATTTTTTTACAGTGATTTTCGATCGAATTACAAACAATAGATGGCACAGCGATCAATAGACGCTAAATTCAGGCTCGATTTTTGGTACTTCGGGACCCACTCAATACATTTTAACCTCCTTTTTCTGCATGGAAGAAGAAGGCAGCCAAAAAATCGAGCCTGTATTTAGCGCATATTGCTTTCAGCGCCATCTATTGTTTGTAATTCAAACTAAAATCGAAAATCGCTGTAAAAAAACTTTTGACCTTATGCATAACCCTCCTGCAAGAATTTTTTAAATATCTGTCACCATTTGAAAGTTATTCAATTTTAAAATCAGTCAGTCCTTTTTAGGACACCCGGTAGATTTGCATAAATAAAAATTCACACCCAAAGGGCAAAACCATATCTCAAGATCTACCAGATCCTTTGAGATAAAAATTTGTAATACACAATCGGTTTGTTTTTATTATAAAAAACTCTAATGTTTTTTGTTTGCGAATTAATGATATTTGTGACCAGTGGTGCAGTCGTAAAAAAAGCAGAGGGCATATGCTCAAGGCAGCGGGTGTACCCTACAGTGTATATATTATAGCTTTTTTGAGAAGCAGAGGGTATATGGTGTTCCCTAAAAAATTCTAGAAGCTATACTGCGTGTACCCTTAACTACATCTCTGTTTGTGACTACTTAATGATTTGGGTAAAGCTTAAAAAATCCACAAACATCTAACGAAGTGTTACTGGAACAGTTTAGTTGTAGTACAAGAGTTATTAACCACATGCTATCTGATGATGGGGCATACTGGATATCAAGTAGTATCGAAAAAGTTGGGCGTCAACTGGAAACTATACTTATAGGATTTTTTTATAGTCTCGCAAAATCAATGCTGCATATGTATATTGTTTCATTTAATATTGCTTGCAATAATATTTAAGTAATACTAGTCAAAATATTATTTATTCTGTAGGTTTTAATTTCAATATCATGATATTAAGCAGGTGATGTATCACAAAATTGAAATTGGGATATTACCCAAGCCTATGTATGTATACATTGAGAAATCATAAATTTATTATCCTGTATAGATAAACCATTCTAGTGGAGATGCCAACCTCTGAAATTTCTTTAAATAATAACTATGGTTTTCAAGAAATGATGTCAAACTTTACAGAAATATTAGTGTTGTAATACGAAAGGCAATTTACATCCGATTTTTAAACGAAAGGAACACTGATGATTACAAAGAATATAGTTTTTGACAGCTCAGCTATACATATGATAAAATCAACTATCTTGTGTTACTGAACATACAGTAGAAACTCTTTTAACCAAAAAGCTTTTTTTTTACTATCACATTCTTTGTGTGCAAAAATCCATTTTGAGAGCTCTTTTTCTTCTTTGTTTTTTTAACTATCATATTCCTTGCAAGCAAATGGTCCTTTTCAAACTACGAGTATATATAAATATTTTCAATCACCTTTCTTAGAGTTCCTTTGAATTTAACTCGAGCTCCCGTAAGCTGCGGAGTGGAACAAAGAAACAAGAAAATGGGCAAATTAGCAAGTCTGAAACTTTTCAATGTATTGCAAAAGGTTTGGCATGGCTGTAGCAGCAGAAAGACTGTGATGCTGGTGAACTAATAATATTAAAAAACTCAGTGACAGAGCTTCAAAGCAAAGGCAATCGAAACTTCTACAAACAAAATATTTTTTCAAACCCTTGTGATACATGTAAAAGGTAAATAATTTCGAAATTAAAATTCAGGTAATTTATTCTTGTTTATATTTTGCTATTGCTTTATTTTTATTAAGCACTTGTTACCATAATAAGAAATATTGCATATATATCTCCTTAATCTTAAAATTGAAGCATTCTCGATTATCCGAAATTTTCGATTTTCCAAAAGAGAGTCGGTCCCAATTACTTCGGATAATCGAGGTTCTACTGTATTAACAGATCACAGAAAAGGATTACTTTTTTTTAAGATTGTAGCTTATTTAATTGCAGTTTAAGACACTAAAACATTGCAGCCTAAGATCTGGTTAACCATTTATTACAGGTCAAGAGATCTGAACTTTATTCAGAATTATTTCTGTACCTTGTCTTATATGAATAAAAATAAATATTTTTGTAGCTGAAAGAAGGCTTTATTTAAATGACTAGTTAGCAAGTTTTTGATTTAAAAAAATCAAACTTGTTTCAAATCAAAATTTTGACAGAAAACCCATGCATCCTCTTTGAAGGACACAAACTTCAAAATTCGTATTATGCAAATCAAAAACATTTTTTCAATTTTTCAAATTTTTTTTTACAAAATATCTGACTATTTTATTTACAATTTAACTTGAATTCAACACATTTCCAACTTACTATCAAAAGGTTGATAAACTTAGATTAATTTTTTATTCCAATTATGACCAAGTTCATGCAGATTTAAAATACTCACAAATCAATCAGTCAAAATTTCAAGGAAGGCAACAGATTGTCAGTTAAAACCACTTTATTTCACAAACACAACTTTTCAAACATATGAATTAAAATACAAATTAATAAAAATATCACAGATTGTAACACTATTTTCTACATTAAATAGACCATGTTTCTTAGAACAAATTTACTCTGATATATACATACATTTTACTCAAACAGCCACCTAAAATTTGTTGAAGACAAAATCATTTTTTTACATCGACAAAAGGACCAAATTGAAAGGCAATATAAATGCAAGAAAATGTAATTTTCTGAAATATTAAAAGGAGCTCTTTAGCAAGAAACATAAAAAAGCTTAATAACATTCAACCATTTAAAAAATATAAAAAGGTTGTCTTTAATATTTCCTTCACAGTGACTTATAAACTGGATGATTCAATATCTCCTATGAAAGTTATCACCTCAGAAGAAAGATACATACTAAACTAACACTGCCTTCAAAGCATTAGGATTGCATAATTTTTTTTTTTTTTTAACTTCTAGTGATCAGATTTTCAGGCATGAGTTTTATGTCATGATAAGCAGGAATACAGGTTTTTTCAACCCATCCCAACCAACGTCCCCTAGATATGCCACGAAAACATCATACAAAGCAGGCAAAACAAAGAAAAAAGTTCAAACAACTTCCATATTTCGATTTCATTGGCTCATGGAATTATTAATTCTTAATTCCACAAGCCAAAGAAAACGAAACATGCAAGTTGTTCAAATTGTTTTCTTTGTTTTGCCTGCTTTGTGTGACATTCTCGTGATGCATGTCAAGGCTTTCTCCCTTATCTAAGGGGCATTGTTTCAACAACGTTTTTTTCTGAATAGATATTTCATGTGAATGTTTAGTTATTCTCAATGAAGTTGCAGGCAGTCAAATCCCAGAGTATGACCCGCACCTGAACTTTTAAAGTAAATTTGTAATTTCTATGCTTAATCTACTTAACAGCCCATTTTATTTTATGGAGTATACCGAAACAGGATTATTGCAATTTCAAAAGCTTCTCAATTTTTTCCCCCCTCATACATTTACTGAATTTCAGAAGTTTTGCTATTAATATTATTACCATTGAAAATAAATTGTTCTATTGCAGATATTAATAAAATAATAATTTAATATTTTCTTGAAGTTTTACAGATTATAACAAAAATGTAATAATCATAAATTTAGAATTTATTAAGTAAGTCAAACAACCCTTCTGAAAAGACAAGATAACATGTCAAGTCTCAAAGAGAAGAGATATATATTTTTTAGTTTTGAAATCGGACATCGCAGAACTTTTGATCAAAATATGCACCTTTGCACAAAGAAATATATTCTTTCTCAGTGCATCTATTATAAGAGACTGGATATTTTTAAACAATAAACAGCATTGAATTTTATGTAGTTTATTTCATATAAAAATGTAAGCTGCATATTAACTTTTATATATATATATAAATTTAAAAGGATGTATTAGAAAAAAAAAAATATTTCTAAGCATGTTTGAATGTATGTTTGAAATATTTTTAAAATTTCTTAGAAATGTCTCATGCAATCTGATAAAAAATTTTAATGAATTCAAATAAAATGAATCACTCTCTTAAATTATAAAAAAAGTTTCAAAATTTCAATATAATTAAATGTCTAATAAAAACTAGTAATTAAACACATCATCTATAACATAATGAAAACATTGTGCATGAAAATATTTATGAAAAGTATAACATTAGAGAATTAGGTACAAGCTATCAACAAGAACATTATTCTTACTAAGGACCTGGTCACTGATTAAATAACAAGGTAGATTATAATTTACATGACGTTTATTGAAAGTGGATAAAACAGCATTTTGAGCACCAAAAGGAATTGCATATCAGTTTTGATAACATTCATTATATCGTTATCGCTGTACCTCTCAAAAAATAATAATGGATTCTCATAAGTATATAGTATAGTAAAGAAGCAGATTAGAGAGAGAGGTTAGCCAATGGAATTTTACAAACTTTGTGGGTACAGCCAACAGAAAATTACATAGGGAAAAGAAACTGATAATACAAAAATAATAAATAGAAATTAAGAAAAGAAGGATTATATGACAATGGGAGGTGGGAGTAGAGGAGAGAGACAGCAAAGTCATAATTAACACTTGTGTAAATATTTATGCATATGAAATGCTTTTTTTTTTTAATATCAAATTCAAGCATAGAAGTAAGTTTACAGATAATTTGAGGAGAATTGAAGTCGAAAATGTGGTTCGTTTCCAAGCAAATCTTCAATAAATCTAACGTTGGCAGAATGGAATGCTTGGGAAATCTTTTGGTGGTCAAAACCTTATTTTATTAACTTATATCAGTCTTATTTCAATTTTCCACTTATTGAAATATTTAAGAGCACCCTCAACTGAAAAAGAAATAGTAAAAATGCAAGATTCAGATTTCTCATACAAAACATATTAGAAAAGTGCTTTCTTTAATTCAGACAAGCTGGATTCCACACATAAAATTTTAGAAACTACCTGTGAGTGTACACAATTCGTCTACAAATAGCATTTCATATTTAATTTAAGAAATCATATTTTCGTATAAAACATTATTGTGCCAAAATCAGAATTTCAGAAATATTTTTAACCAAGACTTTTTTTTTTTTTTTTAATTGAAAGTCTCTAATAAACAAAAGCTAAAATATATATGACAAAAATTGTTGATGGTCTCTAAAAGAAAAATATATATTTAAACATTTCAGAGGCTTGATGTTTTATTAAAGAAAAATAAATTTACATTTTCAGACAGCAAACAGTCAAAGAAATGTTTGCATTTTGAAAAAAATCAGAAAGTGATCAAAACAATTGTTTTTAGAATCTGAGACTTTGATGAAACAAAACTAGCTCTTAAGAACCAATATCAAAAATTAAGTACAGTAAAATTTGCTGAGATGAAATCAGTTGGGATCAGAAAATTATATTATAGACAGGTTTCAGTGTTAGCAGATACACCTTCTATTATAACTTTTTTGTATTCGTCAAGACCATGAAATTCTTCATTTAAAACAAGGTTCTGTTCCATACAATTCCTGTTTTCACAGGTTTTACTTCATTTATAAGCCTTTAAAAAAGTTCATTTAAATACATATTCTTCACATAAATTGTCACACAAATTAATATAAGAAACTCCATATATTTTCACAGAAAATAAAATATGCCTTGACATTTACAAAGTCAGCATTTATGGCTTTATACTTGATTTTCTTTGCATTTTATGATTCCTGGCATAAATTGCTCCAACAAGCTGAATTCGAAAAGTAAAGTAAAAAATTTAACATAAATTTTTATGAGAAACTCCCTTTATAAACTTTCACAGAAAATAAAACATATGACATTTACAAACTAAGCATTCTTGGTGCTACTTGGCTCTCTGATTTTGTAATCATGAATCCTGTCATAAATCACTTCAGTAAGTGAAATTCAAGAAGTGAATTCCAAAAATTATATAAGGATTCAGCTCAATAATACTGCTCTTAATACCATTGCTCTGTGCAAGTATGCATATGAAAGGAAAACAAAGTGTGCACTTTTTACTTTTCCAAAATAAATAGCATCAATAGAGATTAATCAAAATTCTTATTCAGAATGAGACTTGTTTTCATTAAATGCACCGTCATTCTGAAAAATAGATATTTATATTAGACATTACCATCAAAAATTATATTAAAAACAATTTTTCATTTACAATAAATTATACTTCAATCCTAAAACAAAAATACATTTAATCTTAAAACATACAAAATTTAAATTAGGAAAAAGCAAATTCACTGAAAGCAGTTGTAGTAAATTATTTCAAATGTATGAATGAAAATACATGTTTTACTTTAAGGATATATTGCACTTTCAAACAAATTCTGACTAATCCTACACAATTAAACAAATGAAGAGTTAAACATGCAGTCATTTTGTCACCATATTCTATTTTCAATCAAAAATCATTTCACTATCAAATTATGCAAAGAAATAAAGCATTACTTAAATCCTTTTTCACATGAAATTAGAAAATAAAAATTTAAGCACTTGAAATAGTTCTTTCAGACAATCCTGAGTATTTTTATGAACAATTCTCAAAGAATAGACATTTAATTTTTTTGGCACAGCTACTTTTGTTTGGAAAAAAAAAAAATCTTAAATGAAATATAATCTTTTATTTAATGTAATTAATTTACTACCATTTTTATATTTTTTCCTTTGTACAATATTTTTTTTTAAATTCATTTTAAATTTTGGAAACATTAATTTATATTATTTATGTTATTACTATAAATTAACAATATGTTAAATGTTATTACTTTAACTTCCAAGTGAAATGTTCTCAAATAGTCTCCTGGATGGAAATAGTCTTTAAAAGATTATTAATGAAAATTTTACCTCTTTAGTTATAATTATGTATAACTTATTTTGAGTTTAATGCAAGCTTTATATTATAAGTTGCAAGGTTGTTTTAGGTTTATATACATATATATATATATATATATTACAGCTGTGATTGATAGAGTTAGATTCATATTTTGTTTCTAAGATGTTCAATGAGAACAAAAATCTTTTTCTTTGATCATTTAATTGTGCCACAAAGTACACTGACATATTGTTGTTGCATACCCCATAGAACCTCTGTGTACCTCACTTTCAGAAACACTGTCCTTAAGGGGGCTGGTCATTCAGTTTCCGATTTCCCCCCCACTAATGTAAAGTCTATGGGCATTGGATGCATTCGTATATTTAAAATATCTGCTCGGGAAATTAATATTTTTAACTTCTATTCTTTATGTACATTCCCTAAAAGATGTCTTTTTTTTTCTTAGTTATCAAAATATTTCTAAAGTATAGACTTAATTTTATATGAAAGGTTAAAATCTTACTCATTGTTCGCCTGCTTTTAACACATAAAATATTAAATTCAGCATAGATTTTAGAAATATTTTGAAAACTAAGAAAAAAAAGAGACATCCTTTAAGAAGAGTACACAGAAAAAAGATGTTAAAAATATTAATTTCCCTAGAAGATATTTTAAAATACGAATGCATCAAAATTCCATAGACTTAACATTACGGAGGAGAATTCCGAAGCTGAGTGACCAGCCTCCTTAAGTACTAGTTTTCCATTTAAATGGAAAATAAAATAAAAAATCTTACAGAAACTGAACAAAACCAGTAGCAAAAACTGTATTTTTTGCTACAATCTACAAATATACAATTTAATAGTCTTTAGTAATTCTTTTCAATTTACATTATTATTAATATTCGGATTTTCAAAAGGATTACAAAAAATTTGTGGCATCTGTGTCCAACACCATATCTTTTTCAGCTTAAATTATATATATTTTTCCAGATGATATAATCTTCTGATATCTGTGCCAGACCAAATGCCTTTCTTTTCAGCATAAATTATAATTAGTTTTCAAGATGACTACAATTCATTCTTTCAGAATTGTTATATCCCAAGACAAAGTATTAACGGCTTTCAAACTCACATAGACTTTTTTTATACAAATGTAATTTTATGCATTGCCTCTGTTATTATCTGAAAATATACCTTCTTTCAAAGTGTCTCCTTACCCCTTCAAAAAAAAAAAAAAAAAAAAAAAAAAAAAATATTGCATAGTATTAAACCTGGCATCTAAAAAATTAAATGTCATTTAAGCAATCGTATCATAAGCAAGTATATATTTTTTTTCCTTTCAGGTAGTTTATAGGTTTTGTCAAAAACTAATTTACTTGATGATGTAGTATTCTCAAACTTTTAAACAGCGGACTATGAAAGAAAAAGTTACTCGAACTATTAGCAAGATTTAAAGAGTTCAGCTATAAATATAACTAAATTCTCAAATATGAATGAAGGGTGGGGGAAAAAAAGACTTCCATTAAATATTAGTTTAAGTTAAATAATGAGGTAACAGTGCTTTAACAAGAAATGACAAAGGATTGTAATTAGAGTAATTGACAACAACTAGAACAATCTTATCTTTTAAAAAGGTTCTAAAAAAAATCCTTACTCAAGAATGCGAAACTTTGACACACTTTCTGACTAATTTATAAACAAATACTTCGACGCATGATTATTGAAGGTATTTGTAATTGAACAGTTTTCCATTTTTCGATAAATGAGTTAGATCTTGAGTTATAAGCGAAGGCTGCCTCAGGACATGGCAGTTATTTTCCTTTCCTGTACTGTGCCATCTAAAAATTCAGTTCCAAACATCAAATTTGACAGCATTTTCTGAAAAATCTTCTGGCTTTACACATATAACTGGCTTTAAGCATATAACATAACACGACACAGCATGCTGCTATCCTATAAAAAACTGAAAGGGAAGAAAGAAATGCATGGCAACACTGCCATATGTTACAAAACCATTTATATTTCACAACCTAAATTTCTTTAATACCCCAGTATAATGCCTAACTATATCTATGCATTGCTTTTGCTCTTCTGCAAGATGCTGGATACCACTATCAGTTCCATTTTTAACTGTTTTTCCAAATGAGCAATTTATCCGCTGCACGATGCAGCCTCTGGCACAAAAATGCAGTCCATTCAGAGATTCTTCCAGTTTCAGAAATATGTCAGAATTACACAAACTCATATCAGAGTAAGGGAGGGAGCGTTAAGGATCTTCCATTCCTATCATTGGAATTTGCTGGTAATAAGAGCACTATTGTGGTCAAATGTATTGTTAATGTTCCACTGTCAAATATTTCTTGGAATCGCACAAGACATTTATCTGCAATTATGCCATGAACCTCTTCAATCTTAATTTCTGGATCCATGCATGCTACTCCATTCTCGTAAACATAGCTTTAGACAGACCACTTTCACACATTCACAACCTGCTGTTTTGTCTGAATACAAGCATAACACTAATGCTCGTATTCACGAATAACTTCGACCCGGAGTTATGCAGAAAACCCGGGTTGAAAACTCAAATGGCATTCACCGTCAACCCCACTGAACCGGTTCGAGGTTGAAATCTAACGCCGGTTTCAGTAACCCAACCTTGGTCTACAGCAGGTTCAACTTAAAATTTACTTAACTTAAATAACTACTTAATTAACTTATTAACTACTTATACTTAATTAACTTAAAATTTAAACAATTTGAGTTTTATTACTTTATTGATTTTTTTTACGATTGTTTGTAAGCTTCTACGTATGTTTCCCAATTTTTGTGAAATTTGAAATATTTATTTTTATTGCATTTATTTTTCAACTGTATTTTAATTTCAAAATTATACATAATATAAAATATTGCATTAGTACTATTTTATACAAAAATAATAATAGTAATAATAAATCCTAAAATGAATAACTTTTCAATGTTACCTCCTGAAATTGTGACTTTTTTTAGAGATCACTTATAATTTTTGCTTCTTAATTGACAGCTAAACTAAAATAAATTACTAAAGGGTTGAAATACGCTGGTAAAAAAAACTTTCCTTTTATCAGCCCTTGCAGTAATGATGACTATTTTTAAGGTAAATAAATTCTTCATGATCATGAGTATTTATGAAAGCAAACAATTCAACATGTAATGAAGGAGATATAATGTATAAATATAAACAAACCAGTCAAAAAATGTATAGATAAAATATATATATGTGTATGTATGAGATTACATATATTCTTCTATTTTTGGTAATATGTACTTTAAACTTTCTTTTTATTTCTACATCTTACACAGCATCTTGAGAAACGTTTAATTTACTTAAATTAAAGAATGACACCAAAAAAGAGAAAAAATTAGAGGGAATGGGTAGGGTGGTACAAATGGGAACTTGTTTTTCTCCACTGATTCACAAACAGACAGCTATTTTATTTATTAGATAATGTAAAATTATATGAAATTATTAATAGTTAATTTAAGCTGTTTTGTTAGATTACAAACTATCATTACTCTGCCTATTTAGTCTAGAAATCTATCATTAATCAAACATAAAAAAAAAAAGAATCCCACTTTTATTTTCTATTCTAAATGAGATTCTTATTACATCTAATGAAGTGATATCTAAATGAGTTAAAAATATGAAATTAAGAAGCTGGAAAAAATATAAAAAATAAAATATCATTTTCTAAATTAATACATTTTTTTCAAATGCAACACTGCAACCAAAAACAAGTGTCTGCGTGCATGTAATAATATTTCGTAATTATTAGGCTAATTTATCAAAAAATAGTCAAAGAGAATCAAGTGAATAGCTTTGATCTTGTAAATGTGATAATAGAAAAATTCTCATACAAATGGCTGGAGGGGAAGGGGTGGGGATAGGTCCTAAAAGCTGGTCGATAAAAATTCAACTTTCTGTAATATTTCACATTTATTTGTCCAGATAGTATTCAGAATACATTTATCATGATTTAGGAAAGGCCTTATTCGATTATATGTGTTGAATGGAAATTTATACACTATACACTAGTAGTCTTAAAAAGTTTAAAATATTTGTGTTCCTTAAAATAATATCTTATAAAATATCTCCACTGCACACAGTTTAAACTTAAAGGAAGTATAGAGTTTTATTTAGAGACTAGTTAAATGAAAAATGTTTATAAATCGCTCGGAAGTGATAACTATATGCGCCTATGGAGCGCCTCTATGGCTTGGTACCTGGTGCCAGGGCACCGCTAGGATTACCTGTTCCGCTTTGCTGCAGTTCTGTTAATATTATTTCACTACTTTTTCCAGTCAACTTGGAATATTAATTACTATCTAATTTAATTAGAATTAAACAATTTAATTAGCTCGCTGAAAATCCAAACAATAAAATTAATAGATCTGGGATACCATCTATACTAATAAAAGAAATAGTATATATAAAGTACAACAGACTACTTTCTTAATTTTTTTCCTTTTTTCTCCATTTTAATATTTTCATTATCAAAAATTATTTAATTGCTAACTAGAGCTATTAATAATAGAAATCATCATAATTGCTGTTGAAATAAAATTTTAGTTTTTATTCAAATCAAGTTTCATTAGTTTTGGCCCAAATCAAGTTCCATTTTTTAGCAACTATGCAAAAATTTATTTTGAAAAAGAACCTTTATTACCTTTAAAAGAACCTTACATTTATTTTAGCAGTTGACACATTTCATATCATTAACCTAACTCATTAATAAATTTAAAAAAAATAATTATTTAAAAAATATTAAAACTTTCAAGAAAAATTAAGTTGATCCATATTTAGTGATTACAGGTTTTTTATTTTGTCCATATATTTAGTGGGGATAAAAAAGAAAAAAAAAACCCACACTACATTGAATCATTCTTTTCTTTCTTTCTTTTTTTTCCGAACAAGGAATGAGATTTTTTAAACCAATAAACACATTTCGTTCAACCTAGGTCAAGAAACCCCGAGTTGGGTAACTTTTCTTCCGAAGTAAACGGTGAATACGAGTTTTCAACTCCCGGTTGAAAATACCAACCTGGTGTTACTGAACCCACGGTTTAACCCTCGGTCGAAGTTATTCATGAATACGAGCGTTAGTGTGATGAATAGTTCTGTCTTTCCTCTTCACATGACATGATTAGTACCTTGGAGCAAAATTGTCCGTTTGCCAACTATATTGCCATGGATTTCATTCAAAACTTTTATATTAATGTAATACAGGAAAATCTCTAAATAACAGACACCTTGGGAGTGTAGAAATTGTCTTTTATTCAAAGATGTCCACTATTGAGAAAACAGATTTACAAAATCGCTAAGAAATGCTTAATGTTTCATAAATTGTCTTTTATTTGTCCGAAAACCTCTATCATGTGATTAATCAGAAATAAAAATATTTTTTTAAACAAAAAAACTGAAATGAAATTGTACATATATTTTTTCTCCGTTTATTGCATTCTTACAAAAAAATGTGTTACAAAAGTTTGCTTTTGCTTGTGATTACATGTTATTTGCTTTTCTAAGTTTCAACTCTGTTAGAAATTTTAAACCTTCTGAATCATCTTTTTCACAAAAAATAAAATTTCTATAATTGCTCACTCGCTGTATTTCGCCGCTTCTTGGAAATTCTCGATATTACAGGAAACATCTTCAGTTTCAGTAGCTGATTTATCATCACTAATAGTTTCAGCTTTTATTGAAGATTCTGAAGACATATAATTGCATACATCAACTGATTCCTCTTCAGTAGGTAACTCATCATCAATGCTAATGAAAATTTTGGTAGCTTCTTCAATCCTGATACATTTCATTAATTCACTTAGTCTTCAATTTCACACCTTTTGTGTTAGAGTTAGTAATCCACAAATTCCTTATCTCTTCTTTGTTTTGTAAAATCTCTCCCACCTATGTTTTATCTATTTTAAAACATTCGGCAAGTATTCATAAACTCAATTTTTCTTTTTCAGATCCACTTACAATTTCAAATTTTTTCTTTAAATTTAACCACTTTTGCTTTGAGGACATTCTTGAAACATTAATCATAAACAAAAGACACTAAATTCAGAGTACATAGAACTCAATATTTTCAGAAAACGATAAAAACAGAGGTGCCATTTGAGCCCCCCCCCCCCCCCTCAAGGAATTTGATATTTCAGAAAATTTATCTGTCATTAGGGATGCACCGAATAGTGATTTTGGCCGAATACCGAATATTCGGCCAACAGGTACACTGAATACCGAATATTCGGTCTACAGGTAAACTGAATACCGAATATTTGGTCTACAGGTAAACCGAATACTGAATATTTGGGTAGCCGAATACTGTTAGGCCAAATTCAAAGTTTAAATATATTAAAAAATTAAATTTTAAAACAATTTTTCCTTATATTTAACACAGATACTTCCATTTTGATAAACAAGACTTTTACAAGTAAACTTTACACACACACACAATTTGTGGCACTTCTCATGATATCATATGTCACGGAAATCAAAGTAATTCTTTTGAAAATATAGTTAACGATATCTTCATTATCGTTAAAGTAACAAATGAAAATCTAAGTTTGACATGAAGTGAGATGAGATACACTGTATTTTTTATTTTGACTGATTAAGCGGATTGCGATACTGGTTTCTTGGGCGAAAATGGTCTGTCTTGACTTCTATTATCACATCTGAAAGTTTTCCCATTTACTTTAGAAACACTCTTTTAGCGAAAAAGCAAAAGACAGATTATTTACAAGACAATGTTCAGAAACTTCCATTTGTGCATCATTTATTTCTATGAAGGTCATCATTAAGGCTAATGTCAGACGAACGTCTTTTTGCACGTTTTTTTATTTACGTATTATCCCTACACAATGCCGCAAGCATTGTGTAGTGATAAAAAGGACGTCCGTCTGACATTATCCTAATAGTTATTTTTTTTAAGTGACACTTATCAAACCGCAAACAATGTAATGGCATCATTCTGTTTTATTTAAATATGATTCTGTTTTCAATTATTCTGAATATCTTTATAAATTGACAGTTAAAAGGTTTAAAGGTTTTTAAAAATATTTTTCAAAAGATATTTTTAAGTATTCGGTTTGGCCGAATAGTTCGATATTCAGTCAAACCGAATATGCAGCAGGCTGAATAGTTCGATATTTGGCCAAGCCAAATGTTCGGTAGCATGGCCGAATACCGAATAGATACCGAATATTCGATGCATCCCTATATGTCATCACAGGCCAGACTCAAATTTTTTTTCATAAATTGCTCAAAAGCTAAAGTAACTTGTCAGATTTTATTGCAATAAAAACACATGCAATAAATAAACACTTTATGCATGTAAACTAATAGTTATCAAAAATATTTTCTACAGACTTTGCTATTCCAACATTCTCAAGGTGAACCATTTCTTATTAATCCGTATTTTGGCTAATTTTAAAAAGGTATGTGAGAAAAAATTCTATTTATTGCTTTCCAGCCGTGTTCAAAATAGATCAAATGAAAACTCGTGCCCCTCAGGGCTAGAATTTTCGCTGTGAATTTCCCCTTTAGCCAGAAATTTACAGAGGATTTTTCTTTTTTTTAAAAAAAAGAGGGTTAATTCAAGTTCTTAATTATTTGAATTTTTTATTTTGCATAATTAGTGTCACATTATATTTACTGCAGTCATTACAACGCTACCAAATCATTTGCTTTATTAAATCATATTATATACAGTACGTTCTTAATAATCTCCTCTGCCAAAACAAAAAAAGAAACGTCAATCCGCCTATATATGTCGCGGATCGGATCGTTTCAGTTTTGAGAAAAATCAGGTTGGGCAACCCAATGCAGACTCTACCTGAGACTAAATATTTTGTCAATTTCTGAATTGTGTGGGATTTAGATCATAGTCTGAAGAGATTCGTCTTTTATTAACCCCTTAACTGCCCCGCACATATACGTGCGTCTTTAGAAAATGCATGTATCTATTAAAGGGATGGCGAATTCCAATTATAGCGAGGCAATTTTCACCACCTGAGCCATTATATATAACAGTATAACGTGCATTTTCTTACTGTTATTTCAGAAAACTAATATACACTTTCTATAATTTCAGAAATATGCGATTTAAGTAAGGCACTGGAGATCGCGCAAGATTTCGTCGGCAGTTAAGGGGTTAACGAAATTTTTTACTGGCAGGAAATCGCACATGAAAATTTCTTATCCCTATGGATCACAAAATTTGTAAACTTCTTGACGCGTTGACCATGTTTGTGTGCTGATTATCTCGTGACCGATTGAATTTCACGAGTTTTTTTTTCCCGACTGTTTGACAAAATTTGCAATTTTTTTTCGTGATCGTTTCACGGAATTCAGAAATGTTTTCCATGAACATTTGTCAAAATTCACGATATTTTTTGTGACCTATTTACGAAATTCGCTATTTTTATCCGAGATATTTTGACGAAATTCATGATTCTTTTCTATGATCATTTGCTGAAATTCATTTTTTTCCCTGCAGCCGACTGACAAAATTTGCGATTGCTTTGTGTGATCGTTTTACGAAATTCTTGAATTTTTTGCGCGATTCTTTAACTAAATTTGTGATTTTTATCTGAAACCTTTGATGAAATTCTCATATTTTTCCTTGATAGATATTCGAAATTCACAATTTTTTTTGCATGACTGATGGGCAAATTTGATTTTTTTTTTTCTGTGACCGAATGTTGAAATCTGCGATTTTTTCCCTCGCAACCTATTAACAATAATCGCTGTTTATTTCTACGATCTTTGCAATATTTTTCCACAGTCCTTTTAGGAAATTATATTTTTTCTGCGACTAATTTGTCAAATTGACTATTTTTTCAAAGTTCAATTGGCAAAATTTGTGACTTTTTCCCACGGTCGATTGGCGAAAGGATTTCGCGTAGTTCCGCAAAAAAAGAAAAAAATACTTCAGTCTTCCACGAAAATTGAAAAATATTCCTGAAAGAATCCCATGATTTTGATAGACGTTAAGTGGGCAAAATCCCACTTGTTCACCCCCTCCCCCTCCAATTGTTGTCCAAGGACCTCTTGAAATGGCTCCCCACCCCTGCAGCAAAACCTGCAAAGAAGAAGTCGAAAGTTCAGGAAAAAAGCTCCATTTTAGACAAGTTTCCGTCTTAGCAAGTATAATTATACGGGTTTTTTTCATGGAAACGTGATGTTTTTTCCGTTTCCGAAAGAATTTTTTTTTTTTTTTTGACAGGTTTCATTTTCACAAGTTTCACAGTAAATGTTATGTGCCTATGCTTTTCGGGGGTTTTATTTAAAACCTTTTTGTTTAAAAGATGTTTTTAAAAACATTAGATATACTTGTAAAAATGGAAACTGTCTATAACGGAATACTGCCTTAAACGGAAAACCTGAGTCAGTATCTTGAAATGGTACCTGCTAAGATGAAAACCTGCTTAAAATGGAATTTTGAATCTGTTTTCGTTCGGAGGGGAGAGGTTCCCCCCCCCCCCCAAGAAAGTTCTGAAATGGCGCCCCTGGATAAAAATGGTGTTAACATATTTTGACACTTTGAATAAAGTATTTTGAGTGTCAATTAAGTCTCAAGAATAAAACAGTAATTGATACAAAATGTATTGCGAAATAGGTTTTTTTCCCCCCTTGCACTTGTCGCTTGCTTGGCACCTTTAATTCTCACCTTCAAAAAATCCATACACAATTTCCCAATAAAAATGGTAAAATAGAATAATTCTTTTCTTTGTTTCATAAAAAAGTAAAAAATAAAATCGCATGTTAGGTTTTCAGTGCCTATTTATTTCATTTTTTTACTTAGATTACATTAAAAACCTTTCCAGAGGCACCATGTGAAACTATATAAGATTATCAGAAAAATTGTTTGAGCTTGGGTACACAGAAACAGAAATAGTCAGCATATCTATCCTGAAATTTCAATGCAATTGTAAACGAGGTTATCTTACACACATTTAACACCAGAGTAAATGATGTATGGTGTATTATGGTACTCTGAGGATGGAGAAATTTGTACTTCTAAAAATAATCACCAGAAAATCCAAAATCTTCCAAAGAGGGACACTTTGATTCTCTGATTGGGAAGGGGATTTTCTTCAAGTCACTCCTACATTTATCTGTGGTCACAATATTTGTGACCCATTGCCCTGAAAAATTTAGAGGCTTTTTACTTTTGTTCCCCATTTTTGTTCACGTTAAAAAAATATTTTTCATCTTTTATCACCAAAATTACTGTCCATCATTCAGAGATTAAACATACAAAAATTTAGATTTTGGGAGTGAGGATTGGAAAAGTGTCTGTTAAATAGAGGTGTCTGCTATTTGGGAATGTCCTTTATGGATTTTTTACCGTATTATCAATTAGATTATGTCTTAAAAAAGAGGGATGATCTGATACAGATTTTTTTAGTAGAGAAATCAGTAAAATTGATAGTAAATTCTTATTAACTTTTTATAAACTGGTAAAAATCAGCAAATAGATCAAAATATTTCTTAATCTTTAATTTCTTAAGAAATTTCTAAAAATCTAATTTTTCAACAGCAAATTTGTAGATTTATTTATATTCTCTTGAGATTGCACTATTTATAACAACATAATCTGAATCAAGTACAAAAGATCATTGCTATAAACTCAATTATAATCATCTTACATGCTGTTACAAGTAATGTAATATAGAGAATGATTTCTCATTAGGTGCATGTAAAAAAGGAGAAAAGTTCCTTTTACTAACAAATAAAAAAAATTGAATGTAAATGTAATTTTTTTTTTTTTTTTAGTTCTCTGATGAAATTTTAATGTCTGACTATGCTATTAAATGTATAATAGTAAGAATTTAAAAATGTTTAACATAGTTATAATATACTTACAACTGCTAGTTGTCTTCCAATACTAGCAGCAGTTATTCCACCAGAAAATGCAAGACATGGTAAGCAGGACTGGATGTACAAAAATTCTCTTTCATTATACCTAAAATTTAGAAAAGAAAAATATGTTACTAACTACAGTGTTCAAGTATAATTTTTTAACTTTATAGTTGGTGCACAAAAACAAAAGTTGTTCAGTTAAACTTAACTAAAAAAATTTTCAGACATTTATAAATACATTAATAAGGTTATTTATTCTCAACTTGAAACTGGCTAATTTTCTGACACACTCCTCAACTCATTTTGTTAACGCATGAGATTGGCAATTTCAGAAACTATTAAAGCGAATGCTTTTTCCATTTTTTGAAAAAGTCAGAATTCTTCAGACATTGCTCTCAAAGTTGACATTCTGGACAAGACAACTGCTAAAGGTTGGTATAGACAACTATCTCTTATAACTGGGCAGGACAGTTATAGACTAGGGAGTAGAATCTTTTGCTTCCGGAGTTCCTTATTATCCCATCACTTCAATTCACTTCAGCTTAACACAACTCAAGATGTCAGTTTTTTTTCTACTTTTTAAATATTTAGTACTGTTCAATTCAGCAACTGAGATTTAAATCTTCTACGACAAAAGTATAATTATAATAGCGTGTACCAATCAGGATTTGTAAATATCATGATACTTGCGAAAATATCAGATATTTTTTATTATGTCCAATGTTTTCAAAATAGTCAACTTTTTGCTGATAATAAATATTTTCAAATATAACAAATTAGAAACTAAAACAGTTTGCACTTAACATGAAAACTTAATAAATACAATGTTCTAAATTTTTTTTACCTCCCCTCCCCCTCCCTTTCAACAACAAAATTAAACATCAACAAATTGAAAACAGAAGCAATTTGCCTTATACACTCATAAATATATATATATATATAGGATTCAGTATCGTTTTATACAACAAAATTTTAAATACAAAATAGCCTCTTTTTTTTTTGAGAAATTTGAACATAAATGTAAATTTAACTGTTTTTTTATTCGCTAACCCAGCAGTTCCCAACCTTTATTGATACACGACCCATCTTTATACAAAAAACAATTGCGCGATTCACCTAATAGGAGGATGTATCTAATATCAGTATGGATCATATTATTGTATGACCTCTATAAGCTATCGGCTATCCTATACTACAAAAAAAGCAAATTTTCATACGAAAGATAGACTATCAACAAAATCAAGGATCGGTAATCCCAATGTGTGTAAAAGGAATAATAAAACAACACGCATATTACAAAGATAATGGAAAATACGTTTAATTATTATCAAAACGCAACCTGGTACTGGTGTTTACCGATGAGGGCATCTATAGGGTTAAAACTCTTTCATTTTAACCTTAAGTCACTTTCTACACACAGTTTGTTTCTCTACTTGATTTTCAAAAACAGAAAAAAAAAGCAGGTTCACAGAAGTGTATCTTGTTGAAGAACATCAAAGACCTAAAAGATCATTTAGATATTTCTCGTTATTGTGCTTGTATATTAATATGTGCTCGTATATTCATCCAGAAGGAAATTAAGTAATTTTCCTTGAAAACTGCCTTCAAAGAGAAATTACAAGATAGATCAATTAAGGGATCTTCTTCAGGTTTTGAGTTTTGGGCTTTTCAAGTGTTCTTCGTCAAAAGGATTTCTAATCCATAAGCTTGAGAGCGGGGGTCCAAGGTTAACTATGCAACTACTGCTATATCTCACAATGAGGTCATAACGTAACACCGACTAACTGTTAAGAAAACACTGTTTTCTCACGAAGTTTTAGTTTAATCTAATAGCTTTTATGATTACTGCAGTCGCAAAATATTATATGTTATATTTTTTAAACAGATGAAATAAAAGATAAATTTCTGTGGCAAACTACCCATAGGTTGGGAACCGCTGCCCTAACCTATTGTGCAGTTTAAACTGAACTAAACCAGAAAAGATTCTTTCTAATGAAGCTATAAATAACTTATCTAAATTAAACAGTTTATCTTTCAATTTCTGTTCTAGGCAAATATCGTTACACATAATTATAGACTCTACATTTAAAAATTCAGTTTTAAACATAAAACCTAGAAAAGGTATTTATTTTGTTTTCTTTGGCTAAAAAAAAGTCACTGCCAGAGACAAAGGTTCTTTGTCCACAGTCAATAACAGTTGACAATTTCATTTACACTTGATTTGATAGAAAATATGCACAATATTTTGAAAATAAATATCAAATAGATGAAAATATCAAACACCTTGATATTTTGAAAATAAATATTTGATGTACATATATATTATATCCCCATTAAATAAACATTACCGACCACCAACAAAAACTGTGAAATTATGAATAAAATAACATTAAGAAACACAGTTCCCCCCAACACACTTAACATAGTAAAAAACAACAGAAATTGAATAACAGAAATGGAATGACGGAAATTTGTAGAACTTAGACAGAATCATCGGGTCCCAAATGCCTTAAGTTCCACTATATATTACCAAATCCTGGGACCAATAAAATTATGCATTCTTGATACTCATGCATCAAAATGGAGCCGAAATCAAAGAAAGAAATCTGTATAATATTGAAAGTTGGTTTCAAGAACTGCTCTTATTTATTGACTTCTGGTGTCAAGAAATTACAATTCAGCAAAAATGCTGTACAGCATACTCAACTAAATTTAAATGGTGTTAATTGCATGAAAAAGGTAGTTACCTTTAGAAATGCTAAATAAAGCAGTTAATTTATGCTAGCTGTGTAAAAGAGATGAGTTCGGGCTCTTTTTCCGGAGCTCAAGCCCAATGATTTGAAATCCGAACCCACCTGAGCCCAATTCTGAAAGCACACAGTAGAAAGTAACAGTATTTAAAAATTATTTCAAGCTTAATTTTCTCATTTAAAAATCTTTTCATATATATAGAAATAAGTATTGACCTTAAAACTCACTTATGGCACCATTTCAGGATTTTCATGTGCCTAAAAATCTGTTTAAAATAGCCAGATTTGCTAATACCCAAACACTGGCAGAAATTAATTTTTTTACAATTATACTTTTAAAATATCATTATACAACTATGGCAGAATGATATGAGTTCTTTCCTATTCTTGAAAAGAATTTCAAACAGACAAGGGATATCCCACAGCTTCTTTGTGTTAATAACATTGGCTGTGCAAAGGCTTCAGAATCAGAATATTTCTCTTTATATCTCATCAATAATAATTAGATTTTCTTTCAAACTGATTTTTTAGATAATTGTAAAACACATTAAAAAAATTAGACTACACTCTAGTTTCTCCAATAGCAATTTTTCCCTCCACCCCGTTTTGTGAATAAATAAAATTTTTACTTTGAGACCAAGCCCATGCCCGGCCTACTGTATAATGGAACAATACTGTATATCTCTACTGTATAATGGAACATTAATAATTTTTTTCTTGCTCAGGAGTTTTCCATTATCTTTTGTATTTCATAAAATTGCTTCATCATTCATTTATCATTGGGTTTCTACTCTAATCTGTAGTTAGCTTCTTAATGTCCTTTTTGAACCTGGCGACTTGGTTAACTTTGCGCCAACATTTGTGCTGAGAGTAAAGTAGAGTCTGTTTAAGTGCTATTTTTCTTTTCCCCCAGCATATACAAGCTTTAATGTTTAAATCATAAATGAATTTAATAATATAGTCATATTTAAAAAAAAATTTCTTATCTTTATAATGCTTTCTTAAACTAAAAAATTAATAAATTGAATAAATGATTACATGAGTTATTAGTACAGTCAAATTTGATTAAAAGAAGAATGAAAAGATCAGTCTCTACTTATTAACAGATTAAGCACCTATAATTCTGAACATTTTAGAATTCCTTTCATCAACTACTTTTTATCTAATTAAGAGGCTACTTCAGTCAAGGAAAAAGGCCCATTCGCTAATGCTAATCCTATGGAAGAAATTTATAAAGATATCTCAGCTGCATTTCAATATTTTTAAATGATTTTTTTTGCACTGGATAGCTGAGATCGGTCTGTATGCAGGCCGTTTTTTACTTTTTCGATTTCGATTGCAGATTCTTTTTATGGGGATGCTTTTAGTTTCAAAACCGGTTCCGAAAATGAAAGTGTCCTCATTAAAAATATGTGTAAACAAAATCGAAAAAGTAAAAAACGGCCTTTGTACAGACCGATCTCAGTTATCCAATGCAAAAAAAAATCATTTAAAAATATTGAAATGCAATCGAGATATCTTTATAAATTTCTTCCATAGGATTAGCATTAGCGAACGGGTCTTTTCACTTGATTGAAGTAGCCTCTTAAGTTCATAGAATGGAAAACATTAATATTTGCCCTCTTTTACTTCTATAATGTTCCTGTTACATGAGGCATCAAAGTTGTTGCTACTTTTGGACAACATGATGCTAAATGATGGCTTCAAAAAGAGTTACTCGAAATGAGCAACTTTTATTGCTGGAGCAATTTTGTCGCTTGTAAAGAAGCAATGTTGCCTCTGATTGATGCCTCTGGCCAATGAAATGCTTAGAAAACTGACGTCACATTTTGATTCACATTTCGTTCCTTTATTTGGCTATTTAGAGTTATCAGTATGAGTGCAGAAACTTGTTCATACTTTTATGCAACCGCAGCACCACAAAGTACAGGGAGGAGCCTTGATCAACATGCTGCGACAATGTTTATCATCTGAGAGAAGTTCACACAGTTTTTAAATTCTATATATTTTTGACACGTTTCAGCTTTTAGGATTGGTAATTATTTAACGTCAGTCATGCATTTTTTTTTTCTAGTTTAGCAGCAAAATGTTAAGCCTGTTCATTGGCTGCTAGCAGAGATCGCTCTTTGCATTTCATGGCATTTTCGACGAGCACTTTTACCAATGTACTTTCCTTTCAAAGTCTTGCTCCTATCTGATTTGTGCATGCACTGTTTGGAGCCCTCGCTTCTCTCACTGTCAAAGTCATCACGTGTGCCTCTCCTCCAAGAGATATGTCGTATTTTTGTTTCGCTTTTACAAATTAAAATTGTTCTTTTTAATTACAGCTTCTCGTTTGATTTTATTGACTTCATCATTATTTTAATCATCTAATCAATTTAAATCTTTGCACTTGTTTTACCCTGTAGATTTTATTTATTGCAAAATTTCATTAATTTTAATTTAGAATTTGATTTGATGTGATCCTTTAATGAGGTGAAGTTTGTAACGCAGTTTTAGTTTATGGAACGTGGGCTTTGCCTGACATTCAGAATACAGACTTCGAAGTTGTTAAAAATGATTGTTTTCATCTTAAAAGTCTATATTCTTTGTGATGCAGGATTACTTGTCATGCCATAATAATTATACAATCTGTGCTGCTTTTCTTAAAGAATTAAAGAATTTCTTCAAGATTTCTATTTTGTAAAGATATTGTTAAGCTCATAATTTATAGTAACCAAGAGTGAAGTTTTTAATAGCCTTCTAACTACTAATGGATTCTAAATAAACAAGTTTCTTACTTTCATCAAAATTGCTTCTTCATTTAGTCTTCAACATCTAGCACAACTGTAAATTAAGAATTACCTGTTACATTATTAATTATTCTCTTCATGTTTTTAAATGAATCTGACTGCAAAAAACTACAACTTTGTTGCATCAGCTTATTGCCAATATCCATACACATGCATTTCATTGTCTACTTTAATTTATTGCCAATATTCCATACTATGCAATGTATTACCCATAAAAGATTTTTATTCATGTCACATCATCACCACTTCAAATTATCCTATGTAATATGAACTTGAGAAGCTTCAAAACTTTCCCCAGAAATACAAAGCAACTGTATATGCTAGGGGAGGAGATTAACTACATATTGTTTGACATCTATCAATGGATGCATTTTAAAGTTATGTTTTTTTCCTTTAAATAAAATGTGATAAAAAGGGAATTTTTTTGTGGAGCTACAGACTTTGAAAATCTAAGTTTCTCGTTAAATCTAAGTTTTACTCATAATAACCAAATTTCTTGCACTGTATCTTCATATTTGACTAATCATTTGCTCATTAATTCCTTGTTAAAATCAAGTTGTTCTTCCATCCAAGCTTATTATAACAGAGTTTGACTATGCTGTATACAAAGTAGAAAGCCATTAAGGGAACCATATACAGAGGCTGTTCGCACATTTTTTTTAGACGATTTTGGTTAGCGGTCATAAAAAATCATTTGCTGCAAAAGAAATAATTGCAATTGTACTATGTTTTTAAAAGTCAAAATTATCATCTGCGGCTTGAGATTTTTGTTTTTATTCAAAGTGGCGTTTTTAACAAAGCAGTGGTTTGAAGGCTATATTTATGCTCTTTCCAAAGAGAAATATTCATATTCCGTTATCCGAAAACGATGATAATGAACAAAAATGGAAAACAATTATCACAATAGATGAATCATGGGTGTATTTAAATGACTGCAACAAAAAAAGAGCCATTTATTATCATAAAAGCGGGAGAAAAAAATTAAGTATATGGTTCAAAGAATCGAAAGAAATTTTTTCTAAGAGATTCATGATTGTTGCTGGTTTTTCATATAATGGCAAGTTAAAAATAAAGAGAGTGGAAAAAAATGTCAAGATTAACTCCAAATACTATTAGGAACATATTTTATTGCCAATTTTTCTGAATGAAATACCATCGCTTTACCCACAGTGTCATCAATCTGTGAAACTATCACAACAAGGATAGCAGTCACACATCAAAATCCACTGTAAATTTCCTAAAAGAAATGGAACAAAAAACTGGTATCAAGGCCATAACACTTCACCGATATCCCTACTAAATCTCCCGATGTATCACCTATGGATTTTTGTGCTTTCAGACTTTTAAAATCTGTATTATCCAAACGTCATCCCACAACCCTTACAGGACTCTGGAAAGCTGTTCAGGAGGAATGGGATAGAAAACCTCTTCTGACACTTCAAAAGGCATTATTATCCTGGAAATTACGGTATCGAAAGATAGTTCAGAATAAGGGCCGTCAAATAGAACATTTAAAACACAAGAATTTTATGTAATTTAGTTTTGTGAATACAATATACATCGTCTAAAAAATGTGTGAACAGCCTCTGTATAAAAAATCATATAGAATTTAGCACAGCATCAAATTGCAATTCTAAAGCACAACTAAATAAACAAACACTTATTATCATTTGATTGCTATCCTCATACCTTCTGGTTAAAAGAAAAGGAAAAATGGTAGGGATTTTTACATGAAAGGTGGATAGACAGGATTTTTGCTTTCACTATTAGACAGTCATATCCTTGAAGGATTTTATGGTTTTGTACCCCTTTTTTTTTCAATACAGTAGTAGAAGATCATTATAACGCAAACCTAAAGTTGCAAGGTTGTGTTTTATGTAGATCATATTTCACACATCATTAAACATACCTTTAAACATGACCAAATATGTCTGAAACACATCAAAATACAGTAGAGTACCTTTATATTGCATTCCTTGGACCAGGAGTTGCACAGATCATAAATTTTTGTATAATATAGATCATTTCATACATTGTTAAATTTACTTTATAAACACGGTCGAAGTATGCCTCAACAAAATCATTCATTATATTACCAGCTTTAAAACATTTTTATTGTAATAGCAGCAATTTTTTCATTAAAAAGCACTGAATTAAGGAAATAAAAATGAACTTATGTATCAAATTTAGCCCTCTAGAAAGAGTAATTTTTTTGCAATGCAGAATGCAAGTGTGCAAACTGCAAAATTCATTTTTTATGTTTGAGAAGATGTGTGTTATATAGAAAATTGCATTATACAGATCTACTGTATAATTAAGTGCTATTTTGATTATTGTATCATCTTGACTTATAAATAAAATATTCTCTTTCCATTTATATATTAGTAAGTCATACTCAACATTTTTAAAAGCAAAAATGCAATTGATAGAGAATAAGTTAAGAAGAAATTATTTCAGTTCTTTTCAATGTGTTCTTTTCTTTATTTTTCAATTTCTTAATCTGTAAGAACTGTTTAAATTATGTTTGTAGAAATAATATTCTTATTCTGCAAAATTTTAATCACATTAGCCATTCCTTATTATTATTATTATTTAGATTTATTATCATAATTACTGAAATAATTTAAAATTCAGTTTATAAACTACTTTTGGAAGGAACTAGTGAAGTAAATTATAAAAAATAGTTAATTCCTATGGAAATTAGTTCTTTTAGATACTTAAAATTTAAAAATATGGTTCCAAAATAGAGTAATGAAATTCATTCTAGTATAATTTTAATCTTGCATTAAAGACTTTACAGTTTTAAAAAATCCATTCAGTTTTACAGAAAAAAAAGAGGACTGCAATTTGTGAAATTAAATGAAATATCAATGCCCTGCAATAAAACGAGTTTCCTTAATGTAGAGCAGCTTATTTTATTATATTACAAACCATTTAATTTACAAGGGAAGCACTTTTGGTGCTGCTTGCACCTAGCATTGAGACCTGGTGCATTTTAAAGCCCTATATTTCGAAGTTTGAGAATCGATAACATTTTTCTGTTAAAATAATATTTCTAGATTTTACAGCAGCATAACTTTCTGAAAATGCGATTTTCGAGACCACTTATCGGACTATTAACATTGAATTTTTTTTAAAGATACGCATTTAAAAATACAAATTAGTTAATAACCAGTATAAAATATTGAAAAAAGTTTTAAAATTCCTTCAAAAAACCACAAATTTGATTTTGAAAAATTGCAACATTATATTTTTTTGGCAGGGAAAACGTTGGCGTTTTTTTTCCTTCAAAAGTAGAGCTTTCCGGCAACCCTAGCCAAATGTCATAGTTGTTTGCCTTGCGTGAGGAGTGGTTTTTGGACGTCAGTAGAAACTGTAATATCAGACTTAATCATCCACAGTAATTTTTCAAAATTATGTAAAAATATTAATTTACTTTATGATTACTTTTACCAAAGGACCATTTAATACAGTAACATTTCATTTTAAACATTCAAAACGTTATTCTATTCGATTTCAAAAGAAAATAGTTTGCTTATTTCGTATTTCACTAAAAAATATTTTTCAATGATCGTGAAAGCTTTTATAGAAATATATTTACTATTTATATATTTAACGTCTGTATAGGAAAAAAAAAAAAGACCTAATTCATGTTTCTTATGCTATCAATTATCAAACAAATCGCAATATGATATAATTCTAAAAGGTACTATACTTACTCCCAGGATAAAGCGGGAGGGAAAAAATGTAGCACCATATTTGGCGACTTAACTCACTTTTGGTGTGAAATAAACAACTAAAAATGTAATAATAGAAAATGAAAAGTATAAAAAAGTACATAAAATATTATTTTAACAGAGAAATTTTATTGGTTCTCTAACTTTTATGTATAGGGCTACAAAATGCACCAGGTCTCGATGCTAGGTGAGAGCAACACCAAAAGTGGTTCCCTTGTTAATTGTAAGTAAATAAATACATACAGTAAACCACCGATTTCCAACCAGTACAGAGTAGAAACCTAAGGGCTCCACCTGCATTTTCGAGAGGCTCTTTAGCACTCCAGGAAAATATATAAAATTTGAATAAAATCAACACATTTCAAGAAAGAAATTTTTCTAAAAATATGTTCAAATTTTACTGTTACAAAAATCACAATAACTTGCTGAAAAACTACTTACAAAAAGTACTTAAAACTAACCTTTTTCTTGGATTACACTTATGAACTTTCTGCACAAAATTTTTGGTGGAAACATTTATTTCTACTTAATTTCTACTATCTTCTATTTTCATGTTCTACACATACTATATGTGAAAAATTGAGAAACAAAAAAGTAGATTAAAAGTTAAAAAGCGAGAAATTGCATTGCAAATGGAAATTCGTCAAGTTAGATTTTGCATTAACTCTAACATCAACCGCATTGTGTGATTAGAAGTAAATTATTAACAAAAGCTTCATGTTTCTATGGCAACATTTCCAGAGAAACCATCTTAATAAACCACCTGATTTTTTGAAAACAAAGTTTAATGAAATTTCTGCTTCAAAGACAACTATGACAACATTTGCTAATACAAATAATGAACTAGAAAATAGGAATTCTGCTTTATCAGAATTTAGTGTTGCTCCCGATGAAAAAAAATATATGTATGTATATAAATACAAATAGTATACAAAACATATTTCAGTCTTAAGACTTAAAACAAATGCTTTTATTTTATGTAAAATGACGTCATTCGCATTCGTTGAAGAATTCCACATTTACGATCCTGTCTTAAACAACATCTACAGTAGAGTATGCATATGAGATATGACGTCACTATTGCTGAATAATACACAAATAATAAAAAAAAAAGAGATGTCATTCAAGAAACTCAACAAAAATAAAATTGGCTATCTAATGATTCATATGCCTTCATTTGTTTGTAGTATTAATATAGATACTTAAAATTAAATATAGAGTATAATAGCTCCATGTTTTATCAGATGTCATTCATTTACATTTTTTCAAAATAACACGTATTTTAATCACATTTTTTTTCAGTTCTTGTGGGAAAATGGTAACAAAAAGATATAATTACTATTTTCCAACTATTTTTCCTTTACTTTGTACAGAAATGGAGTACTTGAGTTGCTAAAAACTACAAAAAAATTAATATCTCAAAAATAAATTGAGATGCAGTTTTCAAACAAGTTGCATTTAAAAGTACTTTTTTTCCCTCAATACGACAGTATACAAATTGAAAATGTGCAATACTTAGAAGTTAAAAAATTGCAGTAAAGTATTTAACCGTACAATGATACATCTGCTTTGTTTTATGGCTTGCTTATACAACAGATAGTTATTTTTTTAGAAACGACACTTTAATTGCTGGACGAAAGAAATGTCAGGGACTAGAAGATTCATACCGGATAAGTTATAGAGTAATTCGAGTTGACAAAGTTCATGCAGACTCTTATTAAATTTTGCACAATAATATTTTCAAAGGTCTGCTAGATGAAAGAGCTGTTGGTTTAATTTATTGCTTTTTTAAATAACACCATTGTTTGAAAAAAAAAAACAGCAAAATGGCTGGTAAAGGAAACTTATTACTCACTTCAGATATACTACATTCCACGACAAATGGATGAATTGACTGATGTCATTGATTTGGCTGTTTTAATAGTATTTTTCAATTACATTTACTTTCAAAACTAATAGGGGTATCTTCGTTGCAGATCACTACAAAACAACACAACAGAGATGGAATATTTAATCTTTTGGGTGCATTAAATGAAATATCATGGGAAAACTGTGTAGATAAATGCACTAATAATGTGATAGCAATGATGGAGCTATTGCTAAAATTAAAGATAAAGCAAAGAACAGTAGCAACAGTCATTCTGTTCTTTATAGATACACATTAGTCTTGATAGAATGTTTCCTGAAACTTATGATAATGTTGAAAGATGCGTCGAAACTAAAATCAAGGCATCTTAGAAGCAAACTTTTCAAAATAATGTGTGAAGATAAGTAAGATTCTGCACATATGCAGCCACACAGAATCCTTTTAAATGAAATATGAGGCATTCACATTTAATTATTAGCAATTGTACCGGATATCAGAAAACTGTGTGATACAATGCAATCACAGATTTCACATTAAACGTTTATACATTTTTATTAGTCACACTAACAATGCATATATGCCAACTTTCCATTCTTTTTCAGTCAAATAATCACATATGAACCAGAAATTTTATTTAATAAATGAATCAGGTGACTTCCATATAGAAACAAGATATATTTATTTCACTGAAAAGAAGAAGATAGGCAGGTATGAACAATATAAAAGCACAGTAAGGCAAATGCTTTGATTTATTGAATTTGAGAATTTTTATATATGGCCAAGTTTTGGGAATATCTTGTGTATTGGCTGCAATTAAAGGATAAATTAAACATCACTGTAATTTTTTCAAACTATAAAGTCATTACAGGGAACAATGCACAATTGTTTAAACTACTATCTTCCACCTTGCTCCATAGCAATGCATCCATAGGCATAGAGTTTTGAAAATTATTGGTGGGGCTCAGTTTGAATTTTTTTTTCCACACAAATACGTGTATGAGTGTGTAATAGAGATCGATAACCAATTTAATATTGCTTTTTTAATTCCCTTTTAAAGAGCTTAAGCAGAATTATATATTGTTAAATAAATCTCAAATGAAATAAAACATTAAGACAATGTAAAAATTTGAATGCACAGTCCTGTTTATGAAATAATATACTCACTGTTTTATTCATAAATTGTTTTTAATAAAACCACAAAGAAATTTGACTTTAAATAATGCTTTTTTTCAGAATATGTATTTCCTATTTTCATTTTTTATATGACCTTTCGGAAACAAAATTTCAAACATTTAAAATTTTATTTTAATTTTTAAAAATGGAACATAAAGTAAAAAAAATTCTTAATTTCGTTTATTTGTATAACAAAAAAATAAAGAAAAAAAGGGCAAAATTCGAGAAAAAAAATTATTTGTTGAAAAAAAGGCACATTAATAATTCTATACATTAGAAAATAAAAAAACTTATTTTTATATGATAGGAAAAAAATCTATTTTAGAAATTATTGGTGGGGACCCCAAGCCTCATGAGCACATACAACTTAACGACTATGCATACATCTTAACACCATTAACTTGCAAAACAGAGTATGGCAGGCTGCTATGTTTTAGAAAATCCTTCTATAAGGGGCTCTGTAAGTCAGAAAGATTGAAAAACACTGCAATAAGACATTACAAATAAATCAAGCAATACAACAAAAATACTTACAGAAAGATTTTATGATATGCAAGTAACTGTGTAGTAATCAGGGCCACACCAGCAATTATGATTCCAAGTACAAGCCCTACTTTTGTTCTGTCAAAGTACCACCATAAACCAATTGACAACACTGCGAGTGAGATTGATAAATGGAGATTACTTGGAAAATCAATTTTCTAGAAATAGGTTAAGGAAAATTTACACATGAAAGTTATCAGATTTCCTCCAATATATATATATCAATAAATCTATACTTCATAAAAAGTAATAAGCTATTTTTAGTAATAAACTTATGAAAAAAATTAGATGCAAAATGACTTTATTGCTCTTTAAGATTTGCAAAATAAACTGGACTAATGTACAATGTAAGGAACACATTCAGCATTTTAAGAAAAATGTATTATGCGAGATCTACATTATCAGAAAATTTTAATTATGTGTGAATACAATGAACTAGGATCAATAATCTCCTGTATAAGTTGACAATGTCAATTAGTAGTCTAGTTAAAACTTAGTACAGTAAACACCCTCTAATCTGGCATCCTGGATAATCCAGAACGAGTTTCGGAGAAAAATAGTATTCCTTGTTTAATAATAACTCCTGACGTTCATAATAATCTGATGGAACTTCAGAATGAGGAATTACGTAGCAACTCGTCACAAATTGCAAAAATTGAAAATAGCAGATCTATATATAGCTCAGCCACTCTGTCGACGAGGAGGGGAAGAAAAATATAGCTGTTAAAAACAATTTCGAAAATCTCTGAAGACAGTATTGTTTTTAGACAACTGTAAAGCTCATCCAGATAAGGAAGAATTAGTGTCTGGTAACACTTCAGTAGCCTATCTTCTTACCAAAGTCACATTCTTGTTTCAACCCATGGATTAAGGGATGATCCAGAACTTCAACACACACTACAGACACTATTTTGTACAGAATTTACGAGCATCAGAATGCAATGTGAAAGATTTTCAAGGACAGTTTTCTATTAAAAACGCTATCTTTGCTATTGCTTTTGCTTGGGGTGAGGTAAAACAGGAAACTTTGAAAAGACATGGCATATACTTTGCCCTGAAATAATGGACGGAAATGTTGAAGTTACTGAAAGCGATACAGTTAACGATGAACTAGATGTTTGCCTTTAGAGAACCCCATATCACAACTTAATTAAGAAGAAATAAAAGAGTGGGTTGAAGCAGATTTTGAAAGTCCAACAGTGGACATTTTGACGGATGAGGCCATCATTCAGGCTTTTATCAACCCAAGAGCCTCCAAAGACGTTGATTTTGATGAAGATGATGAGGACGAGTCAAACAACATCAGACAGAATCAAGCAGCTAATGCCTTGAATACATTTATCAAGTTTTTTGAGTGCAACAGTTCATTCAACGATGTGGAAATTATGAAACACCACATCATACGAAATGATTTCCTAGTGTATATATGTTGTACTTTACATAATTGAATATTTTTTTATTCTATGCAAGCTCTTAAAAGAATTAAAAACATTCTTTACTGTCGTTTTTTGTTTAATTCTAACTTCTACACATTTTTTTTCTGACATTCATGCTGTAATACGGCCCGCTTCAAGTCCCGAATGTGCCGGATTAGAGAATGTTTACTGTACTAGACTCTCTTTAACTTCAAGGAAACATGTAAAATGTTCGAATTATTAAAATGTCGAATTGACCAAAACTTGCATTTAGCATATAAGTATGAACAATATCAAAAAACATAATTGATAACTTTATCTTAAACAATATCATGTTTTAGAAGTTTCAAATAGAATTTAAAAATTAAAAAAACTCCTTAAAGTAAGATACAAACCAAAAATATTCACTTTTAGAAACCAATAACTGTAGCTTGAATTTCTTTTTATACATTTGAGAAAATATTCTTGTTTTCATTAATAAAAAAACTTTGTGGCTGTTATTTTACATTATCAACAATGAATAATAAATAAAATTCTACTGAACTATGATTTTCTCTGGATTAATGAAAATGAATAACATAAAACAGCACTTTTCTGATTGCTGCCACAGCACAAAAAGTTGAGCATTACATTTTTACACATACAGTAATTACATCCTAATTCAATATCTTCCAAATAAATTGTTAAAAAATTTGAATTGCATAAGATTTTTTAAATGCTGTTTAGAATACGAGTTTTAGAAAGAAGTCTAAATTCAAAACATCCGCGTTTGAATTCAGCAGAGCTGACTATGTGCAATGTGTCTTAATTTAGTATCTTTCCCCATTTTGTAAAAACTTTAAATGAAAAAAAAAAAAGCAAAAAAAAAATTTTTTTTCATTATAACAACAAAATAATGATGACTTACAGACTGAATTTTTTCTTAAATGGTAAACGCTAGCTTCATTAACCCTTAACAAATTAATGCTGCCAGATTCGCAACAAACAACATTTACTGTTCAAATGTGTTGTTTCCAATTGGAAGCCAGTATTTTTGCACAGAAAATTTCACCTTATTTAATTAATTACCTTATTATCAAAATTTCAGCAATTAAATAATGCAAAAAAAAAAAGTGTCAGAAAAAGTGGCGCCAAAATACCAAAAGTAATTGGAAAGAACACATTTAGACAACAAAAACTGGTTATCACAAATATGACGATATTTGTTCGTTAAGTGTTAAACAGTTCTGGAATTAAATTCTAAATTGCTATCCTTTTATCATCGAAATTTCTTTTTCTTCTCTATAGTTTCTAAATCTTGTCTTAGTTTGATAAATTTTTGAGCTTATAATGAACTACATTAGAATTCAATTAGCTGCAATTAAAATTGTTGAATTTAGAATCAGGGTGGTGCAAAATTTAATTCGATTAACGATTAGATTTTAATCATGATTAAAGATTGACAGATTAATGTTTGTTTCAATCTTACTCATGGACTAATGATTGATTAAATCAATTCTTAAACATACGAAAATCATATGCAAGATTGTTGGAAAACGTCTCAGTGTAAGTGATTTTATGTCCAACATCACCTCGCCTGTGAAATGACAATTTACTTGTGACATGTGCAACGCGTCTTCATTTTTTAGTTGTGAAATATGTTCCAAGATGGCGACACTTCCCTGAGCGAAGTTCTCGTAAGATCACGGACTAACGAACAATTGTGTAAAAGACTTATGTTTCGAAAAGGCGACAACAGATAGCAGCACCAGAGAACTTCTCTGAACATATAGACTCATTTAATTAGAACCTTTTTTGCTTGTTAAGCAGATTTATTGTTTCCAGACTTTTTTACTCTGTTTTAACTCTTGTGGGCCCCTTTTTTACTTCTCACTCGAAGGGCCGATTTTGTGAGGTCAAGACGCACGGTTTTTTGTGCGTCAACTCTGTCTTATGGAAGACTAATGTCTCCTACTGGATTTTCAACGTCATTACTCTTATATTATTCATATTTAACCTTTTACTTTATATTTTTTAGTGTGTGAGTGTGGAACCCTGTAATCAAGTTATTCTTCAAGAATTAAATAGTTTTTTTTCTCTACATCTGCATTATTCAAAGATGATATTTTTCACAATTCACCACATCTATTCATTAAATAAAAAATTACAGGTTGTTTTCACAAGAAGGAAACCAGCGTATGTCTGCTTTACCAGAAAGGTAAGAAAATAAATTTCTATCTTTCATTATTGATGTAAAAACTTTTGGTATAACAATTTTATATTTATACTGGGTCCTTAGCTTCAAGCTAATCGCGAACTCACCCTTCCTAGATATTTTAAAAGATTATGAAGGCTGAGTTGAAGGGGAAAGTAAATAAATAAATAAATAAATAAATAAAAACCCAGTAATAAAAATTTGTTTATCTGATTGTGATAAAATGATGAACAAGATGCACATATGAAATATTGAAATATATACATGAAAATAAAAATAAATGTGCATGAATAAATAACGATATATATAATATCGCAAAAAAAGGGTATTATTATGAATGAATATTGATTGATTATTATGAATAAATGTCATTTTATTTATATTTATGAATATATTCTAAGAAATTATTTTAAGAAAGTCACAAACTCCTTATAGTAAATATATTTGTTATCAAAGAATTTATAATACTTGAATAACACGCTATGTCTGCCTCAAAAGAAATTACGGCAGTAGAGAAATTAAACGATAATAATTATAATCATTGGTGTTTTAAATTAGAAAATTTGTTAATTAAAGATGATTTATTCAAATATATAACAGAATCTCCACCTGCCGCACCCGATGATACATATACTAAAAACGCGGCTAAGGCGAAAGCCATAATTTGTTTATGCATTGAAAATACACAAATTGTGCATATCAGACATTTGACATCTCCCAAAGACATTTGGGAAAGATTAAAAAGTGTTCACCAAAGGGCAAATTTATCATCCAAATTATTCCTTTTGAGGAAGCTATATTCGCAAAGGCTCAATGAGGGCGGAGACTTAAATTTACATATCAACAATATTTTAACTATCCGCGACAAACTCGCTGCCATTGGAGAGCTCATAAATGATTCGCACATTGTGGCTCTTATGCTTTGCAGCTTGCCTCAGTCATACGCTCCTCTTATAACGAGCATGGAGGCTAGAGACGAAAAGGATCTAGACCTCGAATTTGTAAAAAACAAACTCATTGATGAGTACTCTCATCGAATCGAATACAAAAACACCAGTACACGACACAGCATATAAAATTGTAAATAAAGGCAACAAAAAGTATTGCAGCTTCTGTCAACGAGATGGGCACGCTCGTTCAGAATGTTACAAATTGAAAAACAAACAGAAAAACAATTACCAAAGAAATGAAAATTATAACAGTAATAAATTTAACAACCATGCCAACTTTAAAGCCAATTCGGTAAACACCAAAAATCAACACAATGGTAGTAAAACCGACTCCTCGAATTTTTGCTTTAACAGCAAGTCGAGTATAGAGGATGAGGTCAACCAATCGATCATTCCTCTCTTCCCAGTGGAAAACAATTTTGAAATTGAGTCAGTAAAAATTAACCAAACACAAACAACAGATCCAAACACATATATCATTGACTCGGGTTGTACCAGGCACGTTGCATCAGCAAAAACAAATTTTGCTACATTCACAGCCGGGAATTTTGGGAATATAACAATCGCTAATGGAAAAAGGCTTAATTCGGAAGGTATGGGCGACGTAAAAATAAAAACAGACAAAAACCACTACATTACACTAAGAAACGTATTGTACTGTCCAGAACTAAAGGGCAATTTATTGTCAGTTAAGAAAGCCACTGAAAATAATATAAAGGTAATTTTCGAGAAAAATGCATGTTTATTTGTCAAAGATGATAATATAATCTTGACAGCTAAATTAAATGATAATCTCTACGTATTAAACCCTGAAGATGATTACGGCTATACTATAAGTACTCAAACTTTCTGTAACAATACAAATTGTATTTCATTGTGGCACCGAAGACTCGGACACAAAAATTTTGATGATATTAAATACCTTGTTAATCATGAATTAGCCAATGGGACAACAATTAACAAATGTAAACATGATACGCAATGCACCAAGTGCATTGAAGGGAAACTTTCCGCTTTGCCCTACCCTAAAGTAGCCACAAACAGAAGCAAAGACATCGGTACCTTCGCACATTCCGATATATGTGGCCCCATGAATACTGAAACGATAGGAGGGAAAAGGTACTTTATAACATTCACGGATGATTATAGCAGGTACACAATAACATACTTAATCGCGCATAAATCTGAAGCCGTTATCAAACTGAAAGAATACATAGCGCTAACAAAAAATAAATTTGGCAAGTTGATAAAGGCAATAAGGTCCGATAACGCAAAAGAGTATATCAGGGATGAATTTGAAAACTGCCTGATAGAAAACGGGATAGAGCGTCAATTGAGTGCTCCCTATTCTAGCCCGCAGAACGGCGTTTCAGAGAGAAAGAATAGAACGATAGTGGAAATGGCTAGAACCATGTTGTCGGACGCCAAGTTACCTAAGCAATTCTGGGAGGAAGCTGTCATGTCCGCCACCTACCTCATCAACCGTCTACCAACAAAAGCTAACAAAAATAACATGACACCCTATGAACTTTGGCATAAAAGAAAACCCGATCTCTCGAACATCAAAACATTCAGATGTAAGGCATTTGCCTATGTCGACAAACCTAAAAGAAATAAGTTAGATGAGAAAGCCATCGAGGGAATAATGTTGGGATATGATTTCAGAAGCAAGGGCTATAGGATATATACGGGTGAAAATAAAATTATAATATCTAGAACCGTAAAATTCTTCGAAGAAGGTATAAAAGATGAGGAAATTAAACCCGCCAAAGAAAATCAAAACAACGAACAAACTCCCGCAGATAATATTGAAATTGATCTAGAAGAACGCGACGATGATCAGAATAACACCCCGACCGACACATCCCTTGAGCTGAGAAGATCGCAAAGACAAAATCGTGGCGTACCACCTAACCGTTATGGAATAAGCGCAAACCTGTGCCAAATTCAAGAGCCAAAGTCTTGGACAGACCTACAAAATATCAATGACGCAGAAACTAAAGATAAATGGCTAAAAGCCACTAGTGAGGAAATAGATTCTCTGAAGCAAAATAATACTTGGAGATTAATAAAATCTATCCCGGGAAAACGCATCATAGGTTGTAGGTGGACGTTTAAGGCAAAAAGGGGAGCCAACGGGTCTATAGAGCGATATAAAGCCAGATTGGTCGCTAAGGGATATGCTCAAAAATATGGAAGCGATTTTGGCGAGACCTACGCACCCGTTGTAGCGCATACCACCCTGCGAGCATTCTTAAACGCAGCGGTGTACAAAGACCTTAAAATAACTCACCTAAATGTCAAAACTGCTTTCTTACATGGCGATTTAGAAGAGGAGGTTTATATGCATCAGCCAGAGGGATACATAACAAAAGGGGAAGAAGATAAAGTGTGTAGTTTAAACAAAGCGATTTACGGCCTTAAGCAGGTAGCTAGGGCGTGGAACCAAAAAATAAGTAAATCTCTAAAAGAACTAATTTCGTTGAATGTGCGTCAGACCAATGTCTGTACAAAAGAGTCCAAGATGGAAAAATCGCATACATAATAGTGTATGTTGATGACATCTTAGTCGCAGGAGACAAAACAGACACACACGAAATATACACTGAATTATCAAAGCAATACGAAATCAAAAATTCAGGTCAAGTAACACAATATTTAGGCATAAACATAAAGGAAACAGCAAACGGTAATCTAGAATTAGACCAGGAACACAAAATAATACAAATCGCAGAAAAATTCAATTTGTTAAATGGTAAGCCTACGTATACACCCATGAATACTAACTACTTTAATCTAGATCCAAACGGGAAACTAATGGGAGATAATGTAAAATTTAGACAGGCTATAGGAGGGCTTCTATACATTGCAACTTTAACTAGACCCGACATAGCATCAGTCGTTAACATCCTGGGAAGAAGGAATGAATCCCCAAGGGAAGTCGATTGGCAAGCTATCGAGAAATTAATTAGATATCTGCTTACTACCAAAGATCTTAAATTCGTCATAGATAAAACAAAACCTCCAATCCTAACGGCATATAGCGATGCCGATTGGGGGAACGACAGAATAGACAGGAAATCAACCACTGGAAACTTGTTTAAATTGGGAAATAATATATTGGCATGGTCATCGAGGAAGCAGAGTTGCACAGCACTCTCGTCCACGAAGGCTGAATATATCGCTGCCTCTAATGCAGGTCAAGAAATCTCGTGGTTATTAGACTTGCTAAATGACCTCGAACTATGTCAACAACTACCCGTAACATTGTACGAAGATAACTTATCAGCCATAAGATTGACCGAAAATGAAAAGGCACAGACAAGAACTAAACACGTGGAAGTTAAGTATCACCACATCAGACATCTATGCCAGAATGGCATAATCAAAATAACTTATTGCCCATCGAAGTTAATGCTGGCAGACGTGCTCACCAAGCCGTTGCCTAAGCCTCATTTCGAGTGTTTGAGAAATAAGTTAAACATTTTACGCTCGTCGGTTTGACATAAAAAGCGGGTGTGTTGGAAAACGTCTCAGTGTAAGTGATTTTATGTCCAACATCACCTCGCCTGTGAAATGACAATTTACTTGTGACATGTGCAACGCGTCTTCATTTTTTAGTTGTGAAATATGTTCCAAGATGGCGACACTTCCCTGAGCGAAGCTCTCGTAAGATCACGGACTAACGAACAATTGTGTAAAAGACTTATGTTTCGAAAAGGCGACAACAGATAGCAGCACCAGAGAACTTCTCTGAACATATAGACTCATTTAATTAGAACCTTCTTTGCTTGTTAAGCAGATTTATTGTTTCCAGACTTTTTTACTCTGTTTTAACTCTTGTGGGCCCCTTTTTTACTTCTCACTCGAAGGGCCGATTTTGTGAGGTCAAGACGCACGGTTTTTTGTGCGTCAACTCTTTGTCTTATGGAAGACTAATGTCTCCTACTGGATTTTCAACATCATTACTCTTATATTATTCATATTTAACCTTTTACTTTATATTTTTTAGTGTGTGAGTGTGGAACCCTGTAATCAAGTTATTCTTCAAGAATTAAATAGTTTTTTTCTCTACATCTGCATCTGCATTATTCAAAGATGATATTTTTCACAATTCACCACATCTATTCATTAAATAAAAAATTACAGGTTGTTTTCACAAGAAGGAAACCAGCGTATGTCTGCTTTACCAGAAAGGTAAGAAAATAAATTTCTATCTTTCATTATTGATGTAAAAACTTTTGGTATAACAATTTTATATTTATACTGGGTCCTTAGCTTCAAGCTAATCGCAAACTCACCCTTCCTAGATATTTTAAAAAAGATGAAAACAAATAGGACATAATCAACTCAACTCTCTTGGAATTTCTAGCACCTACTACGAGCAACTAAATTTCATAAATACTGATATTTTTATGTATCCTCGAATGACATTTGGACTAGGTTAAATATAATTAGGACAGATTCAACAAAACTTCCCTTTACTTTGTTACCTAGCAGGAATCAGAGTAATATTTTAAAAATGATTTTGTCATGTTTTCTCATATGGAAATCATACCCAAATTAAAAGAGATTAAGCTTAATGTTCACTAACACAGACAACACCAACTCAATAGTTCAGTTCCTCTATTTTCCACTAGTACGATATGAGAAGAATGAGGCACCAATTCATTATTTTGACAGGATTATCACTGCACCAAGTTTCGGTATGAAATTTTAACACATTAGACACATTGATTAGTACAATAAAAATAATTCAGCCTGCCTAGTGATACCTTGGTACAATATGAATAGAATTTATGAATATAGAAATATGAAAAGCCAATTCATCATTTTGACAGTAATATCACATTATGAAAATCAATATGAAATTGTAATACATTAAAGATATTGATTCATACCTTACAAATATTTTACTCTGCCTTGTGAATATCTTGGTATGATATCAACAGAATCAGATGCCAATTTTTCATTTTGGCAGTACTAAATGCCAGCCATTGAGCTTCAGCATGAAATTGTAGCACATTAAAGATATCGATTACATAGCAATCCAAGTACACTGATGAAAGTTAGAGCACAGACAGACAGACTGAATGCATAGGCACTTTTCAACTATGTTGGAAAGTTCTTTCTTTGTTGTTGTCTCTTTGCATACTATATAGTTTAGAAATCAACTAAATAAAGAAATAAAATTTTCTCTAAACAAAGATGAAATGCATTCTTATGCTTGCGCTTTTATGTATCAAATGATTTTACAGAGAGAATGAAAACAAAAAACTTATGCACAAAGGTAAAAAAGAACTTCTTAAAACACCATAAAATTTAGAAATGAGCAAGGCCTTTAAGAACTTAGTCTTCCTTCATCAGACGCAAAAAAATATGTGCTTCTACTTTGATTGGTTTGGTTTGTGTTTATGACGACCGATTATCAACACGTGGGATATAGGCCCTGGGGGGGAGTGCCCTTCGTGGGGATCTTTCTAAGGGAACCTAACCCGTATTTATGCATGGGAAACCACGGTCTCGAAGAAAACCACGAAAACTCTGAAACGGTTAGGCCGACGGGCGCGATTGGGTTCGAACTCAGCACCTCCTGCTTCTACTTTGAAAGCAGGAGCAATATTGCTCCTGCATTACTAAATTTTATGGTGTTTTAAGAAGTTCTTTTTGACCTTATCGTATCACACAAGCCTGTTTCATAATTAATTATGCACAAAGTTAAATCTTCTATAACTACAATAAAATTAAAAAGTCCTATTGCTATCAAAGCAATTTGAATGCATTTTAATTTCATTTTTACACTTTACTAAAAATAAACAATACAAAAAAGAAAATTTTAATTGAAATGCATATTATATATAAATCAAATACTATTTGTACATAAAAGGATACTGTGCAGGCTTCATTAATACCAACGAACATGGCTAAGCATCTTAAAACATGGGACCATTCCTGAGATAACTGCTGTTCTTTGACCTTGCATTCCAAGAATGGAAGAACCAAGCCAACCAAAGCTAGAAAAAAAAAAATCTTTAATTATAAAGCAAATCTGCAGAAATTTTTTTTTATCAACAGCAATACAATAAAGAAATTCAAAAAACACAAAAACTAAGCTTCTTTAAAAGATATGCATTTAGCTTCACTTTCAAAATATACTTACCACAAAATCCTGATTGTAATCCCCCCCTCCCTTTTTTTCAAAAGCAAAATCAGTTGAATTTGGGAGAAGAGCTTATAATCGAGATTTTTTAAAAAAAATTATTTTAAAACCTGTTTTTATCATTAATTTAGAAGTAAATAAGGTAAATAAAGGGATGAGAATCTTCCATATTTCGGCAGCTTTCCAATCTGTAAAAAAAAAAAAAAAAAAAACCTACCCCCCCCCCCCCCCCCCACATAAAATCTCTGAGCAAAATTAAATTTAAAAACTTTGCATTATTTTTAAATGCACTTTTTTATTTGTTATTTTACTGCAACAATGTTTCATCAATCTGATGCCCCCCCCAAAAAATATATATAATACTGCTTCCCCTTTGCCCCTCCCCCTTCTGGTACCAACCATCATAATTTAACCTATAAAACTCTTAAATTTTAATTTTTTTAATATGCAATATGCTATACAAATACACTATAGTTACAATAAATAATTTATCAGCTAAATTATTCCCTCCTCCAAAAATCTCTGCTTCTCCCCTTGTGTCTCTCCTGACCCTCTTATCATGATTCCCCCCCCCCCCCCCCCCCCTGCATCTCATGCAGTTTAAAGCCTGTAAAAAAGATTTTAAATTTTCTGCTCGATTTGCGATTTTGTCGCAAAAATATTTAAATAAGTGCATAAATTATTTCACACCCTTCCTCCAAAAAATGTTCATTGCACCCCCCCCCCCCCCTACAACACATGCGGTATATAAGGAAGAAAAAAAATTGTTTTACTTTTTTTTGGCATTATTTAATCATAAACAGGGGCGTAGCCACAGATATTTTTTAGGGGAGGAGAATCCGAAAATTTCCCAACTTGAAACAAATTGCTCCAATTTTCGACTAAAATTATATGTACAACGTGTGTAATAGTTATAATGATACTTTACTTTTGCATAAAAAATTCCTTTTCCAAAGAAAAATTCTGAAACTGAAAACATAAAATTTCTAATTATGGGTTTGTTTACTAAAAAAATAAATACGCTTTTTACTTTCTTCTATCTTTACAAGAAGAGAATATTGGATTCGTGAAAAATTCAACTTCTGGTTTTAGATTGATTTATATGTTTTAGTAAGTCCTGAACACGATTCGACTGTTTTTAGAAAATATCTGTCTGTCTATATGTGATACAAATTTTGTGAGCGCTCTAACACAAGAACTAATGCACGAAATTTAATAAAACTTTAGAGATTCACTTATACAGTCGAACCTCGTTAACGCGAACACTGAAGAGGAAACTTTTTTTGTTCGTATTAAAAGTAGTTCGTGTTATCGGAACTTAACTACATTACATACAACTGGACGAGGCAATCGGAAACAGTTCATGTTAATGAGGTTTGACTGTACCTTGATAAAAATTGGTGCTGATTTGTTTTTGGTGTAAATCGTCCCACAGGTGGCACTGCTATGTGGCATTTTTCACTATTTACATGATTTTAGCGATAATTATATTTCAAAAACTATTCCGCGGAATTTGATCAAACGTCATATTCTGTTAAACCTTGACATAATTTGATGCATATTAGCTTTTTATGTATATTGTATATCATATAGCAGGTGGCACTGCTATGCAGCATTTTTCACGATTTTGCGATAGCTGTATCTCAAAAACTAATGCACGGAATTTAGTCAAACTTCATATTCCACATAAGTAGCACTTCCACATAAATAGATCCTTATTAGGCTTGGGTCTATACTGTCCAAAGCTATCGTTTTTGTGCACTTTGAGTAAGGAATTTTTGTTGCAGACATCTAAGAGGCTGGGTGCCAAAATTGAATGATTTGTTTGAAAAATGCTATGCTTATATCTCCTTTTTAAATGCACACAATTCAACAAATCTATACCTTTAGAGTTTGTTATTATAGACAAAGCATTGTCATTTAATTTTGGCACTGTGATTGCAAATTTTGAGGCATTAACATGTATGGAGTAGAAGAAAATTTTGGGATTGGCACATCCGACCAGTTTTCAATTAATATTAATTCTTGTGGTCTTCAAAGAAGCCCACTTGTTAATAACATCGCTTAGTTTAATAAAATTCCCTATTTCACTTTCATATTTTAAAAGCATTAGGCTGTCATGTCTGTCATCCCTCATTGTAGCTTGCAATATATATTTCTTTAATTTTTATTTGACTAAAGATTCATTAGATGTAACGCCATAAAGATAAGCTGCTGTGAAATGTTAAGGTACGAGTATATAGTTTGACGGCGTGACCCAAATAGTCTTTGAATTTCATGGCATGAGTAAAAGGTTTGTTAAGTGAGTTGGGATTTGGTTTATTTCTATTTGACTCTGCAAGTCATGTACATCCGGTTTCTCATATCCAGGTGGAAACATCATTAACTTTTCCCTTGCACAATTGTAATTTAAATATGGAATGGATTGCCGCAATATTCTCTTGATATAGGGAACATTGTCATTTAAGCCTATTACTAAATTCCCGAAATTTTCTTGTATTTCTTTTTCTTATAATTCTTTACTGTAAAACTTATGTGTATCAATGTCCATTGCTGTGCTATTATTTTTATCTATTGCCTTTGGTGAAACCGTTTTTCTACGGTGCTTTCGGAACTCAGCTTCTCCAGTCACATCCTAATATTCATAATTGTTTGTGAGCTTATCTGTAAAAAAATCTTTATTTCTTCAAAATTTTATTCCATTGCAACGTGTCAGTGTTACAATGCATGTCGATTTTTTCTTCAGTTGATGGACTGCTTTCATGGTCATATTTCTCTTTCAAATTAAAATCGTCCATTATTTACCTTTTTCATCCTCGAATGGATTTTTAGATGCTCCAAAATCTTGCACGAAATCTCTTTTCCTATTATGAAGGGTTTCTTCGTGCTGAGATTTATAGTAACTTTTTAGAACAGCTTTAAGCACAGAACACTGGACTTTTAGTTTAAAATTTTATAAACACATATGAATATAAACGAACAGGACTAATATATATTTCCGCACACAAATAAAAGTAAAATGTGACAAATTTATCTAAAGTAACGACTTCTTATATCCGCATTTGCTCATATAACGCTTTTTACTTGACAGCGAAGGGTTAACTAATTTTTGCGGCAAAAAAATCATGAGAATGAGTAAAATATTGTCCAAAAATTTCAAAATTAGTCAAAAAAGTTGTGAAAACTTATCAAATCTTCTTGCCCATAGCTGTGTTTCAAGTAGGTTACTACATTTCTTTCTGTTGTGCTACAAGGGATCTCCAATTTTCAAAAGAAGCTGCAATTCCTTTGGATTAAAATAGCTGGATTCTCTTTTGGGAGGAGAAGGAGAGGTAGGGTGAAATTTTTGAGAAAGGAACAAAGTTTTGGAGGAAATAAAACAACTGGTTAGTCAGTTATTGATGGACAGGAGTAGAGAAATTTAGGTCTGGTAGATGTACAATATTTTTGTAGAACTGAAAAATACAATGATAGATTGAGTGTGGCTGATTTCTTTTGATAACTTAACTTGTTTACTGTTACACTACCCAAAATAATCAACAAAACAATAAAAATTTCGTAATTTTTTTACTATTACTTTTAAAAAAGAAAATGCCTCAAAAATCTAGAATTTCCCAACTCTAAGCTCAAATTTCTCAACTTCACATATATTGGGGGGGAGGCTCCCCCCCCCCCATAGCGACGCCCCTGATAAAATATACATGTAATTCAGGGGTTAACAGCCAAACTGGGGGGGGGGGGGGAACCTTTTGCTTTCTTTGCACATATACATAGGTATCCCTCCACCTCTCCACCATGATTTGGGGAGAAAGCATGGAGATTTTAGATGAATGATGATTGATTGTATGGGATTATGTAGATGAGATTTTAGATCAATCCCCTTACTACAAAATAAGAAATAGGGCAGGGTTTTTTTTACAAATTAAATTCAAGTATTTTAAACTTTGCTGGGTGGGGATCAGAGGAGAAATGAGAAGTTTTGGAGAAAGGGGTGTAATTTAAATAATTGATTATTTATTTGTTATTAGCAAGCAACAAATAAAACAAAAGAATCAAGATTTCCACGATTTTAAACTTTTTGTGCTGAGGAGGGGGGAGGGAGAAGAGAAGAAGACATTTCATGCAGAAAAGGGATGGGGGTGGGATTTCATTAAGATTATGTGAAAACATGTAGAAATCCACCAAAAAAGTCAAAATATTCAAAATTCTCTCCCTTAGACTTTTAAATCAATTTTTTCTCACAAAAAATTTTGTGAAAGGCGAGAGGGCTTATATTTGGGAGTGGATAAAAAAAGTAAAAATTGCTTAAAAGAGGGAGGGGGGGGCTTACAATTGGGATTTTACAGTAAATAGAATTTAAATGAATGCTGGTATAGAATAGCTTCACACATTGATAACAAACCCCTGTTAAAGTAAACATTTCTTAATGGTTGAAATAATATCAATTTCTATTAAGAAAACACTCTCCAAGTTGACATGTTTTATCACAAATCCATCTACAATTAGCACTTTGTATAATACTTTTATTACTAATTTGCTATATTATGTATTTATTAGTAAAAGTAGAATAAAATAAGATATTCACTATACTAATTCTTTAAAATATTGAAATTTAGCATGATTGTTATGCTTATTTTATGTGAATAATTTAATTATTCAAAAGACATCAATTTTTAATAAAGTGCTTTTTATGTCCGATGCTATTTACAAGCTTATTGTACTTTATCATTTATAAGCTTAAAGGAATTAAGCAGGGTTCGTTGATTTAAATCAGCTTGATTTTAATCATGATTTAAATCAACTTTTTAAAAAATACTTCAAACGTAGGTCAAGATGTTTGTAAAACATTTGTTTAATCAAAAATACATTGTAAATTTAAGAAATGACTAAGAACTCAAAATGTATGCTTTTTTAATTTATTTAAATCAAATATTACACTTTAAATTTTAAATCAAAAATTTTAAATTAAAAGTAGAGAATATTACCTGAAAAATGTTAAAAGATTAGTCATATATTCACCTATTAGAAAGTAAATCTTATTTTTTTTCTTTAATACAGAAACAGACTTTCTGTATTTAAGGTGACTGTAGTTTGAGGATATGAAAACTTCAGATTCAATATAGGTCATTGAAATTTAAATATAGGTCATTCAAAATTACTTTTACTGATATTTATATAGGTATCTCATTATGTCCTCAAGCATATGTAAATAACAAATTGCTCAATTTTCAATGTAATTTATTTATGGAAATATTTTAAAAATAAAAATGATTTCATGGTAGAAATAGTCTGAATGTTTATACATATATATTTAATATAATTTCAATTTTAATTATTTATAAATTTAAAATAACTAAAATTTTTAAAGTCTTTAATAACAAAAAATTTGTTTAAAAAATAATTTAAATATAAATTAATGTAAAAATTATTGTATTTCAAACTTATTTTTATTTTATTTTTTTTAACTGAAAAATAAATCACAAATGATGCTTTAAAATAAAATAACATTTAAAATTGCATTACAATACCAGGGTTCCTACACAAATCTGATAAAAAAATTCCCGACTTTCCAGGTTTTCCCTGACTTTATTTAAAAATTTCCCTGACTTTTCTCAGTAAAAATTCAGCCTACATATTGTTGTAAAACCCTCCACAATGGACTTTAATTTAAATAAATGCTAAAAAAAAAAGTAATGTGCTGTATGAAATTCCCGATTTTTTAATTATTTTTCATATTGTTATATAGTTTGCACAAATTTCATATAAAAATTTTTGATTGGATGAATAATTCAAAATTTCTTCATTTACGACGATAATAGAAATTCCAATGGAAGTACAGTCGGACCTCTATTTAACGAACCTCTATTTTGCGAATTTCTCTATTTTGCGAACTTTTACTTGGAACAAAAAACATTTTGCAAATTTCTTCGTAAAACAACCTCCAAATAGCGAAGTGAAACAGTCTCTATTTAACGAACTTTTTCTTGGGATCTAAATTTTTTTTCTCCCTATTTCGCAAAATATTACTGGACATTTCAAACTTATTCTTTCTTTTAACGCATTTTATGATGATCGGTGACCAAGACCAGGTCTTACCAGGCACCTAACTCGCCAAGAACAGTAAAATCGCTGTGATTCTTTGCTTTCCATCCAAGAAGTGCAAACTTTCAATGTCTCCCTTTAACCCTCAATGGAGCTGCCTCGTGTCCTTAGAGTCTCCCGTTTTCTAGATTGTTTATCATGATCAGTCGTGTTGGTAATTTCGGTTCTTGTAGCTCGAAAATGTCAAAGCGAAAGTATTGAGCATCAAAGAAAAAATACAATGTATTTCCAGACAATGTTTTGTTTCATTCTTATTTCCCTTGCAGATTTCTTTTTGATGGGTAAAATAAATAAAACAAATAGATATAATTTATAAAAAAAAGTGAGGTTAATTACTTTTTTAAATTATATTTAGTGTTTGTGGATATGTTTTATGCAGTTTAAAGTGTTCTAAAAGGTGACTCTCTATTTAACGAATTTTCCATATAACGAACTTTTTTTCGGGATTTAGCGACTTCGTTAAATAGAGGTCTGACTGTAGTACATAAAAAAATTCCCTGACCTTTTCAAATATTTCAAAAATTCCCTGACATTTCCCTGACTTTTTGCGTAAATTTTCGAATTCTCTGACTTTTCCCTGACCTGTAGGAACCCTGAATACACTTTTAATCTTAAAATTTTTGTAGTAATCAAAGACATTATCCTAGTAGAGAAAAAACTGCATGGATATGTTATTTCAGAGTGCTTTTTCTTATAGTGTTTTAACTGGCCTAATTCTTTCTACACCTTTTTCCCCCCTGTTTTTGTTCACATATTTTAAGATTTCTAAATGCCTGGTTTAGTCAAAGTAAATTTACAATAATGAATAAGTAACAGAATAGGGAAAATAGCATACCATTGCTATTGTGATAACATGTCAAACAGGTTTCTTATAATCCTGGAATGAATACCTGGACTGCACTGTATTGTTGGTCAAAAGGTATGATTTCATAGTCTGAGAAAAAGATTCCACAAATAAGGAAGTTTTTAGTTTGTGAAAGATTCAGTGTTTAGTAGTTGGGTTAGTTACTTGGCACAAGTTAGCTAGAAAATGGCAGGTAGAAAAAAGGATGACATTTGGATATATTTTAATGAAGAGCCTACATTTTCAGGAAAAGGTGTTAAGGCTGTAAAAAGGCATGATTTCATAGTCTGAGAAAAGATTCCACAAATAAGGAAGTTTTTAGTTTGTGAAAGATTCAGTGTTTAGTAGTTGGGTTAGTTACTTGGCACAAGTTAGCTAGAAAATGGCAGGTAGAAAAAAGGATGACATTTGGATATATTTTAATGAAGAGCCTACATTTTCAGGAAAAGGTGTTAAGGCAAAATGCAAGAATTGTGGAAAAGTTATGGGAATAGTGGCAAGATTAAAAAAGCATGTGGAACAATGTTTATCCTATGATAAAAAGGATGATGATGACAATCAATTACATGAAAAAATCATCACAAGTGAAACTGGTGCATCAACATCAACTAATGTGAAAACTGAAGTGTTAGACATTGGAAGAAAACCCACAAAGAGGAAGATGTTTGAAATAGAAAATGATTCTAAGAAGAATATGAATTCTTATGTGATAAAGACTTCTAAAACTCAAAAACAGATGTTAGATGAAGAAGTTGCTAGGTATATTTATGCAACCAATTTTGCTTTTCATCATGTGCAACACCCTCAATTTAAAAAGATGATTTCAGCTTTAAGACCAGCATATACAGCTCCAAATGAAGTTGAAATAGGTGGATCATTACTTGGCAATATCTATAGTCAAGAGAAAGAAAAATGTTCTGAGTATTTAAATGGACAAATAGTAAACTTAAGTATAGATGGATGGTCAAACGTTCATAATGAACCAATATTATGTGCTGTTGTAACCAATAAGAAAGGTGAAAATTATTTATTAGAAACTATTGATACATCTGACTGCCCACATACAATCGAATATCTTATAGAAGTTGTAAAAAATTGTATGATAAAATGTGAAAATGAATTTAAATGCATTGTGCGAAGTGTTGTAACAGACAATGCTAACAATGTAAAGGGTATGCGCACTGAAATTCAAAGTAACCCAGATTTTGATTTGATCACATGTGGATGTTCTGCACATTTGTTAAATTTGCTTGCAGAAGATTTAAATATTCCAAATATTAAGGAACAAATATTACATATTGTTAAATTTTTCAGAAACAAACATTTTGCAAATGCAAAATATAGAGAAGCTGGTGGATCCAAATTAATAATACTCCAAGAAGTCCGTTGGAATACTATGGCTGACTGTGTATCTGCATATTTAAAAAACTGGCCAATTCTTGTTTCAGTTTACGAAGAAAATCGCTGTAATATTGATAGCATTGTTTATAACAAGGTAACAAATTTTGGAATTAAATGGAATGCCGAGGACCTTCTAAAACGTTTAAAACCAATTTCTATAGCTCTTGATAAAATGCAACAGAATGATTGCACTATATCAACAGCTGTTGATATCTGGAAAAACTTGCAAGAAGAACTTACAGAAGTAAATCTTGATAAAACATGCTCGAAGAGTTTTTCAACCCGTTACAATCAAGCACTAGGACCACCACATTTTCTAGCATATATGTTAGATCCACGCTATGCAGGAATTAAATTGAGTGCTGCTGAAAAATCAGAATGTTTAATTTTTGCAAAAGAAAAATATTCTCAATCAGTAGTGCCTACTTTAATGACATTTCAAGCAAAATCAGAACCTTTTCATCAATTTCTTTTTGATTCTGATATTGTAAATAAGGTAAATCCTATAGATTGGTGGAAGTCACAAATTACTGAGAATGATGGTTCTGGAAAAAATGTTATAGGAATGATTTCGCAGTTATTTACTGCACAAGCTTCTTCAGCATCTGTTGAGAGAATCTTCTCAACTTTTGGTTTAGTTCACTCTAAACTCCGTAATTGTTTAGGAACTGATAAAGCAGGAAAATTGGTGTTCCTGTTCAAACAGTTTGATAACAAACAATAATTTTTTCAAACTTATTGAAATTTATAACATAATCCTGATGATTTTATGTGTTGAGTATATTCTGCAAATTCATTAAATATGTTTTTTATACATTCCAGAGTATTATATGTAATCCAGAATAAATATTTTGTTTAAAAGAATGTATACAAATAAGTATCTAGTTCCACAATCAAATGTTTCAAAATTCATATTTTTTGTTCTGAATAACATGCTTACATTATCTTTTATATTTCCTGATTTTAATAAAGAAATTTGATTTAAAAAAAAAAAAAAATACATATGTGATTTTTTGTTTTATTAAATGGGTAAGTTAAGGTAATATAGGAGATATTTTATATAATGTAGAATATTTTTTAAATTACCGTTAGTGTAAGTGCTGATAAAACACAAGTGTTTTCAAATTAACCAAGTGAATGTTCTTTTTACAAATAAAGTTTTTTTAAAATTATTATTATTAATTTTAGTGATTTTATGAAGGGTAATTTACTTTAAAATGTGTAGCTTTAAAATTATATTTTGAATTTTTAAAAAAATCAAATAAATCCGATTTAAATTTAAAAAAAAATCGATTATATCAAATAAATCCGATTTTTTTTTTAAAAAATCACAAACCCTGGAATTAAGCTTGTAAAGAATTACAGTAAAATCTTCATAAAAAACCACTCCCGAATAGTGAATATCTTTATTCACTTATTCACAACCTATATTTAGATTTAGAAAGCATCTTTTTCAATCTCCAACACATATATTATTAGTACATTTTTACATTAGAGAAATTTTGTGGTGCGGAGGCATTGATGTTAATCTTTATTTAAAGTTTCTTTTATTTATTCGGTAGGTAAAACATCCTTAGAAATCTTGCAATTAACATGAATTGAAAATTACATAGCTATTGATAATAAACAAATGTGATAGGCATATGCTTATATTATGTCATATATTACTAACAAAAGATTGATAAAATGTTTAATTTATATATTTTATCATTTGTATCCTTTCATATATGTAATTACTGATTATAAATTATAATCTATTTATTTTAATGGATAATATTCCAACAGAAGGCTATGAAAAAAAAATTTTTTTTTAGAAATGATGTCTGTTTATATATAGATATATAAACATATAGATATATATAGATAGCTATAGGTATATAGATATATATATACGTATATATATATAGATATTTTCATTCATGAGCCCTGATGAAAGATGATCTCAAAATAATTCTATTAATAAAACACCACATTTAAAAAAAAAAAAAAAAAAAAAACACATTTTAATTTGTCAATTTGAAACATTTCACTATGTTTATGACAAAAATACATTTTAACTTATGTTACATTCCACTGGTACCGAAAAAAACATGCTATGATTGAATCCAACATAAATTTTCTGGTTGAAATACAGTCGAACCCGGTTAAGACACATTTCAAGGGAGTGGACAAAAGTCGCGTATTAAGCAGGATTGCATATTAAATGTGATTTATATAATGTTGCAGAAACTGTGCGCCTATTTACACATCTAATTGTCTAAATGAACTTTAGAGCTTCCATTTACATGTTTACGGTAGAAAACTGTATGTTTTAGGTACATTTAGATTGAAATTTAATTGTATTCAACTTTAACTCATTATTATCTTTTTAGGAACGGCTGTGCTAATAACTGAAAATAAAGGATAAATTTAAATGGCTTTATTGTAGATCATTACGTTACAACCAAAAATAAAAAAATTAATTTCCAGCTAAACTAATTTTTTTAACAGACATAAAAAAATATTAAACTTTTGAAGCACAATATAGTTGTTAAAATCATATTTAGTACTTATGATAATGAATACCATTATAATCTATCCTTTTCATGATAAGACAAAACTATCCTTATAAAACTTTTTGTAAAAAATATTGTTAACATACAAAAAAGTAAACATAAAAGAAACAATCACAGTCGTATTTATTTAATACTTACGAGTTTCATTTTTTTTTTTTTTTGCCGGTAATATGCATTTTAAAACATAGTAGGTATAGAACTTACATTTAAAACCTCACTAACAATAGGTATAATCATCCTTAATCATAATTTTATAACATATCTGAGTATCCTGAATTCATCTTTCTCTCTCTACAGTAAAAACATGCACGAAGCGAGAAACACGGAATGTTAGGACGTGGGATCAAAGAATGAGTGTTGCTAATTTAGCAGGCTTTTTTAAACTCAAACAACTACCACTATTTCTGATTAGTAATGTTCAGCTTAATTAATCTGTTATTAAATAAAGTAAATATTGTTTGGAGACACTTTTTTATTTAAATATAAAAAATCTGATAAATTGGCAATACTGGAAAAGAGACAAGGAATTTGCATCTTATTCAATGAATTAATGTCTTAAGCGTGATTTTTTGCCTTAAAGGACCGGAAATCTCTCACGTATTAAACGTGATATTTTTGCATTAGCCTTATATGCGATTTTCAAGGGATCGGAAAGAATCCGCATATTAACAGTGAGCATCTTAACCGGGTTCCACTATAAAAGGAAATTATTTCAAGGAGGAGTTAAGAGACATTTTTTCTCTTAACAATTGTTTAAAAAACAACAATATGTTTTTAACAATGTTTAAAAAACAAAAATGTATTTTCATTCACATTTTATTACAATTAGGTCAACATCATATGTGCAGATTCCCAAAATTTTTAAGGAGCCAGTGGCTCCTAAACCCAAATAATCCAGTGGCCCCATTGTGAAAGAAGCACATAAAAGCAATAGCATTTATATGGACAAAACATTCAGGAATTAAAAGTCAAAAATAATCTACACATGTGCAAAAGAAACACAGACTACATAAAATGTGTATATTTCATTTAATTTGGATATAAATTAAGTATAATATAAATCTTAAACTATGTACAGTCAGAAGATAAAGTTGGCAAGATAGAGGTTAAAAAATATATATCTATAAGAATAAGCTAAGCAGTCATAATAGTGGGGAATATTAGAAAAACAATATTTCTTATTTTTATTTTATCATACACAGGGATCACTCTAGAGAGTTTTGGCGGGGCGGCCCGCCCTCGTGCCCTTTTAAAAAAAAATTCCGCCCTTCTTGCCCCTTTTCCAGGTAGAAATCCGCCCTCCTTTTTTTCTAGGGTAGAATCTTGCCTTCTTTGTATTGTACTTTCAAAAATTCCCCACTATCATTCCTTTTTAGATTGATAAGTCTGGAGTAATTCTCCCCTTTTCCTCCCACTCTCTTTGTTCTCTTCTCTGTGGTATGTCACTAGACCTCCATTGAACAAAACTTACAGGGGTAACTGAAGCAAAAAATTCTTTGTCATTGATTCATCTCACCAGCTCTGGTGAAATAGTATTATGACCATTTGTTCTGATCTTTTACCACATGATAGCTTACAGGAAGTTATAAAAAAATCGAGAAAAAGAATTTTTACTTTTATTCTGTAGTCAAATCAACCCATTTTTCTAAAAAAGGGAAGAAGTTACCTTAAGTTTTAAAAATGTCATTCAAAAATCATAGGAAAAGGGAAAATGAACGTGAATATATTAAAGGCTAATGTCAGACGAACGTCTTTTTGCACGCTTTTTTGCTTACGTAATACGTAAGCAAAAAAGCGTGCAAGAAGACGTTCGTCTGATATTAGCCTAAATACACAAACAGATGTGCTAAAGTAACGGATTATTTCACGGAAAAGATCGAGAAGGTACTTCCATTATTTTTAATGCTTTTCATACGGTAAAATTACGTAAATTATAAATGTTCTTATAAGGAAGGGCGGCTTTAATATCTACATTTCTTTTTTTTTCGGCGCCCTACGGTCGATATATTGTAAAGAAACTTAAATTTTAATCAAGAATTTTGTGTATTTTCCTTCTCATAGTTTTTAGTGCCTCGAGCAGCCCCCCCCCCCCCCCCCCACACTAATTACAAGAGATCTAAATTCCGTCCGAAAGGAAGTCTTTTCATGATTAATTTATTATCCCATCACAAATTAAACTTCCACTCAGTCATCTTTTTCAATAGATAAAATCTTTCTCTTAAGTCTCAAATATCTTCATTTAAAAAAAGAAAAAAGAAAAAAAGCAAACAAAATCGCAAAATAAAAAGCGGCCTTTGTGGACATCGATATTAGCTATTTAACGCAAAAAAATCATTTAAAATGTATTGAAATGCAAAATAGGTATTTCAAAAATTTCACCCATAGGATTAACATTAGCGAGCAGGTGCTTTTGTGTGAGGGAAGTAGCGTCTTAAAAGTCTTACGGCCGCCCTTCCTTCTCTACTCGATATCTTGCAAACTGTAAAAGCGATTTTTAATCATGAATTAGGCGAAATCTACAAATTAAAATTATTGATAAAAGGAATTTATGTATTAGGGATGCGGAGTATTGATTCCGCATCCCTAATAAATAAATTCCTTTAGGCGCAGGGGAGACGGGATGGCGGAATTCACGGCAAAAATGTTAACTAGGAAATTTACATGAGACAAAAAAGCTGCATCAGAAGGCAGTTTTTTTCCCAAATCTCTCGGCAGAGCTCAAAAATAGCCTACTTTCAAAAGAAAAAAAAAAAAATCGGCGTTCTGTATATATATTTTATCCAAGTACGGGATTTTTACAAAATAAATGTTTTCCAGCCATTTATTTATTTCCATTTTTACCCTCCTATCGTCCTATCTTTCACATATAATACAACCAAAAACAAAACTCCTAAAATATACTGCTCAACTGTTAAACTACTTTTAGATGCTTATAAATTAAATCATGACAGAATGAAATACCTAAACTACATTCTCATTCTCAAGTACTCAAAGATTATTCATAATACGCATCAATAAACAAACATTTTTCTTGAACGTGGTATATCACGTAATCGGAATCTGCAAAGTCAGATAAAAATAAACGATAGTTGAGTTAGAATTTACTATCAGAAGAAAGAAAAAACAAAATTAACTATGCATTGGAAGTAGAGGTCTGTATTACGGACCATATTTTTATGCTTCGGCACAGTGTGAAAGAAAAAACTTCTATTCGGTCCGTCCCAGCCTATAAAGAAATCAGTGAAAACAGGACCGACCCGGTCCGTGCAAAGTCAATTAAATCGGGCCCTTTCCAGCCCGACTCAATTTCTGCAAAAAAATTCCAATTTTCTTTTAGATACGCATTTAAGATTATTATAAGGAATGCTGCACACATATTTATGGGAAAATTTTGCAGTACGTTTTAGATTATGTGTTATTATGACAAAAAATACACAATATAATAATTTAGAACAAAAGAAAAAAGTAGCTTTAAAAACATCATAAATTTTTAAGCTGTATAATAAAAACATTTCTGAAAATATTTCTCCATAATTTATTAACGCTGAAATCTAAAAGATCCACTTTCTGACACATATCTGAATTCATTTTTTTCAGGAACGCAAAAAAAAAAAAAAAAAAAAAAAAAAAAATAACAGGTGCCCTTATTCAGAAACTATGTAATCGAATGGCGTTTCCATGTTTTAATACAGACAAAAGATCTTTCAGAAAATACTTAATTTTCTTATAGGCCCGTTTAATTTTTTCGTCGGCTCGGCCTGGCACGATCCACGGCCGATTTTTTTATTATTAGATTTGGGCCGGCCATTAATCTTTTTTCTGCTAATATGGTCCGGATCTGGATTTCTTTGGCCATATCAGTCTGATAATTGTTTTTCAAAGTTTTTTTCAAATTGTGACAAAATGCTCCTTTAATAAAGAATGGAAAATGCAAACGATAAGACGGAATCCCGCCCCCCCCCTTTCTTTCTTCTATCTTTACAAGACGACATTATTGGATTCGTGAAAATTTTCGACTTCCGGTTTTCGCCAGATTTATACGTTTTAGAACATCCTGAACACGATTTGACTGTTTTTTGAAAACTGTCTGCCGGTCTGTCCGTACGTGACAAAAATTTTATGGGTGCTCTATCTCAAGAACTATTGCACAGATTTTAATAAAACTTTAAATTCAGTTAGACCTTGATATAAATGGGTGCTGATTAGTTTTCAGTGTAAATCGCTCAACAGGTGGCGCTGCTGTGCTGCATTTTTCACGATTTCCGCGATAACTATATCTGAAGAACTAATTAAAGGAATTTCCTCAAACTTCATATTCTGTTAGACGTTGACACAAATAGATGCTGATTAAGTTTTGGTGTAAATGCCCGAACAGGTGGCGCTGTTGTGCTGTATTTTTCACAATTTCTGCGATAAGTATATAGTTTGAACTTATGTACAGATAAGGGGTGATTATCAGTAAAAAAAAAAAAAAAAAAAAAAAAATCTGAAATTCACAGAAAATTTTCTGAAAGGTTACAGCAGAATGGGGGGGGGGGGATCCCCTCGCGACATTAACTATGCGTTTTTTCCGCGGCCTTTTGACGAGTTCCGCGTTTTTTCCGCGGCCCTTTGACAAAATCCGCGTTTTTTCCGTGATCCAATAACAAACTTTGCATTTTCTCTGCAATCCTTTGAGTAAATTTGCTTTTTTTTTTTGTGATACTATGATGAAATTTGCGTTTTTTATCGCGATTTTTTTGATGAAATTTGTGGGAGGTTTTTTCGCGATCTTTTGACAAAATTTGCGTTTTTATTCGCGATCCTTTGACGAAATTTGAATTTTTTTCGCGATCTTTTGGCGAAATTTGCGTTTTTGTTCACGATCCTTTGACGAAATTTCGTTTTTTCCGCGATTCTTTGACGAAATTTTTGGTTTTATGCCTTGATACTTTGACAAAACTCGCGTTTTTTCCGTGATCCTGGAATGAAATTCGCGGTTTTTTCGCGATTCTTTGACGAAATTTGCGGTTTTTTCGCGATTCTTTGACGAAATTTGGCGTTTTTTCCGCGATCCTTTAGCGAAATTTGCGTTTCTCCCGTGATATGAAAGTGTATTATTTCTGAGGTTATATAAAAGTAATATTAATGTGTTTTCTAAACAGTATGCAGTTATTACACAAATGCCCTTTTTTAAAAAATAATGTGCCCTTTACAAGAAAAATGCCCTTTTTTGTAATATGCGCCCTGCCCTTTTTTATGTTCTAGAGTGATCCCTGCATACAACAGCATACCTGCCTACTGCAATGAAAAAATCGTAGTTGCTACGATTTGGACCTATAAACTACGATGCTACGAAAATTCGTCTTAAACTACGATTTTTTGCAAAAAACACTAGCGCTTTTTTTTTTTTCTTTTTGTTTCTAGTTGCGATTTTTATACCGCACAGCATATTTTTTTAGGAGTGTTTTCCAAAATTTCCAAAATCTCAAATTATTGATTTCCGAAAGTTTTAACGTATTGGTCATTAGTCCAAAAATTCGGACATTAAAAAATGCTCATGAGGAAAAAAAATCTGGACTGCAAAACTAACTTCTCAACATAAACCCTCTTTATGTATATTAACCACAAGTGAATCGTGTTTCTGTAAATATTTATACAAGAATTCCCTTCCTTAGAAACAGGGGTGCCATTTTAAAGTCTGCAATTTTTTTTTCTTTTATGGAATTTTCCCAAATTAATTTGTGAATCGATCGCGGAAAAAATTGAGAATTTTTTCAAATGATCGCGTAAAAATATCGGGTATCTCAGAAACAAATAATGATTATCTTAGGTCGCTGAATAAAATCGCTAATTTCGTTAACAGTTCAGAAAGAAATTGTGAATTTCGTCAGAAGACTGCACAAAAAATTACGAATTTCAATAAATCATCGAAGGAAAAATATTGCAAATTTCGTCAAAAGGTCGTGGAAGCGAGTAGTGAATTTTGCTAATTGGTCGTGAAAAGATATCGAAAATTTTGCCGATCAGTTGCGATAAACTATCACGAATTTCAATAAATGACCGTGTAAAAAAAAAAAAAAAAAATCAATTTCGTCAATTGGTCGCAGAAGAAAATAAATTTCATTAAAGGATCGTGGTAAAAACATGAATTTTGTGAAAATATCGCAGAAAGAAAACGCGAATTTCGTCAAAAGATCAGTAAGAAAATGCAAATTTCACCGAAAGATCGCTTAAAGAAAACACTTATTTCGTCAAAGGATCGTGGTAAAAAATGCAAAATTCGTCAAAGGATCGCGGTAAAAAATGTGAACTTCGTCAAAAGTTCATGGTAAAATGTACGGATTTCAACAAAGAATCGTGATAGAAAAATGTGAATTGTGATCGTGGAAAAAAAAAAAAAAAAGTGAAAATCGTGAAATGATCGCGGGAAAAAAAATCGCGAATTTCGTCAAAATTTACTGCACTGGGTTAAAAAATTGATACCAGGCTCCCTTTACAAATGTCAGAAAAAAAAACGAAATGAAAAGAACCTCTAAAAATCGCATAAAGATTTTCAGAGGAAAAAATTTACTATATCGAGTTGAAAGACTGAAATTTTATTCCTTTTGCGAATGTCAAATGATGGCTGCGAAACAAAAAACCAACCAACCAACCTCCAGATTAATTTTAATTTTGTTGCTACGATTTCTCATTTTCAAAGGTTGGCAGGTCTGCAACAGTATATATATAAAAATGTGAGAGACTATTTTGCACAAGGCCGAAATTAGCCTTTTTTGCCCCCAGGGCAAACATGGATTTTGGCACCCCGCACCCTCTTCTGCAAAGTATATTTACAAAGAGAATTTTACTAATTTTCTAATAGCCGACTTATTTTAAAATTTAAAATATATAATCATAAAATATGCAATACTGAACTACGTAATCTACAAGGAAGGATCCAAGGGGGAGGTCACGGGTGTAATGAACCCCTTCTGAATACCAACAAAAATATTCTAAAGATCATTTTCAAAATGAAATATACAGTAGAGTCCCGATTATCCGAGTGCCGCTTAACCAAGTTTCCGCTTTATCCGAGTTATTTTCTTCTGATGGACTGATTGCTTCCATTATTATGAAACAGCTATTATAAATGAAGTGCTAGGTGAAGATGAAAGAGCAGTCGTAAACAGTTACAATTCTGATTTTCTGGTCAGAATGGAAAAAAAAAATTATGGCCATTTTTTTCTCTCATTCTGACCAGAAAATCAAAATGCTAACTTTTTACAACTGCTCTTTCATCTTCACCTAACACTTAATTTATAATGGCTGTTTCATAATAATGGAAGCCATCAGTCCATCAGAAGAAAATGATCCATTCCAAAGGTATAATCCTTCATTTGGCGCCTCTTCATTCTGGCATCTGGGGCACATGCCCTCTCTGCCCCCTTTCCCCTCCCTTAGTTTTGACACTGATTTTGCACCATAAAAATCAAAATACAATTCAAACATTGGATACTTTTTGGTTAGCCGGATGCCAGTGTTATATATAAATACAGTAAACTCCTGATTATTCGCGTTGCGGATTATCCGCGAGTCTAAATTTCTTTTTTTATCTTTGAGAAGAAACTTATTTCTGCGATGTAGGATGAGTTTTCGATCCTTTTTACTAAATATGATTTCCATTTGAAAACATGGAACAATCACGTGCACAAAGCAGGTGCAGCTAATCTTGAGGGTGTCGCAAGGCCACACACCTGTTGATAAACAATGTACGGGTACTGAAAGTCACCCCCGCCCCCTTTTATGATTTTGTTTCTCTCGATTTTCATAAAGCACACCAGTTTGCTTGTTTTAGCTGAGCTGTCAGAAGTTCACGTTTGTATTTAAATTTTATAGTTTTGCATTTTCAATACGTATTTGAAAAATGTCACAAAAAAGAAAAAGAGTTGTGTTAACGATTCAAAATAAATTAGAACTGATTAAAAAAATTGAAAATGGTGCTACAAGAAAACAAATAAGCTTGCAATATGGAATTGGAGAATGCACAGTTAGGGAGTGTGTGAATGCACAGTTAGGGAAGAAGTGTTTCAGTACAAAAAAACAGACACTTTTGACAGATTTTCTAAAGAAATAAACCTACAAGTTTGTAAGTAATGAATAATTTTATTATTCCTGAAGTAATAAGTATCTTTATGTTACCCATTATGCGTAGAAACTGTAAAATGTATGCTTGTGTTACTTATGTGTATAAATTGTTCAAGTACATATTTGTGTTGATTTGTTCCCTTTTTTCAAAATTTTGTGGATTATCCACGAAATCAATTATCCGCGATAGTCGCGCCACCCAATTCCGCGGATAATCGAGAGTTTACTGTACATTGATGATGAGGATGATATATACATAAATGCACATATATGTATGTATATATAACACTGGCATTCGGCTAACCAAAAGTACCAAACATTGTTTTTCAAGAACACACAAGAAAAATTATCTTTAAAAAAAATCTTATCACAGACTATTACAGGGGTGATTATGTTTCGAAAATTTGGACATAAAAAAATATCATGGAAAAATAGAGAATTTTAACAAATGGTCGGCGAAAGAATCAATTTTGTTAATCGTCAGCAGAAAAAAGCGCAATTTTTGTCAAAGGATCGAAACAGAGGGTATACAGATCTTCTTTAAAAAATCAAGAAGGTATACGGCATACACCTTCCACTACACCCCTGTGTATATATATACATATGTCTGTACACTATGTATATGTATGTATAACATTGGCGCCCAGCTAACCGAAAAGTACCATAATTCTATAACAATATCACTATCACCTTATGAATGATCCCAACTTTACTTGCAGATACTGACAACACAAAGTCAAATAAACAAAAGGCAAGTGTGATGAGTTTTAGTGAGACTGTAAGATTAGACTATACAATAGAAGGGGGAAATAGGCCGGCTGGGTACTACCGCCAGCTCTGGCGTCTGACGTCACCTGAATAGGGTCCATTATAATTCTTCACTGAAGTTTCACTTCTTGTTTTAACTTCACAGTTAACTTATTTTACTATTATTTATTATTACTGAATTTTCTCTTCTTGTTTTCATTTTGTACTTATTGATGTGCGGCCCGCAAAAGGTATAATTTCTTAAAACATATATATTCATACATGCATAATAGAGTGCAGAAATATGTAACACTGATAAATATCTATTTATTACCAGATCCTGTTCCACAAAGTATGGGTAACCACCATATAGAATAAAGCAAGTTATCTTTCCTTTCTTCACTTGCAAACGATGAGTACCGTCCAGATTGAAGCAGATTTAGCACAACCGTAAAAAAAGTTCCAATGAAAAAAAGTAGTATTCCTCTCCAAAACAAGTGGCACACTGATTTCATTTTGAGCCTGTATAAAAATTACAATTAAAAAAGATTAACTTTACAGTAGAAATTTAGAGATAGACGCATTCATAAATAGCGGAAAATAAAATTTATTGGATTCGGAAAATAATATGCCTGAAAACAATAAAATCAAATTAAAATTCAGGGGAGTGATATAAATTAAAAATAACAATTGTACATATTTTGAAAACTAAAATTCAATTTGACAAAGGATTCATTTACTTACAACTAGCAAATTAATAAATAACAGGTTAAATATAGAAATGCATCCGAAATGTAATAAGTCAGCAAATGTAATAAGACAGCTGTGTTTTTTTGACAAACACGCGATTCTCATCAGGCCATCAACACACCACATTCGCATGTTCTTGTTGTACGACCAACAGAATCGTTTTCGTAATTAACTGGTGATATGCCACATCCAATCACATCATCTCATTCATTACAGCTGATTTTTAAGTATCCAATGGGGGAAGCGACCCAAGGGTGAAAGGTTCCATTCTCCTATTGGCTAAAGGTTGCAATGGTAGGCACTTCATTTTAACAAATCAGAGGACAAATTGCATTTCCCCGCCAAAACAAAACCAGCTTGTTCAGCGACGCAAATCGGGCCGACCGGACGCAGGAAGATATACCTCATGGAGTGGTCTTAAAAAAAGTAAGGAATTTCGAAATAAGTTAATTATTTTGTAATTTTATGGTTCGAAACAGGTGAAACCAATGATTAAATCTTCTTATCTTTCCAAACAATGTCTCTCGTAATAGGAATACATGTCTATACGCACTCAGACAAAATCAAAACATTCATGAAAAGTATCACGTGATCTGATATAAATCCGATCAGCAGCAAATTTTACGCCCGGTCTTCGCTCACCTAGCCCACAAAAAATCTGTGGTCGTTATGATCACATGCTTGGGCCTTTTTGTTTATGTTTTTACTCGTGTTGGTGGGTTGACTGATTCGCTTGAACAGCTCGACAAAAAAACAAACTACATCATAAAAAAAAAAACAGTGGTGGATTCGAGTTTTACAGAAAACAGGCATACAGGTTTACCTGGAAGTTAGTGACCTACGTCATTATGACGTAGGTCACTAACTCGGTAACTTGGCGATATTTTCAGCTTGGCTAGGGAGTGGCGCAAACAAGGTAACTAACCTACCAGGTAAACACGAGGGGAGCGGACTCGTTGATGACTGATTGTCTGAGTTTCTTATAAAACTTAATCAATATTTCCACGTCCTCTTTAATTTCAGGTAAGAATGCTTATTAACATAATTATATCATTGTTTTCCTTGCATTTATAATGTATGTTTTGTTAATTTCTTTAATCACCCTGCACGTGGTGCTGTTTGCCAATTTTCTTCAATATATTTTTTTAATTTAATGTTTAGCTTATTTTATTACTATTATTAATTTCTTACATGGATTACTAAGGAAATTTTAATTTAGATTTTCTTTCTTTCGTCTGTTGCTAATGTTTTTAATCTGTTTATTAAGTGTTAGGTACTAGAATTTTTTCCAATCTACGTATAATTAATTGCTGATTTTTACTAATAATGTGACTAATCTTTATATATCTTTTAGATTTTATTGTAAATTATATTATTTTTCGTGGATGAGTGACAATTTTATCCAGATATTTTGTTACATGTTACTAAAAATCTTAAAATTTGTATTGTCAATGAAATCAGCTACTTTTAATGTCATTTTTGTTCTTTTTAAGATTGATGCGAAAATTAGGACACATCAATATCAGAGACATAAGGGGAGAGGAGTATAATGGTGTGTAAAGCTTTGTGCTCTTAAATTTTCTTTGTGGTATAACATCATTTGTTAAATATAAAACAGTAATGTGAAACTATAATACAAGTTTAAAAATTTATATTTGTATGAGCAAAATTCCCACTCTTTCGTAAAGTGCTTGTAAATCCTTATTTTTATTTTGTCATTTCTAAAAGCCCTTATAAATACTTTATTTTTCACTAGATGTGCTGTTGCACTTTTTAATCTTTTTACTGTATTTAATGTTTATTGGAATCTTGCGAGTTTTAAAAAACGGAAAAGAATTCCTCATATGTTTGAAACTATAGCATTAAATTTTCATACAATATATGTTATATTCTTTTTCTGAACTGTATATGCTGGTAGATGGTTTCCAAGGCTACAGGCTTAAAAACTGACAGGTTGTACATGCAAGCATAAGTAAGTGTTAGTATTCCCCACCCATATTTCATTTATTCATTATGTATTGTCTTGTGCATGTTGTTAACGAGTGGAAAACACAAATGTATAAAGAGAAAAACATACAAGATACGGAGTGTCTATTTCACCGTAAGATACGGCTGCCTTAATGATCATTCTATTTAACCGTCATGCGCAGTTTGTTGCTGCGCCTGACAGTTACCTCTGGCATCTTGGCAGTATAGCTTGGCTTGGCATAATCGCTTTTTCTCAGGTGTGGGAAAATGCATCATTTTACTCGCCACTGGCGAGTGAATTTTCTAACAGGGCGAGTGACTTTTCAGGTTGTCTTTGAAACTGCAAACTATAGAGGTATGCCAAAAACGTTTTTTTTAGTATAGCTAGCTATATTTTTCAACTTTCCTAATCATTGCAATGTAAACATGGTATGAAGTTCTACTTTATATTAAACTTTCATCTCTTGTTTATATTTCTTAATTTTATAGGAAAAAAAATATATATGAAAATGCATTGTAGTAATAGTAACCAACTATTTTTGAGTTGTGTAATTTTATAAACTGTACGTTGCATTTTACTGGCTGGTAAGATTTTCTAGAAATTCTCCACCCCTGCTTTTTCTACAATACAAGTAACCCCTTTGAACACCTTATATCTTGGTGTTGCGATTTTTCATTTCTCCAGCTCAGCAATGTGTAGCTTTGTTGCTGTTTTGTTTGTGTTGCTTCTCATCTCATTCTTCTGTTTTTGCTTAGCTTAGATATTATAGAAACTTCAATAAAGTAAGTTTTAAAATATTTATTGTTTATGGTAGTAGTATATGAAACGGTGTTGAAAAAAATGACTTTTCCAAACTTAACATCGATCAAAGTGATTGTTGTGTAACAGAAAAAAATAGCAAACGTGACAGAAAATGCAGCATTTATAAATGCTGTTTTTGCTTCTTTAAAAAAATTAATTATACTACCGTGGTTATCTAGTAGTAATGCGCAAAGTTTGTGCAACTTTTTTAAAGCAGTTTTTTAGATATAAGAAAAAAATTTGCATTATCGCAGCATCACTTTTAAAATAAGCATGGACTGTATTTTTAATTTTTTATTAAATTTGTGTTCTTTCAAACTTTTTCTTTTCAGTGACAGTTCCTGTTTTCCTCTTCCTCCATCATCAGTATTATAGCAACTGCAAGTATATTAATTGAATGAATATTGTCTTTGCTGTATGGTTTGATGTTTCACATCATATCATTGACAATACTTTCTCCTATAGGTGTTGACTGAGGAAATGAAAAAAAATCTAGAGTTAGGAATGGCAACTTTATTCTAAACAACATTCTACTTCAGCATTACTTAAAAAAGGTATAATTTTATTTAATGATTTTGTTTATTAAGTAATTGGCTGTTGTCATTTTTTATATTGCTTTTCTCTATTAAAAAAGTTCAAAGTGAAAAATGTTTCGTGCAAAAGCCCCCGCCCTAGAATTTCATTGAATATTTCATTAAGTCTATATTTGTTTTGTCCTGTTTATAAATAATATTTACAATAATTAAAATATTTATGCCTAAAGGATATATAATACAGAATTCTGGTGAAACGAGCTTATTTTCAGAGATTTCCTTGTTATAATACAAGTTACCAGACTCCCCCCCCCCCCCCCCAAGTTTAAAAAAGGGCAGTGTTTTATACTTAAGGGCATTTTATTTATTTAAAAACATAAAATTAAATAAATAAATATTCAAAAAAATATTTGCACTAAACTTTACAGTCAGTTAAAATAAATAATTGGAAATAAAATATCTAATTAATAATTTTATAGTTTTAATTTATGTACTGTTGTTTATTTAATTTTTAGTAAATTATAACATTATTTTTTATTATGAGGAAAAATTTGGATAACTACAAAGTAAGTTTGGTTTATATTCTAGGACTCTGTGTGTGTGGGGGGGGGGGGGGGGGCCTCACTCAAAGGGCTGAAATGACTTGATAGAATTTTATGTCGCAGTGCAGTGATGATGCCTGCCGACCAGTAAGTTCTCATCATCACTGGTCCTTGGGACTAGTGCCTTTTTTTTTTTTTTTTTTAATTCTAATGCTGCTTAAGGGCCCTTTTTAGATTCCAAAGTGTACTTTTTTAGGCATTTTTTGGATTTTCAAAGCCACTTTTAATATTTAAAATTCAGGGGACTCTTTTCAAGACAACAATGAGGAAGTATTTATTTTGCAAACAAATTTTTTTAAACAAAAACGAATAAGACTAATTTTTTCGATGAGGGGCAAGGAGGGTACTATTTTGTAAATCAAAGGGCAGGAAGGGTGCAGCACCCCCTGAAGCTGCCTAGAGAAAACTCTGATGTTACAATTTTTTTTTACCATTAATATATCAATATAATGCCTCGTCTTCAGCTGATTATGTCATGACTGGGCATTTTATTACCTTTGAAAACAAAGATAAAAAAAACAATACCCAAAATGTTTCAACAAAATAAGATGCACTAAAAAAAAAAAAAATGATTCTTAATGAACATGAATAATGCGTATATTTCAAATCTGGGAAATTTGTTTTCAGCGTGTCATTAAGGGGGAAAAAATGTTTTTACAAAATAGCACACTCATTCATCTTTTTTTTTTTACACATGAAGATACCCTTCTCTTGTTTTTATACATTGTTTTGGACCGTTCGCAAAATTATTAATCCCCAAACAAGACCCTTCACAAAACATTTTATCCCAAAACAGGACCCTTCACAAAATTATTTGTCTCTTAAATAGACCTTTCACAGAATTTTTTCACTTTCAAATTGAACTTTTCACAAATTTAGTCATTTAAAAATAAAATCTGGCCTGTAAGTAAGCAGTTGAACTCACCAAAGAGCATATTACTTAGCTTTTTATACAGGAAGGATAGAACATGAAGACATCGATAACTTAAGATTTAAAAAATTATTACTAGAATTTTCACAAAAATAAGAAAAACTTCACAATTTCACAAAAACAGGACCCTGTGAGAAAAGTCTGGACAGACCCCTGTTTTATGTCTCTAGATTTTCTTTGATAATGTAATTTTGATCAAATTTTATGTATTATTTTGATGTCTTATGATAGTAAGCTTGGTTCACCACTGTTAATTGGCAGAAATTTTGCTACTGGGAGATCAAATTGAAAAATTGGGTTGTGTTAGAATATGGTTTGGTAAATCTTGTACAGTAGACTCCCTGAAATCCGCATATCATCACAGATGTAAACAATGAAACTTTCAGTTCAGATGTAACAACAAAATTGCAGAATTTTTTTACTTTTATATCATTCTGTGTGTATTTTAATATGTAATTCTCGATAATATGACTGAACTGATAGTTTTTCCCGAAGGAAGTATAAATTTACTTTAAAAAAAAATTAAGATTTTGCTGATATCACTGGTATTACAATCTTTTTACCAAATATATTTACGTATTAATCAAGCTTCTTTGATTATTAATACTGGCTAAACTTAAATAAAACTTCCTTACTTTATGATTTTGATATGAATTAATATGGTATCTAATTTATAGGAAAGTTTATTGTTGAAAGTTCATCAAGAAAAATGTGTTTCATCTTTATTATGCATATTTAACTGTGTATTATTACTTACTTACTTGACCTTTACTTTTAATAATTTAATCATTTTTTAAATTATCTTACTATTTATCATTTTAGTTAATTACTTTACTTAATTATTTTAATATTTGACTATGTTACAGGCATTAATTATAATTTTTATTGCATTATTACATTCAAATAACTGTTTTAAAAAAAAGGTAAACAAAGCACCAGAAATCTGCAAAATTCTAAAATCCGCACAACCTCCGGTCCCAAACTGTGCAGATTTGAGGGAGTCTTCTACTGTATTTCATATGTATGGGTAAGTAGATTCATGTATTGTTGGATGGAAGAGCTAACTTTGATTCACTCTCAATTCTAAAAAAAGTAACTGTCATCGTAATTGTTTTTACTGTGACCTTTTGACTTTTCAAAATATGAAAACTGGTAATTTTATAGAGAAATGTTAAGAAACAAGCTGAACTAGACGACAGTTTTTAAATCGAAGAATTATTTTAAGTGCTATTTAAAATTAAAATTGTTTGGTTAAAGTTTTATAGGATCAAAAACTAAGCATAACAGTCTAACCATCTTACGCTGGCATATACTTGCCTATTTTGTAGTGTGCAAGTGCAGATGCAATCTTTTTTTTTTATTATTATTTATCTATTTTTTTATTCAAAATTTACTATTTCAATAGATTTATTTCATATTTTGAAAAAATCCTTTTGCCACTTATTATTGCCAATTATTAAAAAAACATAAATAATATTTCCAAACATCTTTCAGCGGAAAAATATAGTTACATGTGAATATTACAACAGAAAGAAAACTTTAAAATAATTAAGCTGTTAGAGAGGATGTATTTTTTATTAAAAAAAGAGTCATAAATGTACCTAATCAATACATAAAAATGTGTATTTTCACTTTTTATATTTTCACATTATTTTTGTAACTACAATTCAAAGTACATAATTTTTTTTTTTAAATATTGCATTAAATTTGTCTTTTGTTCTTTGCTGCTACCACATGCCAATGACTCATTATAAAGTTAATAAAAATTAGGAAAAAGCATACCCCTAATGTTTGATAAAATGAATCTCTCTGTACAACTTAATAGAAATTGAGTTAGGACTAAATAAATGTGTGCTAGGAAGCAGATATGCAAAAAATTTGTTTAGACATGTTCATGAACATGTCAAACAAGTAGGCTAAATTATAAGAACATCATTATTTTTATTTTACAAACATGCAATAAATGTTGAGTGTTTATCAGTCCGGAACTCACTAAGTATGAAGATAGATGGGTCATGGGTGCCTGCAAGCAGGGCAATTACCCCGCCTTGGATTATCAAATTTAATTAACCAGGTTTTCTTTTTTTCTCATGATTTTTGAAAGAAAGGAAAAATTTTTTGTTTAGTGATTTAAAATTAACAACACAAAGACAATTTTTAGTTTTGATTTCCTCTATATGTTTTTGTATTTTAAACCCCATCACTTTTTATGTGATGTAGTTTGTATTTCTATTTTTGTACTTTTTATTGTTTTTTAAATAAAGTTTGTTGAATTCATAAGGTTCTGGAATAAAGAACCGCAGACTGACTTAGGCCACATGGACACACACTTTTTATAAGCACGCTTAATATAAACCTCCAGGCCCACATTGTTTAACATTTTCTGTAGTTTCCCATGACAGTGAAAGGATGAAGTAGAGAGGATAGAGGTGTCCTTCAGAAGTCTATTGAAATTATATGGAGTATAGACTGGTCATGGGTGCCTGCAAGGGAGGACAATTACCCCGCCTTCGATTATCAAATTTAATTAACCAAGTTTTCTTTTTTAGGGTTTCGTTCATCTGACGAAACCCTATTCGTCTCGCTCCTCTGTCCGTCACAGAGCCCGTTGTCAGAAACTACACATGTTGGAGATTTGAAATTTTGCATACTTATAGATAAACACCACACATCATACGACAAATCATAAAATTTTGAAAAAGTCGTACATTTAACCCTTTGGGCTCCCACATGTGTATTTTAAACAATTCTTTCTATGTGAATCTCTAATTACATTGGAGGCATGAAATTTTGCATACTTATAGCTGAATACCTCACATCAAACGACAAATCATAAAATTTTGAAAAAGTCGTACATTTAACCCTTTGGGCTCCCCCATGTGTATTTCAAACAATTCTTTTTATGTGAGCCTCTAATTAGGTTGGAGGCGTGAAATTTTACAAACTTATAGCTGAACACCTCACATCAAACGACAAACTATAAAATTTTGAAAAAGTCGTACATTTAACAATTTGGGCTCCCACATGTGTATTTTAAACAATTCTTTCTAAGTGAACCCTAATTAGGTTGGAGGAGTGCAAATATTGCATACTTATAGCTGAGTACCCCACATCAAACAACAAATCATAAAATTTTGAAAAAGTCGAACATTTAACCCTTTGGGCTCCCACATATGTATTTTAAACAATTCTTTCTAAGTGAACCCTAATTAGGTTGGAGGCGTGAAATTTTGCATACTTATAGTTGAATACCTCACATCAAATGACAAATCATAAATTTTCAAAAAGTCGTACATTTAACCCTTTGGGCTCCCACAAGTGTATTTTAAACAATTCTTTTTAAGTGAGCCTCTATTTAGCTTGGAGGTGTGAAATTTTGCATAATTATAGCTGAACACCTCACATCAAATGACAAACCATAAAATTTTGAAAAAGTCGTACATTTAACCTTTTGGGCTCCCACATGTGTACTTTAAACAATTCTTTCTAAGTGACACCCTATTTACGTTGGAGGTGTGAAATTTGGCATACTTATAGCTGAACACCTCACATCAAATGACAAACCATAAAATTTTGAAAAAGTCGTACATTTAACAATTTGGGCTCCCACATGTGTATTTTAAACAATTCTTTCTAAGTGAACCCTAATTAGGTTGGAGGAGTGCAAATATTGCATACTTATAGCTGAGTACCCCACATCAAACAACAAATCATAAAATTTTGAAAAAGTCGAACATTTAACCCTTTGGGCTCCCACATATGTATTTTAAACAATTCTTTCTAAGTGAACCCTAATTAGGTTGGAGGCGTGAAATTTTGCATACTTATAGTTGAATACCTCACATCAAATGACAAATCATAAATTTTCAAAAAGTCGTACATTTAACCCTTTGGGCTCCCACAAGTGTATTTTAAACAATTCTTTTTAAGTGAGCCTCTATTTAGCTTGGAGGTGTGAAATTTTGCATAATTATAGCTGAACACCTCACATCAAATGACAAACCATAAAATTTTGAAAAAGTCGTACATTTAACCTTTTGGGCTCCCACATGTGTACTTTAAACAATTCTTTCTAAGTGACACCCTATTTACGTTGGAGGTGTGAAATTTGGCATACTTATAGCTGAACACCTCACATCAAATGACAAACCATAAAATTTTGAAAAGTCGTACATTTAACCCCTTGGGCTCCCACATGTGTATTTTAAACAATTCTTTCTAAGTGAGCTCCTAATTAGGTTGGAGGCGTGAAATTTTGCATACTTATAGCTGAGCACCTCACATCAAACGACAAATCATAAAATTTTGAAAAAGTCGTACATTTAAGCTTTTGGGTTCCTACATGTGTATTTTAAACAATTCTTTCTAAGTGGCACTCTATTTAGGTTGGAGGCGTGAAATTTTGCATACTAGCTGAACACCATCATGCGACAAATCATAAAAATTTAAAAAAGTCGTACATTTAACCCTTTTGGCTCCCACATGCGTGTTTTAAGCAATTCTTCCTAACTGAGCCCCTTATTAAATTGGAGATTTGAAATTTTGCATGCTTATTATAGCAGAACACCTGAGGCCAGGTGACAAATTATAAAATCTTGAAAAAGTCTTACGTTTAACCCTTTGAGCTACCACATATGTATTTTAAGCAATTCTTTCTAAGAGAGCCCCTAATTAAGTTGGATACATGAATTTTTGCGTACGTATAGCTGAATACCTCAGACCACACGACAAATCATAAAAATTTCAAAAAGTCTTATATTATTTACTCCTCCGGGCTCTAACGTATATTTTAAGCAATTTTTCTAACCTCCACCCTTTTCACGCGGGGAGCACTTTTCCAACTTTTGCCGACACCCCTTTGACCATTCTTTCATATTATGCACCATAGCCTTACATATTTGAGTTCCACTTTTTACCGCCAGGGGCGCCTACTTATCTCAGGTGCTATGGGTCCAATCCCTTCGACTAATATATATACGGATAATATGTAAAACGGAGTTTCGTTCGGATAGAGATTTGTTTAGAATAGAGTGCGACCCTGGTTGAGAAATGTGGAACTAACAGAATTTTCAAAAGGATAAAGTGTTTTGAAATGAATATTAAACGAAACCCTCTGTGCGATCTGTGACCACACTTACCCACTTGTTTCTCATGATTTTGAAAAAAAGGAAAAAATTTTTGTTGAGTGATTTAATATTATTAACGCTAAGACAATAAGGAACTAAGAATTTTCCCTGAATCCCCTGTAGAAGACAATTAGGTAGATTTCGTATGAAATACTACCTATTGGGATCGTTCCTATGTTGGAATTTCTGAAAAATTTTTGCAGATCTACACCGATCATGACTCCTAGAACCCAAAACCACCCCCAGTAAAAAACTTTATATATCTATCTATCTATCTGTTCCGACTCCGCTGAAATTTTGGAAGCAGAAAGCACGAGCTCACATTTTAACGTGTTTATTGGATGACAACACAAGACGGACTACAGAAAACATAGAACGAAAAAGTAAGTAAAAAAACATGCGTCTGGAAAACGCAGAATGGCGCCACCTGTCATTCAAACATACTGGGGCCCGATGGCTTTTAAGACATCAATTACATAACATCATTTTTTTTTTCAGAATACAACACAGGTTATTTATACAGAATATCACTTAAACAGAACGTAATACATACCTTACAGTGATATAGAAGTTATTAAACATAATACTTACACATAAGAGGAAAACTTGATTAACTTTAACCTTTATACAATAACAGATAATAATGGAATAAACAAATTACTCATTTAAATTTTCACCCATTAATAGCACCAATTTATGAATAGGTCTGGTTATTTCACCATGAGCAGTTCTTAATTTTACAACACGAACTCTTTCACGACTGCCCTGGTAAACTTGCAAAACTCGACCCATTTTCCATTTTAATGGGGGTAAATTTTCCTCTTTTATAATAACCAGATCATTAATTTGCATATTTGGATAATTTTTTCTCCATTTGCTTCGTATTTGTAATTGAGTAAGATAGTCCTTTTGCCACCTTTTCCAAAAGGATTGTGATAATTGCGTAACCAGTTTGTAACGTTCTCTAAAGGTGCGTTTTCACTGGTCGTTCTAACGACCTAAAAAACCCTAGTGATCCAGAACCTTAACCTAAGAGCGTTTTCACTGGTTTCAGATAAAAGCCTTACGCCAACCAATCAAAGGCAAGTTTTTACTGCGCAAGCGTCTACTTTACGGCTTTACTGTCTACAGATCGATCAGATGTCATGTCAATTGTAAACAAATAATTGTTTGTTGCTGTTGTCATTGTTAGTAGAAAATATTTTGTATAGAAATTAATCGAAAGTTTTGACTGTTTTCTCCACTAAAGGGCTTTAAAAGCACCCACAAATCATTGTTTAACCAAACTTCAAATTGTAGCAATGGAGTTATATTCCTAAATTAAATAAAAACACTAAGTCACTATGATTTATGCATTTAAAAGCACATTGAATAAATTATTTTTCACACAAGTACGTGTATGTGTAATAGAGATCAACACAAATTTAATGTTGCTTTTTGAATTCCCTTTTAAAAAAATTAAGTGAAATTTGTTAAATAAATCACACATTAAATAAAACGTTAAGACAATGTAAAAATTTGAATGTTCAGACCCGCTTGGGAGACATACTTACACTATGAAGGGATGTACTGTACTCACTGTTATTTGTGAATAGTTTTTCATAAATCACAAGAAAAGTTAACATTTAAGAATGTTTATTTTTATTTTACTATTTTTTTTAAATATGGATTTTTTTTTCTATTTTAGTTTTTTACAAAAGTTCAAACGTTTAAAATTTTATTATAATTTTTAAAGAATAGAAAATTTAGAGGATTAAAAATTCCTAATAATGTTTATCTCTGTAACAAAAGAAAAAGAAGAAAAGAATAGCAAAATACAAGGAAAAAAAAATATCTGTGAAAAAACTTCTTTAAAGCTTAAATAAAATAGTATAAAATAAAAAAATAAAACCTTTTTTATATAAGAGTGAAAAAGAATCTATTTTAGAAATTAGTGGTGGGACTCGGGACCCATGAGCACATACAACTCTATGCCTATGTGAGACTAGCATTTAGATACACTGGCAGATTCTCTTACCATATCACAACAATATAAAATCAGTGGCGTATCTAGACTTATCATTTTGGAGGGGGCTGAGATACAGTAAAAGTTTCCAAGACGGAATTGCAAGGAATGGGGAAAATTACACTTTAAACATGTTTTTATCTTATTAGCAGGTAACGCATCTATTATACAATCAAATCTGCTAAGATTAAATCGCATGGGGCAGGGAAAAATGTCATTTTAAGTAGGTTTTTGCCTTCAAAAGTATAATTACATCGGTATACAACATTTTTCAAAACGGAATACTGAAAATTATCTACTATATGGTATTTAATAAATAGTAAATAAAACTAAAATAAATAGCAACTTTAAAATTTTATAAGAGCTCTCTCAATCTATTCCACATCCCTCAACACATTCTCGGACTCATTTTGGAGCACATACACACACGGCATTTGTGAAATAACACACTTTCTAAGAAGAAAACCTGTCTAAAACAGAATATTTTTTCTGGTTCATTTTGAATTTTACCTTAGCGTTTCATTACATTTTGCTAAATTTTCGTAATTAAACTTTATATTTTCTACAAATTTCATAGGGGGCTGAAGCCCCATCAGCCCACCCCCTAGATACGCCACTGTATAAAATTATCCAATATAGTTACATCTACTTTTTGTGACCCCCCCCCCCCTCCCCAAAGAAAAAAAAATTCACAGTAAAATGCAAAATAAATGTACTTAAAATTGTAAGTTTTACTTTATGATTTCACATCACGGATGCAAGTCTTCGATACAAGTTTTTTCTTTTTTGGGGGGTGGGAGGGTAAACCCTCTTTTGTTATTGAATTGAGAAAAATAAATTTTTGTAAAGAAAAATTGAATTCAGTTGTTTAAATTCAAAGTAAACATTTAATAATCCTTTTTTTAAATGTCCTCCTGCTATATTATTCTCGTGAGCTTGTTTTGTTTGCAAATTACACATTTTAAATTCCAACTATTTTTTCTTATTCTGTGAAGTCGCTTTTATGGAAAATAATTTTATGAGGGGGCTTCTTTTATGAAGAAGAATAAAGGGGTATAAATCTTTGACATACACATGACTAACATAACGTCAAACACAAACTAACATAATAGGTACTTTTATGTTAGTTGGAAGCAAATCTTGCAATTATTTTTCCCTTCAGCAATAATACTTTTTAGTTTTCACTTGTGTAAATTAGAAACAATGTATTAAAGTTAAAATAACATATTTTGGTTCGTTGTATTATTTCTCATTATTATTATTTTATTCCTTTTTTTAATGAAATAAGTGAAAGGCATATATTTTAAATGTATGTAATATATGTATTTTAAATGAAAAATTTGTATTTCAAATAAAATGAATGAGAGGTTTATATTTTAAAAGAAATGAATACAAATGATGACAATAGGAATAATATTTAATGGTTTATCTCAGGGCGAAACTAGAGGGAGCATGTGCCCTGGGTGACAGAACTGAAAACGAAGGGGGTGCCAACTGAATTTTGGTTTTTGATTTCTAAAGAACCTACACTAGTCACGTGAAGAGACTTGCAAGCTAATGTTAAATATGGGAGCATTCTTTTCAAATTTCTCGCTTGCATTTTAATATTTTTAAATGATTTTTTATTTCTTTAGGTAGCTGAGTTTGATCTTTAACTTTGTTAGGTTGTACATTTTTGATTTTGGTTGCAGTTTTTTTTATGAGGCTATTTTAGCTTTCTGAACCGGTTCAAAAAGTGAAAGTAACTTTGTATATATATATATATAAAGCTGCAACCAAAATTAAAAAAGTAAACATTTACCCAGTTAGGGATCAACCTCAGCTATCCCAAACAGAAAAAATCGTTTAAAAATATTAAAATGCAAGTGAGAAATTTAAAAAGAATGCTCCTATAAGTTTAACATTATCTTAAGAGTTTCTTCATGTCATTTCCTTTGGATTTCATTTTCAAGATTTTAATGGATCGATATTTGACAAAGTTGATTACGTAATTTAGTATTATGTATTTTTTTTTGTTACATATTTTAAATTTCAAATACGTCGGCTATTAGAATTAAAATTCTCTTTGCAAATTGACTTTGCGGAGACCGGGAAAGGTGGGGGGGAAGCAAAATCTATGTTTATGCCAGGTGAAGAAAGGCTAGTTTCAGCCCTGGTTTATCTCATGTGCTTGACTGACATAAAGTACCCGAAAATGTTGTGAATTTGAACAATCAAGTCAATTGGCATAACGATGATTTCACTAATCAATATATCTCCAACCATAACATGCCAATAAAACATGTTGTGTTGCCTCTCAGTCAGTTTAAATATTAAACTATGATAGTTGCTACTAAATAAGTATAAAAGAATTTTTTTTTAATTTAATTTAAACTGCTCTTTTATAAACATTAAACATTTATAAGTATCATGCTTAATTTCAGGACTGTAATTCATGTTGGTTCAAAAAACTTCTGTTACAATACATTAATTTGGCATGACTAATTATGGAAAATTCACCACTTTGACTTGGTAGAAAGCATGAACTACTGAATTTATTTAAAAAATTATTTTTTCTCTCTCTTTTTTTCAGATATGACAATAGAAAAGGCAAAAAAAAAAAAAAAAAAAACATTTTTTAAACTATGAATTGAGAATTTCTTTAAATTATTTTTTCAACGTTTAATTATAATTTACTTAATATTAAATTATTACAGTCAGACCTCTATTTAACGAACCTCTATTTTGCGAACTTTTCCTTGGAACCAAGAATATTTTGCGAATTTCTTCGTAAAATAATCTCCAAATAGCGAAGTGCGTTCTCTATTTAACGAATTTTTTCTTGTGATCTAAATTTCTTTTTCTCCCCATTTCTCAAAATATTTCTGGACATTTCAAACTTATCCTTTCTTTAAGGGTGTATTCCGATTCAAACTGCTTACTTTCTGATTCATTTTAAAATTCATTTTTACTCTCAAACGCATCAAAGTGGGAAATTCTCTTATTTAGAAACTATATAATGTGCCGTGCTTCTTAATTTTTTGATAAATGCCGAAAATACTGTATTAAACGCTGTCAAAATTTGGCGTTTTGAACCAAATTTTCCGAAGCGGGCGATCTGCGTATAGGTGAAAACTGGGAAATTTAGTTAGTAGCCAGTGGCCGGTAGACTCAGTTTCATTAGTGGCCACTATAATGTTTCAAACTTTCTTGACATCTAGATAAACTATAATCGTTGTACAGTACAGAACCATTTATCCGGAATGCTTGGGGTCAGATATATTCCGGATAACTGGTTTTTCCGATTAACTGGTTGTGCATTAAAGCAGCATCCATTTGATAAGTTTTGTGGAATATGTGTGGTTGTGACATTATTTCTGATTTTAAATTATTAGATTACTTGAATTAAAAATAAATGCAAGAAAGATCAAAAGTTAACCAGAGTTTAAAAGAAGGTAATTTATGGGAATCCCTTAGGAACAAAAATTCTTCTGGTTCCTCTGCATAAAAATTAAAACATCTAAAATACAGCTAAATATGTTTTCATTTCAAATACTAGATGTTGTCATCAAATTATACAATTGTTCCAAGCAAAGCCTATGTCAAACTGGCAATGTATGACACCTTTTTCTGCAAAGATTCTGAAATCAGTCTATCAGAAATATCATTCCGGATAAATGGTTCCATACTGTATATGTACATATTTTTCTATAAATCAGAGTTTTATACCAGCCAACTATTCACAATAAGAATAGGGAAGCAGTCGAAATTCAAGAAAATTACTTTAAAACCACAAAATCTGTTATCATATTAATTTTTTTAGAATTTATTTTTGGATAATTTGTATATGTTCAAAAACACCATTATCAATCAAATTCATTTTACTTTCTTTAGATAAAAAATAACTAATTCCAACAGCTAGGTGTATTCAGTTAAAAAAAGAAAATCAAATAAAACATTATTTTGATTTTATTTAATAAATGTGTTATTAACATGCTACACACATTACATACAGTTGAAGTCTAAGCTGATGACTGTATTTCGCGGGATTAAACAATATCTCTTGAAGAAAAATAATCTAACTGATCTAACATATTGAAGATATTGCAATGTCCTTAACCCTTTCGTGTCGGATTTTTTTTTTTCAGTTTTGAGAATAAAATTACTTTTATTTTAATAATGCTGATCGTAGTTATCCGAATAGATTTACTGAAGTTTAAAGATTATCTCATTGTCTGAATTCTAACGAATGTACTTATTTTGTGTACTATTCAATTCATATTTATATGATAATAGAAAGGAAGAGTTTTTGAAGACGTTTGGAAAATATCATTACAACAGAGTTTAACAGATATTACAACTTTCTAATGTTTTTTGTGTTTTATCACACATGATTTGTTCAGAAAAGTAACCTATACTATTTTAAATTTAAAGAGTGATATATATTTATAAAATAAAGGAATTGCCAATGGTGCAAAGAGAATTAAACAAGCTTTTATTGTTATTACTAAATGTCCAAACATAAATGAAATCCTAATAAGAAAGGCATAGCCATATACTATCATTACTATATGTAGATAGTAGCAAAAGTAATTGTTAAGACAAAACAATACTCGATGGAAAGACATGTACTATTAATAGTACTCCAAACCCGAAAGGGTTAAAATGCACTTGCATTTTAAAAGTGAAAGAAAAGGAAAAGGTGATGAAAGAAAGGGAATAAATTATTTGAAACGCATGTGGAATCAAAGCTGATGAATATATTTTGCAGAATAAAACTGTAAAAAAAAATAATCCAACTGAAGAGCGAGCACTTTGTGAAAAAATGAAATATTGAAAATACAGCTAAATTATTGAAATCTGCTTGCATCCAGTAGGAAAAAAAATTAACCAGTTTGCTAATTAGATGTAATCAAAGTAGAGATGCATATTTTCATGAAAAAAGTTGTATTTCAGTTGGCGATCGATAACAGCCATGGTAATCGCCACTTGGCGAGTGGCGACTATAGTGGCGATCGATGGCCGATTTTTTAATCGCCACTTTTACAACTTTAATCGCCACGTGGCGAGTGGCGACCGCTAATTTACACCTATACGATCTGGGAATGAAAAAAATGGTCATACTGAGAAAATAATTGTTTAAAAATCAAATTCTAAGTAATTGAGCAGAAAATGAAATCACACGGCATGTTAAACATGTCTTCAGAAATCACCCCAGCAAGTTTCATGTTTCTACTTTTAAAAATGAGTCTGAAAATGTATCAGAAAATTTCGAGCTGTTGAGGGTGGAAAAATATTTTTTCGAATACACCCTTAAACACATTTTATGATGTTCAGTGGCCTTGAACTGATTTTACCAGGCACCTTCTTTGTCAGCAGTGAGAAGAATTCGGTAAGTACGGAGGAAGAAGACGATAATCCCTTACACTAAATTTTAAAAAATGTGGATACAAATGAGAAAAAAAGAAAAAATTAACCTTGATGTGCTGATTGATGATTATATTTCACTTAATTCTGAAATTGAGACCTCGGAAACCCTATCCGAATTGGATATTTTCGACAGTGTGAAAAATACAAACAATACAGCAATGAATTGCGATGAAGACGAATATGATGATATGGAAATGATCATGATGCAGGAATTAATAAAACTTCGTATGATGAAATGCTAAAATCATTTGAAACAATCCGACGTGGATTATAGTTAGAAGAAAATACCCATGAAAGGGTTTTTGGAGCATTGCAAAGATGCGAGAGACGTATTATGAGAGAAAGCACTTTTTAAAAGAAAAAACTCTGACAAAATTAACAGAGTTTTTCAGAAACTAAATTTAAGGACGCATATGTATGGTTAAAATTATTTGTTATAATAATAATAAATACGATAAGGTCATTAAAATTCGTTAATTTTAATGTAAAACTGATTTACTTTAAACAGAAAACACTGTATATTCCCAGACAATGTTTAGTTTTCCTTCCAAATTTCAAAGATTTAAACACATAGAAATTAAGATTAAAAGAGATTAAAAAAAAATAGATTAAAGATTCTAGATTAAAAAAAAAAAAAAAATTTTATGTCAAAATAATGTATTTCTTCTTCGATTAAGAGGATGTCTTCGATCTAAAGAAACATGTTATGATAATTTTAGATATCTATATATGTATTATTCTTATTTAAAAAGCACTATAGTATGAAAATATTTTAAATGGTACGAAAAATAAACACCATAATGAAAGAAATATTTTAATTCTACATTCAAGGAAAATTTTCTGGAAGAGTATACTCTCGTTTCAAAGAAATTCAATTCTGATACTTAAAAATAAGCAAAAAAGGCACTTTACTCCATCCATTTCTTTGAAAATTATTAAAAGTTGCAAACTAATTTCATCTTTCTTAGTTTTTTAAATACATCAGTATGATCAAAAGGTTAAGGCTCCCATCCTTTCATGCGAAGACACTCACAAGCTAATGTTAAACCTATGGGAAGATTTTTTTTTAAAAATATTTGCATCTCGTTATATATATATATATATTTTTCCATTGGATAGCCTGTCATTTTCTACATTCGACTCTTATTTTTTCGATATTTTGCTTGCAGTTTTTTTTTTTCTAAGGGGACATTTTTACTTTTGGAACCAATTCCTAAAGTGAAAGTAAATTAATTAAAAAATCTGCAACCAAAACCAAAAAAGTAAAAAAATGGTGAATGCATGATAGATTATTATATCGCTTGTGGGCTGCAATAGTGGCACAACTCAAAAAATCAGTTTCTGAGATTAATGGGTTTGAAGTTTCGCCTTGTAATGAAATGCAAAATTTACACGATTCATCGTTGTCATAAGTGTTAAGTAGTACTAAATGACTCTGTAAGGGTTCAATTAATAATAATGCAAAAAAAAAAGTATCCTCATATCCCGTGTTATATTGATGATAAATATGATTATATGATGATGCATTCAGATTACATCATATATACGGCAACAGCGGCACTTCTGCCATCTGTTGGTGAAATACTGAACTACAAGATATGCCACTGTTGCTGAGTTGGAAAAAATACCAATCTGCAATGCTGGAGAGCGCATTAACTCAAAATTCGTATTTTTTGAGTTGTGCCACTATTGCAGACCACGAGCGATATGTACAGCCATATATTTCTGCTAATTCTGTGCCAACATTTGCATGATTCAGCACAAAGTAGTGTGCATCTAAAGGAAAATAACCGAATATTTCTGTCAATGCCGCTTTTATAATTTTTGTTTTCACCTCCACATTATTCATAAATATTCTATTCTAAGTGTAGTGTTGACTCTAGACCAATTTGGCAGGACGCAACCCTCAGCATCCCTTTTTAATTAATTTATGCATCTGGCAGCCCTTTTTAACTAGTGTTTGTGCCTGGTACACCTTTTTAATTATTTTATACACCCGGTATTCCATACTGCAATTTTTGATGCTCCCTTTCAATTTAACTGTAAGATTTGTCAATCGGTTGAGTGAAGAAAAAAAAATAAAAAATTCGCCAGTCGGTTATGGGAGGGAAAAAAATCGCAAAATTCTTCAATCAGCCGCGGGAAAAAAAAATGCTTAGTTCGTCCATTGATCGCATGAAAAGAAAACTTGAAAGTTTCACTAGTAAGTCACGGGAGAAAATTAAAAAATTCACAAACTGTTTATGGAAAAAATAATTAAACTCGTCGATTGGCTGCAGTGAAACTCATCAAAATTCATCCATCAACTGTATATTAAAAAAATCACGAGTTTTGCAAATCAGTTGCAAAAAAACCCCCCGTAAATTTCGCCATTTGGTAGAAATATTGCAAAATTAGTCAATCGGTTATGGGGAAAAATTGCCTAAATCGTCATTCATTCATCGGAAAAATTTGTGAAATTTATCAGTCAGTAAGAAAAAAAAGAGAAATTTGTCAATTAGTTGCGGGAAAACATAGCAAAATTTCATTGATAAAAAAGGACTCTAAACAAACCACAATTCAAAATATTTTTGTGAACAAGGTATAATGAGTGTCCTTTTTTAAAAAATTCCTGCCTGGAATCCCTTTTTTTCTACAGTCAACACTAATCCGAGTATATGCCAATAAAAAGTGGCTTTAAATTTTTATGCTTATATCAGCATGTTTCCCTAAACAATAATCTAATTTTATATTATAGTCTTTATTTTAATCTAAGTGTTTGTTCTAATTTAAATTTCAGCAATTGATAATTACTAAATTCCTTAAAAATTAATGTCTTAAATCAGAAAACATTAAATAGAATTTACTATTACCTTAGCAGTACATAATAGAACACAAAAAAAAAAACCAATAAGTGACTTACTTTTCATAAAGATAGGCAATACAGGAAAATAAAAAAGCAGTGTAGCTTCCATGCTGAATACAAAATGTGTTTTAGCCTGCAAGTTTGCATCTAAAAGACTAAAAGATTTCTAACCTAATAGTCTCCCAGGCGCATTCCAACGGGCCAACACACACAGGAGTAAGGAGCCAACAAGTTGCAACTCAACTAGATATTAGTTGACTCTGCTCTTTCTACATCGATCATCATCATGTTAGGACAATAATTGATGCTGCTGATGAACAGATCATAGCACAGCTTAACACCTACCATCATTGTTGCATTTCTATCATCAACTGAACCAGCTAAAACAACTAGCAAATTAAAAGAGAGAAAAAAAATTAATACATGCATACAGATATAGTTTTTAAAAAGCTAATATTATTTACTAATGACTAACTAATTATTAATTAAGAAATTTAAGTATGCTTATAGACAAAATTAGATATAGTTTTGCCACTATATCATCTAAATATTTATTACAGAATGCTAATTATGAAAAAACACTTAAAATGCTAGGTATAAATATTAGAATAAATTTATTGCATCGTATTTTAAAAAAGATATGATACTGCAAAATAGTTCTTTTGTTTACATTACATTTTTATCAAGTTTTAGGATAAAGTTATAACAATTCACAAAAGGCCTCAACACAAAAAACGGTTGAAGGTGAATACGTACACTAAGCCCAAAATATAACACAAAAATAAATAAATATTTTATTTAAACGGTAAATGTCAATTTTTTATTAAAGTACTACTCAAAATCAAATATGGGAAACTGAAAATAGCTGATTATATATATTTATTAAAATAGTATCATTTGTAACATTAACAAAAACCTCATAAAGAATTTTATCTCTAAGCAACGATTTATAAAATTACACATGCTTCCACTTATATTAGGCCTAAATTTAAATTCCATCAACTGTTACAAGACTTTAATAAAACTTCATTTAAATACATAAACAGTTATATTAATCCTTTAAAGTCCTACCTACACATGCTTAAAATTGTTCTGATGGACTTTAAAATCTTTCTACAAAAGATTAAGTTTATTATATAAAATACTCACATCTAATTATAAGAAAGTTTCTGTCATAATTTTAATTGGAACAGATGTATTATAATCTCCTTTTAATTTTTGAAAGATTACCTTACCACTAATTTCTTTAAAAACATTATTTGCAATGTGACTTCACATTTAAATTTTTCCTTTTCTCTGTATTCATAATTATTAACAAAACAATAAGAGTAAAAAGCAATTGAAGAATCAGGATTTAACAAATTTCAGTTTCTGTCGATACTTAATTTTAAATCACACCAACTGTATCACGTAATTGCTCTGATGACACTAAGAAAAAAAAAAAAAAAAAAAACACTGTCGTCTTAAAACAAACTTTTTATCTTTTAAAAATGCTTTTTTTTTTTTACTTTCAAACACTTAGTCTCATTCATATGAATAGAAACAACAAACCCTTTTTGCATCTTTTAAGAACACTTTTTTACTTTAAAAAAGAAAACACTAGAAACATTTAATACATAAAAACATATCTCCCCCCCCCCCCCCCAACCAGCTTTTTTTTCATCCTTTACAATAAAACCAATTAGTGTAATTGCTGTGGTAACAAACAAGATGGGGATACTATGTAAGGCTGGTCCACACTTTTTTTTTTTTGCTTAGTGGCAGATTTTAGGTATCAATACTTTTCAATCAAGGAAAATAATCACTCCGTCGCTAAGAAGACATGCTGATTTAACTTAAAATACATTGAATAGGCATTTATTGGAATATGTATCGAATTGGAACGGTAACATGTACAAATTTTTCAAAATGGGCACATAGAAAAGCTACATATGGTCTGAATATCTCTCAATTGATTTAAACTTCATAGTAAGTTATAAATCTCCATAAAAGTTTCAACATTAATCTTAACAACGAAAAGAAAGATAGCATATCTGTAGATGAAATGCATTAAAAATAAAATAAAAAATAGATCAGCAGGGGGTTTTTTTACATGACAAAGTTCACAAGTAAATATCTGAAAAGGAGTAAAGAGCAAACTGTTTTGCAATCTGATCTTTCTTGCTTAAAAGAGAACAGGAAAATACAAAATACATTGGCTTATTTATTTTATAAAAATTTTGTTTACATGCTTGCTTAAACATGCAGGATCAATTACCTACAATAAGCAAAACTGGATTGAAGTTTGCCTGTAATTAATTTTCCATTTAAATATCAATGGGCTACAGTAAACAATATCCTTCTTAACACTTACAATTATTTTAAGTGAGCAAAGGGAAATATAAATCTACATAGATCAGAAATACCCTATCAGGTAACCGAATATAATCAATGAAGCAAGTAATTCATTTAAAGAAACAAATATTATTAAAAAAACACTTTTATTCTTTGTATACTACTAACATTCAATAAAAATAAAATAATTTTGAGAATTGGACATAGTATCTTCATTCTTATATCAGAAATGAAATCCTTAAACGAAGTATATAATTGGTTTTCCAGTATTAATAAAATGTATCTGAATGACCAAAAATAGCGATATTTATCCTACAAAAGTGCTACAATTTAAACAATCCGTATGGATTGCCTACTATTTATTAAATTAAAAGACAATAATAAAAGATGATATCTATTCAACATGTCAATAAAACTTACCATTTTGCTTCAATCACAAAAAATAGATTCCTCTGACGTAAAAAAAGAATAATTTTAAGTAAATACAACAACGCTATAAATATTACTTCGTACATTCACAACGCCGCCATTACTATAAAAAAGCTCTTTTTTAATTGGCTGCACTTGGGTAAGCGGTGCTTAGGATTGAACCGAGACCATTCCTTCAAAATCACGTTCTAACGACGTAAAATCTTGTGCTTAGGTAAAAAGTTAGCTAAGTTAGACCTTGGGTCGACCAGTGAAAACGCACCTTAAGGGTAATCCTTTCAGACCGTATGTCAGGCTCCGGTAATGCTTTTAGTTCAGTTCCTATTAGGAAATGTCCAGGGCTAAGGGCTGACAAATCTGTAGGATCGTCCGTGACTGGAATTAATGGACGAGAATTCATTACCGCCTCAATTTCCGTTAAATATGTATTGAATTCTTCATTACTCAGAATTTGCTGACCGATCACCCTTCTCATATGATATTTCATAGTTTTTACGGCGGCCTCCCAAAGTCCACCGAAATGAGGTGCGGAAGGAGCGTTTGTTCTCCACTGGATACCTTCATCAGCAAGATATTGTCCAACATTTTGAGATACCCATGCTTTCAATATGTGTCGCGCTCCAATATAGTTTTTTCCACAATCGCTGAATAACTCTTCGGGTCTTCCTCTGCGTGCAACAAATCTTTTTAACGTAGAAATAAAAGAGTTCGCAGTTAAATCATATACGGATTCCAGGTGCACAGCTTTGGTGATAAAGCAAACAAAGACGCACACATATATTTTTGTAGGACGCATACCTCTGCCACGTCTAGCACTAACATGAAAAGGACCGGCATAGTCAGTTCCGGTTTTCGAAAACGGTTTGCCTGGATTCACTCTTGAATAAGGTAAATCTGCCATCATTTGCTTTGAAAGTTCTGCGCGATGGCGTATGCAAATAACACAACTTCGGATTATTCGACGAATAGCGACACGGGCTTTAATAATCCAGTACTTTTGCCGCAAGAATGAATGAGTCAACTGCAGTCCACAATGTAGGTATTTCAAATGAAAATAGGTGATTAAAAGCTTAGTAATAATGTGGTCTTTTGGTAGGAGAATCGGATGTTTCACAGTGTCGCTCAAATTCGAATGCTTTATTCGGCCACCTATTCTAATTAGTCCTTCACTGTCCAAAAATAAGCTCAACTGGCTTAACTTATTCGATGGTTGAAGACACTTCTGCCTTTTTAACTGTTCTATCTCATTATAGAACTCGCTACTTTGAACTGATCGCATAATTGCGTTATGAGCTTTATTTAATTCTTTCACTTCCAGATATGGTGTCAAAACCTTTGATTTTCTACAGTTACCAACAAACCTTAAACACCAAGCAACCACTCTGAGCAATTTATTCCAACTAGAAAATCTACTCCAAAGTTCCTCAACTATATTCGATTTGACAACCATACTTGTGACCAAAACCACCTTCTCCTCATTTTCTATAGAATTCCTATCCACCTGTTTCACTTTTAATTGTTTAGGCCAATTTTCCTCACTTTCCCGTAACCAATGCGGTCCGTAAAACCACTTTTCGTTGCCAATTAAACTTACGACAGATATCCCTCTAGTTATTAAATCTGCTGGGTTATCCTCAGACCTGCAGTGAAACCAACATTTCGGATCCGTTTTCTCTTGTACTTCCATAACTCTATTGGATACAAACTGTTTCCAACGCTTCGCACATCCTTTGACCCAATACAAAGCTATCTCCGAATCTGTCCAATATACCGTTTTAGTTATCAGATCGTCAAAAATACTACAAATATATTTTCCAATTCGAGCACCAATCAATACCGCCATTAACTCCAATCGGGGCAACGTGAGTTTCTTTAGAGGAGCGACTCTATTTTTTGACATGACAAATGATACTTTTACTCTACCAAATTCATCCCGATAACGAAAATAAGCAACAACTCCATATGCAATCGGCGAGGCATCACAAAAAACATGCAATTCAATACCCGTAACTTTATCATTAATATGTCCTAACAAACAATTCCTACCGATTTTTATTTCCTCTAGCCCCTCAATTTCTGAACACCACGCTAACCACTTCTTCTTCAGATCATCAGGCAACTCTTGATCCCAATTAATACCTCTTTCCCAAATTTCTTGCAACAAGCGCTTTATTCTCACAATAAAGGGACCGGCAACACCAATCGGATCAAAAATCATTGCAGCCACTCTTAACACACCTCGTTTTGTATTTTTTATTGACCCCAAGCTATCTGTCAACAATCTAACCTCTAACGATAAAACATCATCCTCAGGATTCCAGTTCAACCCTAATACCTTCAACTGACCCTTTTTACCAACATTTAATCCATTTTGTTCCCATAATTTTTCCAAATCTGAAGAGTTTGACCTTAATTTTCGCAAGTTGAAACCACCTTCCCCCAAAATTGAAACAGCATCATGAGATAAATTATATGCCTCATCTATACTTTTAGCACCGGAAAATAAATCGTCGACATATAATGATGTATTTAACATATGCACCGATCTTGGTTTATCCATTTCATACTTTCGAATGTGATTCTTAATAGTTCCACTCAGAATAAAAGATGAAATTTTACACCCGAATGGCAATCTATTCATATGCATAATTTTATAATCTGTTTCATTATTGTCAGCAAACCAAAGAAATTTTAAGAATTTGCGATCTTCTTCCGCTATTTTTATCATTAAAAATGCCTTTTCAATATCACCGTTAAATGCGATCTTAAATTTTCTAAAATTCAATATAATATCTAGTACATTTGGATTTAAATTCGGGCAAGTTTCCAAACAGTCATTTAATGACAGATTTTCTTTCGATTTAGAGCTACAATTATACACAACGCGAACTTTAGTCGTCTCTTTATTTGTATTTACAACAGCTCGATGTGGCATAAAATACTCATTATCATCCCTGCCACATTCTTCAATTATTTCCTTACTCATCTGCTCATTTATTATTTGTTTATACTCATTCGCGATCCACTCACTCTTATCAAAACATTTCCTTAAATCATCAAATCTCTTTTTAGCTAACGTGAAATTAATCTGCAACGCAACGGGCGAGTCTTTCCATAATAATCGTGTCTCATAACGACCGTCATTAAACATTAGATTATTTTCAAACTGTTCAATAAGACATTTCTCAGCAATAGATAATTCATCCTTATCTCTTATACCCAAATTCTCTAAATCCCATAACATCTGAACATCTGTTCCCAAACTTAAATTAACAGATACTATATTTACACAACTAGATTTATTATCCGTCTGCTGACAGCCTTGAAGAGTATATCCAAATATCGTCGGTACACAAGTAAGCGTTTTATTTACTTTCTGAAAGCCACAGTTCTTAATAATGTTCCAAAACATATCCCCTCCAATTAGAATGTTTATTGACTGATCAGAATTTTTACATTGATCAGCTAAAATTATCCCTTTACTTTTCAAAACATCCTGAATTTCTACATCTGGTACGCTGACTGGAGCCGCAGTTATTGTATCAGTAATTAATGTTTCTATCTCAATAAATTGCTGACTGTCAGTTCTGCTTGTTAATTTCAATTTAACAACGTCATAAATTTTTTCTTTCGCTTTTTCAGAACCAAAGCAATAAACTGATAATCTTTCTTTTCGAATTGGTTTTAACTTTAAAAAATTCGCTAGGGATCGCGTGCACCACGAGCGTTCCGAACCATTATCCATTAAAAGGCGGGCGATTTTAACATTTTCTGTTTCATTAATGGGACTAACAATCACTGAGCATGTTAATAACAAAATATTTGACTTTGAAACAGAAGAATTACATTGCATAGTAACAAAGCTATCCGATTCAGTATTACTAGTATCTACATTCGGCGGTTCCTTTTGAACATTATTCTTACTACACAAAATATAATTATGAAATTTGCTTTTACAGTATTTGCATTCAAATTTTAATCTACACGAGCGGCTATAATGAGCTTTAGAAAAGCATTTGAAGCATCTATTTTCTGATCTTAATTTGTTTTTCCTATCTTCTACTGTTTTATACTCACAAAATTCATGCTCCGTACTGTCACAAAACACACAGCTCTTTTTTACGTTGGACACGTAATTCCCGGTTGCGGTTGGTCGTATCTGATCGAATCTTCTATTATTAAACTTTCTAAAATTGCCTTTGTATTCATTATTACTACTCTCATATTTTATCTTGAAAGGATCAGATTTTGATGGAACTAAATACGTTTTTTCTCTCGATTGAATTTCGTTTTCTAGATAAGCATGTATATCCTCAAATGTATAATTAATCGGAAATTTTCTATTAAAATCTAGAACGAGGTCTTTTGGAATCCTATCTAAAATTATGGGTGCTAACAAACTGCTAAATGTTTCCTTTCTAACGCCCAAGGCTTCTAAATTTCTAATTTGATTCTCAATTCTATCAAATAATTTTCTTAAGCCAATCGTATCTTGCGAATTATGAACAGCAGGAATTCTCAATAAACCGTTCATGTGTGTTTGTATTAATGTATTTGTATTACCAAACCTATTCTTAAGAATGTTGAGTGCCGCGTCATAATTTTGTTCTGTAATTGCTAGCCCAGCAATCGAACTCGCAGCCTGACCATTTAAATAAGATTTCAGATAATTCAGTTTATCTATTTTCGTAAGATTAGGATTTTTATCAATAGCAGATTCAAATTGACCATAAAATTCCAACCAATAAGCAGAATCACCATAAAATGGTTTAATATTTAATTTTGGCAATTTAACAGTTATTTCATTTATTGAGGGTTTCAGTTCAACTACTTCGGGACCTTTCAATTTTCCAATTCGAATTTTTATTCGCTGTTTCCATAAGCAAATATTCTCACAATACTCAATTGAGTTCGCTACCTCACTTTCGATATCTTTAACGGGAAGCAAAGCTTCAATTTCTTTATTTAATTCATTTAACGCATTTTCCTTATCTACAATTAACATTAATTTTTCATTTAAAATATCTACACTAACAGAATCTATTTCCTTAAACAATTCTTCGATGCTGTTTAACAATTTTGTGGTCGCGGTTCTAACTGCTTTCCGTTTACTCTTACTTTTTTCTAGATCAGACATTTCGCTAAATTCAACAATACTACTTAAACAACAACAATTACACAATGAACAAATTTTCTTTCAACATACAACATAAAATACAATAAACAAAAACCAACAAAATAACAAATTTTCCTTCTCTACTACACAGCTTTCAAACGACAATATCATTTCTCAAACTTAAATTACCCCAAAACCTAAACATCTCTATACGAAGTCAAATAAAAACTTTATTCTCCCTACTTATTTCTCAACAAACATTACTACAATACCAAAATCGAAACGAAACTAACACTCACCTCTGTTATCCACAAAATGTTCCGACATGAATTACGTAATCCTAACGCCGAATACATCTCTTTTTTTAAAATCACTATACTTTCAACTTCCACAAACAGCAGGAAAACTAACACTAACACAACAATACCCCGGACCTGACACCATGTTCCGACTCCGCTGAAATTTTGGAAGCAGAAAGCACGAGCTCACATTTTAACGTGTTTATTGGATGACAACACAAGACGGACTACAGAAAACATAGAACGAAAAAGTAAGTAAAAAAACATGCGTCTGGAAAACGCAGAATGGCGCCACCTGTCATTCAAACACTATCTATCTATATATATATATCACTTTCTTCTGGACACGATAACTTTCGTAATTCTGCACCAATCTCTTCCAAAATTATACATAAAATCAAAGGGCATAAAATCTCGGTCAAGTTCGTTAATGGGCAAAATCGGACCAAGGGGATGGAAATAGGGAGGGGTTTTGTGAAAACCGAAAACCCCCTATAACTTCTTCATTTTTGTACATATCAAATCAGTTTAAAGTTTTTATTACTTCTAAAAATAGGGCCAAAATTTTATGTGTCACAGATTTTTGATAAAGTTAAAAATGGGCTCAAGGGGCGCAAAAAATAGGGGTTTTGGAAGAAAAAAAATCATAACTTCGTCAATTCTCAAGATATCAATTCCAATTAATTTTATTATAAATCTCCTTAATATTATCTACAACTTTTATATTCACAAGTTTTTGATAGGACCATTTCGTACCGCAAAAAAAAAAATTAAAAACGAAAACAAAAAGGGGGTTTGAAGAAGTAAAAAATCCATAACTCCGTCAATTCAAAAGATATAAATTCCCCATGAATTTATCATATATTTTCTTAATATTGTCTACAACATCTATATAGACAAGTTTTGGATAGGACCAATTCTTACAGAAAAAACAAATTAAAAATACATAGCGGTTGAAGAAAAAACCCATCTAAGTAAGGGCGTATTCAAATCCAAACTGCGTATTTTCTGACTCATTTTTAAATTCATTTTTGCTCTCAAACGCATTTAATTGGTAGATTCGCTTATTCAGAAACTATATAATGTACCGCAATGATAGATTTTTTGATAGAGGCAGAATATATTTCAAAAAATTATGTCAAAGTGGGCATTTTGAACGGAATTTCCGGAAGCAATTGTGTTATCACTTTCTTCTGGACACGATAACTTCCGCAATTCTGCACAAATGTCTTCCAAACTGATACATAAAATCAAGGGACATAAAATCTCGGTCAAGTTCGTTAATGGGCAAAAGCGGACAAAGGGGATGGAAATAGGGAGGGGTTTTGTGAAAACCGAAAAAAACCCATAGCTTCTTAATTTTTGTACATATCAAATCAGTTTAAAGTTTTTATTACTTCTAAAAATAGCGCCAAAAATTCATGCATCACAGATAAAATTTAAAATAGGCACAAGGGGCGCAAAAAATAGGGTTTTTGGGAGAAAAAAATTCCTTACTTCGTCAATTCTCAAGATATCAAATCCAATAATTTTATTATACATCTCCTTAATATTATCTACAACTTTTATATTCACAAGTTTTTGATAGGACCAAATCGTGCCGGGAAAAAAAAAAACACGAAAACAAAAAAGGGGTGTTGAAGAAGAAAAATTTTCATAACTCCGTCAATTCACAAGATATAAAATCTTCATGAATTTATCATATATCTTTTGAATATTGTCTTCAACATTTATGTAGACAAATTTTTGATAGGGCCAATTCTTAAAGCAAAAACAAACTAAAAATACATAGCGGTTAAAGAAAAAAGTCATCTTATTAAGGGTGCATTCAAATCCAAACTGTCTATTTTCTTACTCATTTTTAAATTCAGTTTTGCTCTCAAACGCATCCAATTGCTAGATTCTCTTATTCAGAAACTATATAATGTACAGTAATGATCGATTTTTTGATAGAGGCAGAATATATTTCAAAAAATGATGTCAAAGTGGACGTTTTGAACAGAATTTCCCGAAGCGATTGTGTCGGAAACGAAAAATATTGCCCTACTGAGAAAATAATTGTTTATTAATCAAGTTTTAATTAATTGAAAGAAAAATAAAAACACAGGTCGCTTATAAATCTTTCCAAAAATTACGTCAGCATGTTTCATATTTTTTTTTTTTTTTATTAAAAATTAATCTGAAAATGTGCCAGAAAATTTCAAGTTGTTGAGTATGGAAAAAATATTTTTTTAATGTCGCCTTAACATGATTCTGATAAAACCAGCTATTTTATAAAAAGGAAATAAAAACTCGTCAAAAGAGACAGATAAAACTGTTAAAGTGGATTTATATCTAATAATGATTTAGTTTTTGTTGGTGAAATTAGTATACTTAACTTCGAAATCTACCTCTGCCTGTAGGCCGGGCCGGCAGGGATTTTTTTTTTAGTTATGATTTCCTCTATATGTTTTTGTATTTTTAACCCCATCACTTTTCATGTGATGTAGTTTGTATTTCTATTTTTGTGCTTTTTATTGTCTTTTAAATAAAGATTGATGAATTCACAAGGTTCTGGAATAAAGAACCACAGACTGGCATAAGTTGGCATTACACGTTGGCATAAGTTGTTGTAAGTGAGATTTTGGTGTAAATCGTGCAACAGGTGGTGCGGCTATGCTGCATTTTTCAGGATTTATTCGATTTTAGACATAAATAGATCCTTATTAGGGTTGTGTGTATACTGCCGAACGTGCTTCACTTTTATGCTTTGTTGAGTTGTGAGTTTTGGTGGCGGACATATAAGAGGGTAGGTGTCGAAATAAATTATTTGTTTGAAAAATGCAGTACTTATATTTCTCTTTTAAATGCACACAATTTGACAAACCTATACCTGTAGAATCCTGATGAGCATAAATTGTCATTTAATTTAAGCATTGTGATGGCGTATTTTGTAGAATTAACATGCATGTGTGTGTGTCATTTATGATAACCGAGGGATATAGGCCCAAACGGGGAGTCCTTCTGAAGGAACCTAAACTGTATTTGCGCAAGGATATGCAAGGCCTGAAGAAGACCACGAAAAGCTCCGAACTATTAAGCCGACTTGTGCGTCTGGTTGCAAACCAGGGATGATTCTGTTCCGAATTTTCTGAAATTTTAAGGCATTCGGTTCCAAAAATTAAAAAAATCAGTCATCAGTCCGAATATTCGGACATAAAAAGATCGCGAATTTCGGCAAATGGTCACCAAAAAAAATCAGTTTCGTCAATATTCTCAAGAAAAAAGCGTCAATTTCGTCAAAGGATCGCGGGAAGAACACGAATTTCGTCAAAGGATCGCGAAAAAAATGAAAATTTCGTCGAAAGATCGCGAAAAATGTAAATTTCGTCAAAACCTCGTGAATAAATGCAAATTTCGCCAAAAAGATCGCTAAAAGAACACAAATTTCGTCAAAAGATCGCGAAAAAACCTCAAATTTCGCCGGAAGATCGCGAAAAAACGCGAATTTCGTTAAAGGATCGTGGAAAATGCGAATTTCATCAAAGGGCTGCGGGAAAAACGCATACTTAGTGTCGGGAGGGTAATCCGCCTCCTTCGCCCCTCTGCTGAAACCTTCCAGAAAGTTTAATGTGAATTTCAGAAAAAAAATTTCTACTCAAAATTACCCCTGTTGCGAACCCACCACCTCCCGATTAAAGGCGAATACCATATATGTATGGTCAAGTGCAATTTTTTGTACACATAGTTTCATTTTGGGCAAAAATTTTTGTCTAAGCAGCGAGTTTGTGATAGATCTAGTGAGGTAAGTTATGAAACATTAGCTTGGCGATAAAGGCAGGATCGCCATAATACTTCGAGGTTCGCTAATCAAATTTTGTATCTTGTAGTTGGTTGGTTGTGTTTATGACGGTCAATTATGAACACGAGGGATATGGGTCCAAAGGGAGGAGAGTGCCTTCCGTGGTGGTCTTTCTAAGGGAACCTAACCCGTATTAACGCAAGGCAATCCAAGGTTCGAAGAAAAAGACGGAAAACTCCGAACGATTAGGCCGACGGGCGTGATTGGGTTCGAACCCAACCCCTCCCGTCTACCAGCTTCGAGAACAGAACCTCTCGGCCACTTTATATCTTGTATGTTACCACTCTCAGAAAAAAGGTATCCTATTCAGATCAGTACCGCCTAGTTCTAGAATGTAGGTTTGTAGAATGTCAGCGTTTGGTCGGCGCGTGAATAGTTCTAGAATGTCAGCGTTTAGACAAAAATTTCGGCGAACATGCGCAAACAAAATGAACTGAGGGTAAAACAATCTTTCCCGGCAAAGCGAATAGCCGCGAAGCGTTGAGCCTTCGTCCAACGACATATGCTTAAAGAGCCGTAACTACGCAGGTAAGGCGAGATCAGCGTTGATTTCAGGGGGGGGGAATCTCATTGCTCCGGGGGGAATGCCCCCCCGGAGCAATGAGATATCCCCCGGAAGATTTGAGATTTTGCGTTTTCAATGGTCAAAAATTGCAATTCCCCTCCCCCGGAACTCTATAGTGCCCCCCCCGGAGCTGCAGAAATCCCTTCCGGAGAAAAGTATCTGAATTCAACACTGGGCGAGATGGTCCGCGTGCACCCGCTAGCATTTGTGTCCCATGGACAAAACCACGTGAAGCCGCTAGGAATAACCACTGTCATCAAGGAACATGCGCTTCCCCTCGCATGCTACATGACCTGAGCACCATGCACCATTGAATGTCTGATCATCACGAACAACAAAACTCCCAGCTTCATGAGTGGAACGGTTCTGAGTTTGACCCTAGCCTCAGGTTGTCCGCCCATTCAAAAGGAGACCGGCCTGAGACTGTAAACCCGAGGTTCCCCGGTGCGCAGTTTCCGAGCACTCAGATGCTTCTCCCCCGTGCAGTGTGCCCCCTATCAGGAAACCGTAGATGCTACGTAGTGATCCCGGAAGTCCACGGAGCTGACCGACCCACCAGCCAGTGTAACAGTTCATGGGGAAAGCAGTAGTAGCTTCCTTTCTTATCAGTTAGAAGTTCTTTGGGCAAATTACCGGTACCACGTGACTTTTTTCAGCCTCGAACCCAGATTGGAATATAGTCCATTAGTTGCGTTAAATCACAGCCTCGAACCCAAAGGGAGAATAAGGTCAATATCCTTGTGCTACCTGGGCAAGAGATCCTGCATTGCGTTCCTGCGCACCGTGTCGACACTAGAGAGTTTCTGAGTCTTGCTCTACAGAGTACACAATGCTTCACTATTCGCCGGCCGCTATCTAGGAGGCTGGGATTCGTACATATCCAGCCACGACCAACGGCAAAACAAGACCAGTTCATGACTTACCAATCACCGTGTAAAGATGATCCACTTCGTGTGACGTTTTAAAAGTCATGAACTGGCCTTGTGTATCGTTGGTCGCGATCCGGCGCCTCCGTCAAGTTGAAAGCTCTTCCGGCCTCCAGGTTCTCTCCCCCACTCAAGGGGTCGATTACGGACAACCGGGAGGGGACGAACTTCGTACTAACAAGGACTTATCTTAAAGAGATTAGGTATGAGAGAAGTGACATATGCGGTACCATATTTGGGATAGGATTATGGTACTTCGTTAGTTTAAATCTTACGCTCGTTCGTAGGATAGGCGCACTTACGATCTATCTTAGGGCACTGCAATCTCATTGATTCTGATTGTGAAAAAAAAAATGCCTAGGTTTGCAATAGTCTGAACATCAAATATCGCCATTCTTATATAGGGCCATGCACAGACTTCTCATATAAGTAGACTCAGAACTGGTCACCTTTTTTTAAGGCATACATCTCTGCCCACCGTTACGTGATGGTGGGTATAGGTGCAAGAAGTCCATCCAAGACAAGACTGAAAAGTTTTCTGAGTACTATTAAAATAACCAAATGAAAGTGGGTTAGAAGTTTTCTATGCGTTGCATTTTGGCTAAAAATTGATCTCCTGCAGTAAAAGAAAGTGATTAAAAGTTCTTGATGGTAAAATTGCTATTATTTAAGTATATAAAGTAGAATTTAGTATCAATCAAAAATCTCTACAAGACTGAAATCAGTCCTGAGACTGAAGGTCTTGTACCCATGATGATGGGCAGGGGAAGCGCGCCAAACCAATTTTTCTCCTGCAAAAGTCTACTCGTAATTTCCCCTCCGGATTCTGGCCGAAAGTTTATTGCGTCAGCATTTCCCTTGAGTTGCTGCACTTTTGCTTTACTTTATATTTTCCGGCCGTGTGTACTTTTAACACAAATAAACTCCTGCAGTAGTTAACAGCACGACAGCTCGTAGTTTCACTTTCGCTTCTATATTTACGGTTATTTTATTGCGAGACTGTAATCTGAAAGTTCATTTATTATAGGAACCGATTTTAATTTCTCGAAAGAATTCACGAGCCGCCATTGTATGGTGCACCATTGTTCAGGTCTGAATGGATGATTCCTTTTCATTTTCCGATTCCAAAAACTGATTAACATCGTCTTCCGCTGACGCAGGAAACGCAGTCAACGAAAAGATAGGAAGCTGTAACCCATCACTTGTTCTAGATCTCGATCAATTTTTCACAATCATCTTGATCTTGTTTACAGTGCTTTTATAAGAGAATGGAGACATAGGCACAGAGCCCATCACGAGCTCTGTGCCTATGTCTCCATTCTCTTATTCTATGTCTCCATAAGTTTTTGTCCAAAATATCGCAACTCACAATACAGAACTTACCATACATGCATAGGCGTAGCGTCGGGGAGGAGGTAGCGCATGTGCCCCCCCCCCCCCCCCCCCGTTTGGTACAATTCTTTTTTGCATTACTTTTGGTGCAATTTTTTTTTGCAACCAACCAAATCCATTCTTAGAGGAGTAGAGCTTGGGCGACTGCCCGTGATAAAAAAAATAAAAATAAAAACTCACCCAGCGCGCCATGGCTAGTAAAAGCCGCAATTGTCCCTGCCTTTAGTCTCCCAAATTATTTTTCTCGTCCTTTTACCATTTCTAAGTAGGCACCAACTGAAAAATTCCGCCTATGGCCTTTTACTAAAGTTACTTTTTTTAATATCCAGATCCAGCCTCAAAGGGCGTGAGGGCCGGCCAATGACACTAAAGACTAAGGGGTGAAATATATGCAAGATAAAATAGTAACCCTCTTTTTTTTTTCTTTTTTAACAGTATAATATTTGTAGAGGGGGTGGGATGGGCATTCATAAACTCATTTCCATTTCGAGTAGCGTTCTCTCTTTTCCTAATTCGAAGCAGCTTGATTTAACCTTTTCGAGGGCGGTGTCCTTAAAAAAGGACACATAATTTTAATTCCAAAATTGACAAACGGCACCAAGAATATTTAATTAAAATTTTCCTATTGTAATATACGTAAAAATAAGCAAGCTCGTATTTTCTAATAAATTCATTTATAAATTCCGGTGTCAGTCCATTATTTCACCAGTTTAAAAACAGCATTACTGCGCGCCAGTAAGGGTTAAAGCGGATTACTAAATGGATCCGTCTTATAATTGTCAGCCTTCGAATTCGGAAATCACAAGACCAACTTTGATGTTATTTTATAAAAAAAAAAAGGTCTGAATTTTTTAGAAAAAAAACCTTATTCTAAACAAAATCATAAGACGAAATGCAATATTTCAGTTTGATTGTAACTTTATTCTATTTCATAGACTCGATAAATATACATAGATGTCGGATAATCGGGAATCTACTGTACCATGATTATGTTTTAAGAAAAGGGTTTCTAATGTGATATTTGCTTTCAAATCGTTGTAAACTTCAATAAAAAAAAAAAAAAAAAAAAATCTCCTTGTTATTAAAAACAAGTCTAATATACTGATGATAAAACAATTTTATTTTTGTAAGATGGATTAATGTATCCATTATCATAGAGATTTAAAAAAGGAAGCATTATTAGATTAAATTTTTTTTATTAAAAGTAACTAATATTAACCTCATTGTAATCCCTGATAATTTTAGGAAGAAATGTTTCTTATAATATTCTTATATCAAGATGAAATACTCTGACTCATTTTTAACTGTAAAGACATTAAATTTACAGGCTTGACTATTGAAGCGATTTTGAATCGAATAGCGTTTTCCATTTTTTTTATAAATAAATTACTTCTCTAGTTATAAGCGATTTTTATCACGTGACGGCAGGTTTTTCCCCTTTATCAGTGCTATTGCGTCTTGAAATTCGATTCAAAACACCAACTTTGACAGTATTTTCTGAAAGATGTTTCGACTTTAACAAAAAATGGAAATAGCCTTTCGATTGCATAATTTCTGAATAAGAACACAAATATATATATATTTTTTTGGGGTGGGGTGGGGGGGTGGGGGGGGAGTTGTGCAAAATTGAAAATTTATTCCGGACACAGTTTTTACTTCGCACGGCCCTGGTGCCCCCCCCCCCCCATCCAAAGTTTCTGGTCACGCTAAGCTTATGCATACATGCTTAAACAAGTAAAACATGTAAACAAACATTAGCTTGGGAATTTCCAAGCAAGTATTTACAGATTTTGATTCTGTTTCTCAGTGCTGTAATTACCGCACTATTCTTTCGCGACATGAAAAACCAGGTTCCCCGAATTTTTCTCTCGCCTCTTACATCTCTGTGCGCCCTCCGAGAAAAATGTAGTCCCAACTAACAACACACACAGACAGACGTTTACCAACATTAATAGTATAGACTAGCTGGCTTCGCCCGCTAGTGGGCCCCTCCTTTTTTGTAAAATCTCGAAGCGAACGAACCTCGAACCGTGTCCCTGCTGACTACGGCACCGTATAGCAGGGGTGCTGCGCACGCACTGCGCGGCCCCTCCTTTAAAACGAATCTGTAATGTATACGTAAATCTCGAACCGAGTCACCGCTGCCTACGGCACAGTATAGCAGGCGTGCTGCGCGCGCACGCACTGCAAAAATCTTATAATCCACATCCCAGGGCTTTCCAAGGATATATCACATGAGGGGTGTCTACAAAATTTAGAAAAATGCTCCCCTTGGGCAGAAAAGTGGGGGGTATGGACACTGGAGTTGCATATTATGATTAAGCGGTCACAGGCTTTTCGTACGATATATCACATGAGGGGCGTCGGCTAAATTTAGAAATGTAGCCCCCTGGGGGGGAATGGACACCGGAGGTCCATAACATGATTCAGTGGTAACAGGCTTTTTCAACGATATATCACATGAGTGGTATCGGCAAAATTTAGGAAAGTGCTCCCCGGTAAGGAAAATGGGGGGGGGGGACACCAGTGGTGCATAACATGAATAAGTGGTCACAGCCCTTTCTAACGATATGTCACATGACGTGTATCATTAACATTTCAAAAAGTGCACTCCCCGGGTGGGCAAAATACGCTTCCCCTCCCCCTATTTTTGATGCGGCCTCATTTTTTAAATTTTTGTTATGTGTTATGATCTATTTTAAAGTTTCAAACAGATCGCCTTGTTATAATTCCTAATTTCTTTCACCCTCCTCCCCCTCCCCCCACCCCGAAATATGATGCGCTATTATTTTTTATCATGTTTTATAAACTATCTTAAAGTTTAAAACAGATCGTCTTGTTTGATTTCCTAATTTTAACAAAATCGTGTTCTGTTAGTTCCACATTCCACCACCACTGTATTCTTAACAAAACTGTACCTGAACTAAACTCTGTTAAACAACTTATCAGTAGACATGTTACTCGAGGGGCTTGCGGTCTTAAGCAAGAGTTTAAGATATTTGCTGAAATTACTATTCTAAAATAGTGGTAGCTAAACTTTTGACATTTTTATATTTAATAAGTAGCATTTATCTCAGGACTCCATAAAAAAAACCGCATCTAAACGGTAAGAAACGCTATGGTTTAAAAAAAAAAAAATTCTAGCATCCTCCCCCCCCCCCCCCCCTTACCTGAAATCTCACGTGCCATTCTTTTAAAAACTTTTCTTACGTGTTATAAACTATCTTAAAGTTTCAAACAGTTTCTTGTTTAGATTGCCTACTTAAAATGAAATCGCAGTCTGTTAGTTCAACATTCCACCAACAGGTAGCACACTCTATTTTTAACAAAGGTGTATCTGAAAGCAAAACCTTTAAACAAACTATCCGTAGATGCATTCGTCAGGCGGTGTCGGTCTTAACCAAGAATTTAAGATATTAGCTGAAATTACTATTTTAAAATAGTGGTAAGAAATGATCCAATTAATGATGTAATGATAGCTGATATAATTAGTCATCACAATCTTTTTAGCAGATACTTTTTCTTCTTCAACTCCCCCATTTTTTTCTTATTTATTTATTTATTTTTTTTTTTTTTTTTTTTTTTTTGCTGTAAAAATTGGCCCTATCAAAAACTTGTCAACATAAAAGTTGTAGATAGTATTAAGAAGATTTATAATAAGTTAAAGTGAATTTGATATCTTAAGAATTGATGAAGTTATGATTTTTTTTCTAAATAAAATCCTGTTTTTTTCGCCCCTTGAACCCATTTTTAATTTTATCAAAAATTTGTGATACATATTTTTTTTAACATAAAAATTTTAACATAATTTTTTTTTACATAAAAATCCTTTCCCTAGAAGTAATAATAACTTTAAACTGATTTGATATGTATTATAACTAAGAAGCTATGGGTTTTTTTTTTACCTTTTCACAAAACCCCCTCCCTATTTCCACCCCTTTGGTCCAATTTTGCCCATTAACGAACTTGACCAAGATTTTCTGCCCATTGATTTTATATATCAGTTAGGAAGATATTTATGCAGAATTGTGGAAGTTATCGTGTCCATAAAAAAGTGATATAGATACACAGATAAAGATTTGAACTGTGGGTGGTTTTGGGTTCTTGGGGTCATGTATCTGCAAAAAATTTTCAGAAATTCCAACATAGGAGAGAATGTAATCGGTAGTATTTCTTACGAAATCTACCTAAAAAGGAATAATTCGCAGCTATACATTTTTATGAAAAAATGAAAGAAATTTACAGAAATTAATATTTATATTCTGAAGAATCTAACAATGTTTTTCAATTTCCTATAAAAGGTGCATATCTTAAATTGTAGTCGATTACTTCCGCATAACAATCTTTTGTGATGAGCCCCTGAAAATTAGATTAAATTAGATATTTGACACTATTATCGGAAAGATTTGATGCTTTTATAGAAAAAGGGGAAACACTGCTCAGTTGCTTTCTATCAGAATATGGCAATTATTTCTACTTAGAAATGAAAAGGATTTCGTAAATGTGCAGAGCAGAGCTTTAGCAAGGGCAGCGTTCATGATACAAAATAAATAGAAAAATCACTAACGTGATTTTTATTCTCGTGCGCAATAGAAGACAAAAAAACCTCGAACAAACAAAATATTGCTACCTAATAACAGAATATATTCTTTTCAAATTAGATAGTAAATTAAAAAAAATAAAAATAAAATTATCCTACTGTCACAAAAGAAAATCGAACTGAAAGCAAATTCATTGTTCAGTCTCTTGAGTGGCGTTGTATCAATGCGCGCTGACATAAATTTGCAAATATTATTAGAATAGAAAAATAGGATTTCTGTTTTCCCTTCATTTTCATTCTGATCAAAATAGCATTAACATGATTTGAAATAGAATAGAATACGTAATTTTGAAGGAGGAATTTTTTTTTTCTATATTTGAATAAATAAAATTTTTAAACAGAGCTGGGCTCCGGCGCAAATTAATCCCTGGTTCCATCTCTGGCAATTTCTTCACAATTAGTTGTTTAATTGTTTTTTCTCACTTTTTTTTTTTTTTTTTTTTTTTTTGAGCCTCCACTACATCCTGCTTTGGCGTTCTTAGATACATCATAACTGGAAATTGCATGAGCTATTACATTTTCACTTTCACTTGAGCTAGATGATGAAACTGCATGATCATCTGGGACAATAAATTCAGAACCGCTAGATCAGTGGTTCACAACATGGGGCGTACGCCCCACAGGGGGCAATATGACTTTTCAGGGGGGCAATTTCAAATTTCTTATTAACAAAATTTCTGTCATTTTTTTTTCCTAATGAGAGGCCCTAGTCTAAAAATAGAAATAATAGATGAAAAAATTTTAAAATAACTGTATAAAAATTAATTTTTGAAACTTCAAAATACACTGACACCGGAATAGTTATGAGATTTTTTTTACATATATTATATATATATATGTTATATATACATACAAATATATATTACATATATTTTTTTTACACACTTTTATCTATTAAAAAGGACACTTAAATTTTTGTGGTTGTAATATTATTTTAGTAAAACACACCTCTTTTTATATTATGATTTTTTTAACTGTTACATCTATTCATAGTACAATATACTCCGTGAAGGAACTTCCACATATGAAATTTTGTAGGATATATCTAAAATTGACTATTTGGACATGTTTAACCTAAAAAATAGCACCACCAGTGGCCGAGAGGTTCTGCTCTCGAAGCTGGTAGACGGGAGGTGCTGGGTTCGATCCCAATTGCACCCGTCGGCCTAATCGTTCGGAGTTTTCGTGGTTTTCTTCGGACCTTGGATTTCCAAGTGTAAATACGGGTTAGGTACCCTTAGAAAGACCCCACGAAGGGCACTCCTCCCCCCTTTAGGGTCTATATCCCTCGTGTTGATAATTGGAAGTCAAAAATCAACCAACCTAAAAAATGTTTTGAATTAGCTAAATGAGCTACTACTTTTATGAAATTAGAAAGTAAGCTTCTTATGGTTCTTCTGCAAACCACATACACAATATATAAACATGATTCATGACATATCCATTTTAAAATTTAAAATCGGAGAAAACATGGTGTCCAAATAATAATAATGGAAAAAAGAAAGCCCGCTATCAAAAAAGCATGTTATGAGGAGAAAGAAAAATAGTTACTTAAAATGGCATAAAAGCGCGAATCCTGAAATGTTACTTGTGAATTATGTTATCCAGACAGTCTTGGTGATAAACAAATATCACTTTTTCTTAATGAAGTACTAAAATCCATTATAAAATGTACCAATTCTATCAGATGTAATACAAAATTTGAGAGAGATTTCAAGAAATTTTACGAAGATTAAAATGTAGACTATTTATCACTTTTAAATTTGAGGTAAGATGAAAAAATAAATAAAACTTTGGAAGATGTAAAGAAGAAGATCCATGAACTCATTGAATAATAGAGTTATGATAAAAACATACTTGCAATAAAAAATATGATTTCGATAAATTAAAGAACATGAAATCACTTATCAGTGTTAATGCTATTTTCAAATTCTTCCAGGAAAACAGAAGTTTATTTTTGATATAAAATTAAGATTTATATGATAGAGAAGTGAAGGGGGGACATCATGATTTTACAGATGCTTAGGTGGGGTGCGGCCAAAAAAAGGTTGGGAACCACTGCGCTAGATGTATCACCTGCTTCTTTCTCTATAACATTATTATAGGTTTCAGACCCAGAATTGGAATCAGACATCTCTTGCATCAATTTTCAGCTTTTAGATTTTACTTAACTGTTTATTTACAAATGGCATATTGTTGAATTTACAAAATATTAAAAACAATTAAGTTAGCAACAAAGAATGAGATTGAAAATTTACATTAAAAACCTGGGTAGTTACTTGCTTTTAATATTGTAACATAGTCTTTTTAAGTCACAAACTCATAGGTTGCCTGCAACTAAAAAGATTTATAGCAACAAGTATAATGCAATGATTATTCCATCTAGTGGAAGAGTCATAAATTAAAAATAAAGCTTATTTTAAGAATTATTGCAGGTGTCCCATCCCACCCTAGTCTCCCATACATAAATTGATATGTCTAACTTAAACACATATAAAGCAGAATGAGTTATATTTAAAGCATTCATTTGGACAATTTATTAAAATATTATCAGGATATGAAGACAATATTTGTTCTTAAAAATAATTTTTCTCACTGTGCTTCTCTGAAAAAAAAAAATGATTAATCATTTAGTGGAACATAGTAAGCCAACGAAATAACTACCAGTTTTACTTATAATTGATGTGCATAAGACACATACTAGCAATTTAGAACTCATTGAATGAACTAGAGCCAGTCATGTGCATATTCTTGCCAAAGCTTGTTCCAGAAAAGGTGGAACTGAGTGAAATAAAGAATGGGGGATTTTCTCTTGAGTCACACTCAGATTAAGGTCCATGTAACTAAGAAGCAGTTTGTTAGTAAAATGATTTAGTTACCTCACAAAATGCATCATATTTTTTTTTGTTTAGTTAAGTTCATGCGACCACACAGACAAAAAAAAGATGTTTATGTGTGGCCTATAACTGATGATATAAGTCTTTTATACTATACAGAGATACAGGAAAGGTGTGTAAAATGGAAGAACTCAGACATGGACAGATTTGTTTCTTATGTGGATCAGCATAATTATCACAGAACTGCAAAAAATCATGTAAAAATGCGAACTTGTTTATATTTCACTTTGCCCTATATTGGGGGGGGGGGGGGGTAAAGTGATAATTTTTTACTATTATGTTACATCTTTAATAATACATCATAGAAACTCAAGAATAAAAATTCGAAAAAAAAAAAAGTCAATTATTATAAATTGTGTAGTGTAAAATTTCATATAAAATTTCGGAAAATTGCAATTGTCTTTAAGTACTTCACTATGCCCCCACATTTCCCGACTACAATTTCTATTTTATACAAGCAGTTCCATAAAAAAGCAACTTTTTAAATTAAAGAAAAAATATATATATTATCATTTGATACGAGTTTTTACTGCTTTTAAATTGTGTCACATTCTAATATGAGAATGGAGAAACCTTTATCATAAATAATTCAAATAGCTAAAAATATATACATAATACATAAATTAAGTATAATTAATATATATGTATGTGATCAAATATTGATTTTTCTTCTAAGCGATATCAGTTTTAAATTCATTTAATAAATGTGAAATGAGATTTAATAACAAACGCAATATGGAAATGTAAATAAAAACATATCTTGGTTTTATCTGGTCGAATTCGAATAAAACAGTCGATTTGGAACAAAACGAATTTATTAATTTTACATAAACAAAATACGTTTGCGCCAAAATAGCGATTCCTAACAGTATCTATCAACCCTACTACCTTACTGCTGCAGCCCAGTTGCCATATAGATTATGGCAACTTCTCGAGGTAACTAACCTACCGGGTAAACCTGTATTCCTATAATGTAACGGACTCGTGGGATTCAAGCTCAGAGTAAAGATAAGAAGTAGAGGCCGAATCCCATTGTTATTTCGGTCAGAACTTGAGGCACACATGTTTCCCGCTTTCATCGCCAAAAGGTTGTCTTTTATGGCGGTAATCACTTTATTGGCAACTGTCGGATTTGATTTATGCGAGAGAAACGCCGATGCAAGAAAAATCCCTGACGGCTCGGGCCTACAGGCGGAGGTAGATTTCGAAGTACTAAATTCGCCAACAAAACTTAAATCAAGATTAGAGATAGACCCAGTTCCTTCAATAAAAATGAGCTCCAGAGATCTAAACATTTTGGGAAAATTCTAATATACAGGAATACACTCACGAATGTATATGGAATAGGTTTAAAAAATAGCTAACCCAAATTCAGAGAACCTCAAAGTGTTAAAATAAGTTAATATTTCCATTGTCGGATTTGCGTCATGTTTTAATACGTTTCTTCAAACTCACATGACGTTACATATTCACCTGCTGAGGTCCGTTTTATTTCCAATATGATGCAATATATATATATTTTTATTCGTCAAACTATTTATTTCATTTTGTGTTTTCATGCGGAAATCTTGCTCTAGGAATCTTATGATGTAATATTCAATTTGTTTCAATTATTCAAGCTATTTATTTAATTTTTCACGCGAAACCTTGCAATAGAAAAGCATTTGTTGTGGTGAGAATTTTATTTCTTTATTTTAATTGTTGGCAACTGCTATAACGAAAAATATTTATTTTTTCCTGCCATTGTTGTGTAAGAGCTGGTTTTATCAGAATCATGTTAAGAGGGTATTTAAAATTTTGAACCCTCCCCATTTCCATTCCCTTGGGCCGATTTTTTCCATTTGCAATCCCCGCCGAGATATTAGTCATCTCAAAGTTGTTGGCGAGTTTGAAGAAGATCCGTGCATAATTACGACTTTTATCGTGCGGACAAAATTTAGTACATACATACATACATACATATATATATATATATATATATATATATATATATATAAACTTTTTAGGTGGGGGTGGTTTTGGGTTCCTGGGGTCCTATAATGAAAACTTATGAAGGAATTTTTCAAAAGTCGCACCATGGTAACGACTGCAATAGGTAGTATTTCTTACGAACGGCCGTATTCTCCCCTCATGCGGAATCGGAATATCGTACTGAATTCAGTGATTCCGGTCGTTATTCCGAAGATGAGCGATTCTCCCCTCAAAATTCGGAATTCAGGCATTTCGAATAACCGGAATATCCCTTACTTTTTTCCGGCTGCTCTGAGGCAGGTGAAATATCGTTCGGAAGGCCGGAATCATGTAATGGCGGATGTAAACAGTTATTCTTTATGTATTTTCATAAACTATATCTTACGTTTTAAGTAATAAATCACATTAGATATGAATAATTTTTTTATTCATACCTGTTTTGCGGTCAAAATGGGAATATTTTTCAGCAAATTGGTATGTAATAAATTTTATTTTCTAGGTAAAAGTTTGCTTTATATTGTAATATGGTAAAAAGAAATTATATTTTAGATTCTGTCTCCTTTCCACACCGTATACTTTTTTGTTTACAGATTTGTTGATGAAGTAAATTATATATTTCATTCAATTTAAATATTGATGTGTCACCAGAATTGTTTAAATGACTTGTTAATATTTTGTAGTACCTATTTGTTTAACATATCCATCTTTCTTATATAATTTGAAGATTTTTAGTTTTTTTTTTTTTTTTTTTTTTAACTGAACGTAATATTTCTGAATGACCTTTGTAGCTACGTATAACTTAAAAACCTGTGCTTCAAGTATGTATACATACATACTCGTGTAATATTGTGAGTTGTTTTTTATTATTATTCAAATGTACTCCAATAAATTACAAAGTAGCCTCATGTTTTTACATTTCAGTGCTTAATAAGCCTTGTGTCCGACAGTTTTGCATTCAAACTTGTGATATTTTACAAATGAATTTAAAGTCTATGGGCTACAATAGCAGTTGTATTGCACTATCTAAAGTATTTGTTTAAAATCTAAAATTAATAGTATCAAAGAGGGTTGAGAATTTGATTAGTGAATTAAAATGCCCTCATGATGTAGAAGCTTTGTAAGTTTTAAACTAAAAAAAGCTATACAGCCTTGCTATAAGGCCTTTTTGCATTATCAGTAATAGCCACAAAGATTTTGCTAGTATACATTGTCCTATATCATTCTTTTATTAATACATGACTATTTGTGTGAAAAAGTGTGATAACTAAAATTTGAGATTCTGCCTTTTCTCAAAACAAATTTTCTGAGTTCTCGAATTGCATCGATATAATTGGTCTGTTGGTTGTTTTATACTTTTAAATGTTCATGTTGATGATTGCAGACAGAGGATTTTTATTATTTATAAAATCACTAATTGTTATATCTACATTAATTTCTTGTAAAATTCAGGCAAGAATTATTTATGCAATTTGTTATTGGATTACTAAAATCTTTTCTTACTTCCACATGGTATTGTGCTGTCCTCTAAAAAAAACCCACTTTTTAAATTTTTCTCTATATAAAATTTAATAAAAAATACAAAACAATTTGAAGTAGCTACATTTTCACAGCTAGTTCTAAGATTTTAATGTATAGTATTTTTGATTTTGTCAATATATTACAAAATGGCAGTCAATTAAAGAAAAATTTGAAAAAAACCCACTCTTTCCTAAAAATAACCCATGTTACCTAAAAAAAAAACCACATGTAAAAACACTTCTAGAAACCAAAATATTAGACAGCAAAGTATTTTTTCATTATTAATTATTTTTAAAACACAATTCTGCAAAAAAAAGGGTTTTTTTTTCAGTTTTTTTGCAATCAAATCCAAAGGGGCAACTTAATCACGCAAGTTTTAATTAATCTTTGTTCAGAAAGTAGAAATGCCTGAAATTGGCACTGTGTTATTCAGAAACTACAGAAATGTTCCATTTTTTGGTAAACATAAAAGATCTTTCAGAAAATAATTATAAGTTGCCGTTTTGAACCAAATTTCCTGACAAAAGGAGAAAAACCACCCAAAGAGAAGTGAAAAACTAGTCGTCATGGGACCCAAAATCGCTTGTAACTCGATAAGTAATTTACCAAAAACGTAAAACTCATTTCGATTCCAAATCGCTTAGTCAGCCCTGTCAATTTTGTACCTTTATGTTTAAAAATGAGTAAATGTGTCAAAGTTTCGTCCTTGTTGAACAGTGAACTTGAGAATCGCCTAATAAAATTTGCATAAAAAAGCAAAATAATGATTAAAATTAAATAAGCTTGTAAACATTAAAACAATGTATGATATAAAAGTAAAAGGATATCTTTGTGCACATAAAAAAAGTGGATGGGTTTTATTTTTGCAAAAACAGAGGCGGGGGGGGGGGGGGGTATGACATAGGTTGTACAAATTCTTAGAAATGCAAAATTTGCATAATTTATTGTGTTTTTTCCCTTTAATTAATATTTTAAAGAAAAAATATATGCTCCACCATATATATATATATACATATATAAAAGTGGGTTTTTTTTACCTCTGTTTTCAAAAGGTCACAAACTGAGGCGAACATAATATAATCAGCTGAAAATGGTGCATTTTATTCACATATTAATAGTTTAATATGTGTTAACGTGTGCGTAATATGTGTTAATGTTTAATATGTAGTTTAGCATGTTACAATGATGTAACATGTCGTATTATAACAAGAAAAACTGTAAAAATGAAGCTCTTTTTTTTTTTTTTTGCTAGAATTCTGTATTAGCTCATTTTTTAAAAAAGCTAAAACACTTTAAAAGTAATTTTAAATAATTTTATTATTGTAAATGGCATATAGAAACAGGACAAAAAGAAAATTTTACTTCAGTGATTTTTTTGATGAAGTTCTATGGTGGGTTTTTTTTTAGATACATTTTCCTGTGGGTTTTTTTTAGAGGACAGCACTATATGTTTCTCTATTTTTGATTTGGTTTTGTCTGTAGTTTCTTGTTAGTAACTTATGCTTAACTTGCTGTATACTCATTAAATAATAATTTTCTGTATTCTGTGATGAAAGAATGCCACCTGCTCTTATTTTGCAAGTTTTTTTTATACAGAGCCAGCCAAGTATAGGATCTGGTGGTGTTATATTGTTTTGAGGATTTTTTTTTTTCTTTAAACTTGTCATTAGTAGTTCAGTTATTCTTTTTATGATTTTACAATATTTAATGTTTAATGGAATCTTGTATTTTTTAAGAAACAGAAAAATATTTCTTAGATGATGAAACACTTGTATTGCAGTTGTAATATTTCTTATTTTCTTTTTCAGTTGAAATGTAACCTGTAAATTGAATCTTCAATTTTTTGTCCACTGTGAAGTATGTGCAAGAGTCTATAGGATCTAAATGACAAGAATTACGACTTATAGTGTCCAGCTGGTACCACTTTTAAAAGCATTAAGAGGTGTTATTTGTTCTCTGCTTTTGAGTGTGTATCCAGCTAGATTGAAATTTGGAAAGTGTGGAGTTTTGATGCTAATGGACAACATTGATTTATGACTTTTGGCTGTTTGCAAGTTGTTTTTAAGCCAAGGATGTTTAAGGATCGTCACCAAACTCCTGTTCAAGTAAGAAATAAGACTAAAAAAAGCATTTATTATTGGAATTTTAATCGTGCTATTGTATATAATTTAAAATTTATCTTCTTTGTTTACAGTTACAAAGATTAAATATTTGGTAAGTGTTTCTTGTTTTTTTAAATTGGTATTTTTTGCATTGAATTTAAATAATAAATTTTAATATTTAACTGTATTTTACAGATATATATGAGTATGCATCACTCAACTATTGCTCCCCCTCCCCTTTCCACTTTTTAAAAATTCTTTTGCAAATTTAAAATATGAATAATTAATTAATTTATGTACTTACTTACTTTAACATCAGTTGCATTTAATTTTTATATGTAAAACATAAGCATAGCAAGAGGCTATTTCAGTCTCATGAAAACACCCGTTCACTAATGTTAATCCAATGGGAGAATTTTTTTAAGATATCTCGTTTGCATTTGAACATTTTAAAATTATTATTATTTATTTATTTTTGGATAGCTGAGGTAAATCTCCACAAAGGCTGTTTTTTACTTTTGCTATATTGATTGCAGGTTTTTCTTATGAAGAGGCTTTCATTTCTGAAAGCGGTTCTGAAAGTGAAAGTGGCTTAATTAAAAATACTTGTAAACAAAATCGAAAAATGGTCTATGTTGTATAGATCTACCTCAGCTTTCAAATGCAAATGAGATATCTGAAATTTCTCCTATTGGATTAACATTAGCAAACAGGTGATTTCGTGTGGCTGAAGTAGCCTCTTAAGAGGTCACACTATCACGGGAAGAAAGGAAAACACTAATGTTTATATGGGGTCTTTATTTTCAAATTTCTCATTTGAATTTTAATATTTTTGGGCATAGGGTAGTTGAGGACGATCTATAACAGGCTAGTTTTTACTTTTTTGATTTTGGTTATAGTTTTTTTTTTTTATTTTATTTTATTAGGATAGTTTCAATTTCAGAACCGGTTCCAAAAGTGAAAGTAATCGTTTTTAAATCTGAAACCAAACTCGAAAAAATAAAAACTAGCCTGGTTATAAATCGTCCTCAGCTATTTTTGAAAATAATGCCCCCATAGATTTAACATTTTCCTTTTTCCTGTGACTAGTGTGGGCTCTTAAAAAGGTTACTTCAATCACGTGAAATCACCCATTTGCTTATGTTAATCCAATGGGAGAATCTTTTTAAGATATCTCATTTGCATTTGAATATTTTTAAATGATTTTTTTTTATTATTGCAATGTATAGCTGAGGTAGATCTACACAACAAAGACCATTTTTTGATTTATTTTACAGGTATTTTTAATTGGGCCACTTTCACTTTTGGAACCGATTCTGAAATTGAAACTATCCTAATACCAAAAAAAAAGAAAAAGAAAACTGTAACCAAAATTGAAAAAGTAAAAACTAGCGCAGTTAGAGATCGTCCTCAGCAATCCTATGCAAAACAATTATTCAAAAATATTAAAATCAAAGGGAGTAATTTGAAAATAATGCCCCCATAGGATTAACATTAATGTTCTCATTTTTTCTCATAACTGAAGTAGCCTCTTAAGAGCCTACGCTAGTCACGGACAGAAACACTCAAGCTAATGTTATTCTTATGAGAGGATAGTTTACAGATTTCTCAACTTTTATTATACATTTGTAGTTTTTTGATTTACTTTTTTTATATATAAGGATAAATTCACTTGTGGAACCAGTTCTGAAAATGAAACTACCCTTATAAAAAATAAAAAGAAATGTGCTCGGTTAAATTGATGGCACTGAGCTCACAGGCTATTCACACTAATTGCATATTATACTCTTATTTTTTCAAAGAATAATGTCCCTTGAAAAATACTTCAATTTTGTTGTAAGTGAGGAAAAAAAGGGAAATCACCTTTAGAATATCGATTTATAAAGTTTTCATATTAAGTGCAATATTTTTCAGTTTCTAATTTATATTACTTTTAAAAATATTTATCAACAATAAGTCGACTATTTTGAAAACATTAGATATACATAAAAAATATCAGATATTTTTGATATATTCAAAAATATATTTACGGACCCACCCTGGGTATAATTTTCATAATTTTTTTCGTTAACATATACATGTATGTGTATAATTTTAGATTTATGCGATGTCAATTATTTTACAAAGTACAAGTGCAAGAAGAGCAGTTACTGCCATTTCTGCTATTAACTAATGAATTGACATTTGCAGTTTTTATTGTTTTATAATTACTAATTATAATTTCATTAATTATAAAAAATTATGGTATTTTTGGTTAGCCGGGCGCCAGTGTTATATATACATATGTATGTATACCTATATATACATATATATTTATACATATATAGAAGCTATATGTATACATATATATATATATATGTGTATATATACATATGTATGTATATGTAGATATACATACATATGTATATATAACACGGGTGCCCGGCTAACCGAAAAGTACCAAAATTAAATTATGCTTCTTAATGTCATCAAATTAAAGGTTTAATTGTTTTGGAAACCTATAACTCTTGATAGACATTCAGTACCTTAAATCAAGATTGAAAATCAGATTTTTTTTTTCAAGTTAAGTATTGATATTAATTAAATACAGTAGAACCTCGCTATTCCAAACTAATTGGGACCAGTGGCTGTTCGTATTACAAAAAATTCGGATTACCCAAAATTTCGATAAAAATAGAAGCAAAATAAAAATGCGTGCTAAAAAAAGTTATAAGTAGTAGTACAGTAAACATCCTGTAATCCGGAATCCTAAGGTACGGCATGACTTTTGGAAAAGAATAGTATTATTTGTTTAATCACTCCTGATGTCTATAATAATCCAATGAAACTTCAGAATGAGGAATTATGTAACAACTCATTACAAATGGTTCAAAATCGCGATTCTATAAATACCTGAGTCACCATGTCGAGTAAGAAGGAAGAAAAAACATTTCTGTAAATAATTTGCGAAACAAAACTGTTGAAAGGAAAAATATATTTTTATCATCTGAATTAAATACTTTTTGCATTTTAGAAAAGAATTTTATAATGACTAGCAAACAAACTGATATTCAAGATTTCTTTTACGACGGCTTCTACGAGTAGACCTACAGTGCACGTTTTTATTTTATATTCGCTTACATATATTGTACTTTTACATTATTCGGTATTTTTTAAAATTCTTTTCAAGCTAAGAATGAAAAACATGCTTTACTGCCTTTTTTTGTTTAATTCTAACTTCTACATGATATTCATTCTGTAATTCAGAGTATAAATATAGAAATTTCATAATCCGGTATATTTCAAATCCAGTAATTTTCGAATATAAAATCGGTTCGTATTAACCCGAATTTCAGATCATCAGGGTTCTACTGTATTTATATTTACCAATATCTATGTACTCATAGATGACTACAAGTAAAAATATAGTATGATTACGTATTTAACCCCTTGGGGACAAGCGACCGGTATTCGTGCCGCGTAAGGTGCTCAGAATCGGGGATTATTCTCATCAGTAAATTTTTATTGTAAATTTTGTCTTATTTAATACGAGCATTTTGCCCATTCAATTAGGCAAAAATTTCTGGTTTAAAAAACCGGTGATTAAAGATTAAAAATTCTGTAAAAGACGCTCGTCCTGAAGGGGTTAAAAAATATGCATCGTCATAACAATTACATAGCCTAGGATTTTTCTCCAGGAAAGGTTTTTCATCAATTTATTAAAAAAAAAATTGTTTAATTGTTCAAAAATGTAATTTTTATGTTGACTATTTGAGACGATAAAAATTAATGTAAAGAAAAGCCCGGTAGCAGAAAGTTCGAGACGCGCGACGTGCGTCGCAGATTTATTTTGGACCTTGCAGATAAATTTGCCAACTTGAAAAAAAAAGTATTTCTTAAAAAAAAAAAAAAGTGCGAAAATTCTGACAAAAAATATCGCGAATTCGACAAATGGTCGCCGAAAAATATCAATTTCGGCAATCGTTCGCATAAAAAATCGCTAATTTATAGCCAAAGGGTCGCTATAAAAACGATAATTTCGTCAAAAGAGACCGGAAAAAAAACATGAATCTCGTCCCAGGGTTGTAGAAAAAATGCAAATTTCTGTCACAGGATCGCGGAAAAAACACGGATTTCGTCAAAGGATCGCGGAAAGAATGCGAATTTAGTAAAAGGATCGCGGAAAGAACGCGAATTTAGACAAACGATTGTGGGAAAAACGCAAATTTAGTCAAACGATCGCGAAAAAACGCAAAATTTATGTCAAAGGATCGCGAGCAAACGCAAATTTATGTCAAAGGATTGCGGAAAGAAGGAGGAATTTCGTCAGAAGATCTCGAAAAGCGTAAATTTCTGCCTAAAGATCGCTGTACAAACTTGAATTTTATCCAAAAATCACGAAAAAACGTGGATTTCGTTCCAGGGGCGCAAACGCAAATTTCTGTCAAAATCGCGGAAAAAATGCAAATTTCTGTAAAACGATCGCGAAAAAACGCAAATTTTTGTAAAACGATCGCGAAAAAACGCAAATTTCTGTAAAACGATCGCGAAAAAAACGTAAATTTCTGTCAAAGGATCACGAAAAACGCAGATTACTGTCAAAGGATTGCGAAAAAAGGAAAATTTATGTCAAAAGATCGGAATTAAATTTTCTGAATTTCGTCAAAAAATCGCAAAAAGTGCAAATTTCTGCCAAAGGATCGCTGTAAAAACGCGAATTTCGTCAAAAGATCCCAGGAAAAACGTGAATTTCGTCCCAGAGGTGCCGAAAAAACGCAAATTTCTGTCACAGAATCGCAGAAAAAACACAAAGTTCGTCAAAGAATCGAGGAAAAAACACGAGTTCGTAAAGGTTCGCGAAAAAAGCTCATTTTTGTTAAATGATCGCGAAAAAACAGCAAATTTCGTCAAAAGATCGCGAAAAAAATGAGGAATTTCCTCATAAGATCGCAAAAAAACAGCAGATTTCGTCAAAAGATCGCGAAAAAACGGCAAATTTCGTCAAAAGATCGAGATAAACGGCATAATTCGTCAAAAGATCGCGAAAAAACCCAAATTTCATCAAAAGTGCGCAAGAAAAACACATAATTAGTGCCGGTAGTGGATTTTCGCTCCCTCCCCCCCCACCCTTCTGTTGTAACTTTTCGGAAATTTTGCTGTGGATTTCAGAATTTTTTCTTTCTTTCTTTTTTTTTTTTTTTTTTTTAACTCAGAATCACCCCTAGTATTAATCAGTAAGAACGCTGTTTATTTTAACGCTCATAATGTTTTTACATAAGAAAATGTAACACGCTACTCCCGCAGACAATTTTCATCTCACTAAATTGCTGTCGCAGACACAACCATAACTTTCTGCTACTGGGAAGAAAAGTATTAAAAGCCATAATTAATATACCACATAGTTACATGGGCGTACCCAAGGGGGGGGCTGATGGGGCTACAGCCCCCCCCCCGAAATTTTCGAAAGTGATATGAAAAAGTGCTGCTTTTTCGTCTTTATTTTTTGGAAAAAATTTTATTTTTTTTCAATCATACAGCGGACTAGCCATTTTAATAAGTCCCATATTAGTCCACATTGACAACAAAGCAGAGAAAGGGGGCAGACGGGTTACAGCCCCCCCCCCTTCTCCCAAAATAGTCGAAAAAGGAAATTAAAAAGTAATTTTTTCTGACTTTTTTAAGGTAAATCTTATTTTTTCTTCTGTCATATAGCAAAATAGACATTCTCGTTAACACCATATCAGTCCACATTGACATCACAGCATACCTAAAGATGGGGAGGGGGCTGATGGAATTTCATCCCCGTCCTCTCGAAATGTTCGAAAATGAAATGATAAAATAGTGCTGAATTCTTTCTGCCTGTTTAAGAGAAATTTGCATTTTTTTCAGTATCGTTCAACACACTATATTAGTCCATATTGACACCAAAGAAGATAAAGGGGGCTGACGGGGTTACAGCCCCCCCCCCCCCCCCCAAACCAGAAATAGTCGAAACATTAAATGAAAAAGTGTTTTTCCTTACTTTTTTAAGATAATTCTATAATTTTTTCTTCTGTCATGCAGCAAAATAGCCACTCTCGTTAACTCCATATTAGTCCACATTGGTATCAAAGCACACCCGAAGGTGGGGAGGGGGCTGTTGGAATTACAGCCCTCCTCCTCTCGAAATAGTAGAAAATGAAATGAAAAAAATAGTGCTGCATTTTTTTTCTGTCTGTTTGAGATAAATTTGCATTTTCTCCCCTATCGTTCAACAGACTAGCCGTTCCCTTCGCTGTAGTTCCATATTAGTGTACAGTGACACCACGTTATACCCAAAAAGGTAGAAGGGGGCTAATGGGGTTACAGCCCTCTCTCCAAAAAGTCGAACATGAAATGAAAAAGTGCTGATTTTTTTTTTTGAGATAAATTTGTATTTTCCCCCTATCATTCAACAGACTGGCCGCTCTCTTCTCTTTAGTTCCATACTTGTGCACAGTGGGCCCACATTATACTCAAAGAGGTGAAAGGGGCTAATGGGGTGCCCCCTTCCTTAATAGTCGAAAATGAAATGAAAAAAAGGCTGATTTTTTTCTTCTTGATTCAGATAAATTTGTAATTTTTCTTCTGCCATACAGTGAAATAGCCATTCTCGTTAAATCCATATTAGTCCACATTGACATCACAGCATACTGAAAGAAGGGGAGGCGGCTGATGAGCTTACAGCTCCCTCCTCCCGAAATAGTCGAAAAAAAGTTGCATTTTTTCTTTTTGTTTGAGATAAATTTACATTTTTTTTCTCCCATTATTCAACAGACTAGCCACACTCTTCTGTTTAGTTCCATATTAGTGCACAGTGACATCAGATAATACCCAAAGAAGTAGAAAGGGGCTGATGGGCTTACAGACCTCTCCCAAAATAGTTGAAAATGAAATGAAAAAAGTGGTGATTTTTTTTCCTTTTTGTTTGAGATAAATTTGTTCTGCAATTGTTTTCTGAAATACAACGAACTAGACTTTCTGGCTAGTATCATATCAGCACACTGTTACTCCACTGTATACCCAATGAGGGGAAGGAGGCTGATGGGTTTATAGAGCCCCCTTTCAAAGTAATCAAAAATGAAAAAAAACTCTTTTTTTTTCTTTTGAGATAAATTTAAATATTTTTTGTGCGACACAACTATTCTGGTTAGCCCCATAGACTAGTGCATAGTGATGCCCCAGCATACACCCAAAGAAGTCGATGGTGACGGGGGTTATGAGGTTACAGCTCCATTCCACCTCCGAAGAGATCGCAGTGAAATGAAAAAAAGGCTGATATTCCTTCTTTTTCAGATAAATTTGTTTTATTTTCTGTCATGCCACGAAACTGTTTTTCGTGTTAATCCAAAATCCTCCCCAGTCCTGCGACCAAATTTACTTGAAACCACAAAATCAATTTTCAAATGACTGAAAAATAGCTCCATGCCTGTTTTACGGGATAAACGAAAACGTATATGGTCAGTTCAAGAGACCTACAAGTAAATTCGACAAATCTAAAAGTAGTTTAATTTAAGGAGATTTTTAATTTCTCTCATATTCGGCGGGCACCAAGATTGTCAATGCGGAAGTATTTTAATGCACAGTAACACTACAGCTAATCACAAGTCGATTTCGGGTAAATTGGAAAACCGGAAGAGTGACTGTAAAAGTAGATTATTAAATTTCATTTTTCTGCCGCATCTCCATGCCAAAAATTTGTGTTTTTTCCACGTTTTTATGACAAAATTTACGTTTCCTCAGCAGTCCTTTGAAAAAATTCGCTTTTTCTGCGGCTTTTTGCCGAAATTCGCGGGTTTTTTGCGCACTCCTTCGTCGAAATTTGCGTTTTTTCCACGGATCTGTGACGAAATTTGCGTTTTTCTGGTGATCATGTCGAAATTTGTGTTTTTTCCGCGTTTTTCGTCGGGTTTTTGATGAAATTCAAGTTTTTTTCGCGGATTTTTTGCCGAAATTCGCGTTTTTTTTTTTACGAAATCCTTCGTCGAAATTTGTTTTTTCCGTGGCTTTTTTGACGAAATTCGCGTTTTTTTTTCGTCATTTTGATGAAATTCGTCTTTTTTTCTGAGGCTCTTTGACGAAATTTGCGTTTTCTTTGACGAAAGTAGCTTTTTTGCGGCTGTTTGACGAAATTCTCTTTTTTTTTCCCCGTCTTTTAATGAAATTCACGCTTTTCTGTGGCCCTTCTTTGTGAGCCTGCTTTTTCTTTTTCGCGATCCTTTGACGAAATTCGTATTTTTTCCGTTTCATTTGACGGAATGCGTGTTTTTTTTAGCGATGCTTTGTCGAAGTTTGCGCCTTTTCTGTTGCCATTTGACGAAATTCGCGTTTTTTCCGAGGTCATTTGCCGAAATAAGAGTTTTTTTTACGCAATCTTTCGTCGAAATTTCCGTTTTTTTCTCGTCTTTTTGATGAAATTCACGTTTTTTTTGCGATCCTTTACTAAATTAGCATTTGTTTCACAGCCCTTTGACGGAATGCGTGTTTTAAGCGATCTTTTTTCGAAATTCTCGTTTTTTTCCGCGACCTTTTGATGAAATTCGCGTTTTTTCGGCGGCCCTTTGACAACATTTGCGTTTCTTTTCGAGATCCTTTGTCGAAATTGTCTTTTTTCGGCTTTTTGACGAAATTCACGTTTTTCTGTGGCCCTTCTTTGTTACCCTGCTTTTTCTTCTTTTTGCGATCCTTTAACGAAATTCGCGTTTTTTCTGCTTCCCTGTGACGGAATGTGTGTTTTTTTAGCGATCATTTTTCAAAATTTGCGTTTTTTCTGGGGCCCTTTGACGAAATTCGCGTTTTTTCTGTGGTCATTTGCTGAAATTAGCGTTTTTTTATGCAATCCTTCGTCGAAATTTGCGTTTTGTTCGCGGCTTTTTGACGAAATTTGCACTTTTTTCTCGTCTTTTTGATGAAATTTGCGTTTTTCTCTATTCCTTTGACGAAATTCGCGCATTTTCAGATTTCTTTTGAAGGAAAGCGTGTTATTTTACCGATTCTTTGTCCAAATTTGCATTTTTTCTGCAGCCCTCTGACTAAATTTGCGTTTTTTCGGAGGTCATTTGCCGAAATTCGCGGTTTTTTACGCAATTTTTCGTCGAAATTTGCGGATTTTTGACGAAATTTGCGATTTTTCCCCGTGTTTTTGATTAAATTCTCGCTTTTTCCGATCCTTTACGAAATTAGCTTTTTTTCGCAGCCCTTTGACGGAATGCGTGTTTTAAGAGATCTTTGTTTCGAAATTCGCATTTTTCCCCTGACTTTTTCATGAAATTCGCGTTTTTTCTGTGATCATTTGCCGAAATTCCCTTTTTTAGGCAATCCTTCGTCGAAATTTACGTTTTTTCCGCGGCTTTTTTGACGAAATTTGCTTTTTTCTCGTCTTTTTGATGAAATTCGCGTTTTTCTGCGGCCTTTTGACGAAATTCACATTTTTTCTGTGTCCCTTTGACTAAATTCGCGTTTTTTCCACTTCCCTTTGATGGAATTCGTATTTGTTAGCGATCTTTTGTCGAAATTTACGTTTTTTCTGCGGCCCTTTGACAAAATTCGCGTTTTTTTCTGTGGTAAATTGACGAAATTCGCGCTTTTTCGGTGGCCATTTGACGAAATTCGCGCTTTTTGACAAAATTAGCGTTTTTTTCTTGTCTTTTTGATGAAATTTGCGCTTTTCTGCGCCCTTTTGAGAAAATTTACGTTTTTCCTTGTCCCTTTGACGAAATAAGCTTTTTTGCGATCCTTTACGAAATTAGCTTTTTTTCGCAGCTCTTTGATGGAATGCGTGTTTTTAGCGATCTTTTTTCGAATTTCGCATTTTCCCCGGAAACTTTTGATGAAATTCGCGTTTTTTTCTGCGGCCTTATGACGAAATTCGGGTTTTTTCTGTGCTCATTTGACGAAATTAGAGTTTCCTCCGCGAGCATTTGACGTAATTCGCGTTTTCTCCCTGATCATTTGACGAAATTTGACTTTTTTTTTCACAATCCTTTGACAAACTTCGCCTTTTATCCGTAGCCCTATGACAAAATTTCGTTTTTTTTCCTTTTCGGATCCTGTAAAAAAATTGGAATTTTTTTTTTCTGCGAACGATTGATGAAATCGTTTTTTTTTTCGGCGACCATGTCAAAAATCGCGAATATTTTTTAAGTCCGAATTTTCGGAAAATTGGGAACAAAGTCACCCCTGCCCCCCCCGCCCCCTGGCTACGGCCTTATTGGCAAAAATGATTTCTGTTTATAACACAATTCAACGTGTTTCGTAAGATTTAGAACATTATGGAAATTTAAGTCAGCCCCCCCCGAAATAAAATCCTGGGTACGCCACTGCATAGTTATCCCAAGAATTTATATATAAAAAAAAAAAAAAGCAAGCCCATTCTTCACCATAAGATTAAAAAAAATGTGGAACAAAAACACATAGCAGTAACATTGGAAATGACCATCGTTTGTACACAAATTACAAACAACAATTGAACTAGGGCTTCCATAATTTAGAATGCGACTGACAATACTTCTGATATCGCAGATTAAATTGTAATGCACATTCCATGATGTCATTCCATTTGCAGAAAGCAATCTGTTAATTATTGAATATTTTGCTGAACTATATTTTTAAAACTATGAACAAAAATCCAAATTTGACTTTAACCTTCTCATCACCCTGATCCTCATATGAGGCTCCTACTTCGAATTGCAATATTTGAAAGAAAAAAAATATTTTTGTTAATTCCAGCACCTAATAGCGATAGCATATGTTGATACATGTACTATTATGACTTTACTTATGCTTCAGCATTTAATAATAATAATATTAATAAAAGTTTTATTAATTATTAGTAAACCGTTGGTGTTTCTTTTAATTTCAAACATATGTTTCACTCTTTAAATTTAAATTAGGGACTCACAAATTTAAATTAGGAACTCACTCTTTAAATTTAAATTAGGAATTTTCGAATTAGTAATTTGTGATAAGAAATAAAAAATACTACTAAATTTTTTATGTTTCTTTAATCTGGTTGTAATACGACATTTTCCAAACGTCTTAAAAAATTCTTCCTTAGACTATTTTTATATGAAAAACGTGCAACATAACTACATTCGTTAAATTTCAGTAAACTGTAACTTCTGTTATTTCGATAGCTACTTTTAATTTTGTTACAGTAAAAGTAATTTTTCCCAAAATTGGAAAAAAAAATTGGTGCCGAGAGGGTTAAGAGAAACACCTTGAGTTCTTGATTAAAAATATATTGTAACCCTAATTTCCTATTTAAAAATTGTTTAACATGACTTGTATTATCAACTCTAAGTATTTGTTCTTCTAATTAGGAATACATATATATAAAAAAGAGGTTTTTTTTATTATAGATACGATGTATAGAAACTAATTTAAAGAAAAGAAATAACAGACATAATTAATATAGCATGCAACATTTCAAGACATGATAAAAGGATTATTCCCTTTTTCAGTAGAATTTATTTTTTTGTAAGAAAGAGGGGGGGGGGGGGGGGGGAATATTCGTGTAAAATGTACACAAAGAATGCATATTTCTGCTATTGCTATTTATTCACTTTAGCTCTGAAGAAAGGAAGTTTTATTTTGAAATCTATAAATAGCTATGTGTTAAATTAATAATACATGCTGTGCTTTTCTTTGCATTGTTTTTTACATGTCACATAATAATCATAATACAAAAGTATTTTTATTTGTTTTACCAGTCATTAGAGCTTTGGGGGAGGGGGGGGGAGTAATTTCTAAATCATCCTTTCCTCTCGCTGCACCGGTGCTTTTAAATGACTTAGATAATAATATATATGATTTTATTAATCATTAAACAAATTAAAATCATAACTAATTTGAATGACTGAATAACTAAGTTGTAAAGTCAGTGCTTCCAAGACTGCTATAAAAAGCTCATTTTTTTAATGTGCTGATAATTTGATGATATATATATATATATATAACCAAAATGTTTATTAAAATACATCAATATCTAGATTTATCAAATGAAAGTTAAATGAAAGAAAATTAATGTTCACGTAGATACTACTATACAATATTATAATAAATTTCCAGTGCATACATTGAATACAAAATGCTGTCTTGACTAGTTGGGCTTTTCATTATGTTAGTTTTTACATGTCCATGTACTTAATAAACCTGTTGTATGTATATGTAAAAAAAATGAAATTATTTTGTGATGAGTATCTGACAGATATTTTAACTAACATCTTCGAGTTTCTCTGAAAAATTACTAAGATACAGTGGTTTGCTACACTGTACGTTACAGAAAAATCTGAGGAATGTATACCATCATACACCTATAAGGTAAGAGTTTATAAAAAGAAAAGCTGATGATACAAAAAGCAAAGTATGCGGGTACATCCATTCATTACTCTTGTGACCATTAGAGTAAATTTTCAGAAATATTTCCAATTATTTTATTATTAGGATAAAACATTACATAAAAAGTTAAATACCATTATGTATCATTCACATAAAATATATCTAATTTGTTACAAAATTTTGATATATTATATAGACAAGTAAAGTGTTTTTTGTTACAAATTAGATACATTTTATGTGAGTAGAACACGATGGTATTTAACTTGTTATACTATCTATTTTATCCTATTTATATTTTGTAATAAAATAATTGTAAGTATTTCTGAAAATTTGCTCTAATGGTCATAGAGTAACAGTGCACATAATGTTCATATAATGTATGTTCTCATATAAAGTTGTTCAGATTTTTTTAATGAAATATTTTTATTTTTTACAAAAATATTACTTGCGATGAAATTTTAGAAATCATCTTTATTTTCCATCTTCAATGAATTTATTAGTTAATAAGGCAGTATTGTAAATAAGCTTCCCCCCCCCCCCCCCCTACAAAAAAAAAAAGAAAGAAAAGTAAAAAAAAAATAAAGTAGTTTTATTGCTTTAAAAACATGAAGAATTTTAAATTAATAGCAAGCAATTTTAATGACGATAAAAAAAAAAAAAAGATAAAAATTCAGCATTTATAAAATTATATTTTAATCTTAAAATAGTTTTCTTTTTCAACTCGAAATGATAAAAACTTTAAATTATAATAAAGCTTAATAGTCACTTCAATAAATTCTAATGTGAAAAGTAACATGAGTTACATGTAAAATATTGATTATCATAATTTTTTACAATCAAATCATTGTTGTCCTTGAATTAATCAGAACTAATTATCTAATCTTAATATCTAATTTAATCCTTAAAATATTTTTTTCTCTATTCTGCTGCAATGAAAAAAAAAAAAAGGAGGGGGGGGGGAAGCAATGATTGAGTTTTGACTATTAATGTCTTTTTTTTTCAGTAATGAGAATTATTGGTACTTTTTAGTTATCCCGTCAACCAAATTACTGTTTCCAAATTGTAAGATTAAATGCCAATAATGGTTTGCCATTAATTAATTGTAAGATTAAATGCCAATAATGGCCAATAAAACCATTAATTTGACGTTTTAAATGTTTTACTAATTTATTTGCTCTTTTGTTATTTAAAATAAAAATTATGTCAATGTGTATAATTTGGCGAGTGGTTTGGCGATTTATATAATTTGGCGAAATTGGTCGACGGAATAACTAAGAAGTACTGAATTATTATATTAAATAAGGCTCAGGTTCTTTTATATTTAAGTCAAGAGTACTACCATACTATTCTTTATTTACATGGACAATATCTATATCTGAGTATCCATAAAGGAACAACTTTTTACTAATAAACTTTTATAGGATAAATATAAGTTTTATCAGTTGTAATTGTATTCAGTTTTTGTTTTTATTATAAAGAAGGAAAAAAAAAACTTGGATGATAAAAAAAAAAAAAAAAAAAAAAAAAAAATTCTCATTTAATATAGCTATTTTTCAACCAAACAGTAAATAAATATATTTAAAAAAGTGCAATTTAAGTGTATCTAACAATTGCCAATGAGATGCTTTGTTCCCAATTAGAGCACAGGTTGACATATTTTGCCAAGACAGGATCTTTAATGTAAACATTTGGTATATTACAAAGTCGATAGATATTGTTTGCAAACTTTTGGCTTTGCAAAAAATTGCCATACCTGAAGAAAGCTATGACACACACACACGCACAATATATACGTATCAGATGTATATACACACACACACACGAACTTACATTGAACAAAAAAATAATATATATGTGTATCTAAATAATAATTCTAAGCAAAATTATGTATGGTGCTATCTATATTGTATAGGCAGCCCTTCCTGGAGTACCTAAAACCTGATATGATGGAACTTGCATTAAAGTGAATAACAATGCATGATGTGTAAAAATCAAAATAATAAAAGTCTGAAGAGATAAAAATATTTTAGAATGCAACTGTTTCTAGATTGCAAAATACAGGGCTGGCTATTTGCCGGCAAAAAAGGGTTTCTGCCTTGCCAGTGGCAGAAACTGGTTATAACCGGTTTTAACCGGCATAAACTGGCATAAACATATTTCATGACATAATATGAGACTTTTTTACTAGTATTAAATTCCTTAAGTACATTTTATTCCGTATAAATAGCAAATGAAATATTGTGGGTAGTTTTAATTAAAAAATAAATAGATTTGTATTAGAAAAAATTAGTAATGTAACAGATAAAATTTTTGTTATAGTATGGTTATATAATTTTATATGTAAACAATTATTAGAGTATTTTAAAATTTCAGTTTAAAAATCAATACAAAACTATATCCAATACTTATTTTAAATTAAACAATGAAAAGAAAAGAAAAATATTCAATACTTGCTCAAAATAATTTTCTGTAATTTAACGTATTAATTTAATAATAACACTATAAATTATCTCTCATAGAAATGTTATAGTTATATGCAGATCTTGTAATTCCATGAATTTAAAAAACATTTCATTTAAATACAGTATTCAAGGGAACAAATCTGACTTTTTTTTTTTTTTCAATTTAAGACTGTTATAAGCATAGATCAAACTTTGTGCGAATTTTAGTAAAAAAGCTAAAATCTTTAACAATGATTTTACGCACAAATAATGTACAGACACGACAAAAAACGATTATATGGGATATTTTTGTCGTGTCTGTATGTTATTTGTGCATAAAATCGTTGTTAAAGATTTTAGCTTTTTTATTAAGACTGTTAGTTGAAAATGTTCCAACCACATTTTGTACTTACAAAACAAACAACTACAAAGGTTCAAAGCAGATTTGATACAGTAATAACCGACTACCATATGCTAACTTATTTACTTCATCCTAAGTATATGGGGTCAAAATTGACATATGAGCATAAAGAAAAGGCAAGGAAATTGCTTTCTGATATTAATCCCAATTTTGTGCCACATATAATATCCTTTGAAGCAAAATCGACTCCTGCCTCAGAAACATATTTCTCCAAGGAAGCCCTAGAAAATGTCTTGCCCTTACCTTCTATGTGGTGGTCATCTTTAAAAACGAATACTGGTGAAAATGAGGATTTTTCAAATTTGCATCCTCAATAATGACATTGCCAGCAAGTAATGATAGTCTTGAAAGAATATTTTCAAACTTTTCTTTCATTCAAAACAAAGAAACAGTGTGTTCAGAAAGATTAGCAAAATTTTGTCCTATGCTATGGAATGTTCTGTGGAAAAAGTAATAATAGTATATTTGAGTGGCAATTTTGTTCTTTCAATATTGTAAAATAATTCTGCAAGATATTTCATTAATTTTTTTTTTTTTTTGTTATTTATTGTGCTTCAATTATTTACTTATATATTTTCACAAGAATCATAATCTTTAAGTTATTGCATTGCATTATTTATTTAAAAATACTCTAAAAAATACATTTTTAAATATATCACAGATTTTTTTGTAAATTTCCTTTTTTACTTTTAAATAAAAATTCAACTCTAAACAATAATATAAAATAGTTAAACTTGTACAGCATCAGACTACCATTGAAAATTTCTGTTTTTCAAGTGAAAAAAAATTAGTACCTATTATTATATAAACAAAATATATTTATATGATAATTTTGAAACTTTTTTACAACTTTGAATAACATTCATAATCTTTCATTTTAATTTTTAACTTAATTGTTTACACATCAAATACATGTATGAATTAAGAATCATTGCACATTAAAGTTCTTATTAAAATTATTTCTGAGTTTCTGCCACTTACTGGCAGAAACTAGTTTCTGCCATGCCGGTTATAACCGCTGGTTTTAACCACTCTGGCAGAAACTTGCCAACCCTGGCAAAATAGGAGTTCTTTTTTTACAAAATTCATGAAAGAGGATGAGAAACATTAGCAGCAAGGCCTGTGTATATCTGTTACCACAGTTTCTCGCTTTTTATTCTGATGATTAAAATTGGTCTCCTATTATGAAACCTTAAAACTGCTCAATGAAATTTATTTTGACTACTTGGGCTTTCCATTACATTAGTTTTTACACATTCCTGTACTTACTAAACCTATTTTATAAACATAAAAAAAAAAGAAATTATTCCTTTTATGATTCGTAACTGCCATCAAGCGAAGAACTTAACTGCACCATTGTATTACAGATGATTACAATTGCATTAGCAAGAATAAAATGTGTTATGGAATTTGAAAAACTACAAATACAAAAAATGAAGGATATATGTAATCTAGAATACAAAATTTTTTAATATTACACAGAACATATATTTAATCCTACAATGTGTATACTTAATCATATATTTAATCCTACATTATCCGCATATGTATGTTATTTCTATGAGAAATGTGCATCAAGATGACATACACTAATATTCTACAAAAGTATGCTAATAGTAAAATAGATTTCAAATTTAAGTTGAAATTTTGTATATCCAATATCATGAATTATTTGTCAATCAAAATACAAAATTAATACAAATTATAACAAATAAATCAGTGTATGATTAATCATTGATACTTAATTTATCCGATTTAAATATTTCATCTTTAACGTAAGAATAACTACACCAGGAAAAAAAAAAAAAAAAAAAAAAAAACTACTGAAAGTTAAAAATAGAAAAACAAAAACAATAGTAATATTTTATTTTTCAGCGAGCGATTCCCCAACACCCTCAATCTTTTTTAGAAATATTTCATACCGCACTGAAAAGTATGTTATTTTTCTTTAGGTATTCACTCAGTTACGCAAATTTATTCGAAAATTATTATTCTGATTAAAAGCTCCTCGCTAGCCAAAGCCATCAGCTAAGCGAAAAAAAAACAAACAAAAAAAAACGTGACGTATATTTTCATTCTGATTGGTACTTCACACTTCAAAGGAATTTGTGATGTCACTTCCTTTCAAAAGCCACGGAATAAATATCGATTATTCCGAATCCGGAATCTGGCTAGGGGAGAATCGCTCTTTCCATTCGCTCCGGAATAATCGCCATATTCCGGGTGAGCTGAATTCAGATTCCGTTCCGCTCCGGAATAAGGGGAGAATACGGCCGGAAATCTACCTAAAAGTTTCAGCGGGAACAAGCATAGCTGACTTTACAATAGAGTAATTCGACATACGGCAACGAGTCACGTGACGTCCACCTTTTTCTACCTTTTTGACGTCATCACCGCTAATGGAGAGGGAGATTTGGTGTTTTTCTTGGCGATTTTCTGGCAACCTCGTATTACGGCAGTTTGTAAACAAAAAAATTAATAACATCAGTATTACAATTTATACTACTAAATTTAATATATTGAAGAATATTAATAAAATCAGAATTATAGGTTATCGCCGAAATGTTTATTAAATATATGGTGGATGAAAAAGGTTTCATACACACCTGTAATAAAAAAAAATTTTTTTTTTCACTCAAGATTATTTTATTACGAAGAAAGGGAAAATTTGTAGTTGCAAAAAAATCACTATTGATTTGCATACTGTGTACGATTACTTGCATATTTATTAAATGTTCTATTTGAAACACCTATTGTATATACTATAATTATTATACCTATATATTTCGTAAATATTAAGTAATGTGAACAAATTGAATCCCTTTTGTAGTAGATATTTTTTTTAAGTATCACACAGCTGAAAAGAGTTTTAAAACTTTTTACGTATAGTGTGTTTAATTGAATCACTTTTGTAGGTATGTTATTTAAAGTATTACCTAACTGAAAAGAGTTTGAAATCTTTTTACACTTGTTCTATTATGTGTAATACTACGTTTTACTTTGAAGTTCATCATTAATTTTTTTTTAATTAATAGAAAACTAATATACTAAAATCTGCCGAGACAGTATCGCAACGAACCAAGAAAATTTTCCGTTTTAAACAGATTTCATTTTTAGCTGCTTGATTTTAAAAAAATCTGGAGACCTAATATTTTGGAATACTAACAACTTTAGTTGTACCCCTCGCCCCCTTCACCAGCATATAGTACTTCATACATTATTTGCAAAAATTAAGCATTTTTTTCTTTAGTAAAAGAAAACAATTAATATAATATTTTAAATATATCTACCCATATACAGTGGCACACCCAGGACTTTTTTATGGGGGGTGCCGAGCATTGGTGGCGAAACAAAATAAAATTAGTGAGGGCAAAATTTCTCTGCTTATAATTACAGTAGGTAATTACAAGGAGATACTAATTATTCATCAAATTACCGTAATTAATTCAGTATTTAATAATAATTTATTTATTTTAATGAAAATGAAAATTATATTAAAAATTTAATTAAATTAATAATTTAAAAGTACACAAATTTTTGAATGTGCAGAAGTTAAATAGGGGAGAAGGGGGCTAGTGTGGACAATTTTTATAAATTTCGCAAAAAAAATGTAGTAAATATATTTTTTTCACACTTCAAGTATTTTTTTTTTACAAGAATTTGCTATTTTATCTTTGATTTGGTTGATATATTAAATTATTTGGCAATACAGTTATTTATTAATAAATTTTAAAAAAAAGTTATTTTTGTCCACATTAGCCCCATGTGGTGGGGCTAGTGTGGACAAGCTAGAATATTGATTTAGACAATGTAATACAACTCTTATAAGTGTTTGCAAAACCATAATAAAATAAATTTGAACCTAAACAACATAGTAAATATATTAATCATAATAAAATATAACTTAATTAATGTTATACCTAATATTTTTTTTATTATTACTGAGGACTGCAGTTAGGTATGTTATGAATCTATTTTAAAGACAAAATTAAATACATTACAAAACACTGGTCAAAATAAAGTACACAAATAAAAAGGTATGGACGTATTTACCTATCTTAAAATCTTAAGTTTGTTTACAAGGTTAAAGTAATTGTCAAAGCAACTAAATGTTTTTCATTAGTGTTTACACAGCCAGGAAACTACATAATAAACATTACAGCTTTTTGAATAATGTCTGGCTGTGAGAGTTTTCCCAATGATGTTTATTTGTGAAACATCATTTTCAATATAAATAAAACGTTTTTTCTTAAAGCTAATACTCGTGAGGAACTGTTTCGTACTCGACAACAGAAACAGACTTTGAATAACTGCTACATATTTATAAAATGTGCTGTGGCTTGACTTCTTGCAAATTAAAGAAACTTGAGCCAATAAAAAATCTCCTGGCTTGATTGTTGTTTCACTCATTTCTACTTCTTCAATTTCTAATTTATCAACTTCCATGTCAAAAATGCTGTTTCCACTGTCTTCTCGTGTGCTTACCAGATCTTGTGTAGTACCTGGGCATTCACGGCCGATAGTATAGCTCCAAAAAAAAAAAATAATAATAATAATCATCTCCAAATGCTAATCAATTTAAAGGGATAATGCCAGGTTTTTGCAAATCTTGATATGATATTACTTAGTGTAAATAATTTATGATATGCTTTCGCTGTTAAGGAAGGAATATCAGACTGATACTGTTTTGTCAGGATAATTTAACATCCAGTCATTAAATGCAACTTTACACATTCCTTTGAATGCACCATAAATAGCAACATCTAGGGGTTGAAGTTTATTTGAACAATGTGATGGGAAAGACAGTAACACAATGTAATTTTCCTTCACATATGTGTAATTGCTACAAGAGAAATGTTGAATTATGATTATCAAAAAGCAAAGAAAACAGGGTGGTCTATATCAGATTTTGTGTGTTCTTGTATATGGTGTAAAACAGCTGGAAATAGTTCTTTCACCATCCATCCGCTTTTTGAAGGCAAATCTAGACTTCCAGTTAGAGCACCAACAAGAAAATAATCCTTATAATTTACTCTAGGAAAAATATACTATCTACCTATGTCATTATAATGGACTAGCATTAGTAATTTAAATAAAAAATGTATATCAAACTAAATTCTACTATGTGTGTGTTCTACATTAAAATTCAGTTATTACTTCACAAATTAATCTAATTTAGTATCGAAATAGCATAAAATGTGACATATTTATATACCTAATTAATGTTTTTACAACTGAAAGCTGAATGGGGCTAGTGTGACATGTCCACACTAGCCCCATGGTGCCATTTATTTTTTTAGGACTAACACTGAAGCAAAAGTGAATATCAAAAAGTATACTGATTAGATTAATTTATAATATAATATCCCCTTTCATTTGAAACAATGAATATAAATAGTCTAACTTAGTAATTAAAAAACAAATCATGAATTTACTTTTTCACCATAAAAATCTTTTTTTATAAATTGCAAATGAACTATGAAATGCATTCTTGTGTAATTACACATGGAAGTGTATATCAGTGTTGTCAATCTGCAAAAATTTACAGAGCAACTTTAACTAAAAAATAACAGAATTATTCAAGTTATCCACACTAGCCCCCTTCTCCCCTACTTAAAGAGCCCTTAAACAAACATTTATAGAATTTCCTATTTATATTTATCTGACCGTGAGACATATTGTAGTTTAAAGGAAAATATCCAAAATAGCCTTGACAAATTGAATTATTGGATGCAAATTTTTGGGCTAGTTCTTTTACACTTTATTTGTCAGTCCGAATTTTTGGGAATTAATAAACTAATAGAGAATTTAATCTGTTTTGGGCATCAGTCAATTTTTGAAAGGCATTGCCTCTAGTCTTGGAAACGGCAGCTGCCCCTACTGCTACCGTGGCTCAGCCGACTATGGAGGCGAGTTGAATTGAACAGATAAAAAAATTCAGTAAATTCAGTTAAAAACATTGTTACACAATAAAATCATTTTCTTTTTACAAATTACTTCAGTTGAAGTTACATTAATCTCTTTATGTATACATCATAAAGCAGCCCATTTTTAATCTTTATTCTGCCATAGTGGATCTTAAGTAAATTTTTAAAATGCGTAAGGTTGAAAATGACCTTTTCGCTGACACAGGTTGTAACGGGAAGCGTTGCAAATATTTTTAATAATTTATAGATGTTCAGGTACAACATTTTCTCACATTTCGAAACTGCTTCAATGGCATTCTTGCATCGAGTTATGAAAGTGATTTTTAAAATTTTCTGCACCACAACTTGAATTCGGCGTTCAAAATTTTTGAATTGGTAGAAAGCAAGTCATGTGCATAAAACTCACACAATTAAAGAAAATCTTTCATTTCATTTGCTGTTGGAGCATCTTTTCCATTAGGTAGAAGAATTAAAAAACTTTCAAAATGTTGTGGTGCCAAGTGAAATGTTCATTAAGTTGAGTCAACATTTGATCAACGAATGCAATAAAAATATTTCTTCTGAAATACTCTTTTATAGAATCAGCTGGAACATTAGATCTTTGTTTTTGTTTTGATGCAGTTCTTGGCAGTTTAAGGTCAATATGAAAGTTACTGTCTTTCAAACAAGCTTCATCAAAAATTTCCTTGAAAGGGCTTTACGAATAGAATATAAGTGAGCCACAACATTGTCAACGAAATTTAAGGCAATTAAAAGGTCACTGTCACATTTTTGCAATAATTTAGACAATGGTAATAGCCCGGGAGGCGGATGAACAGACCATCGCCTTATCCAGTTGATGGCTGAAATTCCAGAATTAGACAGAACTCGATTCGCATATTAAAATGCAACTGGTCTGCCTGCAATTTCCTGCAACCAAAGGTATGAAAACATAGAGGACTGGGAGCAAGAAAACACAATAGTAAACCTACCAGTAAGCCACTACGATCAGGTTTGCAGGTGTTTACCACCAAGATATGAGTTGACAAACTCGTTGCATTTTAATATGCAAATCGAGTTTTAACTAATCCTGGAATTTCATCCATCAACTCGATGAGGTGATGGTTTGTGCAGCCGCCTTCCGGTCCATAAAGTGTATGTAAATATATTCTGTAAGGTAAATAAAGTAATTATGAAACCTAATTCACATAGCGAATTTTTCAAAAGTTTTGCCTTAGAAGCAGGGCTGCGGAGTCAGGCCCATTTTTGAGCGAAAGAGTCTGAGACGGATCTGTTAAAATTCCCAGAGTCGGAGTCGGCCCATTTTTGAATGAAAGAGTCGGAGTCAGATCTGTTAAAATTCCCGGAGTCTGAGTCTGACCAGAGTCAGACTATGCACTTTATGAAGTGCAAAAAATTATACACTCAGTACAATATGGGGTGTAAAAAGTAATTATAAAACTAGTTATAGTACGAACGCACCTCATTTGCCATGTTTGACGAGCAATTTCCAACTTGTTTATTATAGATTTGAGAAAAATAAACTTTTGTAACAGAAAATCCCCCTCTTTCTGAAGTTTACTTTTCTTGTGAGTTTGTTTTGTTTACAAATTACCCACATTTTAAATCCTTACAATTTTTTCGTATAGTGTGAAGTCGCTTTTATGGAAAATAATTTTGTGAAGAGTATCTTTTTTTTTTTATTTAGGAGAATTTTGTGAAGGAGTCTCAATATTTGCCTTGAGCAATTCCCTGATTTTGTCAGTAGATCACAAAAAGGGTACTTCAATGTTAGTTGGGTGTAAATCTTGCAATATTTTTTTCCTTTCAACAATAGAACCTTTTAGTTTTCATTTGTGTGACTTAGAAACAACGCCTTGGTGCTGAAATACATATTTTGTTTTGTTGTATTTAATTTATTCTTTTTTTTTTAATGAAATGAATGAAAATTTTATATTTCAAAAGAAATTAATAATTCCTGTAGGAATGATATTTAACGATTTATCTGATGTGCCCGGCTGACATAAAGTGTCCAAAAGTGTTGTGAATTTAAACAATAGGATCAAATGGCATAACAAGGATTACACTATTCAATATCTCCCCATCCATAACATGCAAATAAAACACATTCTGTTCTCTCTCATTGATGACACATTCATCTCTCAGCTAGTTTAAAAATTAAAATATGAAAAAAGTTATAGAGTTGTTACTGGACAAGTATAAAAGTAAAAATAGGGTACTTGCGTTTTATCTGGGCCAGGTAAAGAGATTGCCAAAAATGGTTGTCAATTGCCAGTTTTGTTTATCATTGTCAATTTTCCATGTTGCTCAAAATGGTTATTTAATACAAAACATCATTAAAAAGAATAAATATAAAAGCAAACTGAAATAATACAAAACAGCAATATAGTATACATCAGATACATAAACATCAAAATGACGGCTTTTAGCAATAAATGATATTAACGATGGTGGTTTTATTTCCAATGATTTATTATGCTCACCAGAATGATTACAATATATTATGTCTATATATATATAGTATGCTATATCATATTATATAGTTATATGTATATAAATATTTCTGCCATCACCTTTAATATGACAACTGTATAATATGCACTTAAAATGAAAAAAAAAGTATATAATAATAAGGGGTTACTGTAATATTTTTGGCACAGTGAGTATGACCTAGACCGAATAATACACAAGTATCAAAAATAGTTTTTTTTTCTTTAACCACCACCCATAAAGCATTCAATATTTATAAAAATCATGTTGGTCCAAAAAACTTGTTACAATACATGAATTTGGAATGACTCTAATTATTGAAAATCGACCGAATTTATTAAAAAAATTACAATTGATCTATAATTTTTTTTTTCAGATATGACAACAGGAAAGGGGGGAAAAAGCATTTTTAAAACTATGTATTCAGAATCTTTAAATTGTTTTCTTAACTTATAATTTACTTAATATTAAGCTATTAATTGATAAAAGCAGATTTTAAAAAATACATATTATTCTTTATTTTTATTTTGTTTTCTACCATTAAGAGTTTTAAAATATTTTGTTGCTGCTATTTCACAGCCAGTTGGCATATTTTATTGGTGTGTTGTTTGGAGCATAATTAACTCTGTTGTAACTTGTAACCAACCATAAAGAATGTTTGGTGATTTATCACCTGTGGCTAACTCAAAAATGCCTTAAAATTCATTTATTATATTATAATAAAGTTCCTTAAAATATTATTGTTGTCAGAAGCACACTTGTGTACATATTTTTTGTGATTCTGGACTATCAAGAACTGAGTAAAAAATCTATTATAAAATTGTAGCTTGACATATTTACAAGTTAAATAAAATAGTGTAAAAGAAACACAAATTCACAGTTTAATGATAATACAGCTCACACTTCTTAAAAAAATACAAATGAATTCTATTAAAGTAAACAATGGATTTAACAAGAAAAAGATATTGAATTGGGTTCGGCAGTGACCCGGAGCCGAACAATTTTTGATGCTCCAGCTCCGCACCTAGATAAAATACTGTGGCTCCAGCAACTGCTCCAACTCGGCTCCGACTTCGCGCTTTTGAGTTACAGATTTTAATTTACACATTTAATTTTTTGCTCACAAATTCTTTCTTCCTTCTTTACCTTCATTAAAGATCTGACAAAATGCATTTTTCTTCTCATCAAACTTGAAATTCTTGTTCAGAAAATATGACATCTTTTAGCTTTTACTTTTAAACTAGAAAGTTTGGTGGAATTTTAAATGCAATTTCTGGAAGAATATAGTCTTGTTTTAAAAAAATTCAGTTCTTATACTTAAAAATATCCAAACAAGACTTTGCACTCCATTTCTTTTTAAATTATTAAGAGTTGCAAAATTTAATTTCATTCCTCTTAGTTTTTTAAAGTCATCAGTATGATTAATAGGTTAAGGCTCCCATCCTTTCATGCAAAGACACTCACAAGCTAATGTTAAATCTATGGGAAGATTCTTTTAAAAATATTATTTACATTTCAATATGTATTTTTTTTGTCATTGGATAGCTGTAAATTTCTACATTCGATGTTTATTTTTTCAATTTTGCTTGCAGTTTTTTTTTAAGAGGATATTTTTACTTTTAGAACAGGTTCCGAAAGTGAAAGAAAATTAATTAAAAAATCTGCAACCAAAAGTAAAAAATGGTGAATGCATGATATATTAATATATTGTACAGCCATTTATCCATGTCTGCAAATTTTGTGCCAGCATTTGCATTCAGCGCAAAGTGGTGTTCATCTAAAGGAAAAGAGCAGAATACTTCTGTCAATGCCACATGCTTTTATAATTTATTTTCACCTCCACATTATTTATAAATATTCTGTTCTATTAGAGTATTCTAATAAAAAGATGCTTTTTTTTATGCTTGCTTATATTAGCATGTTTCCTTAAACAATAATCGCTACTTTTCGGTTACCCGGGTGCCAGTGTTATATATGCATATATATATATATACGTGTGTGTATATATATATAACACATGCATATATGTATATAAGTATATATGTATATATATTAGCATGTTTCCTTAAACAATAATCAGTACTTTTCGGTTAGCCGGGTGCCAGTGTTATATATGCATATATATATATATATGTGTGTGTGTATATATACAACACATGCATATATATGTATATAAGTATGTATATATAACACTGGCACCACGGCTAACCAAAAAGTACCCAATAATCTAATTTTATACTAAAGTCTTTTAATCTAAGTGATTGTTTTAATTTAAATTTATGCAATTGATAATTACGAAATCCCTTAAAAATTAATGTCTTAAATCAAATTTACTCGTACATCAGCAGTACATAATAGAACATAATTTTATTTTATTTTTAAGTAATAAATTAAATGACTTACTTTTTATAAAGATAGGCAATAAAGCAAAATAAAAGCCTCATCAAAACATAAAAGAAGTGTAGCCTCCATGCTGCATACAAACAGTGATTTAGCCTGCAAGTTAGCATCCAAAAGACTAAAAGATTATTTCTAACCTAATAGTCTCCCAGGCGCATTCCAACGGGCCACCACAGAAGTAAGGAACCAACAAGCTGCAACTCTACTAGAAATAAGTTGACTTTGCTGCTCTCTGCACCGATCGTCAACATGTTAGTGACAATAACTGATGCTGCTGATGAACAGATCATACTGCGTAACACCTATTCACACCACCCTTGTTTCATTTCTAGCAGCTAAAGCAACTAGCAAATTAAAAGAGAGAAAATAATGTAATACATGCATACATATAATATTTAAAAAATGAAAGGCAAAATGGTACTTTTCAGTTAGTCAGGCACCAGTGTTTTATATACATATATATATACATGTATGTGTATATATATACACATATATATGCATTTATACATATATATGTATGTATATAAAACACTGGCGCCCGGCTAACCGAAAAGTACCAGCAAAATATAATAAAACATAAATATTTGATTCAAACAGTAAATGTTGATTTTTTATTAAAGTACTACTCAAAATCAGATATGGGAAACTGAAAATAGCTGACTATATATGTATTTCTTAAAATAGTATCATTTGTAACATTAACGAAAACCTCATAAAAGAATTTTATCCCTAAGCAATGATTTAGTACATAATTTTTTTTTTTACATAATTTTGTACACAAGACCATTTCGCATCTCAGCTCTCCGCTTTCTCGGAACAAAATCCTAGATACCCTACTGACATTTTTGTGTATTAGAATTCCAAAGCATGGAGAGGATTGCGACCCCTCTCTTAATCTCTGAGAAAAGTATGAAGTTTTTTAAAAAGCACTGAGAGATGATAAAAATATAAAAAGCTGTTAATGATTGTGATTAAACTAATTATTGCAATTTCATCCACCTCATTTTTAACCTTTTATTCCCTAACACTGCTTACCATATCCACTGAAAACATTCAGTTTTGTAAGTTATTGATATTTAACAACAATAAAAGAGTTCAACTCAGGCATGTAACTTATATTATTTACTGGTTGTGGGGGTTAGCTTTCAGTTACAATGACTTTCTTTTAAATAAAAGTACATGAACACATATTTTCACAGATGTGCTTTTGATATCTGTAAAATTCGGTAAGTCTTTTATTTTCAAAGAACTAACTTTTTTTGAAAAAGTTATGCACTTTTCATTCCTGCTCCACACTAAAAAAAATCTTGAGTTTGTCATTGATCAGAAGATATATCCTACCTGTAATATATGTTAATATTACTCTACATATGACTACAAGTTGTTTAATCATAATATTAAGTTCGTAAAATTACACTGGGCAAAAGCAGTAGAAGTAACAGGATCATATCTAACACCAAAAAATTTTTAACATTGACGTAACCAAAAAAAATTATACGAGATACCAAATAAAAACTAATCTGAAAGAAAATGAAACAGAAAAAAATATACAAAACACTTACTTAGTATATGTTTCTCCGTTTACATTTATTTTTCTATACGCTAGACGATAACAACAATATACGTTTTGCGAAAGATGGCACTTCGGCATTTTCTTTAAAAAAAAGTTGTACAGAAGCACTTGACAATCGCATAATGTGCGAAAAAGAAGCCAATATGGTAAACATGAATTCACTCAGATGCCAAGAATATGTGCAGTCGAGTGCGCAGTTGGCAGAATTTGTGTTCTACCTTTTTTGCGTCATATCAAAATGCCCTATGGCTTGGAAGCGAAAAAGTCACGTGATCCAGATAGACGGTTGAACGCGCGCAATCCGACTGTAGTTGCTAGTATCTCGCTATGCTGTTGTGTGCTATAGCCGGCTGTCTCTGTTTATACATCTGTGTGTAGATGTGATAAAATTTTGAAAATTTTTATTTTAAATGCTATTGAGACGTGCTCTTAAACCGCTGATCACGGATTACATCGCCCAGATAGCATGTAAGGTTTCCGAAAAGGGTCGTTTTTGCTTTACTTTCTAACTATCCTGCAAAGGTTTTCGTGATAATCGTGTAGCCAACCCATGTTCGGAAATCATTATGATCCGTACGATTTTTGCGCATGCGCAACTTATTTCTTTTCACGGCCAGCGTAGGCGTAGCGTCTCCCAATGGCGTCTGTTTTGAAAGCTTTCGTTGTGTCAAGTTTCTAACATTTACAGAAAATGCGGTAAGTTTGCCATTACTTTTACTTATTAGTATATATCATTATTGTTTAAATCGTTCTTACTGCAGTCTTTTTTTCTTCTGTACTGTCTTATATTTAAGATTTCTGTGTAAGTTACCCATGAGGAAAAGATGATATTTGATTCAACGCTATTTTGTTTAATTATGTTATACAGCATGATACATCTTTAAATTAAACTAACTTCTATAAACATGATTTACTTAAAACATGTTATAACGTATCGTTTCACGTTTCGTAACCATCGCGAATTTTCAAATGTATTTTGATAACATAACTGCAGTTCCGTTATATATACTTTTAACACATAGGATTGACGTAATGGTAATGTAAATGAACCATAAAATACGAAATCGAGAAAGTGTAAGGAGTTTTTTGTAGGAGTAAGTGTTTAGGAACATATTTTATTATAATAAAACATTTTTAATTATGATCGAGGCTAACTAGTGTTTTTATAATTAAAAACACTTAAGTCTTAAACACAATTTTGTTTTTATGTTGAATTATTTTAAACTTGTAAAAATAAATTTTGTCTTTTTTTCTTAAAGTCTTCAAAAAATAAGGAATGTATACTTAAAGTTTTAAAATCACCACCACCCCCTTGCTGTGGATGTGGACTGATTTACAAATCAAAACAGACTTTGACCTTCAACAAATTACATTCATTTGAAAATATATATGCATGCATAGCGTATAAAACACGTAGATCATTTCATTTAAATGTATTTATCAAAATGTAGGTATATTGTTTGTTATCCCTTTTAGCGTCTATATATATATTTACAGATGATTTTCTGTTGTAATTTTAAAATAACATCCAAACAGAAATCTTTTTTTTTTCAATTATATGCGAATATGACATCTGTGCCAATAATTGTATAATTTTAATGTCCTTCATTAAATTTATTTGAGAATATCTTATCCTTATTGCACAAACACCCTTTTCGCTATTCCTATATTTATAGTAGCTGCTATATGTAAAATTTAAAAACTGTCTTCAAACACAAGTAATTATTTAAAAGTTTTTCTGCAAAAAACCCCCACTAAATCATGTGCATGTATACATGTCAAAAAATAAATTTGCTATGTGTAGTGAAGAATAAAAAAATTATTTATTAAAAATAAACATATATTACAAAACAAATAGGGGTTGCTATCCAACGTACAATTTATTCACAAGTTTAACATAAAACTCTTTTATGTTAAGATTTATGTTTATGAGTTTTATGTTAAACTTGTGAATAAGTTGTACGTTGGATAGCAACCCCTATTTGTTTTGTATCGATATTACAACGTAAAGTCCTTTATTATTATTATAAACATATATTTACAGTAGAAATTAATTTTCGTATGTCATTTTGCCAGCTGATTGAGAATCGGCAAAGCTTTTAATATTAAGAGGCTGTACATATATAACGTTACCAACTTTATAGTAATTTTGTAATCTTTCCGGCCTTTACAATATCTTACATTATCATTCCTGGATTATGTCCCACCCTTCCATCACTAATCATATTGTTATCAGTGTCTCAAAGTTCTTTTTTTTTTTTCCTTTCATTTTATTTTTACATATTTTCAGTTATATGTAAACATATTGTTATATATCTGTTATTTATAAAATTTTCTAATAAAGAAGAAAGAGTATGTAAAATATCACTATATTAAATATAAAATAAGTTTATATCAATAAAATTTTTTAAAAGTATTTAAAAATAGCTCTTTGTTACATAATGTATTCAACAGATATATTGTTTCTTGCCGCTCTTATCAACAAAACAGATAGACAACATTCTTCCTCTTTATTTTACTAATAAGCACAAGTATCACTTCAAACGTACTATCTGGTTTCTCCAACAGCAGATTATATGCAAATATATATAAAAAAAAATAGGAAAGCCAAACCTTGAGGTATTCCACATTTCAGAATGAAATAATTGTATATATAATCATTTAATGATTTTAATAATAACTTAGTATTTTCATAAAAATAGATAACTGAATATTTTGATGTAAAGAAACAGTTACAAATAGAAAAATGAACATTTTGGTTGGATCAAAAATGGTAACAATATCGAAAATGAATTTTCTCCCTCACCCTAGAGATATCTTAAGATATCAAGTGCCAAACTCCACCTCCCTGAAGTGATACCGTTATATTAAGCACAGCCTATAAAATCATGAGCCTTAAATGCTTATCAGTTAGCTTGTTAATTTTAAAATTGCCCATCAATACTTTTAGTTATTAATAGTAAATTGGAAAAAATGAAATCAAAATAAGAATTATTTAAAAATTAAATGTTTTGTAAATTCATACAAATTAAAACTTGGTTTATTATTATTGTTGTTTAATTAATAAATATGAAATTACCTTACCCTTCTTGTCCCTTTCCCCCATAATTTTATCTGTACTGGCAGTGTGATCAGTGTGAAAACTGACAGGGCAGGAAATTCATACTACTACTTCTTTGGTACTACCTGATTATCCCGACAACCAATTTCACCAAATAAAGTTTGTACATACTTTTAATAAGTGTACTTTTAGTAGTTGACCCAATAGCAGAAAATCCTCCAAGTGTTTGCAACAGATACTTCAGAGGCAGAAAATAATCTGCAGGTAAAACAGGTTTGACAGGTTGCAAGTTTTACAATCGAAGTGTTAATCAAACGATCACCTTTTTTTAAAAATGTTATTATGCATTTTATTAATTTTACTAATAATAATCTTAAGTTTTTGTATTAAGTAAGAAAGAGCCAAACATAATATAAAGCGAAATAAGGGTTCAATAGAAAAATAACCTGCAAACGAAAAAAGAAAATCTGCGACTCCCATCTCTAACTTTCTGCTACCGGTGTAGTTGATAATAAATAATAAATATAAATTGGTACAAAAATACATTACAAAATGTATTGTAATGTTAAGCCCTTCGTGACAACATATGTGTGATATAAAGTGTGTACACAGTCCTTGTAACTATTTATCGGAATGGTAATTTTTACGGTACTTTTCGGCAGGGTTGGAAAAAAACCAGGTTTTTTTGTAAAAAACCAAAAAAACCGGTTTATTTGGTTTAAACCGGATTTTTTAAAATATAATTTCCTATTGCATACAGATGCATATCTGTTGATAAAATAAACATTTTTGGATATTATATAAGTAATATAACTTTTGAAAATATTTAAATTAAATAATTACAGTCAATTATGTAGAAAATTGAAATCATTTCTAATTTAAACATTATTAGTAACAGCTATGTCTTATGTTCACAGTAAACTGTTCTACACAGTGAACATTGATACCTTGAAAATCGTATGAAGAATCCTTTGATTAATAATATAATAATCAATCAATCAAACATTTGATGCAGTTTTATGAATATAATATTATTCTGTGGTTGTTATTATTTTTTTAATATCCAAATACTTCTGGTTATTTTGTTTTCTGAGTGATAATTCCAAGTGTCCAAGTCAACATTTTTGGCCATTAGATTCCGCAACTAACAGAAAAGATTGATTGGTATTATTGAAATGCTATAACTAGCACTCAGATTTTGCAAGCTGTGTTATTCAATTTGATATCTTAAGTTACTCTTTTAAATTCTTTAAGGATAACACTGATCAGCATGCATTTTGATGATCATATAAATATATATTTTTCTGAAAGTGTTTTTTATGCTGATTTCAAAAATGTAAAGCATTTTTGCACACCACGTACACTTTTTTTACAAATATTATTTTTAATTAATTTTATTCTTAAATCATAAATTACTTTATAATAGTAATACTAGATGGCGCCACCAAATTTTTTAGGAATTGATTCCATATGTATATACATTACATTAATTTAAATAAATGAGAAACTGTATTTAGGAAGCTGAAATTATTTATTAATATGATTTAATAATAATAAAAAAAATTATTTATGTAAAATTAAAAAGAAAAAGCGAAATCCATAAATTTAATTTTGTAAAAAATATCTAAATTAATACTTGCTAGGTGGCAGCACCAAACAATGTTTGATCTAATGCATAGGTTTTAACAACAATAAATTTCTTTGTTTATTCGCGTCTGTTTCTTTCGATTTGAAATATGTGATATATTTCACATCTTCTTTAATTGAATAATGGCTTCACGTAAATGTGTAAATGATACAGATATATTTTGTTACATTTGTGGAAATTATACTGTAGTAAAACAAAGGCAGGATATTACAGATTTTGTTAAAAATGCTTATTATGCTTATTTTGGTGTGAGACTGGGTGACCAAGATAAGACATGGGCCCCTCATAAAGTGTGTAGAACATGTGTTGAAGGATTACGACTTTGGTTGAAAGGCAAAAAGAAATGTATGCCTTTTGCTATTCCCATGGTATGGAGAGAACCTAGAAATCATCATGACGATTGTTATTTTTGCTTAGCTAATGTTCATGGGTATAGTTCGAAAAATAAAAAAGGAATTATATATCCTAACTTGCCTTCTGCAATAAGACCTATATTGCATAATGAAAGTCTTCCTGTTCCTTCTCCTCCAACAAATTTGGAAAGCATAAATGAACCAAATAATTAAGAAAATGATGAAAATCAAGAACAAGATGTCTATAAACTAGAAGTAAATGATAAAGCTCCAATTTTATTTAATCAGCATGAACTCAATGATTTGGTGCGCGATTTAAATTTGCCAAAAATAAAAGCTGAACTTCTTGGTTCTCGGCTTAAATTTAAGAACTTATTATTACCAGAGACACAATTCTCTTGGTACAGGCATCGTGAAAAAGAACTTGTTCCATACTTTTCTGAAAAGGATAATTTAGTATATTGCAATAACATAAAGGAAATAATGAATTTTTACGGTATCCTTTATAATGCATCAGAATGGAGATTTTTTATTGATTCCTCCAAGACAAGTTTAAAAGGGGTTTTGTTGCATAATGGAAACCAATATGCATCAATACCTATAGCCTACTCAGTTCATTTAAAGGAAACATATGAAAATCTTGAACTTTTGCTAGACCAGGTCAAATATAAAGATCATGAATGGTTGTTATGTGGTGATTTAAAAGTGATTGGAATGCTACTTGGACAACAATCAGGATACACAAAATTCCCATGTTTTCTGTGTGAGTGGGACAGCCGGGATAAAAAAAATCATTGGGAAAAGAAAGATTGGCCATCAAGAATATCATTATCCCCTGGAACAAAAAATGTAATTAAAGATCCCTTAGTCAATCCTAAAAATGTTTTGCTTCCACCTCTGCATATCAAATTAGGGATAATGAAACAATTTGTGAAAGCCCTAAATAAAGAAAATGAATGTTTTAAATATATTTGCAGCAAATTCCCTTCTATTACTGATGCTAAGCTTAAAGAAGGTATTTTTGTTGGGCCTCAGATACGAAAATTACTGACAGATAGTGAATTTGAAAAAACAATGAATGATTGTGAAAAGGAAGCATGGCTGAGCTTTAAATGTGTAGTGGAGAACTTTTTAGGAAATAAGAAAGACCCAAATTACAAAATTATAGTTGCAGATATGTTAGAAAAATTGAGATTACTTGGTTGCAACATGAGTATAAAAATACACCTTTTACATGCACATATCGAATTCTTTCCCGAAAATCTCGGAGCAGTGAGTGAGGAACACGGTGAAAGGTTTCACCAAGACATCAAAGATATGGAAAAACGGTACCAAGGCAAGTGGAATAAAAATATGATGGCAGATTACTGCTGGATGTTAAAGAGAGATCTTTGTGCTAGTGGACGAAAAGCAACTAAAAGGAATTTTTCTCAAACTAATTGATTTTTTTAATATTAATCAAATTTGTCCATATTTAAATATATTGTAAGTATAATTAGTATGTCTATACTTTAATTTTTCATACATTAATTTTTTAATACATATCCTAGTCTGTATTAATTATTTACCTTTGAATAATAATTTTTTTTTATAAATTTATATAAGTGAAAGTTAAAAAATCATATGTTTTTATAAATTTACAAATTGTTAATTTGTAAAAAATCCTGACGTGATACGCAAATTTCGACTTTACTTTTGAAATCAGCTTAAAAAATTGATCTAAAATCACCTATTCATTTTTAATCATCAAAAAAAAAGTTTCAATATGCAGATCAGTGTAATCTTCCCCAATCTCAATCCAGAAAATTTTCTTTTACAACTTAACCAAAATCTTAACAATCATTGTATTTTGTTATTAACTGCTGTAAATAATCTGCATTTTTTAAATGAAAATATTTTATGCTAAATATTGAATATTATTTATCTATTTTATCTTTTCTAATTTCACATGTTTTAAGAAAAATCTTTAGGGTACCAGATATGTTCATCAGCACATGCTAATTTTCATTCTACATGCATAGAAACATGACCTAAGCTCATTATGTCTCATGTTGACTGCTGAGATGAAGTGTTAAAAGTAGAAATTACTTCTATCAATAATTTAAAACAAATAAATTACAAAAAAGAGAAAATATTACATTAGATTTTTTCTAAAAAAACCAAATGGTTTTTTTGACAAAAAAACCAATTGGTTTAAACCGTGGTTTAAACCATGGTTAAAACCACTTGGTTTAAACCGTGCCAACCCTGCTTTTCGGTTAGCCGGGCGCCAGTGTTAGATATACATACATATATATGTATATATACTTGTATACATAACACTGGCGACCGGCTAACTAAAAAGTACCATTTTTACCTTATTTAATATAAATTTATTAAATAAGGAAAAAGTCACTATTTGAAAATAGTGGTACAAGGGAGGCTTGTCATGAAGGGTTTAAAAGTTTTTTCTTCATTGTTATTATTTTATGTTTTATTTTTTAGTTTCAAGAACTAATGACATCATCTGGTAAAGATGCTGAAGTCATGTTGCTAGCATGTTGAGAAAATTACAGATGATGTTGGAACAAAGTCCCAACAGAGGGTACAAAATCTAAAATTGCCCAGCAAGAAGAGGAACAGACAGTTGTTCTAATTTAACAGGTTGGTTATTATATATTTTAACAAAATTTGTTTTTGTGAGTTCATGCTCAATGGTACGAATAATGTTTTCTTTTTCCTATGAAAGTTTGTATTTTTCTGTAACTGTACGCCAGTGTTAAATATATACATATATTTACACACACACACATATATATAGTGAAACCTCCCTGTGCGACCACCTCCTTGACCGATCATTTTTTCATGGAACGAAATTTATTCCCATAGGCTCAATACTAATTTTACCTCCATTCAGAGACCATCCCATTTGAACTCCCTCCATGAGCAACCCATTTTTTTGAAAACTTTTTACTTTAAGATTTTAATTAAAACTTTTTTACTTTATGATTTTGATTTGAATCAATAGGTTACCTTTATGAGTAAAATTTCATTGAATAATTCAAGGAAAATGTATCTTACCTTTATTATGCATATTTAATTATACATTATTGATCATTTACTTGACCTTTACTTTCAATATTTTAATCATTTTCAAAATTATCTTACTTTTTATCATTGTAGTTTATTACTTTACTTAATTATTTTAATATTTTACCATATTGCAAGCATTATGTATAATTTTGAATGCATTATTACATTCAAATTACTGTTTAAAAAAATGTAAACAAAGTAATGATCAGAAATGTGCAAAATTCTAAATTCCGCACAACCACTGGTCCCAAGCTGTGTGGATTTGAGGGAGTCTACTGTATATAATTCTCGATATATGACAACTCATTGTTTTTTCGTGAAGAAAGTATAAATTTATTTCTGAAAAAAATCAAGATATTGCTGATAATTGGTAATCACAATCTTTTTATCAAATATATTTATGTATTAATCAAGCTTTTATTATTATTAAGACTGGCTAAACCTGAAATAAAACTTCCTTACTTTACGACTTTGATGTGAATTAATATGATACCTTTATGAGGAAAGTTCCATTGAATAATTCCTGGAAAATGTATCTCATCTTTATTATGCATATTTAATTATACATTAATTATTATATACTTGACCTTGAGGGGAGAGTGGGGAGGAATGTGATGCTTTTTACAAAAATAAGAAAATCAACTTTATTTGACACATAAACAAAATTTTGATATATAGAATACAAAATGAAACACTCTCTAATGTCCTTGAACAATATAGAAACATAATTTGCAGAAACAATTTTATAAAGAAATTATAAACTTCAAAATGTGTCTCATACCTTCCCACTAACAGGGAGGTATGGGACAGCTATAAAACAATGTATGATAAGGGGCAAATAGTCTATTGTTGGCTATATATACAGTCTAACAAAGATTGTAGGTTGATGTCTGTGCTACAATATCAAATTTCAGTAACTTCATCACTGGAAGGAAAATTCAGGATTGTCAATCAGAGATAGCATTAAAAAAATCATCAGTTCAATTTATTTATGTTTTGAAGTAAATGAATATATTTATAATGTTATAATTAATATATTACCTTCTAAAAATATTTGCATGTTAGCAGTTTACATTCATCTTATTAAAAAGAAAGAATTAAACATGTCCCATTCCTCCCTCTACCTTCTTTTATGTTAAACTTCTTGTATAAACAAAAGTTCTACTTTTAGTCTAGTTTACAGTATAATATTCAATAAATAGAAAAACTATTACATCTACGCGTAAACAAGCCTATACTACTATATTTTACTAATATACAGAAAGCATAAAAAGTATATGAAGCAAATTTACTTCTGATTCTTGAAATAATGCTTTGCTTAAGTCTTTAAAGTAAATCGGCTTGTCAAACAATGATTAAAAATTAGTTTAATTAACAAGGTATGCAACTGATATGAAAGGTTTGATAATTCTAACTTTTATTTTTCAATTTTAGAAATTATTTAATTATTTTTTTTAATATTTTAACCCTTTGCACTCAAAGGTTTTTTTCATTTGTATTACCAGCAACTCAAAGTGATTTTAGTTATATCTTATTATTTTTTTAATTCTTTATCAAATACAAATTTATGATATATAAAAAAAAAAGCTAAAAATTATAAAATTATTACATTTTGTAATCGTAAAGTGTGATACCTCTTGAAGCAATTGCCAATATGTAATCTTGGCTTTTCTAGACAGATATCACAAAATTATTTTTATTGCCTCCGTAGTGGAGCCCTCAAGTTTGAAGACAAATTTTAAATGGCTCCGCTCCGGAGTCCTCGAGTGCAAAGGGCTAACTTTTTTTCAATATATAATGTATTTAAAACAATCAAAAATGGTATCAAAATTCAATTTGTGCGATTGCAGCATTGTATTTCTACAGTCAAAGATTTTGCACCTTAGCCGACTAAAATTTCGATTATACACCTTTCTCAGTTATGCATCGTTTTAGAAAGGTTTCCTGAAAGACATATAATTGGTACTTTACTGGGGTTTTTTTGCGGGGGGGGGGGGGGGGGGCTGAAATTGTCATATTGCCAGAGCAAAAGTTCTTTATCTACAGAACGACAAAGTCGAAAAATCCATTTACTCTTGCTCGACTGAAAATATACACAATATTTTGAAAATAAATATCAAACTTCATGATATTTTGAAAATAAATATCGGATATGTATCCATTTATATATATCACTGAACCATCCTGTTTGTAGCTATAGTGTTTACTCTTTAGTGTACACTATACACTCTTCAGTACTCCCTCTGCTGATAGAATATAATCTTTTTTTTTTTTTTTTTTCCCCATCATCTGAAGATATAAGAAAATGCTCTTTTATGAAACCTTTAAACACATAAAGGCTAGATTTATTATGGTTATTTGTGCTTTTCATTATGTAGGGATTTTTTTTTTTTTTTTTTTTTTTTGTATCACAAAATCAAAACGTTCATTTTATGAGTAACAATCCCAGATGAAGATTCTGTCTGTGTCACTCTCTACTCTCTATTGTGTACAGTATAATCTCGAAAATCCGGCATTGTCAGGACCATGACGATGCCGAATTTCTGACTTCAAAAATACTTTTAATAGTCTTAATGGTGCCGTTATTCGTAATTTAATTCATACCCAAGTAATAGTTATGTGAGAAAAATAGAAAATTAAATATTTTAAAAAATATTAAAATTAAAAGTTTCTATTCATATTTTCTATGTTACAAAAAAAAATCTAGTATATATCATTTCTTCTCGTGTAATTTCCTAAACATCGATGTCAATTTTATTTGCTTCAATTATTTGAACAGCTTTTTAACAAGTTTTAATTTTACACAAATGTAGAATATTGAAAATATAGTCTTATTTATCTAAAGCAGATGTTAGTTTTCCAGTCAAATTTAAGCATTTTTCCACTGATACCTTTTCTTCTGTACTCAGAAGGGATTCAATTTAGCATAGCATCTGCGATCTCACAGTCAGCCAATCCATTGCTTTCAATCTCGAAATTTTTAATTGTTTAACGATTTATTATTATTCTTTCTCCTATAAGGTGGAAGTGTAAAAAAAAAAAAAAGCGGCGAGATGACTTTGATGCTGGATTTTCGAGGTCACACTGTACTTTATTTACTTTTACTATACGTATGTGATTTTTGTGTTTATAATTTTATTTTTTATTTTTTTCTAGAGAGAAAAGAATGAATCAAGAAAAAAATTTTAATGAAGTACCTGTTAATTATATCAATTCTTTATATGTAAATAAATTACTACATTAATTCTTTATATGTAAATAAATAGAATTTTATAAACTGAATGATGTTTCATTTATTTTCGAGACTATTTCCTTGATACTGAGAAATATTTTTCATTGCTTCAGTCTTAAGTTATTAAAAATAATTACAATCAGAAAAAGAACAATTTAAGTGAGTTAAATTATACTTTAAAAAACTAAAAAAAATAATGTTAGTTTAGTATTTGCTCTGTTGTACATAGGATAATATTTCTCTGGTAAAAGAAAAACATTGGAGAAGGGAGGAAGGCAGATGATTTTTAAAATTTGTCTTATTGTAATATGTAATTTACATTGTTAAACAAGCAAGAAATTACTATTTTTATGTAAAAATGCTGGAAAGATCAATGAATTTGTAAAAAAATTCTTTTGTATGTTGCATCATTAAACTATTTTCAGAGAAAAGACTAAATATATTCCTGTGGTCATCAATCAGAATCCTATGGAGGATTTATTTTATAAATCTGACAATATTCTCTAAATAATAATTGAAAATTCTAAGAAATAAGTTTAATAAATGAAAGAATTAAAAAATTAATGAAGTAGTAATATAAAAAATATACAATCTTCTAAAGTCATTAAATGTACACTATATTGGAATTCCACATATTTGATGTGCTATTTATTGTAGGTAAACACAAGATTTCATTATATATGTATACAATAAAAAATTATCTGATCCTGAATAGTGAACTGGATTCAAAAGGTAAGTAACTGAAAGTATAATTAAATTTACTATGTATAAGCATAGACATAGAGTTGTATGTTCTCAAGTCCTTGTAACATTTTAAATACTTTTTCTTACCCTCTAATATAAAAAAGCTTTTAGTTTTTTTATTTTATTGAATTTCTCCTTTTTCTTTTGTTAAAGGATAAATGACAAAAAAAAATCCCTTTGCTTTTTTTAATTTTAAGTTACACCAATAATTTTCAAGACTCTATGCCTATGTGTATAAGAATGATTTTTAATATTAAATACGTGAAATTTTTCAAGTTGCTAACTAAGCGTAAATAAACAGAGTGAAAAATGTTGAACTCGGATCTTTGAAATAGTGCTCCAATGCACTGTTGATTTGCGCCGAGTTAGCAATGTAAAAAATTTCACGTATTTAATCTTCAATAATTTCACTGCTGATAATTAATTAAAATTTTACTTGGAATGGTTTTTATTCAAATGAAAGTGTTTTTCCTTAAGAAATTTTTTTTAATGGGATTACACATCCCTCATGCGTAGACACTTGCATGCTAATGCTAATCCTATGGGAGAATTTTTCTAAATATCTCGTTTGCATTTCAATATTGTAAATTTTATTATTTGTTACTTGTCAATCTGTACAAACACCTTTTTTTTTTTTTAAGTTTTCAGTTTTGTTTGCAATGTGTTTTTTTTTTTTTTTTTTTTCACTAGAGTATTTTCGCTTTTGAAAGCAGTTCTGAATATATCCTAATAAGCAAAAAAACCTTGTAAAACAAAGTCGAAAAATGGCCTTTGTATCAAAACTGCAGGTATGCAATGCAAAAAAAAAAAAAAAAAAAAAGCAAGCGAGATATTAAAAAAAAAATCTTTCAGCGGATTAACATTAGCAATCAGGTGTTTCTGTGCGAGTGAAGTATCCTCTTAACATTATTAAGCTTTTTTTATTATTAAAATAGGATCTAATAATGTAGCAAATTGATAAAAATTAAACATATATTTTATACATACATAGTAAAGGACAGGGATGTAAGAATTTCTTTCAAGGTAAAAAATGAACATATTAATTAAAATAAGCAATTTGATAAACATGTGGATTAATAAAAACCAGTTTTTTTCAATGTATAGATAATATTTGACTAAAATTTAATTTTCCACAGGAACAAACAAACAACAACAAAAAAATATGCTCAGCTCAGAAAAATTCTAAGTTGAGTTATTTATCTCATTTTTCTATCAAATAAGATTTTATGATTTATAAAAACCTCATTTTCATTTTTTTATACACGCTTGTAATAAAAGCCTTTCATCAATCTTTGATTGTAACTCCTCTAACTACCCTTTCGTTTCTTCCTTTTCACATGCTTATCATGAAACACTTACAAACTCCCTCAGATAGCGTCAACTAGCAACCTTTTTCAATCCTTTACAAAACATTTACAAACTTTTCATGCAAAGCCTTTAAAAAGCATTCAAACATTTACGTAGCATGGTTGTAAAAAGGCTTTAAAAAGCAAAAAATGCTATCTGGGCGTGTACGGTGAAATTTTTAGCGCAGTAATTATTTTACTGCCAAAAAGAGCTCGTCAGTTTAGGCCTAACTGTTGTTGCATTATCCGAGGAAGTAATGTGAGTTCATATCTAATTATATTTCTCTTTTTATTTTATATGTATGTTTAAAATGTGTTTTTATAAGCACTTATAATTGAAGTGTGATGTATATATATTTTTCATTAATACAGTACTGTGATATCTAGAAATAGGTGCTCAAAAAAAAAGCTTAGTATTGTTCTCAGTGTATAACCAGTAAGTGTAACCCTTCTTTATGTATTATGGAGAATAGTACTCATTTTGTAAGATATAATAACAGTGAATCAAAGATCAATATCTTCTCCCCCCCCCCCCCCCCTCTTTAAAAATTTAAGTACTCTTTTTCAAGTATCTCATTTTTTGAAATTACTCTCTCTTTCCAGCTCTAGGTTATGAAGTGGTCTTTCTGTGAGAGTAGCTCTCAATTTTTATATAAACAAAAGTATTTATTTTTAAACAGCAAAATTATTCAGTTTAATGTATGTACATTTGTTTTAAACAATGAAAATAATACTCAGTACTGGTTATTTAATTGTAGTACACATTTGATTAACATTTTAATTTAGCAATTATAGATTGCTCTGATTAATTTTATAATTTCTTGTATAAACACTTTCAGATACTGGTATAAATGAAAATATTTATTGAAAAACAGAACATTTTAATATTGTTATTATCCAAAAATGTACAATTAAAATAACTTTCCAAATCCCAAATGAATTTCAAATATTAACTTAATGTATAAACCAATGCAATTATTGAAGATGTCATCTTTCTGCGGTCAAGGGACTGAGTCAAGGAGGATCATTTTGAATTTTTATGACAGCTGGGTGCACTTGCGAGGCAGGATTTTTTTTAATTTTCTGTCTGTGAGTGCAACTTGCTAGTCAGTTTATACTGGATGTTCCCACAAGAATATATTTCGAACTTGTTGTCAAAGTCGTACTTGTTTACCACACTACGCTGGCTGATGATCTGGTTTCAATTACAGTTTGTTAATATTATGTTCATTTGGGGTTTGAAAGTTACTTTACCTGTGCACTTTTGGATAACAGTTCTATTAAAAAGTTCTTTATTTTTATTTAGTGTATTTTTATTACAAATGCAATAAGAATTCTAAAATTTGTAGCAGCTAAATTAAAATGAAGTGATTCATATGAGTTAAATATTTTCAATGTTTAATAAAGAAACAAAGCACATGTTGTGAATACCATAAGAAAGTTTTTTTTTTTTTAAAATCTTTTCTAACTATTGCTAAATAGCAAATTTTATGTATGAAGTTAGTCTCCCTACATTAAAAGTTTTATTGATTCGCCCCCCCCCCCTTTTTTTAAATCCTCATTCATGTTTTATTATAGCAAGTGAAAACATCAATTTTAATATTGTTGCTGTTTTTAACCCCTTGAAGGGCGGTAAAGCAGTGATGGCATCAACCCAATGAAAATTTCACTTTAATGAAGTATGCGAAAATATACTTGTTTACAAATAAATTTTCTTGTGAATACTGGTGTCATTCAACATTTTATGAATACAAATACCTTGCCCCTGAAAGGGTTAAGTTATGTATTTTTATTATTAGGTATCCTACTTTTTTAAATCTAGGTATGCTTTAGAAAAAGAATTGCTTCTTTGGCAAGTTTTACTCAATAACACAATATCTAGATTGAATTATTTTAAATATTTTCCACTTTAACAATACCAGTTAATAATTAAATACTTCAATATTTATTGATAATACTAATCCATTTTTTTTATGTGCATATAACAATATATTGAAATATGTTCAATATTTTTCCATATGATATTTCATGTTTGTTATTTTTAATTGGAAGATGATTTATTGAATTTTATAAATATTTTTAAAATCAAAGTAAACGTATAAAGCATGGAAAATTCATTTAAATATTGACAAAGTTTTAATTTTTTACTTCTAAATATATACTTAAAAAGATATTAGCTGAAAGACCAACTTTCAGTTAATATTTTCATGTAAAAGAAATTAATTTTTTCCTATAAACTGTTTCAATTCATAGATTAATAGCTCCCAGTTTAGCACATATTTAGTTTATTTTTACAATCATTATCAAGAGTCCACGTTTTATTAACCCTTTTCTTCAAACAACTATAGCTGAAAATAGTCTGAATTCTTTTGAATAATTTTAAATTAAAAAAAATGCCTTGTTTGTTTTTATCTGCTAATTTTCATGTTAAAAAATATTTAAGTAATTCTTTATTGCTTTTCATGTTTTGAAATGAAATGTATTTTCATAATGAATTACTTTTCACAACTTAATTGATAGTTACAAGTTGTTTATATATTTATAAGAAAAAAAAATATTTATGGATTTTCATTGAATTTTGACTGCAAGAAAATATTCTTATTTTTATTTTTCTTTCTTGCCACCGCCCCCTCCCTTCATTTCCCAAGTTTGTAGGGACAAGAGTGGATGCTGCAAATGAGACGAAATGTCCAATCCTATCTAAGGCTGTTTAAACATTTTTTTTATATTATCATATAAAATTGAAATTAAGAGGATTTTAAATAATTCAGATCATTTAAATGTTTTATGAATACTCAAAATTTGCTATTGTTCAAATATTCAAAACATATTGTAATTTCAAAATGTATAAGGTGTATTACTATTTTCTGAAAGATATATTTCAAAATAATATTTATTATACATGTCATAGGCTGATTGAGAAATTCGACTTTTGCAAAGAGCCTAGTTTGTTTGCGAAGAAACAGGCTAATTGTGAATGGGAAATCATACTTGATTACACTGGTTGGCAACAAAATCCTCTCTGTAAAAATAATAGTTGATTCTTACTAGATTTCACTCTGATAAATAAAAATATAGTAATGAAACTACTGTATCACAAACAATTTTTTTGGTAGGAGGGTTTGCTTTTAAAATTAAGGTATTTTATATCTTGCAAAAATGTAAGTGGAAATTTTAAACCTTAAAATGTAGATAATAATATGTAAATTACCTGTAAATAAATGTATAAATATGATTACCCAAGTTACAGCGGCATAAGGAATGAAAATATATTAGTGGATAGCAAATAGTAAATTCAGACACAAAAGGGGGGGGGGGGACATAAAAAGAAAAATACACTATACAAATATCAACAAATTAAATTTCCATGATATATTTTATCAATTTCATATCTAAGACAGTGAAAACACTTCTTCCATGATTTCAATGATATCTGCTTCATAATAAATACGTATATAAAAACTATATTTCAAGTTGAACGACAGATTCATCTTAATAAAATAAATGAGAAACATGAATATCAAATTCACAATATATATTTTTACTTAATAGGTGCTAAAATACAAATGTTAAAAAAATTCTAAAAACAATCAAGATGTTAAAACATTGGAGTCATGACTCCAATGTTCCTCATTTATCTTCTTCATGTTAGAAGAAACTGCAATTCTATGTTAGGTAAATAGTCTAAATATTTATTTTGTTAAAAATACTCCAAATATTGATCATATTATTGAATGAATACCTCTGTCAATAAACATATGGGAACTATAATTTGCAGGTCTAAGCAACAAAACATAAAACAAACTTCTGAATTCTTTAGGAGAAGTAACTCTCCACTAAAAAATCTATTTGATTTAATACAATTGATTTAAATAAAACAACCCTGGATAGACATTTTAGCTTTTGTGCAACCAAGTTCTGAAAAGTTTTTTTTTTCCCCCTTTGTGATGAGATGTATTTTGAAATACCAGATTCCTTAGAGGAGAACTCCCCCCCCCCCCAACTGTAACTTCTCCCAAATGGAACCTTTGGGGGGAAAATGTAAATTGCCTCTCCCTAAATTAAAAATAATAATAAAACTTTTTTTTTTCTCTGGGGATTTAAAAAGAAAAATTAAATCTTATTATTTCTGAGTGATTTAAAATTATTAAACACTAACAGAAAATATAATTAAGAAGTTTTCGTCGAAAAGGAGTGACTGCCCCCCCCCCCCCCCGGTGGAAGTTACTTTAATTATGTTTATGAAAGTATTTATATTGTAATAACTAATAAATATCGCATGCGGCGCCGAGCTAATTTTCAACTCAAGCAATGCTTCGACCATCGACTTCTTCGTCTATCTGGGTCACGTGACCTTCTAGTTTCGATTTCGCTTCCGGGCCATAGTAACGTCGGCTATGGGGAACAAGAGGAGAAAAACCGGTTTGGCGCGTTTTCTCTGCCCACCATCACGTGACGGTGGGTAGCGATCCCGGCGTCAAGAAAGGGTTGCTACAGTCGGACGATTTAATCTTCGAGCACTCTGACCCCCTCGGGTTTTTTCCGAATCCGAAAAAGAAGCGAGAACGGGGAAGGAAAAGTCAACGACGAAGGGTTCGAGGTCGATCGCACGGGGAACGGGGTAAAAATTAAACTCTCGACACACGGCACCCGACAGTCGAATCACGGATCGGGAAATATAATTCGCGCGTGTGTGTGGGGGGGGAGAAACAAAACACCAACAACGGATGTGTGTATTTCAATGATGTCACAGCCTTCCGAATGGTCTGAAATTTTAAATATGTAATTGTTGCGAAATTTTGTCGAGTCATTTCAAATTTTATGAAAATCGGCGTATAGTTTAATTACAGAGACAGCCAAAAGGTTTACGTTACATTACGGGGAACGGGAAAAAATTATCGCGAGTGCATTTCAATGATGTTACAGACTATGCACTCATGAAGAGCAAAAAAATATACATTCAGTACGATACGGGATGCAAAAAATAATTATAAAACTAGTTATAGTACGAACGCACCTCATTTGCCACGTTCGAAGAGCAATTTCCAACTCGTTTCGAACGGTCGAAAAACAATTACAGACCGAGACGAGTCGCGATAAACGATAATGGCTAGAGCGCTATGCTTTTTCTCGGAAATTTTTCCATCTCCGAGCGTTCGAGAAACATTTCCGGCGTGCATGCGAATTTTTCAGTGGCTTTTTAAGTTCTTTGTCGTCATATTCACGAGCTCCGTTCTTCTCGAAGCGTCCGCGCGAATTTTTCAGTGGCTTTTTAAGTTCTTTGTCGTCATATTCACGAGCTCCGTACTTCTCGAAGCGTCCACGCGAAATTTTCGGTGGCTTTTTTAAGTTCTTCGTCGTCGTATTTACGAGCTCCGTACTTCTCGAATCGTATTCTTTTAGAACAGTCGTTCGGAGCACAGCGTCCGCGAATCGAATCCGGTGTCGAAAAAGACATCGGCGGTCGATCACACCACGGAACAAGCAAAGAACAACGTGATCGCGGCGAACGCGACTTCGAACACAGCACAGATCCCCCAGAACACGTCTTTCCATTCCATTTCTTTATATTTAATTTTTTCTTTACATCTCGTTCTTTTGTTCGCGAGAGAGAAAACATCGCGTAAACGAAAAGCCCAGTTTTCGACATCGGATGGGGAAAAGACATTTTTTACTTTCTTCTATCTTTACGAGAAGAAAGTATTGGATTCATGAAAATTTTCGACGGATTTACACGTTTTAGGGGTCAGAGAACCCGAAAAACATGTTTTTACAAAATGTCTGTCTGTGACTCTGTGAGTCTGTCTGTCTGTGTGTACGTGACACAAATTTTGTGGGCGCTCTATCTCAAGAACTAATGCACGGAATTTAATAAAAATTTATATTCTGTTAGTCCCCGATACAATTTGATACTGATTAGTTTTTGGTGTTAATCACCCAATAGGGGGCGCTGCTATGCAGTAATTTTCACGATTTTTGCTATAGCTCTATCTCGAAAACTAATGCACGGATTTTCTCCAAACTTCAGATTCAGTCAGATTCCACACTTTTTTCCCGAAACAGCGAAAACAAGGCGGGATCGTCATCGGAAGCCCGTCGCGCGGGAAACAGGATGCGTCGGCTTTTTTCATCCGGAAGGTCGAAAGGTCGCGCGGGCGATCAAGTATAGCAAGTTTTCTTATCGGCTTCCGCTCGCGCAATCGTTCCGAGAAAAGATCCAAAGAAACGGGTCGAAGGCCATCACGTGATCAGCTTCCCGCGAAACAGGATGTTTACGCCGCGCGAGATTATTTTCGTTTCGGCTTCGATTTCCACGAGTCGTGGAAAGGAAGTCACGTGATCGCGTGTTTTTCTTCCGGCGAAACAGGATGTTCTGGAACAATCTCTCGACCTCGAGAGACGGTATAAATACGGGTCCGTGGGCGAAAAGAAAATCATTCTGCCTCAGAGAACCGCTGCGTGTGGACAGCTCCGTGTTCCCGACGAGTTTTTTTCTCTGACTTTTGCCTGCCGAGTTTCTCCGACTTTTGCCTGCCGAGTGTTTTTCAGTCTTTCGCCTGCCGAGTTTCTCTGACTTTTGCCCGCCGAGTGTTTTCCAGTCTTTCGTCTGCCGAGTTTCATCATGTTTTTCTACCTGTGCCACGATCGCCTGCCCGCCCCCGTGCTGGTCGTCCTGTCCGCCGACGGGCTGCCTTTCCTGAGGGCCGCGGACGTGGCCCGGATCCTGGAATACAGAAACACGCACCGATTTTCCTCGATGTACGCCAGTCTCAGGATCCGGGACATCGTGTATAAGAGAATGGAGCTGCCCCGCCAGGTGCTGGACATGAAAATTTTTTCTGCCGAAGAAGCCGTCGAACTTCTCAAGCCGTGCAGGCGGAGATCGGCCCTCTACTTGCGTTGCGTCTTCGAAATGTCGGATACCTGTCGAGTCTTGCCCCTGGACACCATCAGGGCCGCCACCATGCAGAAGAGGGCCATGCGCGTCAAGTTCCTGGTCGCCGAGTATTCGAATTCTATGACTTTTCGGGATTTCCTGAACGAGTTCAAGACGAAGACGTTTCTCCTGTACGAAGACCTGGCCCGAGAATACATGTTCAAAAGGATCGAAATACACTCGTACAACTCGAGCCTGGAAATCCTCAGACTTCCCGAGCCGCCGAGAAAAGTATTGGTACATTTCGGGGACGAAGTCTTCGAGTACCGATTGAACTGATTTCTGTAAAAATTGATTTATGTAAAAAAAAAAAAAAAAAAAAAAAAAGGTCGAACGAGGTGTGTGTAAGGAAAGACTTTATGTCTTTGTCCACACACACCTCGTTCGGCCTTTTTTTTAAAAACAGACAGGTCGCCAATATTGAAAATATCTTAAAATAAAACTTGTACGTTTCGAAACGGATTGTCGCAAAAAACCGTATTCGGTATTAAAAAATCCCAACTTTTTTCGTTACCCGACTCGTGTGAAATAACGTGACGGAATTCCTCGAGCGTAAAACCCATACGTTCGATTTTTCATGAAATTTGAAACGACTCGACGAAATTCTGCAAGTATCGAAAAGAAGCGACAATTATAACTTTTTTCAGCTTTTCGATAAACTGGACTTTCGATTCTGGACTTGTAAAAAAATTCAATCTTGTTTCGCGTTCTGGACTTGTAAAATATTTCGAACAAATTTCCTAGTCATAGAAACCATGCATTAAAAAAAAAAAAAAAAAAAAAAAAAAAATTTTTTTTTTTTTTTTTTTTTTTTTTTTTTTTTTTTTTTTAGATTTTTATATAATTTAGATTTTCGAATCTCTGGACTTGTAAAAAAATTCAATCTTGTTTCGCGTTCTGGACTTGTAAAAAAATTCAATCTTGTTTCGCGTTCTGGACTTGTAAAAAAATTCAATCTTGTTTCGCGTTCTGGACTTGTAAAAAAATTCAATCTTGTTTCGCGTTCTGGACTTGTAAAATATTTCAATCTTGTTTCGCGTTCTGGACTTGTAAAATATTTCAATCTTGTTTCGCGTTCTGAACTTGTAAAATATTTCAATCTTGTTTCGCGTTCTGAACTTGTAAAATATTTCAATCTTGTTTCGCGTTCTGAACTTGTAAAAATTTTCGAACAAATTTTCTAGTCATAGGAACCATGTAAAAAAAAAAAAAAAAAAAAAAAAAAAAAAAATATATATATATATATATATATATATATATATATATATGTAATTTTTTTTTTTTTTTTTTTTTTTTTTTTTCAAGGATGGAGGTTTGTATCTTTTACGCTTTTCAATCTTAGTTAAATTTATCGTAGCGTTCTGGACTTGTAAAATATTTCAATCTTGTTTCGCGTTCTGGACTTGTAAAAAAATTCAATCTTGTTTCGCGTTCTGGACTTGTAAAATATTTCAATCTTGTTTCGCGTTCTGGACTTGTAAAATATTTCAATCTTGTTTCGCGTTCTGAACTTGTAAAAATTTTCGAACAAATTTTCTAGTCATAGGAACCATGTAAAAAAAAAAAAAAAAAAAAAAAAAAAAAAAATATATATATATATATATATATATATATATGTAATATGTGTATATATATATATGTAATTTTTTTTTTTTTTTTTTTTTTTTTTTTTTTTCGTTTGCTCTACAAAACGGTCTCGCGGAAAACCCGAGAACGCGTTTGCTACGAAACCTTTCGACCAAACTCATGTCCCTGAGCATCGCGAACGTGAGCGGAACCGTGAACGTGATGAATTACACGATGAACGTCACGAACAATCGCATCCACTCGACCAGGATCTCGGTCCCCGCCGGCGAAAAGCCGAAGGTCCGTTCTTCCGAATCCGAACGGCCCGCGAGAATCGTGCACGAACATTCCAGGTGCGTGGCCTCGCTGGCCGTGTCCGCGAACGGATTCACCCTGTTCGACGGACGATTCAGCGTGGTCCACGACGGGGGCCTCAGCAATTCCGGGTTGGTACGGGAAATCGCGAAACGCGGCGTCAGGAAACTGCACGTGTGCGACGACAGGACCTGGAAAAAAGTGAAAGATCTCCGAAAATCGTACCCGCACCTGTTGGGAAAAATGGAAGTGAAAAGGCACGAGGCCCCGAAGCACGCGAACGCCACTTGCGCTTACTGCCGATCCGCGAACTGTCACAGGTGGATCGCCGTGTCCTTGCTCTCGGAGGTTTTCGAAATATTTTTCGACCACGCGATCCACTGATTGAATTTTCGCGAAAAGAAAGGGGATGACAGAGATATCCAACGTTAAAAAAAACTCGTAAAATTTTCCAGATAGTTATCCGAGAAAGTGTATGAAAGAAAATATATAAATCTTTCAACGCTGGAGATTTATATACTTTACATTTTTGACTCTTAGTTAAATTTATCGTAGCGTTCTGGACTTGTAAAATATTCCAGATTTGATATCGCAGTCTGGACTTGTAAAAATTTTCAAAGAAATCTTTTCGAAAAAAATTTCATCATTACCCTCTAGTAAAAAAAAAAAAAAAAAAAAAAAAAAAAAATTTTTTTTTTTTTTTTTTTTTTTTTTTTTTTTTTTTTTTAACGTTGGAGATTTATATACTTTACACTTTTGACTCTTAGTTAAATTTATTGTAGCGTTCTGGACTTGTAAAATATTTCAATCTTGTTTCGAGTTCTGGAGTTGTAAATATTTCAATCTTGTTTCGCGTTCTGAACTTGTAAAAATTTTCGAACAAATTTCCTAGTCATAAAAAAAAAAAAAAAAAAAAAAAAAAAAATATATATATATATATATATTTTTTTTTGAGTTTTCCTTCCACGCGTTTCGAGAATCGACTTCAAGTTTTCTGACGCAATATCTCAGGAAGGTTACGCAATCCCGGGGTATAAATACAGGTGTGCGAGCCACATTCGTTCATTTGATCGTCGGTGCCAAAGGAGTTGCTACCAGAAGTTCTGCTGGACGGAAGATGGACTCGTGGGTAAGTCGATTTCTGATTATTTCTTTAATCGTACTTTGAAGTTTTTTCGAACAGATTGGAAATTTTTGCCCCGCGCTCTGGACTTGTAATTTTTTTCAGTTTTGATCTCGCAGTCTGGACTTGTAATTTTTTTCAGTTTTGCCTCGCAGTCTGGACTTGTAAAAATTTTCACTTTTGATCTCGCAGTCTGGACTTGTAATTTTTTTCAGTTTTGCCTCGCAGTCTGGACTTGTAATTTTTTTCAGTTTTGCCTCGCAGTCTGGACTTGTAAAAATTTCAGTTTTGATCTCGCAGTCTGGACTTGTAAAAATTTTCAGTTTTGATCTCGCAGTCTGGACTTGTAAAAATTTTCAGTTTTGATCTCGCAGTCTGGACTCGTATAAATTTTCAAAGAAATCTTTTCGAAAAAAATTTCATCATTACCCTCTAGTAAAAAAAAAAAAAAAAAAAAAAAAAAAAAAAAAAAAAAAAAAAAAAAAAAAAAATATATATATATATATATATATATTTTTTTTTTTTTTTTTGAAAATTCAATGTATAAAAGTGTGCGTTTTCTTTCAGAAAACTAAGAAGACTCTTCGGACGAACAAATTGGTAAGTTTCGTGTTTTCTTTTTGTGTTTTTCTATCTTTTCTTCTCGTTCGAGGCGCCGGAAACCCAGCGGTGTTAACTGAAAGCGTCTCAATCCCTTCAGCTTTTTTGTGTTTTTCTGTCTTTCTTCTCGTTCGGTGCACCCGAAACCCAGCGGTGTTAACGTAAAGTGCCCGAACCCTTCGACTTTTTCTTCGAGGCGCCGGAAACCCAGCGGTGTTAACGGAAAGCGTCTCGATTCTTTTTCTGTCTTTCTTCTCGTTCGGTGCACCCGAAACCCAGCGGTGTTAACGTAAAGTGCCCGAACACTTCGACTTTTTCTTCGAGGCGCCGGAAACCCAGCGGTGTTAACGGAAAGCGTCTCGATTCTTTTCTGGCGTGTCGTTTCGTCCTTACTCGTGCGAGCGAAGATTCTCCGGACGTGCCAGCCAGGCGACAGATTCGAAGGACGTGCCAGCCAGGCAACAGATTCTGGGGACGTGCCAGCCAGGAAAACAGATTCGAAGGACGTGCCAGCCAGGAAACAGATTCGAAGGACGTGCCAGCCAGGAAACAGATTCGAAGGACGTGCCAGCCAATATTCCGATTCTCGGGACGTGCCAGCCAGAATTCCGATTCGACAGACGGACCGGAAAAAGGGGTGAGTATTCTTTTCGTTTTTTCCCAGGCATTTTTTTTCACTCCGAGTCGGATTCGCTTCGAGTCAGTGCGCGTTCCGCCAATTACCGAGCGAAAAAAACCAGGCGCGAGTCAGGTAGTCCGTTTGATCCTGGTCTTGCGGCAAAAGACGAGTTTTTCAGAGCGCGTGTTTAACGAAAAACGCGCGGTTCTAGCGCGTTCTCAAAAACCAGTTTCACGAATCAAAAAGTCCTTTCCTTGGTGCTGGTCTTGGGAGGCACGGTTCGTCTCGAGAAACAGTTTTTTCCCGAGACGAACGCGCGGATAGGAAAGAGCCATCTCGGACGAATTCGATCTCGGAGTCGGAGTGTTTTCTTAACTATTTTTTTTTGGATTCGACCCATCGAGCCATTCCTTCGTCTTCGGGCGAGCGAGGAGACGTGCAATGCCTTCAGCGACTGCGTCGGTGAATCGCTCGTTCGATTCGACGATGCGTTTTCGTGGATCGGGGCTCGGGCCGAATCTCGAATTTTTCTTAAATGTTTTTTTTTTCGACCGATCGAACCCGCCCTTCGTCGTCGTTCGAGCGAAGAGACGTGCAATGCCTTCAGAGACTGCGTCGGTGAATCGCTCGTTCGATTCGGCGATGTGTTTTCGTGGATCAGGGGTTCGAAAGGTCTAGAATTTTTTCGAAACGGGTTCCCGTTCTTCTCTCTCTCGGTGTCCCCGTTTTATACGCCGGCCGGAAGCCGTTCGGGCCCTCGAGCGTGGATTTTCTCGACGATCTGTTCCCAGACGCCAAGCCGCGGATTTTCGGAGGGTTTCTTTTGTCTCCGGCGAACGTTTAAGGAAAGCACTCGATATAATTTCCCTTGCGGGAGATTTCGCGTGGCCTCTGGAGCGAGAATCGATTTTCGGGTCGATTCCCGTTGCAGCTGCGTGTGGTCTGACCTGGTACGCACCGCAGAAAGGCGTGGCGGGTAGACACTTTCCAGTTCGGTGGAAAAGATACCGACGGCGTCGACGGAGACAATCGACGCGTTTTTCTTCTCGAATCGGGAAGGAAAACGCGAACCGGTCCGCGGCGAACATCTTTTCACGCACCCCCGGCGCCAGAAAAAGTCCGGGAGTAAATTTGCCGTCGAGCTGTCCTCCGTGAAGCCGCGGTGAATCCAATCCCAGTTGTGACGGCGTTTTTTCGTTTTTTATGTTTTTTTATCTTTTTCTCGAGGAGGTGCGTAAAGATGGCGTTCCCGTTCGGTAAACCGCAGTAACCGTCCACCTGCTCGGTAACGCAGATGAATCTTCGGACGATGCTGGCCGATGCGAGATCGGTCGGTAGGTGGCGGCGATCTGCGCGTAAACCGTTTAGGCACCCCGAACGGAACGAGCTACGATGTGCGGCTCTGGGACTTTTCGAATGACTGAATTTTCCGCCGAGAATCACTCGTTCTGCCGATGGCCGGTGGAAAAACGCGGGGCCGACGAGCGAGAAAACGGGAACCGTACCGCGGAATCTGGAAACGAGGTGAGTGAAATTTTTATTTTTTCAATAAAGTTTTTTACAAACGCTCGTGTACGTGTCTGTTTCTCGAGTCGAGTCCTTATTTTTTTCTTCCCACGCAGACAGAAAACAGATCCGTCGGGCGGGAACAGAGCGAAAAAATTTTTTCTGGTAATAAAAAACGCTGGTTCTCCTTCGACGGATCGCGTACTTTATTCTCACACGCTCTAGGAACTCTGTTTTTTTCGAATCGATTCGATTTCTTTTTCAGGTTTTCTCTTTCAGATTTTCTCTTTCAGCTCTTCTTTTTCAGCTCGTCCGTCGTTTCATCATTTCATCATTCGATTTCCCGTCCGATCATTCCATCATTTCATCGTTCCGTACCGAATCCCAAATCCCAAATCCCAAATCACGAGCCCCATCCCATCATATCCGATCGTTCCACCATCCATTCGCCCCGTCCAAACATTCCACCACACCCGAATCCCGAGCCCCGTCCGATTATTCCATCGTCCATTCCTCCACTGCCCTGAATCCCGAATCCCGAACCCCGTCCGATCATTCCACCGTCCATCGTCCCTTCGCGCACTGCCCCGAATCCCGAATCCCGAGCCCCGTCCGATCATTCCGCCATACATCGTCCGTTCATCCCGACCGTTCGAAGTTTTCCGTGGTTTCCTTCGAACCTCGAGCGAATGCTGGTCGGGTTCGCCAAAGTCCCGCCACGGAGGGCAACAAATGATCAGGGTCAAAAAAGATTTCTAAACTCGACTCGTAAAAAATGATCAGGGTCAAAAAAAGATTTCTAAACTTGACTTTTAAAAATATTACCAGAGTAAAAAAAAGATTTCTAAACTTAACTTTTAAAAATATCAAAAAAAAAAAAAAAAAAACTCTCGATCCTATAATGTAAAAAAAAAAAAAAAAAAAAAAAAAAAAAAAATTTTTTTTTTTTTTTTTTTTTTTTTTTTTTTTTTTTTACATTATAGGATTTATATACTTTACATTTTTGAATCTTAACTTAACTTTTAAAAATATTATCAGAGTAAAAAAAAAAAAAAAAATTTTTTTTTTTTTTTTTTTTTTTTTTTTTTTACGTTATGGGATTTATATTTAGAGGGAACTTTGTTGCCTATAAATTCGACGCGGGATCGAGTAGTAAAAAAGGGTATTTATTTTTTATAAGCTTTCGTAACGTTTTGAGCCTGGGGTTTCGTATCGATAGAAAATTCTCGACCGCTCGCTTTATTCGTCTTTCGCGTCTCGAACCTATAAAAGGTGAGATCGCAGCATGGACGCACCGTTCGAAAAATTCCCGGAGGAGACGTCGAAACACCTCAAAGATTTCGACCGCGTCGAAAAGAAAAATCCCGACTGTTTCGGAAAAATGTCTCGTAAACGCGCGGAAAGAAAACGTCATCGAGGTCGCGCGTGTTCCCTCTGCAACGATTATTACGAATGTCTGAATTTAAAAGATCGAGAATTGGAAGAAAGAAAGAATCGGGTGTCCAGACACAGGGGAAAATCACCTCCGAAAACACCGGAACATTATTGGGAACCGGAAATTCCCGACGACGAAGAGTGTTTGAGACGCGGCTACATCGATCCCCCGCAACCGTATTACTTTCAAAAGACAAATAAATACGATAAAAAAGTTGTATCGAAAAATCTAAAAGACGTGAAAATTCAAAACTGTAATTGAAAGGAAAAATTCTCTCGATCCTATAACGTAAAAAAAAAAAAAAAAAAAAAAAAAAAAAAAATTTTTTTTTTTTTTTTTTTTTTTTTTTTTTTTTTAGGGTTGGAGATTTATATCTTTTAGACTTTTGAATCTTAGTTAAATTTATCGTAGCGTTCTGGACTTGTAAAATTTTCCACATTTAATCTCGCGTTCTGGACTTGTAAAATTTTCCACATTTAATCTCGCGTTCTGGACTTGTAAAATTTTCCACATTTAATCTCGCGTTCTGGACTTGTAAAATTTTCCACATTTAATCTCGCGTTCTGGACTTGTAAAATTTTCCACATTTAATCTCGCGTTCTGGACTTGTAAAATTTTCCACATTTAATCTCGCGTTCTGGACTTGTAAAATTTTCCACATTTAATCTCACGTTCTGGACTTGTAAAATTTTCCACATTTAATCTCACGTTCTGGACTTGTAAAATTTTCAACATTTAATCTCGCGTTCTGGACTTGTAAAATTTTCCAGATATTTATCCGAGAAAGTGTATAAAAGAAAGTGTATAAAATATCTCAATCCTATAATGTAAAAAAAAAAAAAAAAAAAAAAAAATTTTTTTTTTTTTTTTTTTTTTTTTCAACGCTGGAGATTTATATACTTTACACTTTTGAATCTTAGTTAAATTTATTGTAGCATTCTGGACTTGTAAAATATTTCAATCTTGTTTCGCGTTTATTACAGGATCACGCGTACATTATAGGATCGAGAGAATTTTTATTGCTCGGAGAAACTTTTCGAAATATTTTACGAGTCCGCGACGCGAGATCAAAACTGAAAAATTTAGCGCAAACACTCGTAAATAAAGAATTTTTTTCTTCGGTATTTTACAATAATGGCGATGCTACCGACGCAAAAAAACGGGCCGAACGAGGCGCGTACGGACAGAGACTCAGAGTCTCTCCACACGCGCGCCTCGTTCGACCCGTTTTTTCTTTCTCTTTCTTTCGAAGAGAGATTACGACAGTCTGTACTCGAAAGTCCGTTCGCCGAAACGAACCAGCAGGCTTTCGGGCGGCTCCGGCAGATTCATGTTCTCCAGGCTCTCGTTTCTCAGGCTAATCTCCAGGTTTCTCGCCGCAAAATCCCTGGCCGCGGTCTCGTACATCTCCGCGGTCGCGCGCGAGAATTCTTCCAAGAATTCCTCGAAGCTGGGCGCGTTCCGATAGTCTTCGACCCCGATCTTCACGTCCTGGGCTTTTCTCCGGTCCGTGCAGGGCCTGACGGGCTCGAGAAGGGACACCCTCGGTACTTCGGGATTCCGGAACCAGAATCGGATCATGCGGGCGGATCTGTCGCCGCAGTCTCTCAGCAGATCCAGGGTCTTTTCCACGGAGAATATCCTGGTTTTCAGCGCGGAACGGGGCAGGTCCGTTTTCCTGCGGACGACGTCCCGTACTCTGAGCGCGGCGAGTCTTTCGCCCGGCCGGCGGAGATTCTCGCGGCCCAGGATCCGGATCACGTCCATCGCCCTCAGGAAAGGCCGGCCGTCGGAAGACACGACTATCAGGATCGGAACGGGCAGGCGATCGTGGCACAGGTTGAAGAACATGGCGAGAGTGACAAAAAAACGAAGGCTAGAGTGACAGAGATTCGACAGCACGGTAGTCTCAGGCAGAATGATTTTCTTTTCGCCCAGAGTCCCGCATTTATACCCGATCGATTGCGCAACATCCCGTTTCGCCAGAAAAAGATTGCGCGCGTGCCAGGAAATCACGCGTCCGAGAAAAGACTGGGCGGTTTCCCCTGACCTAGAAGAACGGATGCGGAACTTCCTTTCGAGACGAAAAAAGATCTTGCGCGTGCCAGGAAATCACGCGTCCGAGAAAAGACTGGGCGGTTTCCCGTGACCTCGAAGAACGGATGCGGAACTTCCTTTCGAGACGAAAAAAGATCTTGCGCGTGATTTCAAATCATCTCTATTCTATATTGGAAAAAAAAAAAAAAAAAAAAAAAAAAAAAAAAAAAAAAATTTTTTTTTTTTTTTTTTTTTTTTTTTTTTTTTTTTTTACATGTCATAGACTTTTCCTTCCTTTTATATAATTTAGATTTTCGAATCTTGGTTAGATTTATTGTAGCGTTCTGGACTCGTGAAATGTTTCGAAAGATTTTCAATAACAATTATTTCAAACACGTAACGTAAAAAAAGTGCAAGAATCCAGCTCGGAAAGAAATATTTACCCTTTCGAACGGAAAGAAAATATCCAAGAAAATCGATATCCGAGAATATTATCGACTGTCGTTTGTAAAAAACAACACGGTTTATCAAAAAGCCGAAAAAAGTTATGACTGTCAACCTGTATCTTATATAATACAGGTTGACAATACAATTTTGACACTATGGTCAGCCCGTATACAAACATGGAAGATCCAATCTGAAAATAATTTTTTTTTATTATTATAAAAATCATCTCTATCCTATATTGTAATATTGTAATATCCTATATTGTAATTTTATATAATTTAGATTTTCGAATCTTGGTTAAATTTATTGTAGCGTTCTGGACTCGTGAAATGTTTCGAAAGATTTTCAATAACAATTATTTCAAACACGTAATGTAAAAAAGTGCAAGAATCCAGCTCGGAAAGAAATATTTACCCTTTCGAACGGAAAGAAAATATCCAAGAAAATCGATATCCGAGAATGTCATCGACCTGTGTCTTATATTTAATACAGTTTCGACACTGCGCCGCGCTCGGTTCCGAAACGCGAGTTTTATTCTTCTGAATTTTACAATATTGGCGATGCGTCCGATTTAAAAAAACGGGCCGAACGAAGCGCGTCCGGGTCGAAAAGACTCGCGTCTTTTCACCCTTCGCGCCTCGTTCGGCCCGTTTTTTTCTTTTTTTTCAAAGTTTTTTTTTCACTCTCGTTCCAGCCGGTCTCTCGCCCACTCGGCGAAGAAGAAACATTCGACTTTAGCGCAGTGAGCCGCGGCCCCTTTCCCTTTCAGTTTTCCGTGGTGTCCGCAGTCTCTGACCGCCGATTTCATGGGATGCAGCAAGTCGTCGAATTTCGGGCATCCGAAGTTTTCCAGGTTCACGCAAGGTATGCCCAGTTCTTCCAAGACGTCCTTTTCGACGTGGCCCCCCTTATACGCGACCAGGCGCTTTTCCACCGTGGCGTTTTCCTCGTATACGATACGCAGGAGGATTTTCAGGAAATCTTCGTCGAACAGGTCCGTTTCTCCGGGCAGGCTCCGGAGCGACATTCCGTGTATCCTGTCGGTGCAATAGCGGACGCTCTGCCATTCTTTTGGGGTCGGGGTCAGATGGTCCAGCCGGAACCTGAAACAACGACAGTCGTTTCTGGTCAGCGAAGCGAATCCCATCTCGCGGGCCCGAAATTTCTTGTCGATGCGAAATCCGTCGAGGTCCAAGACCATGCACACTTCGGACAGGCTCATGGCGGCTTGTTTTTCGAGAAAAAACAGCAGAGTGATGCGGAGAGAAAATTTTCGACGCGTCAGCTGGCGAGAACAGAAATTCAGAATGATTTTCTCTTCCCCCGGAGACACGCATTTATACGCCCGATCGACCTCGATCGGTTCCGGAAAAACACCGGGCCACGTGATTTCCGCGCGAGATAAAAACGTCGTCCGGTCGCGCCTTCCGGATTCGTCGCTTCGAGGAAAAAGATTGCGCAACTTCCCGTGACCCCGACGGCTTATCGCTACCGACCGGAAGTTCTGGAATAAATCTGGCACGAGTTCGAAAGCGTAAAAGATACAAACCTCCATCCTTGAAAAAAAAAAAAAAAAAAAAAAATTTTTTTTTTTTTTTTTTTTTTTTTTTTTTTTTTTTTTTCAAGGATGGAGGTTTGTATCTTTTACGCTTTTGAATCTTAGTTAAATTTATCGTAGCGTTCTGGACTTGTAAAATATTTCAATCTTGTTTCGCGTTCTGGACTTGTAAAATATTTCAATCTTATCGTAGCGTTCTGGACTTGTAAAATATTTCAATCTTATCGTAGCGTTCTGGACTTGTAAAATATTTCAATCTTATCGTAGCGTTCTGGACTTGTAAAATATTTCAATCTTGTTTCGCGTTCTGGACTTGTAAAATATTTCAATCTTATCGTAGCGTTCTGGACTTGTAAAATATTTCAATCTTGCTTCGCGTTCTGGACTTGTAAAATATTTCAATCTTGTTTCGCGTTCTGAACTTGTAAAAATTTTCGAACAATTTTCCTAGTCATAGAAACCATGCATGAAAAAAAAAAAAAAAAAAAAAAAAAAATTTTTTTTTTTTTTTTTTTTTTTTTTTTTTCGAGGTTGGAGATTTACATCTTTTACGCTTTCGAACTCGATGAGATATTTTCGTCGAGGTCACCGGATGTTATGCCGTCTTTTCCTCGAAGCGACGAATCAGACAGGCGTCGCGCGACCGGACGACCTCGTTTATTTCTGTCTTTCCTTCCGATCTGCGATCGTTCTGGAAATCCGGTTGCGCAACTTCCCGCGGCCCGAGCGTATAAAAGCCAGAGCTTCGGGCCGAAAGCATCATTTCGATTCTTCATCGAGACCTGCGTGCCCGACCGCCGATCGTTTCATTTTTCCTTCGTGTTTTTCGAAAAGCCATGAACACCAAGAAATCTTTCAAGGGAACGGACGTGTTCCCCAAACGCCCGTCTACGTCTGTCTACAGACTCCAGTATCCCGAAAAAAACTTCAAGTGCTGGACCTCCAATAAGGACGTGAAGGTTTTCGTCCCGTTCATGAACGAAGACCGCAAGATATATTTCTGCAAGCACGTAGGCCACGACGGAAACATGTCCAGCGTGCAGTACATGGGAAAAGAATGCCAGAGATTCGACTCGTTTCACCCCGAGAGCATAGACTGGTCCCTGATCGCCACCAGGTACAGGAGAAACCCGAGGCAGGAGTTTCGGAAGAACGCGGACGTGAGGATGAGCTTCAAGATGGAAAATCAGTTTCTCGTGAAAGCTTATTTCACGTTCGGCCTGAGAACCGTGACGGAAGGCACGGTCCATCTGATCCAGACCCTGAACGTGCCCTTGCTGTTTTATCTGCTCCCGAGAACGATGGGGAGAAAAGAACTGAGCCGCGAAGACAAACTGTTTCATTACGACAACGTCCATCTCTTCGACAGGAGAATTTTGCTGGCCGACGGCGCTTACGCCGTTCCCCCGGGAACCACGTACATGCTTTTCAGGACTCAGAAGAATTTTTTCTCTCTGGATCTGTTGGCGAGCGATTTTCCGATTCCTTTCCGGACGACCGATCCCGTGGCCCAGCGAGTCACCAGACTGGAATGTTCGATGGATTTTCCACCCCAGACCCCGTACATCGACGACGAAAGGGACGAAGACGAAGATCGGGCCGCCATGCCGCCGCCTCTGCCGCGATCGGAATCTAGTACTTTTTCGTATTTCGAACCGCAGCCCGGCCCTTCTTCGGCTTCTTCGTATGTCGAACCGCAGCCCGGCCCTTCTTCGGCTTCTTCGTATTTCGAACAGCAACCCGTGACTTCTCCTTACTTTCCACCGCAACCTTGCACTCCGTCTTACTTTCAGCGGCAAAAGCGGGCCAGGACCGAAGCGGAAAGCGATTTCGACGAGTTTTTCGTGCCCGAAGAAGCGCCGCAGCAACCGGAAGCGCCGCAGCAAATGCCAGAAGCGCCGCAGCAACAGATCACGTACTGGCTGATTCCCAATCCGCCGATTCTGGAAAGGCGCGTGGTCACGGCTTCTCCCGATTTCGTGAAGAATTACCAGATCTTGAACTCGAAGGTCTTGGACGATCCGAAAGCGGTGGTTTTTCGCAGCGAAGAACCGGATCCGGAACCCTTGGACTTGACGATCCGCCGGAACACGGAATGCGTGGATCTGACTGGAGAAATGCCCGAAAACTCCGACGGTTCGAATCCAGAAACGCCCGATTCGGAAAACTCTGACGTTTCGAATCCCGAGAATTTCGCAGACTGCCCCCAGGTCGACCGATCCGATTCTCCAGAAAAAGAATTGGATCTGGATGCCATGTTGGACATGCCCTTCGATCCGAAAGAAGACGTCGCCCTGGACAGCATCATTTCCGACTTGTACAATTCTTCTCCCGCCATGAATTATGATCTGTGTCCTTCTGTGTTGTAAAAAAAACTCTTGTAAAAATATTTGTGATACTTGTAAACTTGAAAAAAAAAAAAAAAAAAAAAAAAAAAAAAAAAAAAACGGGTCGAACGAGGCCTGTGAGGAAAGATACGTATCTTTCCTCACAGGCCTCGTTCGACCCGTTTTTTTGCGTTAAATATACAACCAATATTGAAAAATTCTTCAGAATAAAACTTGTACGTTTCGAAACAAAGTGTTATGGTGACGTATTTGATGATACTGTGCCGCGTGACACTTGGCTTTTTCTCTAGTCTAACAAATAACTTTACTTTTTCCGTTATCCGACTGTTTTCGTATACACCAGTTTCTCCGTTATTTTTTCACAAGTTTTCCTGCTTACATAAAACTCTATAATGTAAAAAAAAAAAAAAAAAAAAAAAAAAAATTTTTTTTTTTTTTTTTTTTTTTTTTTTTTCATGCATGGTTTCTATGACTAGGAAATTTGTTCGAAAATTTTTACAAGTTCAGAACGCGAATCAAGATTGAAATATTTTACAAGTCCAGAATGCTACGATAAATTTAACTAAGATTCAAAAGCGTAAAAGATACAAACCTCCATCTTAAAAAAAAAACGAACGGAAAGAAAATATCCAAGAAAATCGATTTCCGAGAATGTTATTGACTGTCGCGTGCAAAAAACAACACGGTTTATCAAAAAGCTGAAAAAAGTTATAACTGTCGAACTGTATCTTATATAATAAAGTGCAAGAATCCAGCTCGGAAAGAAATATTTACCCTTTCGAACGGAAAGAAAATATCCAAGAAAATCGATTTCCGAGAATATTAATGACTGTCGCGTGCAAAAACAACACGGTTTATCAAAAAGCTGAAAAAACTAAAATATTTTACAAGTTCAGAACGCTAGCATAAATCTGATCAAGATTCGAAAATCTAAATTATATAAAAATCTCAATACTGAAAAAAAAAAAAAAAAAAAAAAAAAAAAATTTTTTTTTTTTTTTTTTTTTTTTTTTTTTTTTTTCCATGGTTGGGAAAATATCAATACTACGACTCGTGAAAAAAATTAAATATATTTTTCGATGCGGTAGTTTTCGAATCTCGGCCGAATTCGTTCTACGACTTCCTGTCGCCGTTTCGGCCGAATCGATTACGCAACTTCCCGTGACCTCGGTCGGTCGCGGTCGTGCGAAACGCGGATGAAAAAAACACGCGTGGCCTCGTTTTTCTGGAATCCGGTTGCGCAACTTCCCGCGATAACAGGCCGCTTTTGTTCCGGCGTTTCCTGTCGTTCCGCGTATCGAGTTGCGCAACATCCCGCGACCGAAAGGAAATCGTGGGAAGACGAACGCGTGTTTACCCTTTTTTCTCGGAACGGGTGCGGCGACCCGGAAAGATTTGTTTTCTTCTGCGAACCGGATTGCGCAACGTCCTTCCCCGGGGGCTTTTTTTATCTGCCCGGAGGAAACCTTCGGATAATTTCGGCTGGGGATTTCCTGTCGTTCTCAGAACCGGTCGGGGCCGCGGGAAACGCGCGACCTCGATGTTCTGTATAAAAAGGCGAAGATATTCTGATCGAAATCATACCCTCCTGAGTTTTCGTAGCGCGCTGTCGCTGTTGCTCCGCTGATTTTTCTTTGCTCGTTTGCCAGAGTCCCGTTGGATTACGTTTCATTTACTCGTTGCCAGAGTGCTGTTGGATTTTAAATTTCATTTACTCGTTGCCAGAGTGCCGTTGGATTTTAAATTTCATTTACTCGTTGCCAGAGTGCTGTCGAATCGGATCGATTTTCTCGGACGAGATGGCTCTGAATTTCGAAGACCTGGAAGGACTGATGGAATGGTGTGACGAACAGTGTTCCGACCGGAACGGAGTCTACGATCCGTACCGCATGGTACTGCACACGCCGCTCGTCACTTACGAAGAAGATCGTCCTTGCCCGCCGGATCCGATGCCGGTTTCGTCCGGAGAGGAAAAGTTTTTGGAGGTTTTCGCCCTGGACGAATCCGTTTTCTTGCCGCCGCCTGCACCGATGCCCGAGCCCGAAAAATTCTCTCCCGTTTTCTTGCCTCCGGAAAATCTCGCCCCGGAACAATCGAAGAAGGCTCTCGTTTTCTCGCCGCCGATAGAAAAAAAACCAGTTCCTGTGAAATCCGAGCCGCCCCGAGAAAAAAAGACTGTTCCTGCCGAAATTCCTGTGAAACCAGAGCCCGTGAACAAGAAACTGAAAAAAACTGTTCCCGCCGAAATTCCTGTGAAACCAGAGCCCGTGAACGAGAAACTGAAAAAACCAGTTCCTGCGAAACCCGAGCCCGTGAACGAGAAACTGAAAAAGCCTGTTCCCGCCGAAATTCCCGTGAAACCAGAGCCGCCCCGAGAGAAAGAACCTGTTCCTGCCGAAGATTTTCGGAAAAGGAAATTTTTCGAAGCCGTGGAGGCCTCCAGAGCTAAAATTCGAGAGGGGTTGAAACAGTTCAAGATCCCGAAGAGAACGCCGGTTCCCGAAGAGAAATCGAAACCGATTTCTCGCGAAAAGATGGTTTCGAAAGCTGCGGAGCCGAAGCGGAAAAATCTTCGAATTCCTCGGACGAAGAAAGAGGAAAGGAAAGTGTTTCGAGCCATGGAGATTGCCCCCGCCCGGTCGAAAAAAGACGAGGTTTTCAAAATACCCTTTCAGAAAACTAGAGATCTTCGGAAACACGTTACGAAATTCGAGCCTTCCAAGTTCACTTTCGATTCGGATTCTATCCTGATTCTCTCGCCGGATGCAGAAGATTATAAGTACATTTTTAATCTGAAAGGTAAAAGCTTCCTGAAATTCAAAGAGCAGTACGAGAAAAGCTTTGTGTGAAGGACTTTTTTTCAACTGATATTTCGAAGATCTATTCGAAAAAAACTTTCTGTGAGAGACATTTTTTCCACTTGACGTTTCGAAGAACTGTTCGAAACAAAAAACTTTGTGTGAGAGACTTTGTTTCACCTGATGTTTTCCCCCTTTCTTTTTCGAACGGGTGAAAAAAATTGTTAGAGGTGAAAGTGAAAAAATGGGTCAGAGGCGGGTTTATACCCGCCTCTGGCCCATTTTTTTGCGACGCTTCGTTTGCCAATATTGACGAAACGTAAAAGTTTCACTCGTGTATTTTTCTTCTCGAAACGAGGAGACTTTTTCACCTGATGTTTTCCCCCGTTCGAAAAAGAAAGAATGCGAAAAATTGTTAGAGGTGAAAGTGAAAAAATGGGTCAGAGGCGGGTTTATACCCGTCTCTGGCCCATTTTTTTGCGACGCTTCGTTTGCCGATATTGACGAAACGCAAAAGTTTCACTCGTGTATTTTTCTTCTCGAAACGAGTAATAAACGGAATTTTATCCTGTAATGTTTTGTCGTCTGTTTTTGTTTCTTTCCGCTTTGGAATGCGCGATCTGTGGATGATTCGGTGGAACTGCTTTCGATTTTTAAACTGTTTTCCTTCGGAAGTTTGATCTTTGCGATTCGATGAAATTAATGGAGGAAATTTAGAAATTTAAAATTGTTCATTGGCCTTGGAACGCGCGATCTGGATGATTCGGTGGAACTGCTTTCGATGGTCTCGGTTTTTCTTCGGAAGTTTGATCTTTGCGATTCGATGAAATTAATGGAGGAAATTTAGAAATTTAAAATTGTTCATTGGCCTTGGAATGCGCGATCTGTGGATGATTCGGTGGAACTACTTTCGATGGTCTCGGTTTTCCTTCGGAAGTTTGATCTTTGCTATTTGATTCCGGATAGGATTCGATGAAATCGATGGAGGAAATTTAGAAATTTAAAATTGTTCATTGGCTTTGGAATGCGCGATCTGTGGATGATTCGGTGGAACTGCTTTCGATGGTCTCGGTTTTTCTTCGGAAGTTTGATCTTTGCGATTCGATGAAATTAATGGAGGAAATTTAGAAATTTAAAATTGTTCATTGGCTTTGCAATGCGCGATCTGGATGATTCGGTGGAACTGCTTTCGATGGTCTCGGTTTTTCTTCTCGAAACGGAACTGGGGAGTTTGTTGATGAGGGTGACTGGTTGGTAGAATTTATTATGGGATTCGATGAAATCGATGGAGGAAATTTAAAATTTAAAATTGTTCGTTGGCTTTGAGACGGTAGTCGTGTTGAGAGAAATGTTTTTCTTTCCCTTTTTCTGTTTCGAATGGGGAAGGGAAAACGGGCCGCCTCTGGCCCGTTTCTTCGAGACGCGTCGTGTACCGATATTGATGAATCGAAAAACTTGATGACGCGAAAGAAACTAGATTTTTACCCGATAGTGCTTTGTTTCTGGAAACGTTCGTCGTTGGTTTTTCGTTTCCCCGTCCCCCTCTCCCCCCCCCACGAATTATTTTTCCCCGACCCGTGATTCGACTGTCGAGAGTTTAATTTTTACGCGTTCCCCGTGCGAACGATCTCGGACCCTTCGTCGTTGTCTTTTCCTTCCCCGTTTTCGCTTCTTTTTCGGATTCGGAAAAAACCCGCGGGGGTCAGAGTGCTCGAAGATTAAATCGTCCGACTGTCAGAGAACGGTTTACGTACCGCGATCGAACGCACGGTCCTTCGTTCGCGGTACCTGCCGTAAGAGTAATGTCGGACGCGCTTCGATCGGTCTGCTTCGCGATGCGCTTATTTTTTCTCCGAGTTTGGCGAAATCCCGAGTCTCGTACCCCCGACGAAGCGAAATGGATCGTCTTCCACGTTCCGCGGCCGATCGACCCGCCGGATGTCGATCGCGGAGGGTCGGCGGGCGGGAAGAATCGAGATTTTAAAAAAATGAACCGTCGATGAAAAAACGACCGATCGTCGAGAAATGTGATTGTTTGAAAGCGGAGGGTCGGGTCGCACGAAAAGCCACGAATACGAGACGCGAGAAAAATCAATCTACTTAAACGGTTGAGTAAAAAAAAAAAAAAAACTGAGGTCATTCACTTCTGACGTCATCCCATTTGCATATTGAAAACGTTAGTTTTTTTTTCATTTTTTTCTGAGACAGTTTTATAAACTTTTTCTGTGGCTATAGAAATGTAAATTCTAAAAATAGAAACTGAGGTCAATGACCTCTGACGTCATCTCATTTGCATATTGCAAACGGTAGTTTTTTTTCATTTTTTTGGGAGAGCGTTTCACAAACTTTTTCTGTGGCTATAAAAAAAAAAAAAAAAAAAAAAAAAAAAAAAAAAAAAAAAAAAAAAAAATTTTTTTTTTTTTTTTTTTTTTTTTTTTTTTTTTTTTTTTCATGCATGGTTTCTATGACTAGGAAATTTGTTCGAAAATTTTTACAAGTTCAGAACGCGAAACAAGATTGAAATATTTTACAAGTCCAGAACGCGAAACAAGATTGAATTTTTTTACAAATTCAGAACGCGAAACAAGATTGAATTTTTTTACAAATTCAGAACGCGAAACAAGATTGAATTTTTTTACAAATTCAGAACGCGAAACAAGATTGAATTTTTTTACAAATTCAGAACGCGAAACAAGATTGAATTTTTTTACAAGTCCAGAACGCTACGATAAATTTAACTAAGATTCAAAAGCGTAAAATATACAAACCTCCATCCTTAAACCTCCATCCTTGAAACGGCGATTTCTCTCCTGTTTTCGGCGAGTTCCTTTTTCATTTCGTCGTTTTCCAGTTGGAGTCTCGAAATTTTTTCCTTCGGCAGATATTTGATTTCCTGTTCCGATTCCTCTTGCTTTCTTTCCCATCGAGCCGTTTCCCGTTTCGAGTCTGCGAGCCTCTCTTCCAGCGACTCGCGTTTGCTTTTCAGACCCGCGTTTTCCGATTCCAGTTCCCTGTTTCGAGACTCGAGTTCACGGAACCGATCGTCGATCACAGGTTTGAAATCGCTGATCGGGCCCAGAGTTCTTCGCCCGCGACGAAATAGAAGCGAATCTTTCGCGAGAAGAAACTGAAAAATTTCAAGTCCAGAGCGCGAAGGTAAAAGTCCAGAATGCCAGGGGAAATGTATAGAGGTAAATCTTTAAGTTTTAGTTTTTCAAAGGGTTATAATTCCAATTAAAAAAAAAAAAAAAAAAAAAAAAAAAATTTTTTTTTTTTTTTTTTTTTTTTTTTTTTTTTTTACATTATAGGATTGAGATATTTTATACACTTTCTTTTATACACTTTCTCGGATAAATATCTGGAAAATTTTACAAGTCCAGAACGCGAGATTAAATGTGGAAAGTTTTACAAGTCCAGAACGCGAGATTAAATGTGAAAAATTTTACAAGTCCAGAACGCGAGATTAAATGTGAAAAATTTTACAAGTCCAGAACGCGAGATTAAATGTGGAAAATTTTACAAGTCCAGAACGCGAGATTAAATGTGGAAAATTTTACAAGTCCAGAACGCGAGATTAAGTGTGGAAAATTTTACAAGTCCAGAACGCTACGATAAATTTAACTAAGATTCAAAAGTCTAAAAGATATAAATCTTCAACCCTTAAAAAAAAAAAAAAAAAAAAAAAAAAAAAAAAAAATTTTTTTTTTTTTTTTTTTTTTTTTTTTTTATCGATTTGGTCTAAAGTCTGTCCGACCATAATCCAATATAGCATCGTTTTTCTGGATGATTTTTTAAACGAAACATGGAAATAACCTCATAATTGTCCAAGTAATATTCAGCCGCAAAGTGCCTGATCGTCATAGAGGCGGTGTTGTTTTCTTCCTCAAAGTTTGAAAATGTCACGGTCGAGACGGCGTGTAGAAAATCATTATTCTCCCAATCGCATACGCATTCCCCTTCGGGACGACCATCGCAAAATTCGAACGACAACGGGGTCAACCAGGTATAAAATTTATCGCGACAAGGAGTTTTGCATTCTAAAATTACCGTTTCGTCCCTCTCGAGTTTCAAGACCAAGTCGTGTTTATGATCGTCTGTTTATGATCGTCATCCCATTCGGGTATCACACATTCGTTATTTTTCAGACGATATCGCGTTTGCCGTTGTCCCCAGTAAACAGTTTTTTCTTTTATGAAGATGCAGAACCAAAAGTAAAAATATTCGTTCGGGAAACGATACACCAAGACGTTGTTTCTCTCGAGACGGGTTAAATTAAAGTTTCGCAAGGTGGTTAAAGTCTGTCGCGCGTCATAAATAGGTACCTCGGCTCTGTGTAAATAACACAGATTCGGTTTTCGGAAAAAATCGCTGAAAAACCTGGCAGCGTACTCTATATTAAACGAATGCAACGTAAAGGCGAGACGATCGTAATCGACCGACAAACAGTACCGGTTCCAAGGATTGTCTTCGTCCAAATACCATCCCGGTTCCAGACCGCGAACCAGAAGATATAAATTCAGGGTCGACCGATACCAGACGCCGTTCAGGGCGAGATACGGTCGAAACGCTTCGATCGTGGACAAAGGGCCCGTTTTATCAGGAACAGGTACGAAGTCTTTTAAAATTTTCAGAATCACGACTACCGGTAAGTCGAAAAAGGGAAACGGTTGACCTTTACGTGTTTCGTCTGATTCGGGACCTCGAAAGAACAGGAACTTCGATCGTTCTCGTAATAATTTCGAACGCCGTGGATGAGAACAGATTTCGTACGGACGACGGCGCCCTATGGAAAGTAACATCCCGTCAACATGAATAAAGAATCTATTCCAAGCGGATACATGGAAAAAATTTTTCATCTCGAATGAATGAAAATGCGTCGATTGAAATAACCTTACGAAAATTTTACAAATCCAGAGCGCTGAGATAAAACTGGAAAATTTTACAAGTGCAAGAACGCCAGGGGAAAATGTATAGAAGCAAATCTTTAAGTTTTTTCAAAGGGTTATATCCCAATAAATCTCCAACGTTTAAAAAAAAAAAAAAAAAAAAAAAAAAAATTTTTTTTTTTTTTTTTTTTTTTTTTTTTTTTTTTTTTTTTTTACTAGAGGGTGATGATGAAATTTTTTTCGAAAAGATTTCTTTGAAAATTTTTACAAGTCCAGACTGCGAGATCAAAACTTAAAATTTTTACAAGTCCAGACTGCGAGGCAAAACTGAAAATTTTTACAAGTCCAGACTGCGAGGCAAAACTGAAAAAAATTACAAGTCCAGACTGCGAGATCAAAACTGAAAATTTTTACAAGTCCAGACTGCGAGGCAAAACTGAAAAAAATTACAAGTCCAGACTGCGAGATCAAAACTGAAAATTGTTACAAGTCTTGACTGCGAGGCAAAACTGAAAAAAATTACAAGTCCAGACTGCGAGATCAAAACTGAAAAAAATTACAAGTCCAGAGCGCGAGGCAAAAACTTCAAAGTACGATTAAAGAAATAATCAGAAATCGACTTACCCACGAGTCCATCTTCCGTCCAGCAGAACTTCTGGTAGCAACTCCTTTGGCACCGACGATCAAATGAACGATTGTGGCTCGCACACCTGTATTTATACCCCGGGATTGCGTAACCATCCAGAGATATTGCGTCAGAAAACTTGAACTCGATTCTCAAAACGCGTAGAAAGAAAAAAAAAAAAAAAAAAAAAAAAAAAAAAAAATTTTTTTTTTTTTTTTTTTTTTTTTTTTTTTTTTTTTTTTTTTTTTTTTAAAATTTCATATACAGCATTTATCTACAGCGATTTTTATCAACGTCGGCCAACCGCCTTGTTCTTGAATCCAAACGTCCAAGTATTTTTCAAAGCTATTCCATAAGATCGACCAGGCAAAGTCGAACGCGTTTTCGGTCGAGTCGTTTCGCACATAACAGACGGTTGCTTCTACGAGGTACACCATGTAACCGATTATGTGACTCCAATCGATTCCGTACGGAAACGACTGCAGAAGCAAATTATTTAAACAATCCGATAGATTTTTAAAAGTTAATTTTGCTGTAACTACATCTCGAAGAATGCGCTGATTAAATCTGGTATAAAATCTATGTATTAGGAATTTAACGACTTGGATAGTTTCTTTCTCCTCTACGTTAACTGGGACGGAAGATATATCGAACGTATTGAAATTGCGGTTGGAAAGTAAATGCGTATAACTGTGCAAAACAACCACCTGTGTATTGATAGTCATTGCCGAAAATTTACCTCTAACAATCTTGACTGGCGTCTGGAATCGTTTAAATATAACTGGTATTTTTTTTTTTTTTTTTTTTTTTTTTTTTTTTTTTTTTTTACATGTTTGTATATTTGATACCAGTTTGACGCGTGGTTATTCATTTCTCGTCCGGGCTCTTCCGCGTTTACTCGGTCTCTGGAGAAAAAAAACGCGTGCGCGAAAGGCAGAAACTAGATTCGAGGCCGAAAACATCTTTTCCGTCGGAAAACGCGACGGTTGCAGTGCTCGAAGGTTTTCGCGACCGACTGTACGGAGACGGTCCGAGTATCGCGAAACTCGACGCGCTCTAGATTTCGCGGCACCTGGCGATGCGAAGCAATGTTAAATAAATTACGTCTCAGAGTGCACTCTCGGGGAAGCACGTGCTCGGAAGATTTTTCCGCCGACCGTGGAGAGATCGTCTCCGTACCGCTAGATTCCGACCCGACTCGAGTTTCGCGGTACCTGGAGGTACCGGTGAAAAAACGACCGAATGTGAAGAACGGTAATGTTTACCCGTTCGACGAACGAAAAAGAAAGGGGAAGGCGAGTGTTTGGGCGAATCGTCATTAGAACGAAAAGTTTCGATGGCCGAAAATATCCGATTCCAATATGATTTTTAACGTTTGCCGTCGCTGAAAACGAGAGCCGTCGCGATCCGTTTCGAATACCGCTTCCGCCGCCTCATCCTTCACGAATGATCGAAGCTAGCGAAAACGAAGATTACGATGCGTGCTGGATGTCGGAAAAACCGGTCGCGGAATCTGTAATCGCTTCGAAGGTTTCAGAGTACGCGTCGGAAATCGAAGAAGACGATTTGAGATTAGATACCGCTTCTTTCGACCGTGCTTATGCGAATAGTAAAGTTGAAAAAATAAGACTCGACTCTGTATAAAATTCTTTTTCGAGACAACAGAGGAAACAAATAAGTTTCAGATATAAATCTACAGGCTTAAAAAAAAAAAAAAAAAAAAAAAAAAAAAAAAAAATTTTTTTTTTTTTTTTTTTTTTTTTTTTTTTTTAGGGTTGGGGGGTTATATCTTTTAGACTTTTGAATCTTAGTTAAATTTATCGTAGCGTTCTGGACTTTAAATTTTCCACATTTAATCTCGCGTTCTGGACTTGTAAAATTTTCCACATTTAATCTCGCGTTCTGGACTTGTAAAATTTTTCCACATTTAATCTCGCGTTCTGGACTTGTAAAATTTTCACATTTAATCTCGCGTTCTGGACTTGTAAAATTTTTCACATTTAATCTCGCGTTCTGGACTTGTAAAATTTTCCAGATATTTTATCCGGAAAGTGTATAAAATATCTCAATCCTATAATGTAAAAAAAAAAAAAAAAAAAAAAAAAAAAAAAAAATTTTTTTTTTTTTTTTTTTTTTTTTTTTTTTCAGGGTACAGGCTTTTCCTTCGGTCCGGTAGACTACTTATATACGCGTTGTCCCTCTCGGTTTTATACTAGCATTTCCTTTCCTCGTCCGGGTTCCTGTCTCGTGCCAGTCGCAATTCCAACCGGCTTCGTTTTCGACTCTCTTCGAAGAGAATCACAACTCTCGTCTTTTCGTCAGAGTGAAATTTACCAAAACTCGCGAATCATGTTGATCCCGGCCGATCCTCCCGGCAATCCACCCGATTCCGGATCCCGAAAGGCGTCTCGTTCCGATTCCGCGGAAACATCCGACGCCCTTCGCGTTTCGAAAAAGCCCCGAAGCGAATCCGCGGAATCGCGCGACGAGAACCGAAAGTCGCGTTTGCGTTTTCACGACGCAGACTTGGACACGGCGGCCTACTACGTGCGCAAATTTTCAGAAGGTAGATTGGAATGGCATCACCTGGTTCTCCGCGAAGAAATCGACGATTTTTGGTTCGTGCATTTCTCGGGAAAAGACGAAGGTTGGTTCCATTACATCATCGCGTCGCCGAAACACTATCTCTGGCGCAACGCATGGAGAAGTCGGGATTTGACCCGCGGGCAAGTCTCTCTGATCATGAACCCCGTCCATCTGGCTAGATTCCTCGTGAAAATGAGCGATTTACCTTTCGCCAATTTTTCTTTGCCGCCCGACAGCCTGTGGGTCCTGGCGAGTCTGTGGAAGGACGGATTGCGGACGCTGCTCGAAGACGGGGAAAAATCACCCCCGCCGAGATTTTGTTTTCCGGTGCGACAGAATTTCAGACCCGCGAAGAAAGGTCCCACCGATTACTTTTTGTATTCGATGGACGGATCCGAGTTGTACTTTGAAAGGGACGACGGCCTGTGGGATTTGAACGAGGAAGAATGGACCGAACTTCAGTTGAAATCGGGAAACGAGTTGATTCTAAAAACGTCGATTAGTAAAAAAAATCAACTGTAATTTCAGTTTCCAAAAACGTATATTTTTTCAAGTCTCTCTTTCAAAAAAAAAAAAAAAAAAAATTTTTTTTTTTTTTTTTTTTTTTTTTTTGTGTGTGTGTGTGTGTATTATATTACTTTGCTAGAAAAATTGTGTTCTACTTTCTGAACAGATACTAAGATGGCGAGTTGTGATGATTCGACTCTTTTAGATTCATCTTGCGTTTGTTGTAATCCTCCAGATTTTAATCCTTATAAATCTATTGTCGATTCCGCACCTTTAGATAATTTGCTTGAACACAGAATAGACAATATAAATAGGTACTCTATTATGGAATTCAAAGGGCGAGGAATGAAAAAAGGAAAATCAAATGAGGAATTATTTATAAATCACATTGATCCAACGGAGTATGGAATAATTACACCAGAAAGTCAAGAACCCACGCAAAAACGTTTTGAGATGCAACAAAGTGGAACGAGAACTTGGAAACTTAAGATAAAAAAATACAAGATTTGTGTAAAATGTGCATCTCTCCCAGATTTAGAGACTAGGATTAAAAATATATTTTATATTCCATTATCAAATTGTTTAAGATAAAATTCTTTTGACAATATTTCTTAAAAAAAAAAAAAAAAAAAAAAAAAAAAAAAAAAAATTTTTTTTTTTTTTTTTTTTTTTTTTTTTTTTTTTTAATACTGAAGATACTTAAAGACTTTCCTTCGGTTCGACTTGTGTATAATTTCCTTTTCTCGGATAGTGCATCTCGCTCTCGCCTGCCATTGCATTCGACTTTCCTTTCGTGTCCGGTCAGCGATGGAAAAAAATCTCGTATCGCCTTCCAGTGTTCCACAGTCGACAGGGTCTGCTTGTTCCGAGATGAAAATTTCCCACGAATCGGGCCGCTACGTTTATATCCCAAAGACCTCAAAGCTGTCTTTTTCGGACGGATACTTGAACTCGATAGCTAAATGCGTGCGCGCGTTCTTAGACGGCGGTTTCGAATGGTATCACCTCGTTCTGGGCCAAGCTATAGATTTCGACCGTTGCACTCTACGAATCTTCGGCCGAGACGAAAAAGAACGCTACCATTTCGTCGCGGCGTGTCACGAGGGTCGTTTCGAGAAAGACGTGTGGGAAAAACTCGACATGGTCGACAAGCGTGCCAGTCTGATCTACGAACCCATCGAATTGGTTCGCGTTCTCGTCAGAACGAGTCGATTACCCATCGCCAATTACAAGTTGCCGCCTCACAGCCAGTGGGTCCTGGCGAGCATGTGGAAAGAAGGATTGCGGACTCTGTTCGATTACGAGAACGAAGAACAGACTCCGCCGCGTTTTTGTTTTCCGGTGCGAAAGCATTTCAGACCCACGAAAAAGGGCCCGACCGATTACTTTTTGTATTCGAGGGACGGATCGCCGCTATACTTTGAAAAAGACGATAGCTTGCTGGATTTGAACGACGACGAATGGACAGACCTTCAGTTGAAATTGGGAAACGAATTGATTCGAAACGACATCGATTAGTAAAAAATATAACGCCTAGTTTAGGTTTCGAAAATACCTTGTTTCCTGGACTTGTACAAATTTTCAATCTTGCCCAGAGTTCTGGACTTGTAAAAATTTCTTAGTCGTAGAAATCATGCATGTACAAAAAAAAAAAAAAAAAAAAAAAAAAAAAAAATTTTTTTTTTTTTTTTTTTTTTTTTTTTTTTTTTTTTAGGGTTGGAGATTTATATCTTTTAGACTTTTGAATCTTAGTTAAATTTATCGTAGCGTTCTGGACTTGTAAAATTTTCCACATTTAATCTCGCGTTCTGGACTTGTAAAATTTTCCACATTTAATCTCGCGTTCTGGACTTGTAAAATTTTCCACATTTAATCTCGCGTTCTGGACTTGTAAAATTTTCCACATTTAATTTCGCGTTCTGGACTTGTAAAATTTTCCAGATATTTATCCGAGAAAGTGTATAAAATAAAGTGTATAAAATATCTCAACCCCTATAATGTAAAAAAAAAAAAAAAAAAAAAAAAAAATTTTTTTTTTTTTTTTTTTTTTTTTTTTTTTTTTTTTTTTCAAGCTTATAGATTTATATTTGAAATTTATTTTCGTTTTTATACGCGACTCGCATTCTTTCGTCTCTTTACTACAATTTTCTTTCCGCGTTCGATCATGGCGCTCGTTTCTCTCTACGTTCCCGACGGCGTGCCCAGAGATTTTTTAACTGCCGCCGAAGATTCGCAGCTCGTTCGCCTGGTTCCCGTGCTCACCGAGCCCCACGCACTTTTCGATCGAACCGATTCCTGCGCCTGTTCCACCCGCCACGGTCTGGCCATTCGTGGACGGAGCGTCGTGGTTCCGTGCGACGGACACGCCGTGGTGGGTTACCCCCTGTACGCTCTGCCGCCCGATTGCACGTCGGAAGAAACCAACGTCGTGGTCGCGTGGTTATCGCGCCACCGAATGAAAACCTTTCGGAGCGTAGTCGAGATCGGCGGCCCCTATGTCAAACACTACGACAAAGAAGAAACGTTGAAAAGAACTTTGGGACCGGCGACGCACGACGGCCTGTTTCGAAAAACTCGCCACGGAGAGTGTTGCGAAATCTACACGCTCGAGAAGGATCCCGTGTTTATGTTGAAATCCGTCGTGTTGTCGATTCACGGCCGGGGTCCGACGTTGGAAAGTGCTTGCCGGTCGAACGAAAAATGTTGAATGGGTAGACGAATGACGTGAAATCGTCGGCGTCTCTCGTTCGAAACGTTGTCTGATAACGGTGTTTGCTCGTTTGAATTCACGTGACGTCATAAATAATTTCGGGTTTTTCGACATTTTGAAAAACGGCTCAAAAAACCACATTCGGATTAAAAATAAAGTGTAAAAAATGTCGGTTCAATGTGAAAATTATCCTACGGCGAAAAACGCATCGTTAGTACTCGACCCCAGGAAGAAACCTCCGTTCGCCATAGGCGACTACGTACCCTATTACTGTAATCCGGGTTACGATTTCCGCGACAAAATGTCTTTCGCTATCGGAACGAACACTCCCGTGTTTCGATGCGAGCTGGATGGCGATTCTGCCGTGTGGAAGATGGATACGGAATGCGATCCGATAAACTGCGGCGATCCGGGCAGGTGGATCACGCGACGAGAACGGGTTCGGATTTCTCATATAACGGCGAAGTGAGTTACGAGTGTAAGGACGGTTATAAAATGACGGGCAACAAATCTCTGTTTTGCGGGGCACACGGATCGTGGGTGCCGTCGGTCGACAAAGTAAAATGCGAACCGCCGACTCTGCAAGATGTTCTAAATTCCCCCAATTATATGACTTACGCTTTCCCGTTCCTGTTACTTTCGATGATTATGGCTGGCAAAGCATCCTCTTAGAAAAATTCGAATGGTAAAAATTCGCCGTTTTCGTTATTACCCGTCACGGCGGTTTCTTTGAAAGGATAAAGATGCAAACACCTAGTTTAGGTTTCGAAAATACCTTGTTTCCTGGACTTTTAATTTTCTAAAAAAAATTCAGAGTCATAAAAAAAAAAAAAAAAAAAAAAAAAAAAAAAATTTTTTTTTTTTTTTTTTTTTTTTTTTTTTTTTTTTTATGACTCAGAAGACTTTTTATGACTAAGATTTGTTTGAATAAAACAACTACTTCTGGGACGCAAAAGTATCTGAATGTAAACTTTGGATTCAAACATGGATGCCTGTACCGCTCGACGCTTGACGGTCGCTGTAGATAATCGACCGTCGGACGTGACGGACGAGTGTACCATTTGTTTAGAAATTAAACTACCCGAGGATTCTTTTACGTTTCCGAACTGCAAGCATTCTTTCCATAAAGATTGCGTCGCCTTATTGATAACCGAATCGGAATACGAATTGCGTTGTCCGTGTTGTCGGACGAAATTGAACAGAGACGAATTACTTTCCGAGATCGGATTAGATTGTTTTCGTTCGTATTTTAAGGGAACTATTAGAAGAAATAACAATGGAAATTTCGAACCTATTCTGATTCGTTGCGGGTTTGAAAAAGAATGTGGTGTAATGAACTTCAGAATATATTTGAACGATTTTAAAAAAACGTATATTTACAGAGGAAATTACCATAATGTTAAAGTTGGGGTACATAATGTTAAAGTTGGTAGTTGTACGATCTGAAATTTGATATGAATGTTGAGATTGACGAATTAAATACTTCAAAAGATAAAAAAGAAGTATACGTACACATATTTTCTTGCCCGTATCATTGCTCATGTTTGTAAAAAAAAAAAAAAAAAAAAAAAAAAAAAAAAAAAAAAAAAAAAAAATTTTTTTTTTTTTTTTTTTTTTTTTTTTTTTTTACGCAATGTATTTCTCTCGGCTTATATATATTCCCGCCTCGCAAATTTCCACATCTCACTCTACTTACCGTCACCTTTCCTTTACCAGTTTCGGTTCGCGGCATTCAGAAAAAACTTTCGTCATGTGGCTGAAATTGTCCTTTTTTCCCGACAGGCACAGTCTGCTGGCCGTCGTCGCGTCGGACGGAAACGTGTATTTCAAGGCTTCGGAAGTCGGTAAATTTTTAGGTTATTCGAGTCATTACACTTTTGCGAAGAGACACGCAACCAGGAATCTCAGGAAAATGATTCCCTGTAAATTCACGCACGGACGAGGCGGACGAGCTGCCACTGACGTCAACACTACCATGGTTTTCGATTTCGAGGAAATGATTTCGACCATCCGAAAAACATTTAAGAATCACGAAATACCTTGCGACGAGAAAAGGATCGATCAACTCAAAAAACTGTGGCAGTCAGGGACCGTGACGACCGAAAAACACGACGCCGATAATTTTCGGCAGCAGATCCGCGTACCCGATCCGATATCGCACATGTCTCACACGGCGCCGTTCCCGCTCGAAGTGCGCCTGGATCGACCGGACGGCGTGAACGTCCAGGAATGGATCGGAGAATTTTCGGACCGCGTTTTGAAAATGTTCGAGGAAGCGAATGATTTTCTTCTTCGTCGAGGAGACGGAGTTTCCGTCTCCGTCGGTGGAAAAGAAATAAGACGAGACGGTGGTTACGCGTCTTCGCCGAAATCGAACGAACCGGTGAATGATTTATACGATACGCCCCCTCCATCCGTAAATATAGATTATTATTCTTCGCCGCCGCCATCGTGTAACTCTTATCGACAACAGGAAAACGAGCGACAACCCCAACATTTCAAGTCGGTTTATCCCGTATTCGGATTAGAATACGACGGTTTCGAAAATAATTTACCGGAAGAAATTCATGTAGTCGTGCGCGGGAAGAAACACGTGTTTTTACAATTGCGGAACGCTAGACAAAACTGAAGAATCTTCAGTTTTTGACTTTAAAATTTTCCGAATAAATTTCATGCTTGAAAAAAAAAAAAAAAAAAAAAAAAAAAAAAAAAAAAATTTTTTTTTTTTTTTTTTTTTTTTTTTTTTTTTAATATGAATTGTATTTCTCTCGGCTTATATATATATTCCCACCTCGCAAATTTCCACATCTCTAATACCGTCACCTTTCCTGTGTCAGTTTCGGTTCGCGGTGTTCATAAAAAACTCTCCACCGTTTCCATTTCTTTCGGTAGGCTTCTCGGAGACTATACTTTTGTTTTTCCCGAAAATCGTTCCCGATTCGAACAATGCCGACACGATGCCACAGGCTTCGAGGCGGTTACGTTAAATCCGGTATGGACTCGCGAGTCGTGCCGGAATCGCCCGATTTGCAGGACGCTTCCGGTTCGATTTTGCCGTTTTCCGACGCACGGTTGAACTGGATGGCTCGCTACGTACGTAAATTTCTCGGCAGTTCCTTGGAATGGTATCACCTCGTTCTCGGAAAACCCGTTCGTTTCGATCGCTGGACTCTGAGAATCTTCGGCCGCGACGAAAAAAAACAATACCATTACGTCAAGGCGTGCCCGGAAGATACTTTCGTGGAAAACGTGTGGGGAAAACTCGACGTTGCTCGCGTGGCCGACAGATGCGTCTCTACGATCACGAAACCCATCGAACTGGTTCGCGTGCTCGTCGACATCGGTAATTTACCTTTCGCCAGTCGCGAGTTACCGCGCGACAGCCTCTGGGTCCTGGCGAGTCTGTGGAAGGGCGGATTGCAGACGCTGCTCCGAGTCGAGGAAAAATCACCCCCGCCGAGATTTTGTTTTCCGGTGCGACAGAATTTCAGACCCGCGAAGAAAGGTCCGACCGATTACTTTTTGTATTCGATGGACGGATCCGAGTTGTACTTTGAAAGGGACGACGGCCTGTGGGAATTGAAGGAAGACGAATGGACCGAACTTCAGTTGAAATTGGGAAACGCGTTGATTCGAAATAACGTCTAATAGTAAAAAATATAACACCTAATTTGAGTTTCGAAAATACCTTGCTTCCTGGACTTTTAATTTTCTAAAAAAAAAAAAAAAAAAAAAAAAAAAAAAAAAAAAAAAAATTTTTTTTTTTTTTTTTTTTTTTTTTTTTTTTTTTTGTACAATTACTCATACAAATAAAATAAGGATGACCAGTCAACGAATTCGAACGGAATACATTTTGTCAAATTTACTCGTCAATCTGAACAATGTCCAGATATTTATGAATGGATGGTTTCCTCGTTCTTTTCCCATAAAAATAACGTTACCCGCTTTGAATGCAAATGAAGAAAAGATTTTTCAACATGCGCTGAGCGTCTGCAAAAAAATTTATCAGACGTACCAGTATAAGATAATTCAAATGACCCAGGGTCTTCAGTACGTTAGAGAAAACAGAATCGAACAATTTCTGTCGAGCTTGCACGACAGACTCTTCGCAGACCATACGAGTTGGACTCGAATAGCGTTATTTATTTGCATCGTTTCTAGTTTCATCGAACCTTTCGTTTCTAACGAAAAATTGCATTCGTACTTTTCCGAGTTTGCGGAGGAAAAACTCTCGCCTTGGATCGAGGGTCACGGTGGTTGGGAAGCGATGAATGTCGACGAACCGCCGACGAAAATACCGTACATAAATTTGCAACACGTTTTCCTTCAGCGTCGTAGCGACAGGTTGTCGAGTAAAGAAAAGTTGAGATATTTCGAGTTTTACTGAATTTCGGTTCAAAGTTTTCTCACATCTCGTGGAAAGAGGATCCGACCCGTCACGTCTGGAACCCGGCCAAACTAGTCTCGGCCGGCGATTCTCGAAAATTTCGCGATTTGTTCGTCTGCCGGTTCCAGACAAAGAATAAAGATGGAAAACCTCAGTCCGGATTTTCTCCAGGAACGAATTCATAACTTGCTGTACGCTAGCATTCGCGCCTACAACTTGATGGAAGACGATGCCGTGAGCTTGAGAACCCTGAAATTGATGCTGGTGGCGAAAGTGTTGGAAGGCCTCGGTTTGGAATGGAACTACATCGTCGACCTGTACAAAACGCACACGCCCGTTCACCCGGAAATCGCGAAAGAATTCAAACGGATCGGCGACGAAGAAGTCGATTGCGCGGTGGCTCAAATGTTTGTCCGAAACGAAAAGCTCGTTCGCCTGTTGAAAGTGTTGGAAAAACACGAGGTGAATACGAACAAGATCCTAGCCGTAGACGGGTTGGCAGGTAGCTTGCATCACGGACCCAATTTCGAACGAAAACTCTACGTGACTAATCTCCGATACGGAAACAGAGGCGATCCCAAATCGTGCTTCGATCTGGATCCCGAGTACAAACGCCTTCACGTTCAAACCGTTCGAGAAATGTACGACATGTTGGGCGATGCACCGGCACCCGCGAAGCAAATTTATGAAATTTTAAGGGGTTCGTTCGAAGAAATGGCCAGGGTGAGGTTACCGCGCATCGAGTTTCTCGAGGACGAAACGATGGATGCTAGACTGCAGGGAAGATGCGGCGCCTTTTACATGAGGGCGATGGGAAAAGAAAATATCGAAAGTGTGGTGAAGGGTCTGAAACGATTCCGAGGCGAAAAACGAACCGAAACGGAACGAGAAATAGAAACTCCCGCTCCGAGTGAAAAAATGACAGAGTTGTGAGTCGTGTAAAAAAACAAACAAAAACAAATCGACATGAAAACTCTGATGGGTAAAAAAAAAAAAAAAAAAAAAAAAAAAAAAAAAAAAAAAATTTTTTTTTTTTTTTTTTTTTTTTTTTGGGTTTCTATGACTAGGAAATTTGTTCGAAAATTTTTACAAGTTTTCTAACGCAATATCTCTGGAAGGTTACGCAATCCCGGGGTATAAATACAGGTGTGCGAGCCACATTCGTTCATTTGATCGTCGGTGCCAAAGGAGTTGCTACCAGAAGTTCTGCTGGACGGAAGATGGACTCGTGGGTAAGTCGATTTCTGATTATTTCTTTAATAGTACTTTGAAGTTTTTTTCGAACAGATTGGACTTGTAAAAATTTTCAGTTTTGATCTCGCACTCTGGACTTGTAAAAATTTTCAGTTTTGATCTCGCACTCTGGACTTGTAAAAATTTTCAGTTTTGATCTCGCAGTCTGGACTTGTAAAAATTTTCAGTTTTGATCTCGCAGTCTGGACTTGTAAAAATTTTCAGTTTTGATCTCGCAGTCTGGACTTGTAAAAATTTTCAGTTTTGATCTCGCAGTCTGGACTTGTAAAAATTTTCAGTTTTGATCTCGCAGTCTGGACTTGTAAACATTTTCAGTTTTGATCTCGCAGTCTGGACTTGTAAAAATTTTCAGTTTTGTTCTCGCAGTCTGGACTTGTAAAAATTTTCAAAGAAATCTTTTCGAAAAAAATTTCATCATTACCCTCTAGTAAAAAAAAAAAAAAAAAAAAAAAAAAAAAAAAAAAAAAAAATTTTTTTTTTTTTTTTTTTTTTTTTTTTTTTTTTTTAATGATCGTTTGGTCGGACTTCCTTTTCTGGAATATGCCATTCCTTATTTCCTCCGAATCCCCTTTCCCCACGTGCAGTTTCAGACACATCCTTTTTGTCTATTTCAATTATAATCGGTCTTATTGCCAATTGAAACATGACTCGGGCGATAGCTGTACCTTCATCAATTGTAACTGTTTTTGAAGAATCATTTTGCAAAATTACACCGACAGAACCGGTATAACCAGGATCCACAGCACCGCTACAGACATGGATTTGGCGTAAAGCTACGGATGATTTGTCCCAAATAAACATGCCTAAATACGATGGAAATTCAAAAATAAGTCCGGTGTCGACGACTATCTGTTCACCAGGCTTAAATTCGAGACTTATCGGCGTATACAAATCGTAGCCTAAAGACCCATCTTTTCGACGTGTTGGTTCTATGGCCCAAGAACACTTTTTAGCAAATTTAATTTGTGGTTGAAATTGATTAAAAGTGAAAGAAACTAACCAATCAATGAAAGCTTGTAGACCCATGATGAAGTAGAGTAAAATATGGAAAGTATACCTTGTCTTTATAAGTCACTAATTAGGATTTTCATCACAAAAGTATTTTTCGAAATTTATTTCTTCTTTACCAGCCAGCCTCTCACTGCGTCGAAAGATTGCGCTGTCCAAATTTACACTCGGAGGTTCAAACAAAGGCTCGTCAAATTTTATCGTTTCCCAACCATTATGATCTTCGATCCAAGATAAAAGGTTTTTCCTCACAATATCGTAAAAATGATGAAACAAAATATTATTACTATGGAAATAGACCATATAATCTGCAACGACACCGATGAATAACATGATTCGATACCAACTAATACGATCCGCAAAGATTTGTTCATATAAACTCGTCAACAATTCTTCTAATCTGTTTGTCTCGACGTGAGGAAAATTAGAAGAAATTTGAAATATCCATGATACGTGTTTTTTATAAACTATTTTGCAATATTCCAACACACGTTCGAGAACGTTTTCTTCATGCATATCCGAAGGAGGTAATACAGGCACCGTGGTAGTGTAAAATTGTACTTTTAGAAGAGGAAGAACATTCGACAAAATGTAATCTGTCCGTGCTCGCTGAATCGCCATTTTTCAAATCGGTAAGAAGGTGACAAACCTTATTTTTATGTCTTGTTTTACGTATTTTATAAAAAAAAACTATCAAACTAGAACAAACTCTAGCAAATCAAAACTCTAACAAAAAAAAAAAAAAAAAAAAAAATTTTTTTTTTTTTTTTTTTTTTTTTTTTTTTTTTTTTTGAGCTTTGATTTGCTAGAGTTTGTTCTAGTTTGATAGTTTTTTTGAGGGTATATAAAGCGGGTGCTCTGGCCGATTGGATCAGACTGACTCTAGCCGTCTACGCGAGTTACAGGCCGTTTCGACTCTGTTGAAAATTTATGGAGATTTCGACTTTTAATACGACAGAGATCCCTAAAAACGCTTTACCAAATCTTAAATGTAATTTTTGTAAACAATCTATAGACTTGGTATTTTTGTTTATGTTTGAATGTGGTCATTGTTATCATTGTAATTGCGTGTATAAATATCGAAATTTCATACGATGTAAGACATGCAGAAACATTTCTGATATAGATGAAATGAGGCTCGCAGAAACTCAACAGTGGATCGATAACCGTATCCTGGAAAACCAGATGTAAAGTGGCTGAGAGAACTGTCGACTATCAGTGATCGATTGTCATGTCCCAGAGTTGCCGAATCGAGTGCGGTTCTTCGTCCTTTAGTGGACGGACGAAAGTTGTTCCAGATACAACTGATCACGGGGAAAAGGTAGCTGAAGTATGCGAAAAAGCCTTTCCGATTGGTATGACGTGTAAATTTTGCGATACTGAAATACGTCCGTCTGAGATGTTTTTATTTTCATGTAGACATTATTATCATGGATTTTGTGCAAGGCAAATTATATTTAACGATGTTGACGGAATCGAATGTAAAAGATGTACAAAATATTGCCCGGAAAAGGATTGGCAAAGAATAAGAGTTTTACCACTTACCAAGCCACCGAATTTCGATGAACAATTTATAACTACGGAATAAAAAAATCATCTTTGATAAATCTTACAACTCGAAAAAAAAAAAAAAAAAAAAAAAAAAATATATATATATATATATATATATAATTTTTTTTTTTTTTTTTTTTTTTTTTTTTTTCCGAGCTGCGAGATTTATCAAAGATGATTTTTATTTTTTTATCCGAGACTACAAGTATATAAACAAACTCCAAACCACGTTTCTAGGTTTTTCGAATCATCCCTCAGCCATGACGAGTTCTGAAGATGCAACCGCGGGATTTCCCTTCTTCCGATTACCGGTGCTCGTTCAGTGGAAAATTCTAAGGCAGTACGTTCCGATCCTCGTTAAAATCCACGCGCTCGAAAAAATACCCGAGTTTACGAATCTGCTCGAGGATCGTTCTTCGTGGACAGACGTTTCCGACGAGTTGGCCGAATCGACTTCGATCCTTCGATCTCTCCGGGAAGGCCTGTACGTACCCTCGAGAGAAATCATTCCCGAACACGGCTATTACGTGTCGTGGAGCGACTCGGGAAACAGCGTCACGTTTACCCTGTGTTGTATAACTTCCAGGGTGCATCAGTTGTTCCCTTTCAAAGTTCACCGGTTCGGCGTTTCCACGCGAGCGTCGAACCTGCGCGACTTTTTAAAACGCTTCCTGGAGGAATATTGTCCGTTGGAACGGAAAAAGATCTTTGCCTATCAATTCGAAAATTCTCATAATTTTTTCATCGATCCTCTCACCGACACCTTGATGTGGTGTGGTGGAATATATCCGATTAAAGATAAAAAATTTTCCGGTTACTTTGGAAATTACAGACTTTCCTTGAAAAAAGATGATACGGTCGAATTACACATGTACCGTAGAAAATATACACTGAAACCCAAGTCTTTAGAGTCGCACCTGCTAAACGATGACGAGTATAATTTTCATAACCGACGTGAGGACTTGCTCCGTGACGAATGGGAAGGGGGTCCGTTACCGTTTACCAGAAAAGCCGGTCAATTCGAAATTTCATTGAAACAAAACGAAGAGATATCTGTAGACGTGTCGACGGCTAACGATTATGTAACTTGGCGTTTTAATAATGCTGATTTATTCAATATACTTTCAAATGACATCGTGGAAAAGATTTTAGTGTTGAAAAAAACTCCACCTAGTGTAAAAAATACCTAAAACTCGCTAAACTGCCAAAACGAAAGTCGATAAAAAAGCAAGATTAAAAAAAGATTTATTGTAGCATTCTGGACTTGTAAAATATTTCAATCTTGTTTCGAGTTCTGGACTTGTAAAAATTTTCAGTTTTGATCTCGCAGTCTGGACTTGTAAAAATTTTCAGTTTTGATCTCGCAGTCTGGACTTGTAAAAATTTTCAGTTTTGATCTCGCAGTCTGGACTTGTAAAAATTTTCAGTTTTGATCTCGCAGTCTGGACTTGTAAAAATTTTCAGTTTTGATCTCGCAGTCTGGACTTGTAAAAATTTTCAAAGAAATCTTTTCGAAAAAAATTTCATCATTACCCTCTAGTAAAAAAAAAAAAAAAAAAAAAAAAAAAAAAAAAAAAAAAAAAAAAAAAAATTTTTTTTTTTTTTTTTTTTGTTTTTTTTTTTTAATCGGCTTGCCAGACTATATAAACTTTGTTTGTTTGAGGCGAGCACAGACAAATTGTTTTCAATATAATTCGTCAACATGTTAAACTTTGACTGTACTGCTCATATAACTTTTGTCCTACAGAGAGGAAGTTGGATACCTTGGCACGTTGCGTTTACGTCTGTCATTCCACCTTTTGACACGATTTCAATCGGTTTGAAAACTGAAAATCTTATATTTTATCACGATGATCTCAGTTATAATTACATCGTGAATAACTTTCCTAAACCTCGTGGACTTACGCATGATTATACCGTCGATGTATTAGAAATGCGAAAAACCATTCAAGACGTGTATAGAAACATGCAACATACAACAGGTGGTTGGGAAGCGGTTATCGGAGCAGTAGACGTTGCAACGTATAAATATTTGAAAGAAATAATAGTAGATGTTATTCTCTTAGATTCTAAACCGCAAAGCGAAGATCTGACTCTTGCAGCGGCGTACAGGAAATGCGACAGTGATAAAATGTGGCAACGATAAAAAAATATATTGTCAAGAAATATTAATTGAAAAAAAAAAAAAAAAAAAAAAAAAAAAAAAATTTTTTTTTTTTTTTTTTTTTTTTTTGTTGAGATTACAGAGCATGCAAATTGCTAGAGTACATAAATCTCGTTCGAGGTATACGTTTTAAATAATCACAGATTTTTCTTAGTGGTGGTAACATTTTCCATTCCATAAGCGAAACGACCATGTGGTTAAAGTTTTCCTTCTTCCCCGACAGGCCGAGCCTGCTCGCCGTCGTCTCGTCGGACGGAAAAGTATATTTCAGAGCGGCGGGCTTGGGAAAATTCTTGGGTTTTTCCGACACTTACTCTTTCGCGCGGAAATACGGCACTGGTAATTTGTCCAAAATAATACCTCGGGATTACTTACCCTCGTATTGGAAAAAAGACAGACTACACTTGGTCGATTTCCTGGAAATGATCGACATAATTCGGATGTCGGGTCGATTGGACGAGAACACGACTCAGCAGTTGATCGACTTGTGGTGTTTCGGATCCGTCAACGAACTCACGCCCCGCCACTTGCTACTCAAACCGCGTCAAGCGTTCACCTTGCACGTGCGACCGTCGGGAAGGGAAAAGGCGAATCTTCAAGACTGGATTCGAAAATTCATCGACGAGCAATTGACGGGATGGAAAAACTCGGAAGAAATTCAAAATCGGATGAAAAACTCCAAGAGACCTCGTTTGGATTCAGCTCGCGTTCTTTCGCCGCCGTCCGACCGAGTTTCTCTGTCGTCCGCAGTCGAGAATCGGTTTTCGTCTTCCAGTTTCGATGCATCGCGTCTTTCGCCGTCCCCGCAATCTTCTCTCGAGGTAAATTGTCACGTGATCGACGACGATCTTTCCCGATCCGCCGTCGACGAAATCGAACCCTCGAATCGAGTCCCAGAAGAAAACGAGGCCGCTCCGTTTCAGGATCGCATGGAGGCCGAAAACGTACCCGTATCGTCTCCGAATCTCGCAGAACGAAACGTGCCCGCTCCGTCTTCGAATCTCATTGAGGAAAACGATCCGATCGCGAGTCCGTTTCGGCTTGCCTCGAACCATTTCACTTTTCAAATGAAATACGAAACACTCGACAATTTACCGGACGAAATTTACATATATTCACGTGGGCTGATGCATGTTTACGGAAAGATGAATTAACGGATTAACCTTTACGAGTCGAATTTTTACACGAGTCCAGAAGCTAAAGAAAACTAGAAAATTTACAAGTCCAGAACGCGAGGTCAAAACTGAAAAATTTCAAGTCTCAAAAAAAAAAAAAAAAAAAAAAAAAAAAAAAAAAAAAAAAAAATTTTTTTTTTTTTTTTTTTTTTTTTTTTTTTTTTTTTTTGTAAATGCTCGAACCTTAGTTTTCTCGGCTTATATATATCCCCGCCTCGCAGTATTTTCCATCTCGCTTTACACTATTGTTACGTCGTATATCATTCCGAGTTGTTTGTTCAGCGTGATTTCGAATACAGAAATGTCTGCATTTTTGTACGCGGCTCATGTTTCTTTCGTTCGCCTTCAAGGGTCCTTGGTTCCCTGGCATGTTACTCTGACGGCTAATAAACCTCCATTCAACACGTTCAGAATCGGCTTGTCGACGAACGATGTGACGTGGAATCACGATGATCTGAAATACAATTTAAGGATGACTGATGATTTTCCCAGATACGGTTCCATCGAATTGAATCATGAAATAAAGTTAGAAAATTTCAAGTCTGATCTTTATGCTATATATATGGACGAATACTGGAAGGATGGGTGGACGGCTCAGTTGGGGGCTGTAGATCAACCCACTTACGACTATTTATCGAAAGTAATCGACTCTGTCATCTTATTGGATTTAACGTTTGTAGGGGTAGATCGAAATTTTGCCGCCGTATGTCGACAACATTATAAGAATACGATAGCGCAAAAATAATCGAAAAAAAGTTTTTCGAGTTGAACGAACAAAATACCATATCTACCTCAGCAAACCTTATCTACCTCAACAAACCTTATCTACCTCAACAAACCTTATCTACCTCATGAAAAAAAAAAAAAAAAAAAAAAAAAAAAATTTTTTTTTTTTTTTTTTTTTTTTTTTTTTTTTTGTCGTGCGTGTGTGTGTCTGTAACAAGTATAAAAGGATTCCAAATCTTTGCTGGTATAATTTTCACTTGTTCAAGATGGAATCTGAAAACTCAGCAGATAGACGAGCAACAAAATCATTAGATGATATATTAAAGGATGTCGATTTGGACGATCTACTAAACTACTTTTTATTTGACGATAAATGTTCGGAAAACGGCCTGGATAAAGTCGTGATTGCATGCTTAGAAACTGAAGAAGTTGAAAAATTGAGAAAGTCTATCGATCAACTCGAACGTGACAAAAGCGAATTGCAAACAGAAAATGGTCAGTTTAGAGAAACTAATGAATTTCTATCAATGTTTAATAAATTATTGTTTACGGAAAATGCTGTATTGAGAAGAAAACACTTTTTGGCTTGCGCAGAAGCATCGGTTTCGATAACATGCCTCAATCGGCGTTACAACAAATTAAAACTTGGTATTGAACGAGAGATCAAAAACCTAAAAAAGGAAGCGAAAAGAATGAAAAGGAAAATGGAGGAAGAGGTAGAAGTTGGTAAAAACGTTATAAATTGCAAACGAATAAAAAAACAGAAAAAATGTACAATTTGCGAAAATTAAAAAACAATTTGAAAACCGTATTTACCTCATAAAAAAAAAAAAAAAAAAAAAAAAAAAATTTTTTTTTTTTTTTTTTTTTTTTTTGTTAGTAATCAAGTGGTTCGAGTGTATATAACCATTCGATCGCCGACGACTTTCAAATTTCTTTTCGATCTTTTGTTACGCTTTCGCCTTTTGTCGATTACATTGACTTTTTTCATAATGGAACTCGATCCCATTACGATGTTGATCGACGGAGCCATTCAACACGAAGTTTTACAGAATAAAAATCAATATCTGACGTTGGAAACCATCATTTTACGAGTGTATAGAAAAATTTTCGAGCACACACGAGTCGCCCATTATCAGTTCGAGAAAACCGTCTTGTTTTCCCAATGGCACGATGAAATTTTAAACGCTTACGAGTCCCTCAAGTCCAACATGTCTCACGAGGAGAGAGCCAGCGTCGAACGCGTCTTGTCCAAAGATTGTCCTCATCCGACCGAATTGACTAAATTTGCTTGTTGCTGGTACAAACACGATCCCACGACAGCGTGTAAATGGTTGGCGGTCGACGGAATCATCGGAACGCATCCCAAGGTCTACGTACACGACGCTTTTTCCACGAATTTCGAAAAACATAACACGGCCGTGAGGGCACTGTACGGTTATTACAGTAATCCGGAACAAATCAAACAGATCGTGGGGACGGCGCTCGACATCCAGCAGGAAAATCCGTACGAATCCGACCCGGACATGGACAGATGCGTTGGCCTTTATGCGGATATGGTCGGAAAAGACGAAATGGCTCGCATAAGGTCGGACAGATTGTCCAAGTTGCAAGCTCAGCAGCAACCCAACAAACGTAAAAGAAAAATTCCGACTCAAGAAAACTCGTCGATCGATATTCCGCAACCGATTTCCCCAGCCGATTCGCCACAAAATCCGTAAAAAAACATGTGTATTTCATTTAATCGATATATCGATATTTTTAAAATATCGTAATGTAAAATAAGTTGAGTCGAAATGTATTAATCAATGCTATAACAAAAAAAAAAAAAAAAAAAAAAAAAAAAAAAAAAAAAAAAAAATTTTTTTTTTTTTTTTGAGAAAATATAACTTTCTGAAAACTTAATTGACTTGTAAATTTTTTCAGTTTTGCCTCGCAGTCTGGACTTGTAAAAATTTTCAGTTTTGATCTCGCAGTCTGGACTTGTAAAAATTTTCAGTTTTGATCTCGCAGTCTGGACTTGTAAAAATTTTCAGTTTTGATCTCGCAGTCTGGACTTGTAAAAATTTTCAGTTTTGATCTCGCAGTCTGGACTTGTAAAAATTTTCAGTTTTGATCTCGCAGTCTGGACTTGTAAAAATTTTCAGTTTTGATCTCGCAGTCTGGACTTGTAAAAATTTTCAAAGAAATCTTTTCGAAAAAAATTTCATCATTACCCTCTAGTAAAAAAAAAAAAAAAAAAAAAAAAAAAAAAAAAAAAAAAAATTTTTTTTTTTTTTTTTTTTTTTTTTTTCATGGCAGGCAAACTGTTCAAAAGCAAGTTTTATTTTCTTACACAAATTTCATCTATCGAAAACGACACGGTACGCATTGGACCTGCAATTTAATAATTGTGTTCCGAATCATCCATCTAAAACTCGTAAGAGATGCTTATCGTAATTTGAATCGTGAGGTTTTATTTTTTTCAACAAGTCTCGGCGTAATCGTTGTGGAATCGATAACGACCACACCGTCGATGGTCGAAGGAGGTCGAAAACCGTAAAGAGTTTTAAATATCCTTCGTGGCAATTCTTTACGTTCGACATGTCGATTCGAATTTCTTCGTCATCGAATGCGGGAAGAATCGGATCGGCGTGGCACGTAGGGGGTATCACGATCGTCTGATCGGCTTCCGGTTCGACGGGTTGTGAAATGTTTAAATATTTTTCGCATTTTACGACTCGCGTCGTCAAAGGATCCCAAAAGAGTTGTAAATGGCTCGACAGGACGATCGTCCAATATTTAGACGAAACGAGTGTATCGAACGGGGGTTCGATTAAAATGTACAAGAGTCGAGATTCGTATAAACTCGGACGATACCAAAACACCAATTCGTAATCCGATGCGGGTTCCAATTCAGGAACGGAATCTAAATAAAATTTTACGAGAGACGGGTAACGACCGTAATGACCATAGATAATCGTGGAACGTTTAGAGGCAAGGGCCTCTCGAAAAACTTGCATTATTTTATTAGATAATAAAATAACTTTTGACTTACTTTATTAAATCTCAAAATAGAAAATACATTTCAACTCGTAAATTTTTTTTCAAAAAAAATCGAGTCGCAGAAATAATAAATGTAAAAAAAAAAAAAAAAAAAAAAAAAAAAAAAAAATTTTTTTTTTTTTTTTTTTTTTTTGAATATTCTCTTCTATATGTATTCGAGTTTTTCAAAATATAATTTACAAGATCTGTGCCTACCTCATCATGAAGAATCGCCGTAAGAATCACCGGAAGAATCCTCGAAATCGTCGGAGTCGTCCCGCGGTCGAACCTTTCCCGTTTCTTCGGTTACCCGCGCTGGTTCAATCTAAAATTTTAAAACAGTACGTTCCGGTTCTCTCCAAGATCCACGCGCTCGACCAGATACCCGAGTTTTCGGAAATGCTTCGCGATCGGTCTTCGTGGATGAACGTATCCGAGGAATTCCAGCGGTCGATCGCGGTTCTCCGATCGCTCCGAGAGGGTCTGTACGTCGTTTCGACAGATTTACCCGATCACGGCTATTACGTTTCGTGGGAAGACTCGGAAGATAAAATCGCGTTCACGCTGTGTTGCATCGGTGAAAAAATCGACTACACGAGCCCCTTGGAAATGCATCGGTTCGACGTTTCTACGTCCGTTTCCAACCTGCGTGAATTCGTAGAGTATTTTCTCGACCGTTATTGCCCGGTGGAAGAAAAACGGGTCTCGGGTTATCGGTACCAAGGATCTTACGACTTTTTTATCAATTCTTCTAGAAACGCAGTGTTGTGGCACGACGGTTTCGTGTATCCGATCGAATGCGATACGTGTTCTATAAGTAGTCCGTGGAACTTGTTCTCGGCCGATATTCACGTGAGATTGGAAAACGGTAAGACGGTGACCGTACACGACGGTTGCGACGAAATACGCAAGCTCCGATCCAGGTCGTTAAAGTCGATCCTCTTGACCGACGACGGCCTTCATACCGAATCCGAAAAATATCTCTCGAGCGAAAATTGGATAGGCTGCGATCCGTTACCCCTCAGCAGAAAAGCGTGTCGGTTTGAAATTTCGTTGAAGGGTAAAGATAAAATATCGGTAGAAGCGTCGACTCCTAACGCGTCGCTGTGTTGGCGGTTTAACAATAAAAAATTGATGGATAAGCTTTCGCCGAGTCTCATGGAGAACGTTAGATTACGAACGAATTTAAAGAATTTTACGTTTTAAAAAAAACGAATAAATTTCAATATAATCCGTAGAGTTTTGACAAATCATATTAATCGATAACACGCGTAAAAAAAAAAAAAAAAAAAAAAAAAAAAAATTTTTTTTTTTTTTTTTTTTTTTTTTTTTTTTTTTTAACAAGTGTTATCGATCTCATATATATTAAGCTTTTTCACTTGATAAGTATTTGTATAGCAAAGCAGTAAAATTGAGATGAAACGTTACAATAATTTTACCAACTCCTACGGTTTGATCGTTAAGACAAATAATGGTCGAGTTGTAATGATAAAACGTAAGGTGCCTTACTGCGTACAAAATTTTTATATTTATTTACATAAAAATAATGTTCCGTACGAATTAATGACGCACGATCCGTTCGTCCACATAAAAGATTTATTCGAAGAGAGATGGTTACCGACACTCGATGAAAGCGACCGCTTGGATTACATGCGTTTCATAAATGGCGAAATGTTCGAAGACCTTTATGATTTTCCACATGGGCAATTATCTCATAAACACCCGCAAACATTATATCAATATTTTATGGAATCGTATAGGGAATTTCGTGAAGAAACTGGGTATAGATTTTATTTCAAAAGAGAAGATGTGAAAAATTATCCGATTGTTAAAGTAGAGTTTACAGGATGCAATCACGTGCACTATAAGCAATTTTATTTTGTCGTCGAAAATGTAAACGAACTGCGAAGATATAGATATTTCGATTCCTACGAAATTCCTCTGTTGTCGACGATTAAAATAAAAAGCTGGAACGATGATCGACTCGTATTTCAAAGCGAATTGTTAACCTTATCGGAAGCGTATTTAGTTTTAAACAAACAACAAGAAATGAAAATTGATTATAAACATTTACTTTTGGAGAATTCATTACCCAAATGCTATTTCGTTTGCTGTTATGACGAAGATGAAAATGAAGTAGTGGGAAAAATATTTCAATAAAAAAAAAAAAAAAAAAAAAAAAAAAATTTTTTTTTTTTTTTTTTTTTTTTTTTTTTTTTTTTTTAAATATGTATTCAGAAGGTTTTCTGTTATAAATATCCGAATCAAAAATTAAACGGTTACTTTTCTTTCCGACTACTCTACCATGTTGTTCGCCGAGGCTGTTTGGGCGAGTTGTTCTAGTGGATGGTACATGCCATTAGAAATTGCTTTTACCTCTTGTCCTACAGAGGTGACTTTACTTCAAGTGGCTCCGTTACCCAATTATTATTGGTTGACTTTAAGGGATTGGGCCACCAGTAGGTCCAGAATGTACAACAAGGATCGTTTTTACAATTCGGAATGTGACGAATTGGATTTGGATATAAATTTACGCAAAATGAGGTTAAAACCCAGCAGATGGAGAGTCCAATTGAAAAACATTATTCCTCTGGAAACTGTATTGTACGTTCGTGGCCGATCGCAATATAGATTTTTCAAATACTTTTGCGGGTATCTAAACGTAAAAAGAGTAAAGCTGTCCACTGGCAGAAAAATCGCAAAAGTTAACCATGATCATGATCGATCGAAATTAATGTGTTATCCCTGCCCGGGTACTGAAGTAACCACCATGGCCTATTATAAATCGCACGTGCAGGTGTTGTAGAAAATTTCAGAGTCGTATACCTCTTGAAAAAAAAAAAAAAAAAAAAAAAAAAAAAAAAATTTTTTTTTTTTTTTTTTTTTTTTTTTTTTTTTAACAAGTGTTATCGATCTCATATATATTAAGCTTTTTCACTTGATAAGTATTTGTATAGCAAAGCAGTAAAATTGAGATGAAACGTTACAATAATTTTACCAACTCCTACGGTTTGATCGTTAAGACAAATAATGGTCGAGTTGTAATGATAAAACGTAAGGTGCCTTACTGCGTACAAAATTTTTATATTTATTTACATAAAAATAATGTTCCGTACGAATTAATGACGCACGATCCGTTCGTCCACATAAAAGATTTATTCGAAGAGAGATGGTTACCGACACTCGATGAAAGCGACCGCTTGGATTACATGCGTTTCATAAATGGCGAAATGTTCGAAGACCTTTATGATTTTCCACATGGGCAATTATCTCATAAACACCCGCAAACATTATATCAATATTTTATGGAATCGTATAGGGAATTTCGTGAAGAAACTGGGTATAGATTTTATTTCAAAAGAGAAGATGTGAAAAATTATCCGATTGTTAAAGTAGAGTTTACAGGATGCAATCACGTGCACTATAAGCAATTTTATTTTGTCGTCGAAAATGTAAACGAACTGCGAAGATATAGATATTTCGATTCCTACGAAATTCCTCTGTTGTCGACGATTAAAATAAAAAGCTGGAACGATGATCGACTCGTATTTCAAAGCGAATTGTTAACCTTATCGGAAGCGTATTTAGTTTTAAACAAACAACAAGAAATGAAAATTGATTATAAACATTTACTTTTGGAGAATTCATTACCCAAATGCTATTTCGTTTGCTGTTATGACGAAGATGAAAATGAAGTAGTGGGAAAAATATTTCAATAAAAAAAAAAAAAAAAAAAAAAAAAAAAAAAAATTTTTTTTTTTTTTTTTTTTTTTTTTTTTTTTAAATATGTATTCAGAAGGTTTTCTGTTATAAATATCCGAATCAAAAATTAAACGGTTACTTTTCTTTCCGACTACTCTACCATGTTGTTCGCCGAGGCTGTTTGGGCGAGTTGTTCTAGTGGATGGTACATGCCATTAGAAATTGCTTTTACCTCTTGTCCTACAGAGGTGACTTTACTTCAAGTGGCTCCGTTACCCAATTATTATTGGTTGACTTTAAGGGATTGGGCCACCAGTAGGTCCAGAATGTACAACAAGGATCGTTTTTACAATTCGGAATGTGACGAATTGGATTTGGATATAAATTTACGCAAAATGAGGTTAAAACCCAGCAGATGGAGAGTCCAATTGAAAAACATTATTCCTCTGGAAACTGTATTGTACGTTCGTGGCCGATCGCAATATAGATTTTTCAAATACTTTTGCGGGTATCTAAACGTAAAAAGAGTAAAGCTGTCCACTGGCAGAAAAATCGCAAAAGTTAACCATGATCATGATCGATCGAAATTAATGTGTTATCCCTGCCCGGGTACTGAAGTAACCACCATGGCCTATTATAAATCGCACGTGCAGGTGTTGTAGAAAATTTCAGAGTCGTATACCTCTTGAAAAAAAAAAAAAAAAAAAAAAAAAAAAAAAAAATTTTTTTTTTTTTTTTTTTTTTTTTTTTTTTTTTTTTTTTTAGAAATATAACTTTCTGAAAACTTAATTGTCTTGTAATTTTTTTCAGTTTTGATCTCGCACTCTGGACTTGTAAAAATTTTCAGTTTTGATCTCGCAGTCTGGACTTGTAAAAATTTTCAGTTTTGATCTCGCAGTCTGGACTTGTAAAAATTTTCAGTTTTGATCTCGCAGTCTGGACTTGTAAAAATTTTCAAAGAAATCTTTTCGAAAAAAATTTCATCATTGCCCTCTAGTATAAAAAAAAAAAAAAAAAAAAAAAAAAAAAAAAAAAAATTTTTTTTTTTTTTTTTTTTTTTTTTTTTTTTTTTTTGATAGATAAAGTTTAAAAATGACTTACAAGTCTTTTCTCGAATCAATCTTTGGTAATCAATATTCGATTCATAGCCCGTATCTCCACGGGTTGAATTTATATTGTCTCTTTGTCGTCACCTTGACGATTTCGCTCTGCGTGTATACGCTTCACCAACATCAATATGTCTGCGACAACACTTTCAGGCAACGGGTCCACGATCTCAGAGTCAAATATGCCACGACTCGACGTCCCGGCTATGATTAGGCCGATTTTGCACAATTACGACGCGCACGTGAATAATTTCATCAGATTTTTACGCGACAGGCTTCAGATTCATCTCGTGTACGAAGGTCCGAACGAAATCCGCAAACACATTTTGGAAAAAACAGTTTACGCCTGCTCGGTTCGATGCAATCCCAAAAAGATTCTGAAAAACGTGTTTCCCGTCATGATCGGATCGCGTCTGGATCTGGCCGTTCGCCACGCAGGCGTTCGGAGTTTTCGAGAGCCGTTCGACCTTTCGGAGTCTCCGCCCCGTTCCCGATTCGAAGAACTGGACATCGCGACTGGATTTTTCATCGTCGGCGGTTTGGTGCGCCACCTTCCGTATTTTTACACAAACGACCCGACCAACACGCACGTGATCCAGAGAAAAAGCGTTCGCGTTTATTCGTACAACGCCCAGGATCGAGGGAAAGAACTGAACTATTACGTAGCCGACAAGAACAAAAAGAAATGCGGGGACGTGGTCGTGGTACACAACGACGGATCGGAAACCGACCACGATCCCCGTTTTTTCGACCATTGCCCCCATCCCGTCCATCTGACGGCGTACATGAACCATCTCTATCGAGAAGAACATTTCGACATCGATCACCTGGGTAACAAAATGGTCGTGAGCCCCGGACACATGTTTACGAAACTTTTCATAAAATATCTGTACGGGCCTCTGAGGGAGCGAGATTGGAAACTGGTCAAATCGAGAACGGCTCTGGTGTGCAGTTCGATCGAAAACGGGTATTTGCTTCACGTGTTGTCTAGAAAAACCGTTTACTTCAAGGAGGGTAAGTCGGCGGGTAAAATGACCAACGAACCGCAAGAGTCCCATCGGGAAATCGGATCGAACGGCAAAGTTTTTATGGAAAAGAACGTGGGTTGTTACCGAGAAGTGTCGACTCAGACTTATCCTCTGAATCCGTATCTGTTGTACCTGATCGTGAGGCAAACGTCCAAGAAAGTGAACCATTCGGCGATCGAATCGTTTCATCCGAGTTATTTGTATTTTCTGTGCATACTGGGCGTTTTCGAAACGAAAAACGTGGGTCGCACGACCATGATGGTGAGAGACACGATCGTGTCCACGTGCGACGACTTGGATCCGGTTTATCACGACAAGCCCGACGAAAAATTTTGGAACGCGTTGAATCTCGAGCCGGAAACCGACAGCCCTTACTACGTGGTCGTGAACGAAGCTTGCGTGCCCGTGTCCAAACGGTCTTTTCTCGACATCGACTTGCAGAAACTAAAGTTCGAGTTCGAGACGATCGAGTGTTTCGAACGAGGAAAGTTTATCGTCATCCGCTTCAAGACGGGCATCATCATGAAAAAGTTACCCCACATGCCGATCTGGGTATCGCCTTACGACGAAATCTATTGGACGAGGCGTATTTACGGAGTGGAAAACAGGTATCATTTGTATACCCACACGACCAGTTACTTTGTGGATTTCAATCCTTTTTACGCCCACACGGGATTTTCTAAAGTCATCCTGGCGTTCAACGCCATGAAAAATGCCGTTTTGGCTACGAACGACAAATACGCACGCTATTTCATGGACACGGTGACTGCGTATTTTCGAGACCCGACGCCCGACCACAGCGTTTTGATTCTACCCGCCGACGACGGAGTTTCGAAACATTTCGTCGCGATGATGCCTCAACCCGTAGTCACTTACATGAGTTTCCAGGGTTGCACGCAAGAAGACTGTATCGTGAAAAGAAAAAATTTTCGTTCTTTCGATTGCTGTCGGTTTTACACCGTGAGGATGAAAATGACCGCGGACCCGACGACTTGGACGGTTTTCTATCCGGTTCGCGGCGACCGAGATCCGGATTCCGATTTGCTGGGCACTCTGATCAGCGGAAAACCCTTGGAAGTCGAACCGTTTTCCATCCACGCGAGTCTGGAAAAAATTTCACCTTGCGAGTACCGCGTCCGGTTTTCCAAGTTGCCTTTTCGAGTCGTCCAGCACGTGATATCGGGGGACAAACTGTCCGTGAGCGTCGAGCAAGAACACGTTTCCGACACGGGTGACAAACTTTGTAGTTTGCACGGTCAAAAAGGAGTCATTCGAGTCATGGACAGAGTGCCGGAGTTGGACGACGGCGTTTCGCCCGACATCATCGTCAATCCGTACTGTATGTTTAGGATGACCGTGGGTCAAATACTGGAATCCGTCGCGTTGGGCGGGGGAAAAGATGCCGCGACCGTTCGAAATTCCAGCGGCGTTTTGATCGAAGGGGCCAAGGCGTTTTACGGCAGAACGTTTTATTTCGTCGTCGTTTATTGGGCGAAAGATCATTTGTACGCGATCGCGAAATGTTCTTACGACAGAGTGACGAACCAGCCTTTGAAAGGCCGGAGCAGGAACGGCGGCATGAAGATCGGTAACATGGAACTCAACGCTCTGCGCGGCAACGGAACCGGATTTATTATTTTAGAAAAAATTTTCGAACATGCGGATCTCGTGCATCTGACGCCGACCGTGACGATACCGAAATCGGTCAACGTAGTGATCGAAGACGCAAAGTGTTATAAATATCACATGGAATTTAATTGTACTCCGTCGGTGCAACTGATAGAAAAGAACGAAAATAAAAAACGTAAAAATAATCAAATCGCGTCGCGTTGAGTTTCGACCGGAAAATGTTCGAATCCGTTCTCGGCGAATCTCCGTTTATCGAGAAAACGATAATTTGAGCACGAAAACAAACTTTTAAAACGTAAAAACGCGGATTTGAAACCTTCTTTATTAAAACAGAATACTTTTCGATAAACTAATATTTTTTTTAGTTTTTCGAAAAGCTTACGGCGAGTGAACGGTCGACGTCCTGTATTTCGGACCGTTCACCTCGATGCCGCAAAAGTCCCTTTTTTCTAACGAAAAGGGTTAAAAATTCATTTTTTCTAATCTCGGGGTGCATTTCCGAATTGTACCCTGAAATTAGAAAAAGTGAATGTTTTGACCCTTTTCGTTAGAAAAAATATTCGAGTGTTAAAGTGAAGATTCGATTAAATTAATCCGTCGTTCCGGACGAGACTTGTTTCTGTTACGGTAAAAAAACAGGTTGTAGAATTCGTGAAAAATATTTCGAGCATTCGGGGTGCCGAATTCGTGCAAAACGCTTCGAGCAATTCGACACAGACTTGCCAAATCACGTGAAGCGATCGTGCAAAATTGTGAAGCGGATGCAAAACGCTTCGAGCAGTTTGACACAAGCTTGCAGAATCACGTGAAGCGATCGTGCAAAATTGTGAAGCGGATGCAAAATCACGTGAAGCGATCGTGCAAAATTGTGAATCGGATGCAATTCGTTTAGAGCAGTTCGACACAGGCCTGCCGAATCAAGTGAAGCGATCGTGCAAATCTGTGAAGCGGATGCAATTCGTTTAGAGCGATTCGACACAGGTATAAAAAATTCGTGAAGCGATCGTGCAAATCTGTGAAGCGGATGCAATTCGTTTAGAGCGATTCGACACAGGCCTGCCGAATCAAGTGAAGCGATCGTGCAGATCTGTGAAGCGGATGCAAAATGCTTAAAGTGATTCGACTCAGGCTTGCCGAATCACGCGAAGCGATCGTGTAAATCTGTGAAGCGGATGCAAAATGCTTAAAGTAATTTGACGGAAGCATGCACGATATATAAAGTAGAGTAAAATTGTAAAAAAATATCAAAAATATTAGAAATATTTGTAAAAAAATAAAACATGCGTAAATTTGTAAGCATGACTTGAAAAACTTTTAAACTTGACTTTAAATTCCGGAATGTAAAGGTTTTTTTAAACCACGAAAAAAGCAATATGTATTTTTACTACAACTTCCTTTCATTTTCTATTTTATTATTCTTATTATTTCTACTAGATATTCTATACAAAAAAAAAAAAAAAAAAAAAAAAAAAAAAAAAAAAATTTTTTTTTTTTTTTTTTTTTTTTTTTTGAGAAATATAACTTTCTGAAAACTTAATTGACTTGTAATTTTTTTCAGTTTTGCCTCGCAGTCTGGACTTGTAAAAATTTTCAGTTTTGATCTCGCAGTCTGAACTTGTAAAAATTTTCAGTTTTGATCTCGCAGTCTGGACTTGTAAAATTTTTCAGTTTTGATCTCGCAGTCTGGACTTGTAAAAATTTTCAGTTTTGATCTCGCAGTCTGGACTTGTAAAAATTTTCAGTTTTGATCTCGCAGTCTGGACTTGTAAAAATTTTCAGTTTTGATCTCGCAGTCTGGACTTGTAAAAATTTTCAGTTTTGTTCTCGCAGTCTGGACTTGTAAAAATTTTCAGTGTTGATCTCGCAGTCTGGACTTGCAAAAATTTTCAGTTTTGATCTCGCAGTCTGGACTTGTAAAAATTTTCAAAGAAATCTTTTCGAAAAAAATTTCATCATTACCCTCTAGTAAAAAAAAAAAAAAAAAAAAAAAAAAAAAAAAAAAAATTTTTTTTTTTTTTTTTTTTTTTTTTTTTTTTCAAATTATACAGATTTATATTTTTAAGATTTTCGAATCTCCGTCAGATTTATTCTAGCGTTCTCGACTTGTAAAACTTTTCACATTTATGCTTTCTTTCCTACATCATTTAATACTGCAAATAAAGTCCTGCCCTCCTTATGTTCCCATCTAGCATTGGGATTATTAAATCTATACCCATCTCTATCCTCAACTGATTCTTGATCATTCTCTTTCTCTTCGAAATCTAATTGAGGTCGTTTATGTGTTCGAGTATGGCTGTCCAAATGAGGATTGTATCTTTCTGTATTCATTATTGTACTTGATTAAGACCAAGTGTTACGATGCTAAAAGTTTTTCGCGACCTTTATTCGTGATTAAAATCGATTAAAAATAAAAGTGTCGAATTATTTCGTAAAGACATGTTTGATAAGAACAATTTCAGCTTTTATGAAAAGTTATTCCTTTCAATGGATATAGCTATTATTCTTTTGACGCTTTCAATAATAATAATTGCCGAACGAAAAAAAAAAAAAAAAAAAAAAAAAAAATTTTTTTTTTTTTTTTTTTTTTTTTTTTTTTTTTTCAATATATATTTATAAAATTATTACGCCGGATTAATCTGTGTCGAAAAAATTCAACTTTGCCTTTTCCACGCAATGCGGTTTGTCGTCGATCGTTATCGAACGGTACGGCGGTAGACACAGACACAGAAAATTTCTTCGATTTTTGTACAAAAACATTCCGTGCTCGCAAACGTCTCGGTTCAATTCCGAACAATCCGGACCCCGATAAAACGTCGAGTTGGTGCAAATACAGGACCAATGAGGTACTGGATCGTCCACGATCATTAAAATTCCCCCCGTTTCCTCTTTGCAGGGAACGGGCATCAGTTCGTCTCGAACCTGGCAGATTCCGCCTATGCACGCGGTGTTGTTTTCCACGCACAGAAACGAACAGTCGTCGATGCAAGGGATCTCTTTGGTCGTGCAGTTTTGCCGAAAAGTCGGAGCTTCGGTTCGAATCGTTATCGAATCGTCGCTGGAAGACTTCGTAGTTTTCCAAACCCACGCGTACGCCAACCACATCAAGAGAAACACGATCCACGTGTCGCGCATGCTTTTTTGTTCTCCCGAAGAGTCAAGATGACGGGTGAAGAAAGACCGATCGATCGGCACGAATCGAAACGCAATTCCAGTAATATTCGGTCCATGAGCAGGATCAACAAATGGCGGGACGCGTGGATGGCGTGCTATAGAATAGTCGAAGAATTCACCACCGTAGATCTCAAACATTTTCACACCGTATTCGAACGTTGGGTTCCAGTTCTCAACTGGGTTTTCGATCGACCCATTCATCGGTTGGACCGATACGAGCCCGTTTTTTTCTACTGCAACCAACCCAACGGCCCGAAAGAAATCATCAAACTGTACATGGACGAAAACGTGGCCGACGAGCAGGTGACGGTCTACGTGATTTTCAACATTTACGAGTTTCAAATCATTCAGAAGCGGTATTGCCTCGACTATACGAAATCGAACCAGATGCTTTTCAACGAGGCTCGAGGGACGGTCAACTTGGCTTCGATGATGGAAAGCGATCGGTACAATCCGGCCGAATATTTCCAGACCGTGACTTGCTGGCACCTTTTGTTCATTTACACGCTCCACGCTTTGGCCCACTGGGACGCGTACGACAAATACGAACACGGTTATTACGACACGCACTTGAACGTGAGAGATTCGCCCTTTTTCAAATTTCATTTTTACGGACAAGTCGTGTACCGTAAATAAAGTATGCCTAGACCTACGAAAGTACCGATTATCTACGCCGCTTACATATTGAACGATCTGAATCGAGGATACGAAAATCCCGAAAAAATCGACGCGGACGAACTGAACGCGTTGGCGGTCAACGACGGTTTCTTAGTACCCGTAGCGAAACTGAGGAAATTTTTCGCAAAACCGATATTCTTCAAGCAATTTAAAGAAATGATGTCGGTCGCGGATGATTTTTGGACACGCACTATAGATCTGTGTCCGTCGATCGAGAAATATGCGAGACGGTTCATGAAAAAAGTTCCCAAAAAGAAGGGAAGGCCGCGTACGAAAGGTCCGGCGAAAAAATACAGTTCCACGTTGGGTAGTTTTTCAGATCAAGAAATTTCGGACTTGGATTCGGATGCGTCCGCGATATCCATCGCTCCTTCGAACGACGAATGCGACGCGACCGATGTCAACTTGCCTTTGCCCAGTTGCGCGGGCGTGAGACGCGTCTGTCGAAAATACGATGTCAATCGCCGATACATGAGTTACTCGCCAGATTCTAGCGAAAACAAACAATATCTTTTCCAGATTTCGTACGACGACCGCCAACCTTAAACGATGATCGGATTTTCCAACGGATTGTACGCCAGAGGAATCGTAGTGCGCCACAGGGTGGAAAAATGTCGAGTGTATTTCAAACGCGGAAATTCGACGTTGTCGTTGAGAGACAGAAGAACGGAACTCGATTTGCATTCGGACAAACGACCCAGGATCGTTCGGGCCGGAAAGATTTCCGTTCGCTCGGAGGGACCGAAACACGATCGTTCGGCCTCGCTGAGCGGTTCGTAAGTGACGTCTCGTACGCCGTATTTGAAAACGAAAAGGTTGACTCTTTGCGGTAGAAATCGCGTACTGGCGAAAAATTCCATGTTCAACACGCCGGCCACTCGCGGAACGTCGTAGTTTAAAAGCGTCAAGAATTTATAAATCTCTTCTTCGAAAGTGTCGCTTTTCTGATGCAGCACGCTGTCGTCCAAATAAGATCGATCGATCTTGACCGAAACGCATTTCGTCGGAAACGTTTCGAGGTCGAGTGCGCTCGTTTCGTGTAGATAGAAAGCGTAATCTCCCACGCACACCATAAAGTTGACGCTGAAAGGTTTCGAATCTCGTACGTAAACGTCTTCGGGATTATCGAACCGCCGATCGTAACGCGAAACGGACGAAGACGGATAATCCGCGGGAATCATTTTGTAGTAAACGTCTACGACGACGTAATCTTCTAATTTAGGATATTTTCTTTCCTTCAAAAGCCGTAAAACTAGAGTTCGATAATCCATAACTCTTCGATACTTGATTCAGAAGCGTCGAGTAAACTAGTAAAGCTTTAAAAAAAAAAAAAAAAAAAAAAAAAAAAAAATTTTTTTTTTTTTTTTTTTTTTTTTTGAGAGCTGATAAAGGACTTTGCATTTTGGATTTTGGAAAGCAGATTGGAAATTTTTGCCTCGCGCTCTGGACTTGTAATTTTTTTCAGTTTTGATCTCGCAGTCTGGACTTGTAATTTTTTTCAGTTTTGCCTCGCAGTCTGGACTTGTAAAAATTTTCAGTTTTGATCTCGCAGTCTGGACTTGTAAAAATTTTCAGTTTTGATCTCGCAGTCTGGACTTGTAAAAATTTTCAGTTTTGATCTCGCAGTCTGGACTTGTAAAAATTTTCAGTTTTGATCTCGCAGTCTGGACTTGTAAAAATTTTCAGTTTTGATCTCGCAGTCTGGACTTGTAAAAATTTTCAGTTTTGATCTCGCAGTCTGGACTTGTAAAAATTTTCAGTTTTGATCTCGCAGTCTGGACTTGTAAAAATTTTCAGTGTTGATCTCGCAGTCTGGACTTGTAAAAATTTTCAAAGAAATCTTTTCGAAAAAAATTTCATCATTACCCTCTAGTAAAAAAAAAAAAAAAAAAAAAAAAAAAAAAAAAAAAATTTTTTTTTTTTTTTTTTTTTTTTTTTTTTTTTTTTTACAGTATATTTTCTAAGGGTTATCATAAATAGTTTGCTTGCCTTGTCTTCATTCAGTTTTTAAAAGTTCAGACTCGGAAAACAGTGTTGGATAAAGTTGAACGATACCCATCATTTTGCGGTAAAATGGCCTGGAGTCGTTTATTTAAAGCGGTGTTTCAGCGTGGAGAAATTAATGATTTTGAAAAAAGAATTTGCACTAAAGAAAATATATTCAGAACAGATTTTTTCCTCGAAAATGTGTTTTCCTATTTGATACGTGATCATTACAACTTCCACCCGATCGATCCGATGAACGAAAAAGAAAAACTTGTCTTCGAAGAGACGACGAAACTCCTCGTTACTTTTACAGACTCTTACAAAGTTGCGGTGAAAATTCTGTGTGCGGAATTAGGTGTCGTAAACGAAAATACTGTTGAATCTGTTTTACTAGGCGTATCTAACGAACTGTTTAGCGAAGGCATAACTTGGAGCCGGATAATAGCTTTTTTCGTTTTCGTCGGGGAATTGGCCATCGCGGGTATTGAAAAAAATCTACCCACTTCGGTCGTCGACGTAACGTACGAAAGTTTTTCTAGACTGGTGAAAGAAAAGATCGAATCGTGGGTGGAAGATCACGGTGGCTGGGAAGGCGTGAGAAGCTTGTCGGTTGTCACGGAAACAGAAAATTCGTTAAAGTGTCCCAAGTCGAGATGGGCTACAACTATCTTCTATAGCACGAGTACAATAGTATTGATTGGTATCTTAGTGCAAGTTTTCAGAAAACTAAATTGCGAAAAAAAAAAAAAAAAAAAAAAAAAAAAAAAAAAAAAAATTTTTTTTTTTTTTTTTTTTTTTTTTTTTACATTAATCGTCTCAAGACTCTAAATACGACGCACGCCAAGCATATCAATTTAATTCTGCTTCAGGATGGATTCCCATATCACACCATCACGTCCGAAACCTAAACGTGTTCCTTTCAGCATGAGGCCCATGGCCTGGAAAAACTGTTTTTTTAATCATCTTCTCGAGAACGAACCTTTGGGAGCTTTCGATCACGTATGGCCCGTGCTTTTAAAGAAAAACGATCTGAGTTTCGAAGACGAAACTCTGGAAAAGGCCGTCGCGTGCGTCCGACTATTCTTAGAACCAGAAGATCCCGTCGAATGGTTCCACGTGTTGGTTCGAACCCCGGCCTTTCCCTCGTTCCGCCGTGCTCTCGACGAAGACGAAGGAAAAACTCAAACTTTACCTTTTTCGTGCTGGTGCGACGGAGGCGAAGAAAAAGAAGATAGATTCAGGCAACACCGTCACTGGATCGTCGTTTCGCATACCCCGGGACGTTTCGAAACAGACTTTTTACCGCGAGTTAAAGTCGAAAACGACGACGAGATTCCTACAGGTTACAAATTTATACGTCACGAGCCCATCGCTTCAGTCATGCGGCTCGTGGATTTGATGGGGTCTTTGAGCAAACAGGAAACCCGTTGTATTTTTTCTGGAGAAGACAAATATTTACCGGAAAAACAGAATCATTTTTATATAATGGAAAGTCTACCTGAAGAATATAAGTTGCCGCTCGTATTGCAGTGGAAAGGAGGTCTGCAGGAGTTGTTAGATTCGAATTTCGAAAGTTTAAACCCGGTCGAACTGGGGCGGGTCAAATTGTCTTTCTACGAAGGAAAGTGGCGATTGCAGATCAAAGATATTCCGGGCATCGAGCTCAACGTCGTGTTACCCGTTTCTCGGAATTTCGAACCTAGCCCGTATCACACGAGCACTTTTCTCCATCTGACGGGGGATAAAAAGTTTTATTTTCGACACAGTACCGATACGAAGAAATTGACTCGCAAAGCCTGGTTGAAGAAACAGGCCGATATGGGTAATTTATTTTATGACGCGGTCAAAAACGAGTATTGGATTCTGCGTTCGGACCACGAAAAACTCATCCACCATTTCAGAAATTTGGTCGATTGTAACGACCGGCTGAAAATCGAAAACACTGAATTAGCCCGACAGTTGGCGACGATGTGCCGAGCGCTGGAAGAGGAAGCGTCTCACTGGAGAAAGAAATGCGAGATTGTTGAATTGGATGTCAAGACTCTGTGGGAAAAAAATTTAAAGTTGAACGACAAATTGCAAGAGTCGAACGATCGAGAGATTGAGCGATTGACTCGGGAAAAGAAAATCCTCGAAGAAAAATTAAAAGTGTAAAAAAAAAAAAAAAAAAAAAAAAAAAAAAAAAAAAAAATTTTTTTTTTTTTTTTTTTTTTTTTTTTTTTTTTTTTTTTTGAGAGAGAGTTGATAAAAGCTTTACCTTCAACAACCCTCTTCTTCTTCTACGGAAGCGATCCAATCCACCAATAAGCCCGACGATATGTTTCCATCTCCCATTAAATGTCGAAATTCTTTTAAGATGTCCAACAAGCTTTTCTTGTCGCTTTTGCAAACGAGTCGATGCGTTTCGTCCGGAAACGGTTTCTCCGCCTCGTTCAAAATACAGACTTTTCCCTTTTTCTTCTTTTGAAAAAATTTCGGAAAATAAGCTTTCAAGTACTGAACGACGGGTTTATGCGTCCTACGCTGCATGAATTTTTTCCATTTTTTCTTGTTAAAATGTTCCTTCCGATCGGTGTGCCTTTCCTTGTTTTCCACGTTATGATTACCGATGTCGCATAAAACCGGGTGGTCTTTGGTGTACAAGACGGAAAAAAACTTCATGTTGGGAGCATTGCCGCCCAGTCGGTGACAGACGGCTACGAAAAACACGACTGTCGTGAAAACGGTCTCGACGAAATTGGACGGGTCGATTATGTGCGGCGGATACATGCCCACGTTCTGTCGAAACATGCCGATGGTGTACCCGGTTTCTTCTCGAAAATGGCCCGCGAACGGTAAAACGTATCGATCTCCCAAAATCCGATTCAAAATCATCATGTCGTTAAAGTGTTCGGGAATGTCGCACGATTTCGTGATGGAATACGACATCCACCGGCTGGCCTGATTGGAAAACAGGCAGTGGAATCTCTCGGAATTGAAATTGTTGAGCAGCGTGAGACACGGTTTGTTGAAATGGAAAACGCACAGAGACGCGGAAAAATGAGGGTTTTGTTTCTGAATGTGGCGAATGAGACTTTTGACTCTATCCGAATTGCTGCTAGTTGAGCGTTTTTCTTTACGACTCATGTCTTTTTTAATTCCCGCTCGACTTTATTTTCCAAGGCAAGCAATGATCGTAGCCGTTTTAGATATGGACGAAACTCTGGGCGTTTACCAAAACAACGTTTTTCATCCGCGTCCCAAATTAGATTTCATGATAAAAATGATGCGAGCCATGGACGTCGAAATCATACTGTGGAGTTTAGGGGACGACAGTTACGTCCAGAGAGTCGTGAATGGTTTTTTACCTTCCATTTACGAGCACGCGCATAAAATATTCGCTCGGAGAGAAGCGAAAGTTTCCATGAATCTGTACGGATATTCGAAAGCGTCGCAACGCATTCGAGAAATGTACGACGAGCCTATATTTTTAATCGGGGTGGACGACAAAGTCACCGAAAACATGGACCCTGGATACGACGCCAGGATACACGTGAAGCCGTACGACAAACCCGAAAACAAAGACCGAGTTTTGTTGGATGTGTGCGAAAAAATTGTCGAAAACGTCAGCTCGACGAAAGATTTTACGCCGACCCGATGCGTATCTATCGAATGTTGGTGAGTACAAGCAAAGATGGGTAAAGACAAAGATAAGAAAAATAAGAACTTTCAGGAATCTCAAAAATACACTGAGAGAGAGGTTAAAATGAAAAGGGATAGTGAAAAAATCAAAAGAGAGAGAACGGTCGAAATAGATAAGGAATTGGCAAAATACAATAGTAAAAATGATGAAATGAAGGGGGATGGTGACAAAGTCGAAAAAGAGAGAACAGCCGAAATAAATAAGGATATAGCTATGAATAACGCTGCAGAAGGATTAAAACGAAATAAAAAAATAGTAGAGCTGAAACTGCGTGGAGTCGACCAAGAAGTTACGCCTGAAAACGACAAAGTTTTGAGCTACTTTCAAATGAGGAAATATTTACGTGCGATGCGAAGATTTAAATGTTTAGTTTATTTTTACCACGGAACGGACGAAGAACACCCATTGTATAATGAAAGTGATAACAAACTCTATCATTTGTATTATGATGCGGACGCTCCAGTAACCATTGCAAATGACTTTATGAAATATATGTATGTACAAATGCTTCAAGCTCATAAATCTAAACGTGACGAATTATTTAAGAAACAAGAAGCAGAGAGACTTGAACTATTAACTAGGCCTAAGAAAGAGAACGCGGACATGGAAATGCTTTGAAATGCTTTTTCTATTGCTTTGAAAAAAAAAAAAAAAAAAAAAAAATTTTTTTTTTTTTTTTTTTTTTTTTTTTTTTTTTTTTAAATCTCTGGTATAAGATAAAAACAATTGTTTATTTTTATAATATTATTTTTTTATTCGACACGTTTTTGTATGCGACGACATTAATACTTTCCGTGTTGAATTTTTTCATCGAAAAATGAGAAAATTTGAAAATATTTTCCTCATTCACTTTGGGGGAAAATAAAGTTATGAGTTTCAAGTCACCCTTTCTGAATAAGGTCAACAGCACGTCCGAAGTTCCACCGGAAACTTATATCGTATATGATCTCAACGGAGGAATATTTTGGATCGAAACCAAAAATTATCCCGATTTCGTTTTGCAATGGATCGGAGCATCGAATCGACCTTCCTTGACGATGGATTTGTCGTCGGCTCTCGTTCACTCGATCGTTTTAGATTTCGATTACCGAGCCGGGGAACCGTTTTCCCCAACGGCGCTATTCGATGCGATCGAATACGTACTGAAATCGATCCTTTTACCCAACGTGAAAAATTTCACTTTCATCGTCGCTCTGAGGAAGGACGGAAAGGGCGTGCACGTTCATTTACCCGAATTCAAAATCGGAAGCGACGATTATATTCTGTTTTGCGAATCGCTCCAGTATAAATTCAAAGAGGCCATGATGGGTCAGCGAGCTTACAAACTGGACATTTTATCCAACGTCATGCTACCCGGAGCCGCTAAACCCAATCAGAGTCCTTACGTACCCTTCAGATTATGTTACGTGGACGAACAGAGAAATTTTTGTCTGGGCGTCAGTAAAGTCGGGGAACCGTGTTTTCAACAACAAGTACAAAATCTGAAAAAAAATTTTACCAAGCGAAAAGATAACGAAAAATCCATCTTTCGTGAAATTTTGAATTGTACGCCCAGTATGATGGTCATCAAACTGGTGCAATACATGATGCCCGTCGTCGTCAAGGCTCAATTTCACACCTTGGCGTACGCGACGGTTATAGGAAATCATTTAAGCAATTCGCCGGATTCTCGAGACGTGGCGAGTTTCGTTTTTAAAAAGTCGAACGATCGAGGTTTCATCCGCAAAAGCGAGACTCTCGGTTTCGACAGACACAAATTGTTCAAAGTGTATCAATACTTACAATTCAACGCGAAAATGATAAAAGATTTCGAGACCGACAACAACGTCATCAAAACTTGGTACAAACGTATTTGCGAAAACGACTCTCTCAGTTACCCCAGTTCCCACGTTCCGGAGATGTTTCTCGACTTGCACGAATCGCTTCGATTCGAACACGCGTCCCTGTCGGAAAACACGAATCCCATAAAAACCGTATTGCAATTCAACAACGGATATTATTTTTTACCCATATTTTACTCTCTCTGTCGACATTACAATTCGGATTCTCATTCGATGGCCGAAAATTTGAATCCGCTTTTGGACGACGAGTTTCATCCGCTGTTGAAAAAAATACAGTCGATCAACCCGAACATCATACAATACGAGTTGACGAACATCACCGTCAACACTCTGCACTTTTGCGCCAACAACATGTATCTGGAAAGGCCGAAGAGTTACCAGTTGTTGCTCAGATCCATCGTGGAAAACAACAAACGGGCGATTTTGTCCGTCACCACTCACGATCAAATCGGTGATTTGATCCGAAGCATACAGGACAGACATTTCCCCATTCGAGTTCTCAAACTGAAAAACACTCTGAAAAAATCCAGTCGATACATATGGAACGCCCTTTCCGATTGTTGGCAAGACATCGCAAACGCGGGCGAAGTTTCGGATCACATCAACAATTTATGGAACAACATCAAACAGTTTCTCAACGAATATCACGCGTCGGGTGGAATGGGCGGGCCGGACGAGGAGCTGATATGTAAATTTAGCATCAACGCGGTCGTTTCCTCCATCATGAGCGACACGAGCATGGAACGAAAACACATTCAGATGGATACCCATAAATGGTTTCTTCGATTACACGACGGACTTTTGGATTTGCTGACCGGGCACATCGGCGGAGTCGTTCCTGAATTTTTTCTTTCCGATCGACAGATAGACATCGGGATACCGTTGAAGGAAATGATGGTTTTGTGCGACGAGTCTCCGAAACACGTTCGATTATACGAAAAGCTGACGGACCAGACTTTTTTCTTCAAATACTTGCTGAATTTGTTTTTGGACGTGAAGGACAATTTGTTCGACACGCTCGGCGATCTCGTCCGAGACGTGGACACGGACGACGAGTTGTCCGTGTCCATGATGCATTTTTTCATAAACCTTTGCAAATGCACCGCGTTCGAATACGACGTTTTCATGTACATGTTGGACATTTTGGCGAGCGTGTTCATCGGAACGAATTACGAGAGAAAATTTTTCGTGTGGAAAGGTTTGACGCGAAACGGCAAGAGCAAACTGTTCGAGTTGATGGGTAAGGTACTCGGAGGCTATTATCATTCGATCCAGTCGGAAAATTTGGCTCCGGGTCATTCGGCGAACAACGCGACTCCGGAGTTGGCTTCCACGTTGTTTTCGTGTCGGATGGTCACGAGCGAAGAACTGGAAAAGAAAATCAACGAAAACCGCGTGAAACAAATCACGGTTAATTCTTTCGTGACTTTCAGGAACATGTACGAACAAAATTCCGGAGGGATACCGACGGCCAAGTTGTTCGTCACGACGAACAATTATCCGGAATGCAAGGCTTCGGAAGCGTTCAAGGATCGCGTGGTGGCCATACCTTTCGACGCCGAATTCACGGACAACGCTCCCGGAACGACTTCGGAACAAGTGGGCGCCAACACTTATATGAAGGACGTGTACGTCGTGGAACAATCGTACAAAGGTTGTTTTTTCATGTTGTATTATCATCTGAGAAAATTCATGAGTTTAGACGACGGTCTGCTCCATTACCGACCCGAACCCGAATACGTGCTAGAATACACGCACGATTATTTGATTCACACGGACATTTACGTTCAGTTCAAACTGTTCATGGACGTGCAGTTGATGGCGGGAACCATGACGACGATAAACGACGTCAAATCGGCCGTCAGACAATTTTTGAAAACGACCAAAAACACTTCGTTTCACGAAACGGATCTTTTCGTTCACTTCCAGAAAGAATTTAGCCATCTGCGTCGTTCCGACATGAATTTCAAGTCCGAACCGTTCAGTTACACGAGCATCGTGGATCGAGAAGAAGAAGAACCGCCCGCGAAAATGGCAAAGGCGAGCGATTCGATACTGGTGTATTACGAAGGGGTCGTGATTAAAAATTTGAGGCGAACCAACACGGAAATCTAACCAAGATGAAATGACTTGCAAACTCGAAAAGGAACATTTCGACGATTACTACGACTTGAAACTTTTGAGCCAGGGCAATTTACCCATCGATTGCCTGATCGACCGAGTCGCGTCTCAGAATCTCAGCGAGATCGGTAAAACGCGATCGCAGAGTAGAATTTGGAGCATGTTTTACGACATGACGCCAAACTTGGTCGATGCTTTTCAGAGGGAAGCACGCGACCACGTTAAATCCGTAAGGGAGAATCCGAGTCTTTACGGCTATTTATATTTCGTGGCGGAAAATAAAAGTCATTGGTACAACGCTCCGTATTTCGATTACGAACAGTTTCCTCTGATGATCAAAAGGCAATGCGTGTTGAATAAAATTCGAAAGATTGCCAGAGAGTTTTCAGATCCGAATACGATGGATCACGACGTCGCGTGCCTGTATCTGATATATTTTTACGCCTTGTTAGCGAATCCTCATACGAATTGGATCACCGTGGATTACATGGCGAACGGAAACCGATACCACCAGTTCGGAACGCGACTGAAAGGCACGATGAAAACGTGCGTGAAAAAAGTTTGGTCGCTGTGAAAAAATATCGGCAGAAATAGAACAAGGTGATCTTTCGAAAGATGGCTGATTCTACGAAAGCGGAGCGATTGGCTCTTTTACAAAGACTCGAGCGTGTCGTGAGAGACTTCGAAAAGGTTTATGCGAAGTTTATGAAAAGATGGACCGATATCGTCGAAAAAATTGATTGCGACGGCTGGTGTGCGGAAGACGAGAGTTTACTTCCCGTACTCGAGTGTCTACAATATTACGATTACTCTGTGCAACGTCTACGGGATAATTTAAATCGTCTTCGGGGAGATCTCGGCAAGATGACTCTCAGTTCCGATTCACACTTGCGAAAAAAATGTTTCTGTAACGTATCGTAACAAAAAAAAAAAAAAAAAAAAAAAAAAAAAAAAAAATTTTTTTTTTTTTTTTTTTTTTTTTTTTTTTTTTTTTTTTAAAGTTTTAAGGTTTACTATATTTGTGCGAGTCGTATAATTCAAGTACCAGTCCTCTTTCGAATATTTTCATTCCGGACAGAATTAACAACTGCCGAATCGTACAGGCGATACCAACACCCATCAAACAACTTAAAAAAAACTTCAAGTTGTAAGCGTTTAAAAAGTTTAAACGCTTATGATAACGCTTCGAAATATTCATCTTTATTAAAACACGTAAAAAAATTATCGTAATATATCGAATCATGAACGATGCTACAGTTTCTGAAAACATTTATCATATATTACTTGTGAATTTTAAGACGTCGCATAGCATTCAAAATATATGTAAATATGTTGGATGCGACAGAAGAACGGCGAATAGATGCTTGTATGACATGTTAAAAAAGGGAATGGTTTTGAAAACAAAAGAAAAACATCCACCCTGTTGGCAATATCGAAATCCAGAAGACTAAATTGATTAATTACAAATTATACAGTTACAGCGGACTTGAAAAAATTTCCGAGTCTCAGATCTCCATCATCAAATTCAACCTCATGAAAAAAAAAAAAAAAAAAAAAAAAAAAAAAAAAAAAAAAAATTTTTTTTTTTTTTTTTTAGGGTTGGAGTTTAATTATTTCTTCCGGAGTCGTATTAAAAGTGTTCGTAGGCGCCTCTGGCTTAGACATCGATACCAACAACGCTATGATATATTCGCTCATGGCTTTCATCTGTTGAGTGAATCGACTGTATAACGGATTCGGAATTTTAACCGTTTCTTTATTTTCCAACATTTCCTGAATACAGTACAAAAGACATTGAAACTCGGTTTCCGTCCCGTCTTCCTCGGTCTCCGAACAGTTTTGATATTTTTCGTATGCCAGTTGTAATTGTTTGGACGATAAAACTTTGAGCAGCGCAGGCGAAACGACTTTTTCGTGAACGTAACGCAAGACGAGTCCGTAAACCATGTCGAACACGGCGTGGAAGGCTTTGATTTGTTTTACGCGCATCTGAGACTGGATCAGGCTTTTCGCCGCGGTGAACATGTATTCGAAATCGTTCGGCCCGTTCCTGCTCGAGATGATGTTGACCAGTTCTTTTCCCAGTGGCATTTTGCTCATGAGTCTTTCCATGTAAACGGTAAAGTATTGTCTTTGAGTCTCGAACAAACGTTTTTCCATGTGGTCGTTCAGATCCCCTTTCATTAAATTTGCCTGTAAATCTTTTAAAATCAAAGTCTCTTTGGGAGAAGCATCGTCTTCTTTTTCTTCTTTTGTTCCTTCCGCTTTCAACTTGGGTTGTTTCGACGCGGTCGGTTCGATTTCCGAATCCACTTCTTCCACCGAACGTTTCATTCTTGATTTTAAAAACTTTTTTATAGACCCGATCGCTAGGAGATGGCGATCGGCCCGGGGGCGTTTATCGTATTCTCCGGCTCCGGTTTCTTTCGGATGTAGTACTTTGGCACGTTCGTCTGCATGGCTAAATATCGGTCTACTTTGTATTCGCGACCCAAATCCAGCGTCCAGCGTTCGTTGCCCACGCTCGCGTCGTATTGCAAGACGAACGCGTTGAAACGATGCAGATTCGTGTGTTCTTTATACGTCAGATGCTGAGGATTGACCACGACCTTGTTCCAAAACATGCTATATTTCGGATCGATATCGGTCATTCGACACACTGGACTTTTGTATAAAATGTCGTACACGTCCACGCGAGGATTGAATCTGTCTTCCCAAAAAGTCGGAATCGCGTCGCATTTCGCGGGGTGAAAGTTATTCACGTACAACCACTCGTGGACCGATTCGATTTGGAAAATGTAAGACGAATGGATCTTTCGCGTCCTCGCTCGGAAAACCGGATTCGTTTCGAAAAAATACTGAGCGTAATCGTATCGCCAGTTCTTTTGACTCAGCGTGATTCCCGTCGATCCCTTCAGCGGCGCGATCAAATCCTCGTCGTTCGGCTTGTCGAAGAAAACGACAGAGAACGGATTCCGATCTCCTAAATAAAAATACGTGATGTGTTCGACGTCGATCGCGTCTTGCGGTTCTCGAGTGAAAATACTCGCGCATGCGTCGTAACCGGGCGAGTTTAAATATTTTTTGTCCGCGCCTTCGAGCACGACGCCGAAAAGACCGTATCTGGGATCGCAGACGCATCCCCATCCGTCCACGTGCTTGGCTCGCTTGAGGGGCCTTCCGCTCAGAGCGTCGAACGAACACGGTCGTTTCACGCATTTGAATTTCGATAGACTTTTCACGTAATCCGCGTGAAATCCGTCCGAAGGCTTTATCTGCGAAACTCGGATTTCGTCGGGTCCGCAAGGATTAGAATTGATGTGATCGATCGCCGGTAGTTTTTTACAGCCGAAACCGACCGCTTTGTACCCCGGATCGCACTCGCAAACCTGTTTGTTTAAATCGTATCGACCGTGAACTCCGCATCCCACGTTCACGTCGCAGTTTCCTCCGAAATATTTTTGGTTCACCAGATGCGGATTCGAACAGACGCAAATCGCGAACGTGGCACCTTGATGAACGTACGAAATCCAACGACCCGTGGCCGGGTTGCATCGACCGCGACGTAAGAGTTTCGGAACGCAAAGGTTTCCGAGGCAAACGTGACTCGACGGACATTCCTTGTCGGTCGCGCATTCCGATTTTATCCGTTCTGGTTCGGGCGAGACGGTCAGAACGGGCCAGGGTGAAATTTCCGTCGTTTGCGTTTTCGTCACCGCGTACAGAAGAGTCAGGCCTACGTATAAAAACAAAAGGAGCCAAAAGGCTAACAACATGCTTTAGTAAATGTGAACGATTTTAAAAAGGCCTCGATGGTAGGCCAAACCGATCGACGGATCGACCGCGTTCAGCTTTTCGAGGTATTTTATAAACTTGAGTTTGGTCTGTTGATTTTTCAAACGCGAAAGCAAATTGTATACGCTGAAATACATGTCGATTACCTTGGTTACCAACAGCGTAAAAAAAAAAAAAAAAAAAAAAAAAAAAAAATTTTTTTTTTTTTTTTTTTTTTTTTTTTTTTTTTAATTATATGTATATGGGCTATATATTGGCTTGCACTCATATGAATCTTTCCACTTTGTTTTCTTGGATCTATTCGTCACTTGTAACACTTCAATTTTGAAATCATGGGAAGTATTTTTCTTGCGTTATCCAATTGTTTTTTCTTGATAATAACCATGGTTATATTTGTGATCATTACAAATCTTTTTTTTGCTGTGTGTACTTTGACTGGACTGTTTCTGCTTACATTGGAATATTTTATAGGAACCGACAAAGTCATAGCATATTTAAATGAATTTGTAAACAAATGTAATATAAGTAATATATAATTATATAATAATTATAGAACAATATAAATATAAATAATAATATGTATATTAAAAAAAAAACCTCTCGTGAAAAAAAAAAAAAAAAAAAAAAAAAAAAAAAAATTTTTTTTTTTTTTTTTTTTTTTTTTTTTTTTTTTTTTTAGAGGGGTAATGATGAAATTTTTTTCGAAAAGATTTCTTTGAAAATTTTTACAAGTCCAGACTGCGAGATCAAAACTGAAAATTTTTACAAGTCCAGACTGCGAGATCAAAACTGAAAATTTTTACAAGTCCAGACTGCGAGATCAAAACTGAAAATTTTTACAAGTCCAGACTGCGAGATCAAAACTGAAAATTTTTACAAGTCCAGACTGCGAGATCAAAACTGAAAAAAATTACAAGTCAATTAAGTTTTCAGAAAGTAACATTTCAAAAAAAAAAAAAAAAAAAAAAAAAAAAAAAAAAAAAAAAAAAAATTTTTTTTTTTTTTTTTTTTTTTTTTTTTTTTTTTTTTACACGAGAGGTTATAGAGTGGTTTGCTTTCAGACGAATCTTAACACTTTGTTTTCTTCCAACTATTCGTCACATGTAACGATTCAATTTTGAAGTCATGGGAGGAAGATGTATCGCCTATTGTCAACATTTCGACAATATAAATAATCATCTAAAAGAAGACATTGTTTTTTACAAGTTTGACGCAAAGTCTAAAACCGCCCGAAAGATGGTCGAAAAACATCCACCCGATGAAAAACAGCGACGGATTTGCGATAGACTGCTCGTGCCACATTTGTTGTGGTCTTTTTTCAAAGGTGAAATCATGAAACACGAGAAATACAACTTGCCGTACAAACTTCACCCTTTAGAAGTCCACACTATCAAAATGCCCGACAAGTTCGACTTCGGAGACATGGAGTTGAAGGACGAAGAAAAAATGTTCATTTCCCACCACGAAGCTTTGGAGAAACTTCGGCGAAATTCGTTTTGCATTCAAGCCATGCCCTCCCGTTTGTCGGAGTTGTGCATGTGGGCGATCGTCGAGCGGACGGGTTTACACGGATTCGAGAAAGGAAAATGGGATTCTCTGTTGCCTCGAAAAGTATGTATGCAGCTCTCGTTTTACAAACGAGATATATATCAGAAAAATCGTTATATCCCACTTCGGGAACAGGGAAAAACAGATATAGTACGATATTTTGACATACGCGGTGTAATCGACCTTTTCAAGAAAAAGGACGAAATATTTTCGAAATATTTTACCGATTGGTTTCTAAACGACGACTCGATTTGTTTCGAACAATTCAAAGACACGCATAAGTTAATTTTAATTAGATTTATAGTCGAGGAATACGGTGGAACTCTCGGTGAGATTTCAATGTGTTTCGAATGCATGAGACGATATGTGAGAGGATGTAGAGTCGTGGATTATTTTGCCAGAACCTACAAAATCAGAGACGTTACTTTTTTAAAGTCCATACGAAATCGATGCGATTACTGGTGCGAAATTTGCAAACGAGTACCTCTGTTTCAAATTTTAAGTCTACAAGACTTTTGCGACCAATATGGTGAGGAAACAAAACGCATTAAAGACGAATTATTCCTTTGAAAAAAAAAAAAAAAAAAAAAAAAAAAAAAAAAAAATTTTTTTTTTTTTTTTTTTTTTTTTTTTTTTTTTTTTTTAAGGGGGGGGGTTAATAATAAAAGAATAAAACATTGTATTTTCTAAAAAATTATGGATATATGTTTAATATGTCGTAGATGCATTTTCGATCCGCGAACTTATTATTGTTTAGATTGTGAAGATATTTTTCACACACGTTGTCTTTTTAACTTTTTTCAAAATCGTTCAATCACTTGTCCTGAATGTAGAACAGTACTTTCGCAAGTTGATCGGAATTATTTTGACGAAGTAGGTCGAGGAAGAATTATATTATTTCATGATATTGTCGATAAGGACTCGGGTTATGAATCAAACTCGTAGTTTGATAAAAAAAAAAAAAAAAAAAAAAAAAAAAAAAAAAAATTTTTTTTTTTTTTTTTTTTTTTTTTAAAATATATATTATCTTTACTTATTAAAAGTAAAACATCCTTTCATTTCTAAATATGTCTATTTCGTGGGATGAAATCTCTTTACATTCTCTTTGCAATGAAACAAAAGAACTATCATTAGCTTCGTTTGATTATGATGAAAACGATACGTTTTTCAAAAGTCTATCGACTCTCGAAATTTTACCGTCCTTAGATTCGATTCTTTCCGATAAAAACAATTGTACCGTTCCCGCACCCTCTCGAACTAAACCGTGCGACGTATGGGGCAATACAGGTTCAGCCCGTTATAAACCTACTTTATTTTCCAAGTGCTTGGCTGCCAAAGTGAAAATTGAAAAACATAAACTAATCAAATTACAACAGGTGAAAAAAAATTTAAGAATGAACGAACCACGATCTTGGTATTCGGTCAACCTGTTGGTGTACCTAGCTCGTTCAAACAAGTAAAAAAAAAAAAAAAAAAAAAATTTTTTTTTTTTTTTTTTTTTTTTTTTTTTTTTTCACATTGTTCAGTTTATTATAAATTACATTCTCGCGTTTCAATTCTCATGTTTTTCAACATTCATCACGGCATGTATTACGGAAGGTTCAGCCAAACGCACTTGGACGTGGCCGTGGCGAACGAGATCATCACGCCCGAGGAAAGGGTTCAAGTCAAAAACTTTTACGAATCGAACACGTTTATTCTCAAAGGTAAAGATGCCGTCGAGGATCTCAAATCTGTCATTCCCGACATCGAGCAAGTGAATTACGACTCGGAACGCGACTTGTATTTCGTGCAAGTCGAGAAATGGCCGCACCTTAAAAAAATGTGCTTGAGAAATGCCAGGATAAAACCCTGCAATTGGAGATATGTGACGCAAGAAGACCAACGAACCCTGTTCGAGTACTATTTAGACACCTATTCCATTCGATTGTTCCCTTAATATTTCGTCCAACCTCCGCGTTTCTCTAAAACCGCCGCTATTCTCCGGGGCATGGATTCGATGAGGGTGTTAAAGTAATCGTCGTCCAATTCGTTGAAAGCCGCCAGCACGTTTTCCCACAGTTGGTCTTTGTTGGCCGAATCCGCGCGCGTTCGTCTCACGAGTTCGGCCCACACGTTTTCCACCGGATTCATGTCCGGGCCTTTCGGCGGCCAATCGTGCATGACGGTCACGTTGTGCGTTTCCAACCAGTGTTTCGCGAGTCGACTCGTGTGGATCGGGGAAAGATCGTGCATGAAAGTCAAATCGTTGTCCAAAACGTCGTCTTCCACGATCGGAAGGATTTCGTTCACGTAGTAGTCGGCGTTGAGCGTTCTCTGCGCGATCCTGTGTATGTATTTGAATTTGTTTCCGAACGCCATCCAAACGCATATGGTGAATCGCCCTCTCGGATTACTGTTGGACACGATGTAATTTTGGTCGAATCGGTCGCTGACCCGCGGTCTGTAAACGCGCAACGGGCCCCTCGAAGAGGCTCGGAATATTTTTTCGTCGGAAAACACGACGCCGTTCCATTCGTCCGCGCTCCACGCGATGTGATTGACGGCAAACTGGAATCGCTTTTGAACGTGCACGGGCTTCAAAAAAGGCTTGCGTGCCGGAACGCGGCATCTCTGGCCCTTTTCTTTCAAACGCTTGCGAATCGTGTCCACGCTGACTCTGGGAGCCAATTCGTCTCGAATTTCGACGGCCGACATGAAAGGATTCGTCGTGGACGCGTTCAAGATGTACAAGTCTAAAGCTTCGTCCGTCACTCGAGGCCTTCCGCGCTTTTTGGGAACGGTTCCCGTGATTTCTTTGACCAGCCAGTAATGAACCGTCGACGGAGCGATTCGAAATATTCTCGCGATCTGGCGTTCGGATAAATGTTCCTCTTCGTGCAATCTGACGATTTCGCGTCTGTGTTCCATCCTTGTGTGTAAAACGTCGAAAACGGAAAACAAAGAACAGATCCACGATGGATTCCGAGATCGAGATGCATTGCGCGAGGTGTCGAACCAAAACGAAAACCGTCGACGTGAAAAAAACAATGTCGAAAACTCACAGGCCGATGTTGAGAGGCACGTGCGCCGTGTGCCGGACCAGAAAAATCACGTTCGTGAAAATGAAGAAAAAATAATCAAGAGGATGTATTTTTTTAATCTCGTCCAGACCGATATCTGTCATCCGGAAAAAGTTTCTCTGGTTCCCGGGCCCGCGCTGTTCTGTCACCAATGCGGAAAAGGTTTCTCCGTCTACGAATACATCACCAGGATTTCGACCGATCATTTTCGTTCCAGCGAGTTGGCGCAGGCTTTTCGCGAATGGACCGGGGACGAAAACGTGCCCATGAATTTCACTCTCGTGGACTTGGAAGGTATATTTCCGAAAACGATCGTCGGCCAGTCTCTGAATCGCGTGCTCCAGAGCTTGAGACTTTTACGAGCCATCAACGCCCCTTTCACCACCCGACCGCAAGTGGATCGTTTCGAAGACATGAACAATTTTCTGTTTGATTTTTTGAATATGGTGAAGGAACATCCCGAATCGACCTCCGCGAGAGAAATAATAAACAAACTGTTACACTCCATGTACGAGCATTTGAACACGAGCAAAGAATCGATCGACCTGTTTAGCACCTATTTCGACGATCTGGTTCCTTTCGTTAAACGTTGCGTGCCCGACGAGGAACCGATACGCGCAAACGATCCTTTTCCTAATCTGGCCCGCGAAATGCACGAGCAACTCCAACTGTCTTCCACCATCCGCAAACAGTTTGGAAAATTTTCGATTCCGTTCGACATGATTCACGTGATGGTCTGCAGTTTCGCTTGTTCGGCCGACATGGACGTGGTCGGAAACTGGGTCATGGATTTCATCGCGAGGGTCTGCAGGGCCCGATTCTTTTGGCAATCGTATCCGGATTGCCCGTTCGTCGAGAAAATGAGTCGAATCGTCTACCGCGAAATCCTGAGCCGGGCGGGATCCGACCATTACAAAACCTTGACGAAGATCACGACGGGGGAATCGATCGAACACTATTCCACGTTTCTGATACCGTTCCACGAGTTGCAAATGTTTTTGAAAGGAAAATTTTGCAGGGGTAAACACGACCGCGTGCAGGAAATGGCGTTTCATCAAATGTTTCCCGCCGTTTGTTTTACGGACCACGGGGACCAACTGGGATTCACGATCGGCCACAACTATCTGGTCCAGACGCTCAACAGAAACAACGGAAGGATCGTGAAAGGCATGTTCAAAACGGCCAAGAGCCTTCACAGTGCGGTCCAAAAGTTTATCGCCAAGATTCGCGATTTCGAAACGATGCCGGACGGATCGCGAAATACCCAGTTGCTTTGGACCGTGGACACGTTCCAGTTGTTTCTGGCCAGCGATCCGGAATACGAAGCCGAAATCAAAAGCGTCCTCGGAACGCTGGTCGGCAATAAACAAGATGGAAACTAACACGTCCGAATCACTCGACGGTCGAATCCGCGAGCTGTTGAATTCCACCGTAGACGCCTTCAACGCGAACGGCGAAGACTCCGTGACCATGAAAACCATGAAACTACATACGGTGGGTACGGTTCTCGAAAAGCTCAGGCTAGGCGGTTGGAGTTTCGTCCTGAAGCTTTTCAAGACCCACACGCCCGTTCACCCTAAAATCGCGCAGGAACTTTCAAAGTACGGCGACGACGAAACCGCATGCGCTCTGTCTCAGTGTTTCGTTCGAAACGATAAACTCGTGCGCATCGTCAAACAGATGGCTCAGCGCGAAGCGAACATGGCTGAAATTTTAGCCGTGGACGGTCTGGCGGGAAACATCAGCAACGGACCCAATTTCGAATACAAACATTACATCGGTAACCTTCGCTTCGCCGACAAGGGCGAACCCAAATCCAACTTTGACGAGGAAAGCGAATTCAAGCGACTGCACGTCCAGACCGTTCGAGAAATGTATCGAATGATGGCGGGTACGCCCGAGCCCACCAAACACGTTTACGACATTCTGCGAAAATGTTTCTACCAGACCGTCGGGACCAATCTCCCCGAAATCGAATTCAACGAGGAAGAGGCCATGGACGGCGAGTTGGAAGGGAAAATCGCCATCATGTACATGAACAACATGAAAAGAGAACAGATGGAGAGTCTCGTAAAGAGTCTGAGGCTTCGGGGAGAAAAACGAACGGTCGCCGAAACGGAAACTAGCGAAGAAGAAAACTGCACCGAAAAGAAAAAGTCTAAGCCTCGAGACGAAAAGAAAGCGACCAAGAAAAAGGCCGCCGTAGAAACCGAAACCGAAACCTTCGACGAAAGCGAATCAAATTCAAACGAACGATAAACCTATCGAAAGAAAAAAAAAAAAAAAAAAAAAAAAAAAAAAATTTTTTTTTTTTTTTTTTTTTTTTTTTTTTTTTTTATGCATGGTTTCTATGACTAGGAAATTTGTTCGAAAATTTTTACAAGTTCAGAACGCGAAACAAGATTGAAATATTTTACAAGTCCAGAACGCGAAACAAGATTGAAATATTTTACAAGTCCAGAACGCGAAACAAGATTGAATTTTTTTACAAGTCCAGAACGCGAAACAAGATGAATTTTTTTTACAAGTCCAGAACGCTACGATAAATTTAACTAAGATTCAAAATCGTAAAAGATACAAACCTCCATCCCTTAAAAAAAAAAAAAAAAAAAAAAAATTTTTTTTTTTTTTTTTTTTTTTTTTTTTTTTTTTTTTTTTTGCTTGGTAATATAAGGCTTCGACAAAAACTTAAAGATTTACTTCTACACATTTTCGTCTCGCGTTCCGGACTTGTGTGATATTTTTCGAAAACTATTTCCGAGTCGTTGAAATCATGCAACGTAAAAATGTATCCTTTACAACAAGCATGGAGAAAAAGAAATCAGTTTTTATACCCACTGAGGAAGAGGTAGAAGAACATTACTACCGAGGCGTGGATTCGTTCGATTCGGATTGCATGCGCCAATCGTCGTATCGTAGACGCGTGGAACAGTCTGTATTTCGTTCACCTTCATCCGGACTAGATCGGTTTCGACGCGTCATTTCGTCTTGGAGAGAATACGACACTAGTATCGTTTTCGGTAATTTGGGACGCCAACCCTACTTGTTAGACTATTACTTGGACATGTGTTTTTCTTACCGAGAAGAGGTGAACGTAACGTGTCGCTGGAAACTCCAATCCCCCTATCAAATCGAAAGCCTCGAAAAAGAAGTCGATTTTTTATTCGTCGTCGAACCGAATTTCGGAGACACGATCAAAAAACCTCCGCGAGCCAAACATCTGGTCGTTCTGACCAGTCATCTGAATCTGTCCGCTTCCGATCGCGACAGGAGATATGACCATCTTCACCTGACCAGTAACAGAAAATACGCTCCGCCGCGCTCCGATCTTCGAGAAGGTACGGAGTTTAAACCTCCGATTTTTCACGATCGACGGATCGATTCCTTACCGAAGGAACACGAACCCGTTTTCTTAGACGTTCGTAATTCGGAATCGGCAAACGAGGCGTATCTCAGATTGCTGACCGGAAAAGAAATAATTCGCAAAAGACCCTATAAAATATTGATGGATGATCGCGACCGCGAGATTTTAAACCGAATTTTGCCGGAGACGGAAAGAAAAATCGAAGAACTGGGTTTTATTCCTTGGAAAAACATATTTTACTGCTGTATTTAATAAGGACATGCTTTTCCGGGATTATCACTCTTGCATCTGACGAGGTAGTTGTTAAACCACGTCTCGAATCTTTTCACGGTCTGAAATTTTCTGAATTTCAAAACGCCGGAATTTAACCTATCGCTTATCGATTTGCGTACGGTCGCTTCTTTTAAAAATATTCCGCTGCCGAAAGAAAGTTTATGTCGTTCGTCTGGCGGCACAAACTGCTGAACCGACACGTGAGGTTCGTCGAACCCCAGACACCAAAATACCGCGTTTGCGAAAAAGTAAATCGTACCGTGTTTGTCTACGTAGACGATCATTTCGTACAGATTATCGTCTTTCAATATGTGCGGCGCAAACGTCAGATGGATCCACTTTTCGTTAGCCATATACTTGTAGTTTTAAATGTGAAATTTTTACTCGTAAAACGGACTTGTAAAATGTTTCGGAAAAATTTTCCGAGCCATAAAAAATATCTCAACCCTACAATGTAAAAAAAAAAAAAAAAAAAAAAAAAAAAAAAAAAAAAAATATATATATATATATATATATATATATATATATTTTTTTTTTTTTTTTTTTTTTTTTTTTTGAGAGAGTCTAATAAAAAAATCAAGAGTCTAATAAAGCTCATGGATCAGGTCGAAGAATTGTTACAGCTAGACGAACTCAACCCGGGTTCGTTCGGTTCGCTGGAAAAAGGAATCAGTTACGCCATCATTTTGTGCATGACCGTACCCATTCTGCTCATACCCGTCCTTTACGTGTCCGTACGCCGAAGCATTTTCAAACTCGTGTTTTTATTGTTGACCATCTTGAGTTTTTTCTCGCTCGTCGTTCGTTTCAAATTTTCGTGGATCGTGTGGACGAGCTCGCGACTGCAAGAAATTTACAACCGCTACGATGCACGAATACGAGTTTAGGCTCGTGGTCCAGCATTCTTCGTCTTTCGCCCCGGTTTTCCGAGACTTGGGTTATTCGACTCGGAAAAACGTGGTGTACTACGCCAAACCGCATTTTCGTTTCAAGAACGGAACTTGGGAGGTGAAACGCGTCGAATCCACCCATTTCGTTTACCACGACGGCGCGTGGTTCAAATGGGTCCATTCCGTAGAAACGCCTTACGGGAAATGGAAGGAATCTACCAACAGATCTTTTTTGCACGAAACGGGAAATTTTCAAAATCCTTTCGCCGAAGAAATCCGAGATTGCGTCCAGATCGACGACCGGGCTCAACTGTACGCTTTCAGAAGCGGCTTGGACTACAAGTTGGTGTTCGAATGGGAATACGGAACGTTCGAGAAAAAACTCGAAAATTTCAAACCGGTCCGACTGCTCGAGTGCTTGAGCGAATACAAGCGCATCTACGACGCCATGAGTGGTTTTCCGCGCCTCCGTACCAGCCGAACGAAAACGTCTTTCGGAAACCCGTGACGTGCGTGCGGGAAATTCCAGACGGAGACCGATATCTGTACGCCCATAAAATGGACGGCGTCTTCGGACTCGTGTACAGTTATCCGGACAGAGTGAAAGAAAAATGGGAAGGGTACGAATCGCGCATTCGTAGCGGACAGACTCTGGGAGACGGATACGTTTTCGCCGCCGAGAAAATGGAAACTGGCGAAATTGTTTTGCTGGACGTTTATCGAGTTCGAGGATTCGACACGGCGAGTTGGTGCAGGCGCGGAATCTTGCTGAATTTTTTACCGCAGGTGAAATTAATCGAAGGATATTTCGTCCAAAAGTACGTCTCGGACAGAAATGCCCTCGGCTCCACACCGTTCAAAACCGACGGAATAGTCGTTCACGACGTCGAACAGGACGTCGTGTTCAAATTCAAAACTAACCATTCCGTCGATTTAGTTTATTTCGAAGGGTATTTTCAGTTACCGAACGGCCGGATAAAATGTTTGGATGGGAATTTAGAAAACGGCCGCGTGTACGAAATTTCGACAGCCGACGGAAGGGTCGTTCGAAGGAGATTCGATCGATTCAAAGGAAATACCGACAAACAACTCGAGAGCGTGCTCGCTCATGGTTGGAACGGGCCACCTATCGAATATCAAACGTAAAAAAAAAAAAAAAAAAAAAAAAAAAAAAAAAAAAAAAATTTTTTTTTTTTTTTTTTTTTTTTTTTTTTTTTTTATCTATATCAATATATAAGCAGTGGGTAATGGAACAGGATAAAGTTTCTTTCCTTTTCCTACCGATTTAAAATAATCATGGCTACTAGGCGAGTGCGAACAGATTATATTTTGTCGAATGTAGTTACCAATATAAGAGATACTTTTCAACCTATGAAAATACCTATACCCGCTTTGAATACAAAGGAAGAAAATGTTTTCGAACGCGTGCTGAAGCTCTGCAAAACTATTTATGGAGCTCACTTTTCTCAAAAACGTGAAATCGATAACGGTCTCAGATACGTTAAAGAAGACAGATTAAAGCTAATGTTGTTCAGCCTGTATAAACAAATCTTTGCGAATCGTATTAGTTGGTCTCGAATTATGTTATACATGTGCAACGTCGCAAATTTAATGGTCCATTCCAAGTCTAACGATCTCCTGTTATCACACTTTATCGACATCGTGAAGAAAAAACTTTCACGGTGGATCAAAAAACGTAACGGCTGGGAAGCGATAGAAATCGACGAACGGTTCACCGCAGTTCGTATAAAGGTTCCGTATATGTTTTTGGAAGATTTTGTTCTTCGCCGTAGTGAAAGGTTGGCAGTTAAAGAAAGAGTAAGATATGACAAGTAAAAAAATCTTGGTCCGATTTATTCTAGCGTTCTTGACTTGTAAAATTTTTCAGTTTTGATCTCGAGTTCTGGATTTGTAATTTTTTTTTCCGAACCATAAAAATTATCTCAATCCTATAATGTAAAAAAAAAAAAAAAAAAAAAAAAAAAAAAAAAAAAAATTTTTTTTTTTTTTTTTTTTTTTTTTTTTTTTTAACGCTGGAGATTTATATACTTTACACTTTTGAATCTTAGTTAAATTTATTGTAGCATTCTGGACTTGTAAAATATTTCAATCTTGTTTCGAGTTCTGGACTTGTAAAAATTTTCAGTTTTGATCTCGCAGTCTGGACTTGTAAAAATTTTCAGTTTTGATCTCGCATTCTGGACTTGTAAAAATTTTCAGTTTTGATCTCGCATTCTGGACTTGTAAAAATTTTCAGTTTTGATCTCGCATTCTGGACTTGTAAAAATTTTCAGTTTTGATCTCGCATTCTGGACTTGTAAAAATTTTCAGTTTTGATCTCGCATTCTGGACTTGTAAAAATTTTCAGTTTTGATCTCGCATTCTGGACTTGTAAAAATTTTCAGTTTTGATCTCGCATTCTGGACTTGTAAAAATTTTCAGTTTTGATCTCGCATTCTGGACTTGTAAAAATTTTCAGTTTTGATCTCGCAGTCTGGACTCGTAAAAATTTTCAAAGAAATCTTTTCGAAAAAAATTTCCTCATTACCCTCCAGTAAAAAAAAAAAAAAAAAAAAAAAAAAAAAAAAAAAAAAATTTTTTTTTTTTTTTTTTTTTTTTTTTTTTTTTTTTTTTTTTTTTTTTGAGAAAGAAGTTGTCTTCGAATATATAAACGCTGAAACCCTCAACCAACTAATATTGACTTTTTTTCCTTTTCTAATAACAAGGAAACTATGGAAGGCTATGATAATCTCGTTTCGAAAGTGTTGGCCAACGAATCTTTGGCCAACGCGGCTAAGAATATGGTCGACGAGCACTGTTTAAATCTCGTGAATCCAGATTGGTCGACGCAATTACAAAATAATGTCACATATCAAAATTACCTTTATCATGCTAAAAAGTTATGGAAACCGGCATTCTCGACGAACCATTGCGACTGGGAAGAATCAAAAAAAGACCATTTCGAAATCGTCTTAGTCGCTACTTGTAAATTTTTAAAAGCGTACAAAAAAGAATCTTACTATCCGAACAGTCGTCGAGCAAACCTTCTCGTCCTCGATTCCGAACCTCTGACCAAAATCGCGCGGGCGATGACTTCCGATTTAGGACCGGACGTCAACGTTTGGAAAGATCACAAATTTCCTTTCGTCGAATGCGGTTTCATGGCATGCAGCGAATGCAGCGAGTTTACGCAGAAATTTCAAAAAGCCGGATACAGAGTGAATCGAATCAACCAGCCTTGCATATCCGACACGAAAGTGTTCGACGGGGAGCGCGTAGTCAATCGGTTTTATTCTCAAATGGAAGAGATGTTTAACGATACATTTTTAGCCGTTTTGCGGTTACAACTGAATGCTAGATATTATTTAAAGAAGCAAAACGTTTATCGCATCAGCGGGGAAGTTTTAGATTTCGTCGGATTTCTCGAGAACAAATTGAAACCGACTAAAAAAGTCGATTTGGGACCACTGATTCAATTCGAATACAAGCCCGAAACCCCGTCGATTAAATATGAGGAAAAGAAATCTGCGGATCTGGATTCGAAAGTGAAGTGTAACGACGGCTTCGACGATTTCGACGAAATCTTCGAAAACGAAGAACCGCTCGCTATAGAAGAAAAAGGGCAGAGTAGCGACCCACGGAAGCGGCAGAGATCGAGCCCAGATGACGAAGGGGAAACAGATACTAAAAAACTAAATATGTCCGGTGCGGACGATTACGAAATCGAGAAATTTCTATTTAAAATTGACTAAAGCAAAAAAAAAAAAAAAAAAAAAAAAAAAAAAAAAAATTTTTTTTTTTTTTTTTTTTTTTTTTTTTTTTTTTAGTTTATAATACGTATATAATGGTATTAAAAATTTACTCCATCTAAGGTTTGAGTCGCTAAGTAAATGAAAAGTGAGTTAAATAAAGTAACTATTAACGATGGCAAAAGAATGCGTGACGTTAACAGACTTGTATAACTGGTGTTTAAAAGAACATTATAGAAAAAACGACCATCATCCGGAGCATTTTAAAAATCCAGACGTGGAAATGACTGAAATTCCAAGAATGGAACTGACGTGTGATTTATTGGGATCAGTTTTGGGAACTTTTAGAAAAAAAGATTTATCACTGTCTTTATCCGAATGTAGATGTATAATTGAAAACCAAAAGTGGCGACATTGGAAACATGCTATAAAAAATTACTTACCTATACCATCCGCTACTGCACCCGATTGTGGTAAAAGATGGAAAAAATTTCCAGATGAGGAAAAAGAAAAATTGAAGGAATTATTTCAAAAATTTAAAAATGATACATGTATTAATGATATATATGACGAATTGGTCAATTTGGAATCAGTTCAGTATTATTTAAGAGACCTCGAATATCACAAAAAGGCTGTATGCGAAGTTTGGGAACAAATCCCTGAATTTAACGTACCCGAGTTAAAATATAAAATAGAAACTCACGATAATGACAAATATGATACGATAATGATTTTAGGATATACTGCCGAGTGGTGTTTTAAAGAGTAAATCTCATAAACGTGAATTTTATTATACTTTTAAACTTTTCATATAATTAAATTCATAATAATTTAGTATAATTTATTTTCATATTTACAACTCTTACAATACTAGTTGATGTCCAACTATATTAAAAAAAAAAAAAAAAAAAAAAAAAAAAAAAAAAAAAATTTTTTTTTTTTTTTTTTTTTTATCAACACGTCGCTCCGCTTTTCAAAGCGTTCGTCAGAGCAAATTGAGACGGAATATCTTTCAAAGAATAATTTTTGTGTAAAACTTCCTTTTGTACCATTGACACGAATGCGTTATAGAAAATTTGACTTCCAGAGCCCACACCGTTTACAATCAGAGGATGTGGGTGGTTAATCAATTCCGTTGCAATTAAACCGATTCCGTCTACAAACTCGCAGTTGTAAGGTAAATAATCAGCAAAATTATCGTTATCGAACGTGACTCTCATTTCTGAAAATTGACAGTTGAACAATATATATTGCATGCTGATGGATAAATTTGTATCCTCGAGTGTTTTAATTCCAGCCTTCGTATAAATAGAAACGTCCTTGAGACATTTGAAAATGGCCTGATCCCGTATATGAGACTCGGAAATTGATTTTTTACTTCGAACTAGAGAAATTAAATTTGGGAATAGAGTTTCGTGGTTGGGTCCCGGATCGACGTTTTTATCCAGACTGTTCAAGTTTCGATAAATTTCGATGGGTAGCCTATGTTCTACCCTTTTGTTGGCGGTCATTCCGTATTGTCGAATATAGTCTAAAATAAAAGGATTCATTTGATATTGTCGGTAGCTGCTATTTTTGTCTTGAAACTCTTCCGGTCGCTGCGTCCTGTCGAAAAACTCTTTCGTTGGAAAAATGACCGTATATCGTTTAAAGTAAGCCGCGTTTTTAACTGGTCTCAAAAAGGGTCCGACCCATGCGACGTTGGTCGGATGATCGTCTTGGTGATAACCCATTTCCAAACCGTAAAAATCTCTGAGATGTTTTTGGCACATGACCATGCTCAGATTGGTTCTTTTCGGAGCTCTGCACTTCGAGCCGGAAGCGTTAAACAGGCAAGCTGTGGGTTCCGTGTTCGCCATGTTTTCCTTTATTGTAACGAATCAAGTTAGACGCGATGTTGAAACGCAAATTTAATTTCAATGTCAAACCGATTTCCAAACGTTTTAACAATTTCAAGGTGCTGACGAAATCTCAAAAGGCGTTGAAAAAGCTCGTTTCGAGTAACGAAAAACTGAAAGGCGCGATCAAAACCGTTTTCAGTAAAAAGGGTTTGAAGGTGGCGGCCGCGGGTGCGCTGGTCGGAACGGGTGTGGCGAGCATCTGGAGTTATATAGAATCCAATTCCGGATGCTTCAAGAAAAAATCCGACGGTTCGGTGTGTAAATACGACGAACTGAGTTGCTGCCAAAAAGGCAAGCTCGACAACGTCCCGTTTTGCCACGGGACGAAAAATTTGACAAACGTTTGCAAAGATTTCGACGAAGACGACGAAAAATCCTGCTGCCGACTCTGCGACTGCGAATACGTCGACTGTTTGCCAGGCGACACCATGAAATGCCAGAGACCCACGGTGGCCGACGCGCTGAACCATTTTGCGAGCCAAGTCGGTTCGACCGTTTGGTCGGGCATCGGAACGGTTTTTCCCTGGATATCGCACGTCTTGTACGGATTGGCCGCCGTATTCGTGCTCTGGATCGCATACTACGTTCGATCCTTTTTTCGGATGACGAGAAAGAAAGATGTATGAAAGATTGGCCGTTTGCCGTTTACCCGTCGACGATCTGTTGTCGGAATTTTACGAAGGAGAAAACCTGGAGCCCGTCGTCAAATCTTTGAATCTGCGATACGGCAAGTGGCCCGTTCAGTTTTACGTTTCGTTGGATCTGGTCACGCATCCGAAAATCAGGGACGTCGTCCGTAAATACATTTCGAAACTGTTGGAAGACAAGGAACGATACGGATACGTTTATTATCTGAGCGGTCGAAATTTGTTGATACCGCTCACCGTTAAATTTCAGGGAATCGAAGTGTTTACCGAAGTCGAAGACAGGGATCGGATCCTGAAAACCATCGACGAATTGGCGAGCGAATTTGCATGCAGGGGGAGCATGATGCACGAAATCACCACGGTGGAAATTTATTATTTCTTCGTGAGACTCGTGAACCCGAAATTGACTTGGTTGGCCGTCGAATACATGATCAACAGTTTGAGACAACACGTTCATTTGCTCATGTCTCCCGAAAGAAACTTTACTTGGACGGAACGGGAACCGGTCGGAGACGTGGACAAAAATAAATTGTTGTTTTGTTCAGACTAAAAAAAAAAAAAAAAAAAATTTTTTTTTTTTTTTTTTTTTTTTTTTTTTTTTTTTTTTTTTTTTAGATATATACTTTTATAAGTTACATTAAAGTTGTGTAAAGTTGTTCTTTTATTTCAGTTTTTAAAATGGCTACACGGTTATGGAATGAAACAACCCTTTTACAGCGATATGATGTTTTCGGGTACTTATATTTTATCGAACTTGAACCTATTATCAAGGGTCATTTGAAAAAACTATATAAAAAATACGATAAGGATTTGAAATCTGATTTTATATCGTTACCTTTTGATCAGGAAAACCTTAATACTGAAAATGTTAAGGAACAAATTCATTTTATTAAAAGAGATTTATTACGCAATCGATATTTTTTAACACAAATCTGTAAGTTGAGTGAAATTGCTTTGGAGTCGCCCGGAATACGACGTTACGACGCACCTTTTTTTGTTGTGTCAGAAATCCAAGCACGTTTCAAAAATGAAAGAAAAAAAGAATTTGAGAAATTATTTATGAAAATGTCCGATTATGTGTTTCAATATTTCCGAAACATGAATTTTTCAATATCGATTATAGACGAAATAATACTTTCTTTTAAAGAAATTGAAAATTCACTTGAATTATTTCAATTACCATGCTTAGTAGCTGCATTTTTTGAATATATTTTGTATAAGTTTTTTATATAATTGTAAAAAAAAAAAAAAAAAAAAAAAAAAAAAAAAAAAAAAATTTTTTTTTTTTTTTTTTTTTTTTTTTTTTTAACTTCATCAATCTTAATAAATAAGGTTATCGGTGTCATCTAATTTTAAAGTGGATATTTTTACGGCACGTGTTTATTTTTTATAACCAAGATAATGGAGAACTCGGATTATAGTATATTAATAAATGGTATTTTAAATACCCCTGTTCTTCGAGAAGCGATTGAAAACGTGGAAAAGCATACTTGTGCCCTCAACCTCATAACTACAAATTGGTTGAAAAATTTAGAATTTTCTTCAGTATATCAGGTTCATAAGGACAGAAAAGCAAAATATAATAAAGGGAAGTATTGCGGCCCGGAGAAAAAAGCATTTATTCAAAAAACAAATCGCGATCATGTATTCAATATTATTGCCGCGGGGGAATTTAGTTTTCAAAAATCTGAAACGGGAGTAATTTCTATCGTTGCGAATGATTGCGATCCCCTAGACAGAATCGGAGATGTCATGAAAGAAAACGACGAAAAAAAATTACATACCGGTGCAAGATTTTTCGTAAAAACATGCCATCCATTATTTTGTCATTTTTGTACTAAACACCACAAAGACGAGAAACTTCCATTCGTACGACAGAATTGGTGTGTTTTGAGCGTTAAAATTTTTAACGGTAATGAAATTAAGTGTTGTTCTTCGACGATAATACAACCAGCTTTAATGTTAATGCAGAATTTTATGGCTATTTGTAATATGAAAATTTCAAATCGAATATCGTTCGGTGAAAACTCTTACAAAATATCTGGAAGTATCGAGGAAATGATTGTTTTTCAAAAAATGTCTTTGAATGGGGAAAATTTTGAATCACTTGAGTATTTGTCAAATTATGCTATCGAGTTCCCCAATGAACCATTAACGAATCATGAGGAAGGCGAAGTAATTGTTGAAGAAAAATAATATTGTAAAAAAAAAAAAAAAAAAAAAATTTTTTTTTTTTTTTTTTTTTTTTTTTTTTTTTTTTTTTTAGGGTTGGAGATTTATATCTTTTAGACTTTTGAATCTTAGTTAAATTTATCGTAGCGTTCTGGACTTGTAAAAATTTTCACATTTAATCTCGCGTTCTGGACTTGTAAAACTTTCCACATTTAATCTCGCGGTCTGGACTTGTAAAAATTTTCACATTTAATCTCGCGTTCTGGACTTGTAAAATTTTCCACATTTAATCTCGCGTTCTGGACTTGTAAAATTTTCCACATTTAATCTCGCGTTCTGGACTTGTAAAATTTTCCACATTTAATCTCGCGTTCTGGACTTGTAAAATTTTCCACATTTAATCTCGCGTTCTGGACTTGTAAAATTTTCCACATATTTATCCGAGAAAGTGTATAAAAGAAAGTGTATAAAATATCTCAATCCTATAATGTAAAAAAAAAAAAAAAAAAAAAAAAAAAAAAAAAAAAATTTTTTTTTTTTTTTTTTTTTTTTTTTTTTTAGTTTACATTATTTATTCGTTTTTGAATCATTAGATGCAAACAATTTCTTAAAATACTGCTTGTTGTACAGTACGAAGGAAAACACACCAAAGCTTGCAATTGTAGAAGTTATAAGATACCGTTGCTGATAAACTAAGGTTAGGATCGCAACCAAGATCCCAACAGCGAGAACTAGTTTTACATAATTCATTCTCAATTACTTCTTTTGTTTTATTTTCCCAGTTTTCAAGTAAAGAAAGAAACCATGTCTTTTCCAAAATTATATGAATCTCCAGAAAAGTAACTCCCTATAGAGGATAGTGGAATAAGTAGACCGATTGCCGTAACAAATGTTGTAGATAAAAAAGATTGAGCTAGCAGAGATTGCCGAAGAGCTTGCTACGGTGAATTCCCAGCCGGGAAAGTATAATGATCAACTTATACTAGATATAGAAAAAACATAATTCCAAATGCCTTTTCCCGTTTCCCAAAATTCCAAAAAAAAAAAAAAAAAAAAAAAAAAAATTTTTTTTTTTTTTTTTTTTTTTTTTTTTTTTTTTTTACCTATATATTATTCCCGTGTATAAAAGCTCTTGGTGTTAAATAAGCTTTAACCACGAAAAGTACATTTTCAAATCGCAATGGATTTTTCTAATCCTTCTGATCCATTCGTCTTTGAAACTAATGATGAGTTGGATATTTCCGATGATGATATTGATAATGATTTATCCGAGTTTGTGCAGTTATTAAATGGATATGACATGGATATACCACGCACGTCAAATTCTCAAACTTTACCTCGTACGGATGCCGATTCATTAGCCGAAACATATTTAATCAACGATATCCCCGATATAGTTCGGTCGTTCGAATATTTTACGAACGTCGGAAGCGATCCTTTAGTGGAACGAAATATTCAAGAACAGAGGCAAAGATTAGCGGAATTTATAAACCAATCCCCGTTTTTAAATGAAGTTTACAGAGATGAAATAGAAGCTTCGCTAAACGAACCTTCACCGAAAAGACCCGTTCCAGATGACGTTTTCAAAGCACTACCTATCGTAAAAATAGACCAAAAGTTAATTGATTTAAATGAATCTTGTACCATTTGTACAGAAAAGTATTCCTTAAATGAAGACGTTTTACTTTTGTCATGCAACCATGCTTATCATAAGGATTGTATACAAAAATGGTTTCAAGAACAAAACATGTGTCCGATATGCAGAAAAAAAGTATCAGAGGACAACAGCGACCAACCTGGTTCAAATTCAAATGAATATGTCATGTTAGATTTAAATTACAGTGGTTTACCTCATTCAAATTCAAATGAATTCGACATGTTTGATATGAATGACAGTGGTTTTCCCGATTCAAATTCGTACGAATTTGAGATGTTTGATATGAATGACAGTGTTTTACTCGAATCAAATTCATACGAGAATGACATGTTGTATGATTTAAATGAGGAAAGTGGTATACCTGATTTAGGATATGAAATTTTATCCGATGCAGTTTATAATTGTTTATTCGATGTAGTTAATACGAGTTTACCTAATCCAGTCTACGAAATGTAAAAAAAAAAAAAAAAAAAAAAAAAAAAATTTTTTTTTTTTTTTTTTTTTTTTTTTTTTTTTTCACGCTTCAAATTGGTATATTAACGGTGCGACTGTTCGCCTCCATCACCTTCTGGTTCTGTCTCGACACACTTTGACATCGTGTTACGATTTTCTCATCATGTCGCCGAGTCGAAACTGTAGAGATTCTAAATCTTTGGAAGCTTACACGAAAAGTCTCTCTGAAAATCCGGAATATTTCCCGTGTCCTCGTTGCGAAAGCGTTCTTTTACCCGAGCAATTCGAACATCATTTTTTTCACCGCCACGGATTGAACCCTCGAATCTGTTGCGTGTGGTGTCTCGGGAAATTTTCTTGGAGCTGTAAGAAACAAAAGCCCGGACACGTCGATCACCTTCTTTCCTGTTTTCGCAAATTCACGAAATATGCGAGATTCGAAAATTCACCGCAAACGTCCGACAGTCGCACGCCGCCCGTCCGACCCGGCCCCGTTCCTTTCGACACGAAACCCATGGCCGAGAAAAAATGCCCGTTGGATCGCGAGTTTCGTCGTCCGCCGCGCCGAGCTTTCGAGCCCGTCTGGCCCGTGCTTCTGGACCCGAATCCCCTGACGTTCGAAAGCGATTCTCTGAACACGGCCGTCGCCTGCGTCCGAAAATACCTGAAACTGGGAAATTCCGCCGAATGGTTTCACGCGATGGTGCACGTTCGCGCTTTTCCCGCTTTTCTGGAAGCCATGGACGCCGACGAAGGACGAACTCGCACGCTGCCGTTTTCTTGCTGGTGCGAAGGCCGATATCCCGCGGAACCGCTTCACAGGCACGTGATCGTGGTTTCTTCTCCGCCCGGACATTTCGTGCGAGAAGTTTTAGAGAAATGCAGTTCCGGCGTCTGGTCGCGCGGAACGATGACGTGCGTGATCCGCAGACCCATCGAATCGGCCATGGACCTGGTGCGCACGATCGGCGATCTCTGTCGACGAGAATCCGCGTGCAGTTTCTCTTCGGAACGCGATAAAATAAAATTTCCCGAAATACGCAACCGTTTCTATTTGTTCGAGAGCCTTCCGAGAGATTACGCGTTGCCGCTCGTCATGCAATGGGAAAACGGTCTCTTGGAATTTTTAAACGAAAGCTTCGGGAATTTGCAACGGGTCGATCTGCTCAGATCCATCACGAATCTTTTCGAACGCAAACGGCAATTCGAAATCAGAGAGATTCCCGGCGTCGATCTCGACACGGTCCTTCCGGTCTCCGCGGGCTTCGAGCCTTGTCGGCACGAAACCGCGTTCTTTTTACACGTCACCAGGGGTCGAAAACTCTTTTTCGAACGCAACCCGGATCTAGAAAAATTGAACCGGAGAGAATGGTTGAAAAGACAAGCCGAAAAGGGTAATCTTTTTTTCCATTGCATCCTGGGGCCGGAAAAGTGGATCCGACAGGGTCAGATTCCCGGTTTCGATCGGGGACTGGAATCGACTCGTTCGAAAGAAACTCGCCGAAAAAATCAAGTGGCCGACTGTAAAAGAAAACGCGAGGAACGGGAAATCCAATCTCTGCCGCAGAAAACTGGCAAAGAGGAAATTGAGAAAATCGAACCGGAAAACGAAAGACCCGCCGGCGTGAAAAAGGGGCGAATGTCACGTCGAGTCGCTTTAAAAATGTACCGAATTGTTCATTAAAAATCGACGAGCATAACCACGGAAAAGTATTTAAAAATTTCTTCGACAAATATTCACCCTTTTGAAAAAAAAAAAAAAAAAAAAAAAAAAAAAAATTTTTTTTTTTTTTTTTTTTTTTTTTTTTTTTCTAGTTTGGAAAAGTATATTTTATACAGCATCTTTCGAATCTTGGTTAAATTTATCGTAGCGTTCTGGACTTGTAAAATATTTCAGTTTTGATCTCGCAGTCTGGACTTGTAAAATATTTCAGTTTTGATCTCGCAGTCTGGACTTGTAAAAATTTTTAGTTTTGATCTCGCAGTCTGGACTTGTAAAAATTTTCAGTTTTGATCTCGCAGTCTGGACTTGTAAAAATTTTCAGTTTTGATCTCGCAGTCTGGACTTGTAAAAATTTTCAGTTTTGATCTCGCAGTCTGGACTTGTAAAAATTTTCAGTTTTGATCTCGCAGTCTGGACTTGTAAAAATTTTCAGTTTTGATCTCGCAGTCTGGACTTGTAAAAATTTTCAGTTTTGATCTCGCAGTCTGGACTTGTAAAAATTTTCAGTTTTGATCTCGCAGTCTGGACTTGTAAAAATTTTCAGTTTTGATCTCGCAGTCTGGACTTGTAAAATATTTCAGTTTTGATCTCGCAGTCTGGACTTGTAAAAATTTTCAAAGAAATCTTTTCGAAAAAAATTTCATCATTACCCTCTAGTAAAAAAAAAAAAAAAAAAAAAAAAAAAAAAAAAAAAAAAAAAAAAAATTTTTTTTTTTTTTTTTTTTTTTTTTTTTTTTTTTTTTTTACATTTTATATTTGGACCCGAATAAAATTCTATCAGAGTCTACCTGCATATGACTTTTCATTTTCGCATTTTTACACGATTGTCGAAAGGCTTCGAACGTGGCGTTCTTTTTACCGATCCACCATTCGACGACCCTTTTCCATTTAATCAAGTACGTTTGATGTTTCTTAGTAAATAATTTTCGCAACGACTCGTAGTCTTCTAAAATATTTAAATCTTTCAGACATTCTCGTCGTTTACCCAAGTCCTCGTTAAACCATCCCAGGAGATCCGACACTTTTAGATCCGTAAACATCATTATATATACGAGCATACTCAATTCTTCGGTCGTTTTTCGAAAACGAACCTTGTCGTATATTATTTTCAAATCTCTGAGTGAAAATTGCATCCTTGTTCTCTTTCCGAGATGATTTTCTTAGCGCAACGTTTGATGGAACGTACGCGCGAGATGAGACCCGATCTCTTCGAAGCCATCATGAGAAAAATAACGCCGCACAAATTGGACGCGGTGCTGTGCTTGATGGAAGGTCATCTGCGCCGCTATGATTTGCGAGTTTTCGAAGAAAATCGAGAAGCCGTACCAGAGTTCGTGTGGGCCGTCGTCAAACACATGCGATTTCCACAACCCGGAACCTCGCAAGGAATCTGTCAGGCCTGCCGCGCGTCGAAATCCGACACTCAAGCCGCGTTGGACAGTAAACACAACTCGTCGTCTTCCGATTCCAGATCGAAATTTAACGTCGAAAGGAACGTCTTGCACGAACTGGCGTTGTTTTCTACTCAAAAACAGGTATTCGAATTTTCCAACAGACGTCGATACGCGAGCGTTTATACGGATTGCCCCGTCGAAAAGTTGATGAATCTGTTACCCGAAGCCTGCCATCTGGTACCGCATGCCGAACGTAACAAAGGTAGAAATTCGGATGGGAAATTTCAGTATTTGAGTACTTTTAAATATATTATAGTCGAAGACCGAGGTTCCGTCAAAATTCTGTATCAGTCGCTCAGAGATCTGTACGGTTTGTTACGCAGGATCGCTCCGAACGAAATCGTGGCGTTTTCGGACGTCCGCAACCTGTTTCAAAAATGCGGAATCGTCAGCCATTTTTTCAACATGATCGAGATCGTAGAAAGACAACTGTTTATCAACGACGATTCTGCGTACGAAAAAGACGTTTTGACTTTGATGAAATATCAATGTCGAAGCGGAAAACCTCTACCGTTGACTCGGGACGGATTGGCGAAAAATCCCGACAGGACTCAGATAGAAGTGGTGAGTTTCGAAGCGGTGAAGAAAAATTTAGGTAAATTCAGTACGGGTGAATTTAGAAATAAATGGTTTGACGGCCTATCTGCTTCGGCCGATAGAATGTTTTTCGGTCAAATGCCTTGCGAGGGTCACGGTTATAGTTTTGCCGTGAGGCCGAAAAGCAGGATAAAAAAGATTAAAAAATGTAACAAACTCGATCGTCGAATAAATTTGTACAAGTCCAGAAAACCTCGGTAATCTTTTTGAAAAAAATTTTCTTTTTGAAAAAAAAAAAAAAAAAAAAAAAAAAATTTTTTTTTTTTTTTTTTTTTTTTTTTTTTTTTTTAATGATTTTTGGCTTATTAAAAGCGGACGGTTGGTTCTGATCGCGTAGTACAATTCAGATTTCGCTCGACGAACAGTTTCAAGCTAACCATTTTTGTTGTCTGAAATGGATTTGATGATATATAGAGATATTAATGACTTTTATGACTTTTATGGATCGGAACTAGAAAACATAGATTCATTGCGAAATGCATTTAAAGATTTATTAGTTTCAACTAAATATGATAAATTGTTAAATAATTTATTAGAATCTGAAATAGAAAAGGAAATTATATTCCAAGATACCACATATGATCTAATTATCGGTATAACAAATCTATATAATATACATCCAATTATAAAAAATCTTATAATTTTATTTTACATGTCTAAAGAATATGAAGAATGTGATGTTAAAATGTTTTTTGAACTTTCTTTAAGAAAATACATGGGTTTTTATTTAAAACACGAGTCATTTGAATTAGATTGTAATTGTCTAAAAACTTTTATATCAAATAATTTAATTGTATTGAATGATTCCGTAGACACTACTATTAATTATTTAATAAGTATATTTAATAAACATCATTTTTCTCGAAAATGTTTAGAAAAAGAGTATTCGGAAACATTATCCGTATTTAATATTATCGATTATAATAATAAAAAAATACTAAATATATGTTCAGGAAATGCATGTGGTATACATCTTCTTGACTGTAAAATGACTTGCCTTGATTTAAATAAATATATGGGTATCAATCTACTAAATAAAATGAATATCTGTGATTTTATAGAATGCGATATACATGGTAAAATTTTTGAATCCATATCATCCATATTTAATATATGGATAGCTATACATGCTTGTAAAAATTTATCTGTAAGAATCGTGGAAACCTTTATTAAACATGGTCCTGAATCTTCAATGTTATGTTTGGTACCTTGTTGTACTTTGTCAAAACCAAAATATAAATTATTATTACCTGATTTTATACATGAGAGGCTATTCAAAGCTCATTATTCCGTTCCTATAAAAAACCATCCGTTAAGACAACTTTTCTGTACTGTTCTCCATATCGAATATCTATCAATTTTATGTATAGATTTAAAGTTTAAAATAAAAACTCTAAGAAATATGAAATCAGAAAAAAATAAGATTTTAATGATATATAAATAATATTTAAAAAAAAAAAAAAAAAAAAAAAAAAAAAAAAAAAAAAAAATTTTTTTTTTTTTTTTTTTTTTTTTTTTTTTTTTTTTTTTTTTTTTTTACTTTCGTCCTTTATCAATCCAAACGATAGTCGGTTTGTTGCAATACAATCTGGATGTTCCGCACAGCACGTCGACCGTACTTTCGTGGATCGCGATCGATTCGTTTGGGTTTTCCCGGCTGATCAACAGCGTGCCGTCGGTTCCGACCGCGTAGTAAAATTCGGATTTCGCGGGTCGCACGACGAACAGTTCCAAGCTAGCCTTTTTTTCTTCTCGTCGGTATCGCGACCAAGCGATACAGTTCGACCACTCGTCCGGATTCGCTATTTCGTCTACGGCGAAAGTGATAATCGACTCGACGTATTCGGCCTTTTCTTTTTCTCGGGCGCGTCCCGCATACAAGGAATACAAATCGAACAGATATGACTTGGCGACTCTGGAGCAAATCAAGAGGGTATATTCCGCGCTCGTTCCGTCAGGCTCGACGAGAATCAGCGTGACGATCTTCATCGGGCAACGATGGCATCCGCGCATGCTGTATCCTCCGAAATACAGATCGACAAGGTGGGGCTCAGTAAACATTACTTGACTTTGACGAAATGTCAACGCGGTTTCGTCGGACTCTTGATCGATTGGATAAAGAGGCCTCGTAAATTGCTGGTCGTGGTTTCTGGCGGGCCCGGAACCGGAAAATCGTACGCGGTCAAAAACACTCTGGATTGCGTCAGAGCGGTACAACTGAGGATGAGTTTCACGGCTCGAAGCGCCGCGGCCATCGGGGGGCGAACCATTCATTCGACCCTCGGCTTGAAACCGGACGACTTGGCCGATCTGGAAAGGTCGCTGGCAAACGAAACGGACTTGCTGAAATCCATCGAGCAGAGTCGCGAAATCGCATCGTCGTTTCGTTGCAACGTTCATCCTCGCGTGATCGTCGTGGACGAAATATCCATGGTCAAAGCGTGGTTCATATATTGGTTGATCGATTATTTCATGAACGGAACCGATTCGCCCCTCTTTTTCGTTTGTATGGGGGATCCGCATCAACTCACTCCGATCAAATCCATTCACAATTTATTCTCCATCACCTTCTCGGAAACGAAATACGAAATTCGTAAAATTCATTTGACCGAAAGCAAAAGATTCGAGCCCGAATACGGAAAACTGATAAACGCTTTACGTAAATTCGTCGACGAAAACGACGCGACGGGCATGTTCGATCTCGTGCGCAAATGTTTTCCCGTGGTGGAAGATATCGATCATCTTTTACTGACGCGGGCAGACAGGGCCATGGCTTGCAAGAAGGAAACCGTCAAAACGTACAATAAATTTTACTTGAAAAGTAAGATCGGCGGTCCCGAAATTCTAATTCCTCCAGATCTCATCTTGAAACCGGGCTGTTTGGTTTTCGTGACAAAAAACGGTTGTTCGCAGGTCAATAACGGAACCCAACTGGTTTTCCGGAATTACATTCGCGACGAAGACGTCGCGATGTGCAGAGACCCGAAGACAAATTCGGAAATAAAAGTAAGAAGGGATTATTTTAATGAAAAATTTCCCTTGGAATTGGGATTTGCCGGTACGATCCATAAATATCAAGGCGATACCATCGACGAATCTAAAATTGTAATTAATTTCAACGAAAATAAGAATCCGAATCTGGTGTATACGGCTCTGAGCCGCGTCAGGCAAATGGAACAGATATTGGCAATAGAATTATAAAGTAAAAAACACGAAGCAAAGTCGCGAGGTACAATTTGAAAATTTTTACGAGTCCTTTGAAATGTAAAAAAAAAAAAAAAAAAAAAAAAAAAAAAAAAAAAAAAAAAAAAAAAATTATTTTTTTTTTATTAATTTTTTTTTTTTTTTTTTTTTTTTTTTTTTTTTTTTTTTTTTTTTTGACCGAGGCTGATACCTTATAAATTCATTGGATGATCTTCAGCAAGATCAATAGTCATATGTAAGAGGATTTTTGTTAAATTAGATTGTTATATCTTTTAATTAAAATTTTCTGGAAAAGATGACTTATAATCATTTCGTAATTCATAAATCAGTGTTTGATCAGCGTATGGTGTCGAGTCTGTCGAGTCCGTACGTCATACAAGTTTCCGATTTGTTTAGAGACGAACATGTACATTTAGTCGCGACCCGTTTAGAGACACGCGAACCGTTTAAAAACATTCCGAAAATTCGCTCAGAACAACTCAAACATTCAAAAAAACTAATTCATATTAGCGAGCATTATTTTACAAAATGCTCGGAAAAACACGATTTTTTTTGTGACGTTACATTTGATACTCTACCGCTGAAATATATGTGCATAAAAACAATTTTAAGAAACTTGAATTATTTACACGACATAGAAACGGAAAAAGTTCCCAAACCTCTTTCGATGGAAACGTCGGAGATGGTAAAACTCCCTAAATATGTGTTGAGAGATATTTTCAATCAAAGTAAATCTCGTTATCATCTACCGGAATTTCACGAACAGAGCGTCGCGATAACCTACGACGAAATCTTTCAACTTTTTACAGAACAAGATATCATCTGGTATAAAAAATTGGTAGTTTGGTTTCAAAACGACCTCTATTTCGCGGACTGTTTAAAAACTTACGAGAAACATAATTTTTCACATTTAATTTTCGTGGTTATTGATTTTATAACTGCGGATGGTAATATCGTTAAAATGTGTTTAAAATGTATGAATTTTGAAAGCGAAAATGGTTATTATCGGAGAAGATATAAGTTAAAATTCGTATATGTCACTTACCGTTGTTCCGTGTTTATGCAAGATCCTATAAACTGGTGTCGTGCGTGTCAACAAATTCCTCTTTTTCAATTATTGACTTTTTCAGAATTTGAATACTTGTATCCATGTGTTTTATCCGATTATTATACGTATGGTAAATCTAAAATAATAAAAATGGAATACTTTGAAAAAGGTATTAAAGTTAAAAATAACTATGTTTATGCTCGATCGTCATTCGGCGGAACCAATCACCCATACATATTTTGAAAAAAAAAAAAAAAAAAAAAAAAAAAAAAAAAAAATATTTTTTTTTTTTTTTTTTTTTTTTTTTTTTTACAATTGTCGAAGTTGTATTTTCGTGTGGCGTGGTTTTTGATCTCGCAGCAGCGGGTGCCGTTTAGTGCAATGGCTCGTTAAAATCCTACAGACTTTATTCGGAACACGAGTACCTTTAAATTTCCCGTTTTGTAACTTGAAGGAAAGACTGTGCGGAGGGTAATCGTAACGTAACTCGTTATCGGAAATTCTCTTCAAATACGGATTTTTTATGCCGCGTTTCCGCTTTCCACTGCTATTTGTACTTTGACTTCTACTAGAACCGGGGCTCGGACTTCGGCTTTTACTGCTACTTCCACTTCGACTTCGGCTTCCGCTAGAACCGGGGCTCGGACTTCGGCTTCTAGTAGGACCGGGGCTCGGACTTTTGCTTCCGCGCGCTTTAGGAATCGGGCTTCGGCTTCTGCCAGAACTAGGACTGAGACTGGGGGTCGGGCTTCCGCCGGGACGCGGAGTTTGATTTCCTACGAGATTTGGATTATTACTTCGAACGGAAGTACCTACGTAAAACCGACTGGGGTTCGATTTCCTAGTTTTGCTTCGACTGCGATGAGTTCCAGTCGAACACGTGCTACAAGTACTGCTATCGTTCGAAAAATGGGGTGATTTCGGCGGTCGACCGCGCGACTTGGAACCAGTCGGTGACATGGACGCAACTAACGTATCTAGATTGGTAAACGTCGCCATCGTCTTATTTCTTCCTCCGTTCCGTTATTCCCGAATCAGGAGTATGTTTTTCACCAAGGGATGAACGTCGTACATCGCGGCGACTTTGCACGCGTCTTCGATCGTTTTGGGGGCCGCGAATTTAATTCCGCCGAAAGACGATAATTTCACGTCGAACTTTCTGTCGACGGTGCCGGATTTATAAAACGGAAGCAGAGTCGCGAGGGTCTGGATGTCTTTCACGTTACCGTGTTCGAATTTTTTGCACAAAAGGGAATCTAAGACTTTTTGCGTGAATCGCGTAAAGGGCTGTCGTCCGTTTTCGGGAAAACACACGACCCATCTGTCGATCGAATGTTTGTTTTCCAACATGAAATCGAACGCGTCCCAAAACGCCAGATACAGGCTCAACGTGTCCTTGTTGAATTTCGTCAGGTCGACGATGACGTACGTGTCTCGATCGTTCGGAGAAGTCGAATCTTTTCCCGAAATCGTTAAAACGTTGGCGTGATCGACTTGCACCAGTCCGATGTTTCGAGTCTGGATAGAAAAATCTTGCTTTTCCAGCAGCCGTCGCGTCCCTTCCGAGTCGACCTTGAGGAAAAAACAAACGTCGGACCACCGATCTTTGCGATTAGTTTTGAACGTGTAATGCGAAGCGAACACGGCGACGCGGAGCGCGAGTGGATGTTTTTCGATCGTTTGCATGGACGCGGGTTCCAAATAGACTAGCAAATCGCATTTTTCCAAGAGATCTGCCGATCGCACCACGCGAATTCGATTGTCCGTCGAATGCAAGTCTTGGTTTCGTGTGACGACGATGACTTTTAACATCGGTAAGGCTTCGAAAGCTTCCAGTAAATGTCGGGGATATCGTCCCAAATCGCCGTAAACGATGCAACGATCTCGTTGTAAAATGAAATTTAAAAGGTCTTGGAGGGATTGCATCGTACCTCTTGATTAAAAAAATTCGAGACATATTCAAACTCGCAAGACAAAAATATTTCGAGAGTAAAAAAAAAAAAAAAAAAAAAAAAAAAAAAAAAAAAAAAAAAAAAATTTTTTTTTTTTTTTTTTTTTTTTTTTTTTTAAATCCTAATAATATTTAATGTACGATTCGTTCGCTATGTACGTCCAACAACCGATAGCTACAAGACGAATTCAACACGGTTATTGCACGCGCAATTTTTCTAAGACCGGCATCGATCACCGTATTCTTTTGCGGTTCCATCAAAACCTCCAGATCGGGTTCCAAGTCCACATCGGATTGAAATCTGATAGGACATCCGCTTCCCTGCCTGATCGATAAAAATTCATAAACGTCGAATTCGGTCGAGCGATTTTTCTTCTGGCGCGGGCCCAGTACGCTGACCATCTCGCGTTTCGACGGGTCGAAAGTCAATCTGTTACATATTTGACTCGGGGGAGACGTTTCCGAAATATCCGTGCTGGCATCGTGGGTTTTAGATTTCTTCCACTGTTCGTAAAACACTTCGAAGGACGGGAAGGTCGTATCGTCGGGATACATGGTTTTGAAAATATCTTCGGCTGTTTTTTTCACGTCGGGGTCAATATTAGCTATACATCCGTCTTTGGTAAAATAATTACCAAACACGTTTCTGTCTTTTAAAAGGAGGGCTTCGGCCATCGAATCGTGAGTCTGAAAATCATTCATTCTTTAATATATATTTAAAGCATGGATTACTTGGAAATCGTGAAGAGAAAAGCTTTCAGACCTATGAAATCCGCAGACATATTGTTACCGAAATTCACGTTTTGCGTCGAATTCCAAGACGGCGTTAAAATTTGCAAAAAGGACGACGTCGGTCTTCGAGAGTTTTTGTGTACCGTTCAACACCTCGAATACGAAATTATTTCGGGAAATACGGAGCACTGCATTTCGTCTCCGGTCGGTTATTGGGAACTGCTCGGATTTCGTGACGGGGACGCTATTCTTTTCCGAGACGATAGAAACCACAACCTGTCTATTTTATTTTCATCGCCATCAGAAAATCGTCCATCTGGCGACAAGCGAAACGATACTTGAGATATTTAAACATGCATATGGTGAGAAGGGCCGTGAAAATCACGAGGGTGAGAACGATGAAATGTATTCGATAACAGCTATTCGCTTTGGACTCGATCGTCAAAACACCGATCGAGTACAACAATCCGCCGGCCAATGTCAATAAGGCGAAAGGTTCCAGTTGTCCCACTTTTAACATTTTAAACCTTGTTGTGCCGCGCATAGATACATATGTACTTTATTCCAAAAATCGTCGTGGATGACCAACGAATCGTCTAAGGCCCCGGCGAAGGAATCGTAATCGGGAAACAATTGTGCGAAACTTTTAATACTGTTTTGCATGTTTGTCAAAGGATGTTCGTTCACGAGCCATTTATGAATGACTTTCCACAAATCGGTCCAGGTCGGATAGATTTTATTTAGTTGCTGGTTGACGAGGGTCATTTTATCCATACCGACCATCGATTGTAAAAAACGAGTTACTTCTTCGTATACCTTTTTCATAATATTTTCAGAATCCATCTTACTTTATTTATTGAAAAAAATAATCTCGCGTTCTGGACTTGGATTTTTCAGATTTGTTCTCGCGTTCTGGATTTGTAAAAAAAAAAAAAAAAAAAAAAAAAAAAAAAAAAAAAAAAAAAATTTTTTTTTTTTTTTTTTTTTTTTTTTTTTTTTTTTTTTTTTGAGTTTTCCTTCCACGCGTTTCGAGAATCGAGTTCAAGTTTTCTGACGCAATATCTCTGGAAGGTTACGCAATCCCGGGGTATAAATACAGGTGTGCGAGCCACATTCGTTCATTTGATCGTCGGTGCCAAAGGAGTTGCTACCAGAAGTTCTGCTGGACGGAAGATGGAGTCGTGGGCAAGTCGATTTCTGATTATTTCTTTAATCGTACTTTGAAGTTTTTGCCTCGCGCTCTGGACTTGTAATTTTTTTCAGTTTTGATCTCGCAGTCTGGACTTGTAATTTTTTTCAGTTTTGCCTCGCAGTCTGGACTTGTAAAAATTTTCAGTTTTGATCTCGCAGTCTGGACTTGTAATTTTTTTCAGTTTTGCCTCGCAGTCTGGACTTGTAAAAATTTTCAGTTTTGATCTCGCAGTCTGGACTTGTAAAAATTTTCAGTTTTGATCTCGCAGTCTGGACTTGTAAAAATTTTCAGTTTTGATCTCGCAGTCTGGACTTGTAAAAATTTTCAGTTTTGATCTCGCAGTCTGGACTTGTAAAAATTTTCAGTTTTGATCTCGCAGTCTGGACATGTAAAAATTTTCAAAGAAATCTTTTCGAAAAAAATTTCATCATTACCCTCTAGTAAAAAAAAAAAAAAAAAAAAAAAAAAAAAAAAAAAAAAATTTTTTTTTTTTTTTTTTTTTTTTTTGAGATAGAGAGAAAGAGGGTTTGTACAATTGTATAAAGATGAGGGCGGCCCGATTCAACTGTTATTCGACTACGTTTTCTACAAGTGCCACGATGCCTATAATTCTCGACAAATTAAATTACAATTTGAAATCGAAACACATCTTATTAAAGGTTTTACAGCATTTGGTTACCCGTCAGAACATTAATATCGATATACCTTCTTTAGAGCAACCTCTGGAAAAGCGGGCCATTAAAGGTGTTTGTACCGAGCTAGAACGTTACTTGGAAAAATTCGAAAATGACAACAAGAAATTTTGCGACGAAATTCTAATCGTTACGAGAAACACGATACCTGACATTTTCAAACGTGTTCTGATGCAGAATCTGACTGGGGAAATAACTTGGGACAAGATCATCGGTTATTTGGCATTTGTCGGGGAAATGACTGCGAGATGTTTAAGAAATGATGAGTCGAGAGAAACTTTTTATATCGCGTGGAAAAGTGTAAACGAAATTTTTGAAAACCATCTAATGTGTTGGGTCAAAGAAAATGGCGATTGGAAAACGTTTATGGAAAAACCCAAGAGTTGGCGAAGAAAATTTTTACAAAAAATTATTTCTGTCAGAAATTGAAAAAAAAAAAAAAAAAAAAAAAAAATTTTTTTTTTTTTTTTTTTTTTTTTTTTTTTTTTTTTTTTTTTTTACTGTGGCTTAACTCTTATATACCAGCAGGCCAGAAGCGATAAATTCAAACAGTTGTAAAATCAGCGGACTATAGAATAGCAACGGTTTCTCAGTTACGAGTGCTGTGCCGTTGTTAGTATCATCCCCTTTGACGGTGTAGACCAGATAACCGTACGTTATCAAATTCACGATTATCAACACGAGCAACGCCGCAGACAATATCATTCTTAAATTCATGGTTGCGATTTCTTTACTTTACTTAACCGGTCACCAATAGCACGCCCATAAGGACCATCGAAACGACGTTAGAGACGGTCGGAATCACGAGCATCAGTTTATTATCGGCCCAAAATCCTTTTGCGGAAGTCCCTGCGGTTGTTACCTGCTTGGTGGTAGCGTCGATAACGTGGTCTTTCGAGGTGGACAATTTGTACATCGCGAACGAAATCAACCCCACGCTCACGATCAAAGTGACCAGTACGAAACCAAGGAGAATCGTCGAAAATCCAAAACCTTTCATCTTTATTAAAATGCATGCCGTTCTCCATACCAAAGGTGTGGTTTTAGGACAAACGTACGTGCCCCTGGAATTGGCGTATCGAGACGTGGCCGGTTTGCTCTGCCATTTCCAAATCACGAGTCCGATGAATTTTTCGAAAATGCGAAGATGGTATCCCGACTGCAGACCGGACGTGGAAGTCACCACGCAGGGCGGAACTACTTATTCGGACGCGTTGAAATTTCTGAAAAGTCGATACGATTTTTTACAAACGTTGTATCCCGGGGTGCCGATAGTCTTCGGCTACAAAGGCGAAAATTACCAACCGAAAATTTTGGTCGACGCGGGCATACCCGACATCGTGAACGTGGAAAATTTCGGCGTGCCACCGCTGCAACGGAACGTGGCGGTCGAATCCGTTTGTTCTTTACACAAAGGTAATCCGAACAAGTGCGCTCTGGTGGCTCTGAATCAAATCGCGAGCCATTTCAGTTAGAATGTTTCCACAAAATTCTCTTTTCCCGTTCCAGCATTCGCACTCGTTCCGTGAGACGTAAAAGGCTCGGAGAAACGGGCTCGGATTCGATATTCGGCACTTCTTTTTCCCACAACCCGTCTTGCCGACAGAGAGCCAAAAGCCTCTGAAACACGTCGATCAGTTTCGGCGGGGCGTCTCCGTGCGGAATTTGAGGAATCGCGGCGTGTACGGCGCCGATGTTGTGCAAGAGAGCGTCGATTTGCGGGCAAGAATCGACCGAAGGTTTTTCGCCGCGAAGCAGGTTGTTCAGATTCTTTTTCAAAAGGGCTTTGACCGAAACCGACAACGGATGCGCGGGTCGATCGTGCAAGAACGCTTCCAGATTCGAACCGGTTTGCCAGTGAACCGCGTTCAAGTACTCGGACTGATGCACCAGATACATGTTGAAAGGATCGAAATATTGGCCGCGGGCCTTGCACGTCGCGTCGTATAATTGCACGAGTCGTTTCGACGCGTCGGGAGAAACGTCGGGTAAAGCCGAAGCTTCTGCGGGCCTGTCGAGATTGATGAATCTGCGAGCCACGTTTCCCCAAAACTCGGCCGAATCGTATTCGAATCGAACGCTCCGAGTCTGTTTCGTCGGTTCTAAAATTTCTTTCAAAATCTCGTCGTCTCGTTTAGACGGAACGGGCAAAGGCTCTTCGGTTTCGAATCGTCTGGCCAACAAAATTTGTAACTCGTCCCAGAATTTCGACGCGGCCCGAGTTTTAAAGGCCGGGGGATCGAAATAGGGTTGTTTCTCGACCCATTGTTTTTCCAGATAATCGGTCATGGAATTCAAATCTCCGTGTATTTGATACGGAAACGCGGTGAGACCGCCGTTACGAATCAGATGGGACCAAGGAATTTTTTCGACTTCCATGCGCAATATGAATCTTCTGAGCTCGGACGGAGGCGAACGAGGGCTGGAACTGCCGAATAACAGTCCGTCAAACCATTCAAGTAAACGCGAGTTCGACATCTTTGTTCCAGCGAAACAGGTTTAGATGAAATCGGTAGGGTTTGGCCATGTAATACGATAACAGATTGCGTGCCATGTAACAATGGCAAAGGTACATGACGAAAAATAACAAAATGTATACCGTCGACATCTTGATTGAAAATTTTTCATCCAGCTCGAATCGTTTCGTAAAAAAAAAAAAAAAAAAAAAAAAAAAATTTTTTTTTTTTTTTTTTTTTTTTTTTTTTTTTTTTTTTTTTAGTATTAAAAATCTTTATGTTATCGTAAAGCCTCTCGGTAATTTGTTTTTAAGATAAAACCACCAGACTACATAGCTTTTTACAATTAGAATGATGATGACCAAGACCCAAAAACACCATCTGCGATAAAATGGTAGCGCCGTTTTTATAATTCCAACGATACCGACAGTTGTTGGCGGAGGTTTCGGGATAACTACTGTCAATTCATTTGAAATTAACGTTCTATATTTATAAGGTTTAACGTACATTAAAGTAGTCGAATCGAACGTTGGATCTGAAACATTTGTGAGATAATCTGAAATTTCATAATCTTCTCGAATTAGCCTTCCGATTACGTTTCCTGCTTCGATTGATGGTTCCATATTTGGATTTATATAATAAACATTATTTAGAGTCGGTAGAATAATTTTGCCGTCGTACGTTACGGCATATTTTTCCAATAAAACTCTGCTCATCGTTCCTATGCGAATGAGTTCGTTAAGGTCAACCGAATTAAATTTCCGATAATACTCGTTTTTGTAACCGTCTTTCGGATAAAAAGGTTTTTGATCTTTGTCGACCGCGTATTCATTTTCGATGAGGTATTGTTCTTCGTTATCGTCGTTTGTTAACCGTAAGGGGTAAATTTCGTCGTTTTCGATCGATACAGCATATCGGTTTGGAATCGTTTGCGGTTTGTTTAAATCTACAAAAGTCAAATAGTATTCGTTTCCGAACATGTCGTTGGGAAAAATATGTTTTCCGTCGTTTGCGGAAGCGTAATATGGAGTACCGTCTGCCAGTAAGGCCGGGGCATTGTTGTCCGGATAATATTCATCGCCATGTTTGTCTACGGCATAATATTGTTTACCGTCGAGTCCAGTTCCGATTATTTGTTTACCGTCGACAGAGTCGTAAACTTGCGATCCATTCACCACGGAATACCGAGGTTTGCCATATACAGTGTGTGGATAATCGTAGCTTCCGTTTTTCTTGATCAAACTCAACCCGACAACTCTGTATTCGTTTCCAAATTCGTCCCTCGGATAGTAACACGATCCGCCTTTACAAGCATATCGATTTCCTAAAATTACTTCCCTAAATCGGTCGCGGTTCTTTCGGTTCTTTAAAGTAATCTCAGTTTCATTGGTCATCTCTTAATAAGTACTTTCTTATAATAAAAAAAAACTCGAGCCGATTTCGAATCGTGAAAAATATAATTAGACAACCCATACTACAAAAAAAAAAAAAAAAAAAAAAAAAAAAAAAAAAAATTTTTTTTTTTTTTTTTTTTTTTTTTTTTTTTAATTATTATAAAGGATCTTCCGATATGGGTATCGACAATTTCTGTAAACTGATTCGATCGATCGCGCAACCTTCCTTTTATCCGGCCAGTTTCGACTCCGTGCTCGTCGACTGTCAGAGTTTTCTGTACGTGGCCATCGAACATTGCTTGCAGACCGAGGAAGAAAAAATCTTCGAAGAGATTTGCGACTCCGTGTGGGGTCAACTGGAAGAGTTGTTGAAAAAATTTCTGTCTTACACTGTCGATCCCCTCACGTTCATCTTGTCGTTCGACGGCGAAGGGGTCCCTATGAAATGGTCCACGCAGAGGGAACGTCGTCGATCCAAAAAATCCGTTTCCAAAAAAGCTTTTTTTCGATACATTTTATTCGGCGAGAACAAACTGACGAATCGCGTAGAAACGTATATAATCGACAGACTGAAAACATTCCACCGTCCGACGAAGATCGTTTTGTGCGGATGCAACGTTCCGGGCGAAGGCGAGCATAAAATTTTTCAATTGGCCGAAGCTCTGGAAGAATACAGAAATCCGATCGTGGTCAGCGTGGACCAGGACGTGTTCGTGTTGTCATTTTTGCGCTTAGACAGGTACCAATCGATACAAATTTATCGCTACAATCAATTTTATAACGTCACTCGCTTCGTTTCGAACCAGTTACCGTATCCGCTCTCGCGGTTGATCGTAGTTTCGTTTTTGTTCGGAAACGATTTCATCCCCAGCCTGACGGCCATCACGGACTCGAATCCGACGAAAATTCACGAGTGTTTGGCCTCGATCGACGAGGACGACGATCCCCCGACCATCATTTCGCAGTTTATCGAAAACATGGAAAACCACATTCGTTTCTCCCTCGTGGAATTCGTGGACGCCAAACTGATGGTTTGTTTCTGGACTACTTATTTTTGGATTTTAGACTATTACACCGTGCGCACGTTTCCCCAACAGTTTTTAGAGAACCGAGTGTACGACGCGTTCGACAGGAACCAGTTACTGACCGGGTTGACGGACAAAAAATTTTCCAAAGAAACGTTTCGAAAGGCCAAGGCGAATTACAGAGACTCGATCACTCAGCCCGTTCCCGATGCGGCGCGACACGTTTTCGTCGATTCGGAGGATCTCGTGAACCGTTTGAAGTCGTATTGGATAGAGTCAAAAAGCGAACACTGTACCGTGATGCGTATACGCGGTTCAACACGTGAAACAACAGAATCGCGACGATTCCCAATTCGAGATAGCGAAAAGACTCGAGGAACGGAAAAAACCGAAAAGGGCCGAAAATGGCGTCGGCGGCGAGCTCGTAATTCAATCTACGATCCAAGCGAACGAGTCGGTGGACGGGGTCGGGTGCCAAAATCAGATGCAATTCGTTGTCGAAGACGATGATGGCGTCGTTCCAGTCGATTCGCTGAAATTCCGAACAGTCCATCGTTTCCGCTCGGGGGTGGTTTTTATAAACTTCCGATTCCATCACGTGCTTTAAAAGCTGGGCGGTGAAAACTACGTTTTCCGGATACGTCAGGGTTATTCGGGATCGGAGAAATTTGTCGTTGTAGGGTATCCAGGGCGACCGAAATAAAATTTCTCGGAGAGACATTCAGACTTGATTGAAACAAAGGAAATGGCACAGGCAATAGCAGACTCGGCGAGCGATCAAGTGGCATCGAATTTGGCCGAGAAAGCGATCAAGTGGACGGTAGTATTATTAAAAACAGCCGAAGGACGATACAAAAACGTTTTCGACCCAAACCAGTCAATTCTCGGTCAAACAAGAGATGAACTTAAAAATCAGTACGTAGATTTCATTAACGGATTTGTCGCTACAACCGGGAGTTTACCAAAACTACCTCCATTTCAAACACTAAAAAACGAAATGTATCAACTCAGCATGGCACACGTGACTCAAACCATAAATAGAGAGAAAAAGGAGTTCAATAACCCTTTTAATTTTGCGAAAACCGTAAAATATGAGGACGAAGGACAAATTCCTGACATGATCACACAAATGATAACAGATGCATTAAGTTCAGAGGGTATAGAAGACGATACTACGCCAGTCGAATATCCCTCGAATTTAGCCATTAGCGGATCAGAAAACGTACCTCCGGGTTCTTCGCAACAGGGTCTGTCAACAGAGAATAACGAGTCAGATGCAGTAAAAACTGGGAATCAAAGCTTGTTTCCGGAAAATCCCGTGATTGGTAATGGACTTGCGTTCGTTCCCGGCACACCCCTTTCTCTAAACGCGGGTGATGCCACGAATCCCAACACGCTTTTAGCCTATTATTATTTGAAAATGAGAGATTACTTGCGTGCCATGAGACGATTCGTGGGTTACGTAAGATTTTATCACGGGACGGAAAAAGAACACACCTTCGTAAGGATAACAAAAGATGGTGACGCTGAATTAAATCATATTTATTCTGCAAAACGTGAAGCATCTAAAGAACAAAACGAACGTTTAAAAACATTGATGAATGTAGGGGAAATGCAGGCGTACAAAAAACGAAGGGTAAAGTAAAAAAAAAAAAAAAAAAAAAAAAAAAAAAAAAAAAAAAAAAATTTTTTTTTTTTTTTTTTTTTTTTTTGTAGTGTGCTCGAAACGGAAGTCAATTTGAATCTGTTTCCGTCTTAGATATTCGACTTACTATGTCATTGAGATGACGTCATTGTTTCTAAAAATAGATTCTGTAAAGAATTTGACCCTCCGACTCTGTAAAAAACGAATCGCGAATGCTCAAGATATAACGCAAGAATTTCCCTCGGTTTCCAATTCGGACTTTGCGATGCGAGCCTCGTTCACAAACTCGACGACCTTTTCGTGCATGTAAAATTTCGTTTGGCTGTCCGTTACGTTCACGGGCTCTTTGGAATCTTCGGACGCGATTAAATTGTAACAAATTTCGTGTTTGGACAACGTCAGCGCCAACCGTACCGTGCTCACGTCCACGTCGAACGGGTTCGGTCCCGCGTCCTTAAACAACTTTAACCATTCTTTGACGAGATAGGGTAATCGAATCGTTTTCGGATACGGATGCGTGTCTTCGGCACTCGTCAGGCACCAAGTTTCCAACTGGATGTCTTTCAGATAAACTCGTCGCAACGAAAAATCTTCGTCGTACTTGAAACTCTCGACGATTCGAATCTTCGGATCCGCTTCGATGTCTGAGGTCGATGCCACCGACAAAAGATATTCGGTGTTGAGCGCGAAACTTTTCGTCGGTCGGCCTTCCAGTAACGGTTGGCTCAAACAAAAAAACGTTTCTCTGTAAACCAGTCCTATCACGACCGAGTCCACGATCACTTTTTTCACGTCGATCTCTGTCAGCAACGTGTAAAAAACGAACGAGATGGGTGTCCAGACGGTCACCGGAACGTCGTCGTATTCCACGTATCGATCGTAAGGACTCGAAACGCAAACCACGCGGTTGGGATAGTTTCCGTTCACGCTCAACGCGACGAATCTCCTGTCCTCGTTTCTAGTGTGGGAATGCCTGGAACCTTCGAAAGTCAGTTGCAAAGGCCATTCGACGACTAAACCCAGAAACGAGAAATCTAAATGGCTCGAGTCGTTGACGTGTCGCGAAATGTTTTTATAATAGGAAATCAACAGGTCTTGGACGATCAGTTCCGGTTTTCTCAAACTCAGGTCGCGTAGAATCAACCCCGTGGACACGACGGTCGAATCCGAAAAATTCAATTCGGGAACGGGATCGAAATCGATGAATTTCGGAAGAACTTTCGTGTCTCTCGTCATGAAAGGTACGGTCGAGACGTCGCGGCGGGTTTGCCATTCCGAAGCCAGATTCGCCACGTAATCGATCGACTCGTCTGTCAGGAAACAGATTCGGTAAAAAGGCGTCGGCGCGCACGGGTCGAAATAATAACCTCCCGGATAAGGCAAATCCTGATTGTCCAGATACATGATGGTGTTCTTATAAAAATAAACGTTTTCGAATGCCGGTCGAATACCCTGCAAGTGTTTGCTCACGATATCGGGATTTTGCACGAAATACGGAGTCGCGTACAGACGGAGCGTGTTATCGGATTTCACGTCGGCGCCCAAGGGATAAATCACGCGTTCCTTTCCGAGGCTGATCGTCCACAAGTACAGGCTGCTGGAAACGACGGATGCGGGAACGTCGGACTTGAAAAAGGATTTCAGAGCCGATAAAAAAGGCTTGTCCGAATCTACGGTTATTTTTTCCGAAGGATACATTCGGGATATCGTCCAAGTTTCGTAAGGGGAATTTCCCAAATCGAACACGATGATGTCGTTTCGAACTAGCGAAACGGGACACTGATGAAATTTACCGTAAAGCGATCCGTAGGTGTTGACATTCATAATCTTGTCCTTGTTTGTAAAAATTTCCAGAGTCGTAAAATTTTCAGAGTCGTAAAAAAAAAAAAAAAAAAAAAAAAAAAAAAAAAAAAAAAAAAAATTTTTTTTTTTTTTTTTTTTTTTTTTTTTTACTCGGGAAATTTTTGCGAGCACAACGGGCACGATTCGGGCACATCGGGTAAACTTTCCGAATCCGTCGAATCGCCCTTATCCTCGTAGTCGGTAGCGCGTGCGGATTCTTCCGATCGTGGGGTCGGTAATTCGCCCGGAGACAAACTGTTTTCTCCGTCTTCGATAACGTAACCCGTTTCTTTCATCTCTTCTCTTACCGCGTCGCACAATTCCAGCAAAGATTCCCGTTGCGTTTCGTTTTCCGTCAGAGCCACTCTCCGAACTCTGGCTCTGAAATTTTTGAGAACGGGATACAAGGCATCGGACGGCTTATTTTTTTCCGACGGTTTTTCCATCAATCCGAAACACGCGTCTGTCATCCACGAGACGTAATTGAAACAATAAAGGAGTAACTCGTAAGACAGGTCTTGCTTCAGCTCGTCCGAAAAACCTCGCACGTAATTTTCGAGTGTTTCCAGCGCTTTTCCCACGTTCAAGTTGTCTTTCAAACAGGCGTCGATTTCTTCCTTCGTGTAATTCAATTCGCCCAATTCCATCATCGTACCGTAGTCGTCGTACCATACGGGATCGAAATCTCTTTCGATCGCTTTCGGTTTCAATTCGAGCAGACGGAGTTTCATTTTCTGAATGTGATGCATGAAATTATCGTATGATTTTTGAGCTTTTTTCATTTCGTCTTTGTGAAAAGACATCGGTTTGTCGTGCGGGAACTTCATGAACATGTACCGGATGGCCGACGCGGAGTGTCCGTCCGCCAAAACCTGGTCGATCGTCGTGAAATTTTTTAAACTCTTCGACATCTTTCGGCCTTCGGTCTGAAGATGGCCCGCGTACAGACAAAAACGAACCCAATCTTTTTCTCGACGATGGACGCGGCACAAGGCGATTTCGTTTTCGTGATGCGGAAACTGCAAATCGATTCCTCCCAGATGAATGTCCAAGGAATCGCGGAAGAAAAAACTCGCTATCGCCGCGCATTGCGTGTGCCATCCGGGCATTCCTTTCTGTTTCTTTCCTTCGACGTCGACCCATTTTTTGGAGCATTTCCAGAGCGCGAAATCTCTGGGATCCCGTTTTCCTTCGTTTTCTTCCGGCGCACTCTGTCGAAAGGATTCGTCTCGTTTCTCCGTTTGAGGAAACACCCGATCGTATTCTTTCAGATAGGCTTCCGTACTGAAATATATAGTTTCGTGCGAATAATAGGCGAACCCTTCGACCAAACGTCTCTTGGAGACGTGATCCGCGAAATGCATGAAATCCGTGACGCGCGGCGAGAAATCGGGCCTTTCCACGTTCAGCAGGTCCATGGCTTTGAAAAATTCGCTCGCGTACTTTCGAGCGGATCGGGGGCCGCCGTTCTCGATGATTTTATCGTTCAAGTCCGTGACGTTCATCACGGACCGTATGCCGAAACCCAAATAGTCGCGAAGAATCCTCCGGAGCACGTCCAGAAACACGTACGTTCTCGCGTGTCCGAGATGGGGCACGTCGTGGACCGTAGGCCCGCAACAATAAATTTTAACGTCGCGAGGATCGTCGGGCACGAAATCTTCCAGACGTCCAGTGAGAGCGTTGAAAAGTCGAAGGTTTTTCATGACGAATCGAGTCCGAGTAGTTTCCAGTTTGTTTATTTCGAGTTTGAAACGGAATCCTTTTATGCACGCAAATATAGACCCGGCAAAAAAAAAAAAAAAAAAAAAAAAAAAAAAAAAAATTTTTTTTTTTTTTTTTTTTTTTTTTTTTTTTTTTTTTAGTTGGAAATTTTTTCGAAAAATTTTACAAGCTCAGATTTCAAGTTTCGACTTATGAATATGAGATTACGTCATGTTTCTAAAAATAGATCAATACGCCTTGTAAAACAGCATCGTGAAAAACAAACCGCACGTCCATATGTGAATCCATTCCAAAAACAATAACGTGCAACAGATCAGTACGAAAATCATACATTTGAACAGCGTTTTGCTCCAGTCTTCCTTTTCGTCCCAAACAAACTGGATCAACGGGTTTCGTTTCGTCGTCCGTTCTTTTTGATATTCGTTTTCCGGTATGGTTTCCAGCGCCGTTAAATACTCTTCTACTTTGAACGTCATGAAAACCAACTGGTTTTCGATGTCTTCCTCGTCCGCCAATATTTCGTTTTCCCAAACGTACACGGGTGTCAATTCGCTGCGAACGGGTCCGTCCTGAAAATAGGTGTAATCCAATTCGTCGTCTATTCTCTCCAGTTTCTCTTTGTCGATGACTTTTAAATAATCGAACGGATCTACGGTGTCCAAGATTCCAACGACCAGATCGTACACCGCGTACACGGCCGTGACGATTCCCGCAGCCGAGCCCAAAACTTTCAACGACATCGTCCCGACTCGTTTCATGCTCGCCACGATCGAATTTTTAAGAACGAGTTTCGTGGCTATCCTGTCGATGTTCCTGGCCAAAAGTTTCGGTGCTTTCCGTTTCAAGAAATTTTGGACGGCGTACTCCGAAACGTCGGTTCCCAAGTCTTTGGCCAACTCCGCGGCGAAATTACCGAAATTTTCGACAGACGAATCCGGAATCGAAAGGGAACGCTTGATTCTCTTTCGTTTTCGGGTGGCGTAATTCATGTAGTCTGGAACGGGAGGCGGTCGATCGTCCAGGGGTTGCATGTTACCCACTTTGGCGGCTCGGACGGGCGTTTTTCCGAACAGGAATTCGCCGAATTTTTGTCCGTCCGAAGCCACGCAGTCACCGTCCACGAAATCCAAACCGTACGCTTCGCAGTATCTCTGGTTGAGTTTCAACTCGCCGTCGACCACGTCCAACCCGCCGTGAAAAACGTGTCTCGAAGCTCTCTGAAAAAGCTTTTCGGGCATGGAAGCCAATACTTTTTTCAGAGGGTTCGCCATCAAGCAACGACCGTCGGTCGACCATTCCGCGTTGATCGAATGTTTCTCGCAAGATTTCTGACACGCCATCTCGTATTCGTCGCCTATTCTGACCCACTGCAAGGGATCGTTTTCCTCGCAAGCTTCCCAGTTTTTCTTGAACGGAAAACAACCGAATCTCTTGCATCCGATTTCGTCGAACGCGGTTTTCACCACCACGATGCATTTGTCCGAGATGGACGGGGGAACGAAATAATCTTCGTCGGTGGCCGGTCGAGTCTCCAACACGGCGTTTTCGAAATATTGGGGGAATTTTCTTTTGTATTCCACCATCAAGTAACATTTGGTGGCTTCGGTGGCGTATCGAAGGGCGTGTGCGTGTACCGGATTATCCATGAACTTGGTTTTGCGAGACGACGCTCCGAAACGCGGCCTTTCGGAAAAGGCCGAGATGATTTTTCACGCGAAAATATTTCGTCTTCGAGCGGTCGCTTCGTCTCGAGTCCTTCTTCGAAAACGGGGTTTGAAAAGTCTCTTTGTACGTTCTCGGGCACGACGAGCGAGGCGCGAACCGTGATCGAAGTTGTAAAGCTTGCAGCGTATAGTTATGAACGTTCCTTGATAATTCCAAGAATCTATGAAAACTTTGACGGCGATGCGATCTCGATGATACAACCGAAAATAGGAAACGATATAAAACGCCAACATTCGCGAATCGAAAGCCAAAGCGGCATTTCGGACTTGAATTTGAAAATGAAAAAACATTACGTTTACTAACAAGGAAAAAAATTACTCTTCGTATTTATTCAATAACATCCAACGCAAAAAAAAAAAAAAAAAAAAAAAAAAAAAAAAAAATTTTTTTTTTTTTTTTTTTTTTTTTTTTTTTAGTAGTATGAGATTTTGGAGTAATGATTTACAACGGATCTTTCCACGGCGCAGGATTTTCCCATTGTGGAGGTAGTAATTCATCATTATCGAATTTGGGAAATATAGGATTAAAGTTCACCATTGGCTTCCTTGCAGTAAATGGATTTAACAACATTCCACCATTAGGTTTTCTTTGATTTGTAATGTTAGGATGTAAATCCTGTTCTCCAATACTAAAAGGATTTTGTAAATCCTGTTCTCCAGCGCTTAGTGGGTTTCGTTTTTTAAAGTACTCCATTTTTTTACTTGTGTTAAAAGAACCAGTATGATTTTTACAAGATTCCGAAAGTAAGAAACCTCCTCCTTCAACTTGATGTGTGCTATACTAAATTCAGATAAAGAAAATGAAATACTGTAATATGTCCAAGTAGTGCAACTTATATAGTAAACTTGTTAAGTTCAAAAAAAAAAAAAAAAAAAAAAAAAAAAAAAAAAAAAAAAAAATTTTTTTTTTTTTTTTTTTTTTTTTTTTTTTTTTTTTTTTTGAGATGACAAATATTTTTACTCACAAGTTTTAATTTCTCTCTCGAACGAAAATTTCATTTTCCGCTTTCACGTAAATTCAAGGAGATGAAACATTCTACTTATAAAAAACTGTATCAAGCTCATTTGGGGGTCGTAGACGAAAAGGGTTTATTGGAATCCCGAAAACAAGAGTCGGATCCGTTTTATCGAAATCTCATCGATCTCATCGTCTCGAACGATGCCCCCGTGGTCCAATGGGACGTCAAACCGTTCACTTCGGAATTTCTTTCGGGATCTCCGCGCGAAAGGTTAGACGAAACTTTTTTCGCTTTCGTTCTGCGAGTGGCGGCCATCATCAAAGAAGAGAGTTACGTTCGCACGTATCAAAAACCCGAATCGCATAACGCAGTGATGGCTTGGATTTCGATTCTGCGCGGCGTCCTGTGCTCGAGTCTGGCTTTGCTCTACAACGTCGAGTGGACTCCCGAGACGATTTTCACGCTTCTCGAACCGACGATCACGAAAATGATCGGCAACGGCGACGGTTCGGCTCTTCGTACACTCTTGATCGATTTGGGAATAACCCCGGCCCGAAAAGAACTCTATCCCGCGGAACGCTCGTTCGAAAAATTAAATTTTTTACAAGTCTTACAGTTCGGTTCGTTTTACTGGCGCTTTTTACACTGGATGGCCGAAGCCGTCGACTCGAGGGGCGAAAACATGGCTCCGTATAAAAAACAATGGAGAGAATTATTAAAGGGACCGCTTTATCGAACGATCAGGTGTCAAATCTGCATGGTTCATTTTTCGACCGCTTTGAAAGAATTCGAAACGCAACTGATGGATCCGAACGGTGACTTGTCCCGATTGTTTTTCACGTTACACAATCGAACCCACGCCATGAGGCGAGAAACGAACAGGTTCTTACAGGAACCCGATTACACGGAAGATCAATACAAATCGGATTCCGAATTCATGCGCCAAGCTCTGTCGACGTAATAAGAAGATTTTCTAGTTTTCTGTTTTCGAATCGCGTTGACTCGCATTTTGGAAAACATGGACGGGGTCACGGCCACGCGATCCTCGAACGCCAAGGCGCATACGTCTCCGACGAACACGGGGCACGAATTCCACCAAACCAAAGACGAATCTTTTCCCAAGCAGTCAGAGATGCAATCTTTCTCGTATCCGCGAACGACGGCATCGTACAAAATTCCTCCGTACGATCCGTGATAAAGTTCCGGGTTTACCAAAACGAAATTAGGAGCCGGATTTTGCTGCATGGGGTTGATGGCGAAACTGGTCGCGTTCGAACTTTGAAAACGATCGATTAATTCTTTGACAGTCTGGTAAGGAATATAAATGTACGACATGGTTTACTAAACAGAAAAAAAAATTACTCTTCGTATTTATTCAGTATCTAACATTAAGTAAAAAAAAAAAAAAAAAAAAAAAAAAAAAAAAAAAAAAAAATTTTTTTTTTTTTTTTTTTTTAAATTAAAGTAAGTGATTGTAACCGACTAATTGTTTCATCAAATCTGTAACAAATAAAACATCTTTATTTACTTGAGGAACAGGTTGACCATACATTTGAGGTACTGTTGGAAAAACTTTAACTTTATGAGGCCAGTGATTACAAGTTCTTCTTTGTTCGAAGTAATAGATTCTTTTTTGAATTTGAGATTTATTTGCTAGAGTAGCTGGAGTCATACAAATATAAGGTGTACACCTTATATTCATTTTGGATCTACCTTTCTGAGGTTCAACGCCTTGATGAATAGTTCGACTATCCCATAACACTAGTGAACCAGCTTTTGCTTTAACACAAATATCCGAGTCGAATCCCAAGTTCTGAATGTAAAAATGTTTTTCTTCTGGAGTTAACTTATGCCAATCGCTAGATTGTTTTATTTGAAATTTTTCTTGAAATTTCCCATGTAATTTATGACTTCCTTTTAAGACCCTCAGCGTGGCATCTCCTTCAGAAACATCATAAATATTGACTAAACTTTGTACACATTCAAAATCATTTCGTTTAAAACATTGATCGCTATGAAACCACTCCTTACCCTTATACCAACCTCGATTTGTAATTTCACATGGAAGAGAAACGCTAATTCCATCGAAACTTGTCAATAAATCGTTTGTATTCCATATTGATGCAAATTTTTTAATTACATTGGCGTTTTGTCTAACATGCCATGATAACGGATTATGTCCAAAGTCCCAATGTTGAAATAACATTCCGTGTTTAGGCATCAATTGAAATAGAGAAACATAAGTATCTGGTTTATTTTTTTCTACAGGTTTTTTGAAATATTTGGTCTTGTGATGAAGCCATTTCCACATCGTTTCTCTGAGTTTAATTATTTCATTATTATCTAAAACATTTTCAACAACTTCAACCCCTTCATTTTTTAAAGTATAATTTTTACAATCATCATAGATCAACATTTTTAAATCTTGTATTTGACACTTGTATAAAAAGAAACAACTTGTATGGCATGTATCGGAAATATTTTTATATAATAAATACATCAAGTTAAAAAAAAAAAAAAAAAAAAAAAAAAAAAAAAAAAATTTTTTTTTTTTTTTTTTTTTTTTTTTACCATTTAATATTTAACATAAAATAAAATATTTAAAAATATTTTTTTTAATTGAATCTTCAATGTTTATATTTTTTCAGCTTTTTCACAAACCGTGTTGTTTTTGCACACGACAGTCAATAAAATTCTTGGAAACCGATTTTCTTGGATATTTTCTTTCCATTCGAAAGGATAAATATTTCTTTCCGAGCTGGATTCCTGCACTTTTTTAAACACAGAAAGTAGGTTTTCATAGTACTCGGTATAATATCTATGAACAGGAAATCAATAGTAAAGATATCCCGCGATAGATGCATTCGACTCTCGACGTTTGTAGCCATCCTGATTATTATTTTCATTTTTTTACTACATACGATTTTATATTAATTTTTTATTTACGAGCGTATCCACTAAATTTACAGGATCTGAAGAATCCGTCTGAATCCATTCTCTAAAAATCAATCTTCTGTCGGTCGTCGGACACAGTAAAGTCTGTTTCACGAATGAATTTTCAGTCATGCAATCCACTCTTCCCGTAAAAGTTTCGTCTTTTACCCTCGATTTTTCTCGTCTGCACGGAGAAGTTTTATCGTTCGAATCCAGATGAAAATACGGACCGCACACGCACTCTCGCCCGTTCCAACCCATGAAATCCAAGGGGTTCGGAACGTCCCGTAAACAGTAATCGGCCAGACACACGAACGGAAAAGCGGAAATCATCCGAGTCCCGTCTAAAGACTGCGATCCGCATTTGCATCGATATCTGAGATTTTCCCCCAGAGGTTCGTAATAATCGTCGATGTTATCCCCGGCCTCTTCGTTTTTCTCGTAATCCCACAAGACGTTCAGATCGTCGTTTTCGGCTTCGTCGTTTTTACAGGCCCGTTTCTTGTCCCCTTTGAACACGACTAGGTTCAGGGGCAAACACGACCACCCTGCCAGGGAAAACACGTGATAGTTTGCTTTCAAATTACATTTGTCTACCCCTTTGGGTAAACAATACGTGCCGGGTGTTAATTTTTTGTTCATCACGTACACGCGTTCGTCGTTATCCGCGATGTGATAAAGGACGAATTCAGTCGCGTTACTGCAAAATTTTTTACAGTCGCACGGTTCGCCCGAAGGACACTTGAAACCTCGCAGGGGGCAAATGGATTTGGAAATGGGGTCGGCGACTCTTTCGAACCAACGGATCAGCCGATGTTTATCCGTGAGATTGGGTTTGTAATACAAATTGATCATCGTGACTAAAAATATCGCGAATAAAATCAAAGAAATGTATTTATTCTTCGGCATTCTTTGCTTGATGCTCTTGGCTATTAATTTGGAACTGGTACCGGGACGACCTTGGCACGGGCATTACGTTTTGATATGGAAATGGAACGAATTCACACTCATACGAATCTTTCCGCAAGACGTGTACGTTTTGGTGGATAAGGATTTGATTTACAGGTACGAGATGACTTCTTCGAAAAACACGTATATCCCGGCCGTTTGTATCAATGCGAAAGTGGAACGGGATATTTTACACTATCGGTATCTGTTGGAATGGATAAAGGAGCCGCCGGTCTTGAAAGCTTATCCTCCGGATCTGTCCGACGACGTGGAGATTTTGAATCACGTGTCAAAGAGTTTGACATGACGGCGCAAAAACTCTTGTAGGACGCCGTGGTGTAAATTTTTACGTGCGGATGTCTCTCTCGCAGTTCTCTTATAATTTTATCTTGTTGATACCACATTTTGTAAACGCAGACGAAGCGGATATCCGTCAATTCCAAATACAGATGAAAAAATTCCAAGCCGATTTTACAACACTCGTCCGTGTGTTCCAGTTTGATTCGAAACGGATAATATGGAAAAACAGACGTGAAACGAGGCAACCTGCGAACTTTCGAATTGTTGAAAGGGGCCAGCACGACACCTCTCGCCCTAGAAACCAAACGATTCAGAGCAGGAACGGGCGGATCGAACGCGACGAAATGGGGTATTTTCGAATAAGTCTGAACCACGTCTATCCAGCGCTGAATGAAAAATCGAACTTGATCCATTTTGTCGTATCTACGAAAAAGCCTAAAATAATGTTCGGCGATCTGAACTTGCAAACGATCGCTTTGAAGTGAGAATTGAAATTTTACCGAGTCGGCCATTTCGGTAAATAATGTGGTCGACGCGTTCAAGTCTCGCCTTTATAAAACTCTGTTGCTTTGAAAAAAAAAAAAAAAAAAAAAAAAAAAAAAAATTTTTTTTTTTTTTTTTTTTTTTTTTTTTTTTGAAACATATGGAAAATGCTTAGAGTTAATTCTTTAAGCAAAAAAAAAAAAAAAAAAAAAAAAAAAAAAAAATTTTTTTTTTTTTTTTTTTTTTTTTTTTTTTTTTTTTATGGTTTCTATGACTGAAATTTTTCAAGTCTTATCCACCTCTCAATCTCAACACTAAATGTATAGTACTTTCTTTTTGTAAATTATAATCGGCCAACGTTCTCGAATCTTCCAATTGTTTACCGGAAAAAATTAATCGTTGTTGGTCGGGAGGGATTCCCTCTTTGTCCTGTATTTTATTTTTAACTACGTCTACGGTATCGTCGGGTTCGACTTCCAAAGTTATGGTTTTTCCAGTTAGAGTTTTTACGAATATTTGCATCTTTATTTACATGGTCCTGTAGTTACGTTTCAGCCGTGGCTGAAAGTAACGATTCGATACCGTACAATTTAATTAATAGTCCGGTTATATTTGTAACAGCGTCTAGAGAGTATTTTTTACCTAGTCTTCGTCCTCGGAATCCCAATCGTCCAACGAAAATTCTTCGAACGACTCGGTTATTCGTTCTGTATCGTCGACCGCGGGTAAATTACCGATCGTACAAAGCTTTTTACTCCTACCGACTTTTCTTTTCTTTGCGGAATGATCGTTTATAACGAACGTGTATTTCACGCTCGGTTCCACCAACATGGCTATGCGTCTACCCGTGGCGTGATAGTGTAAAAGTTCGGCATGGACGAATCGTTTCCAGCGCAGGTTGTTCAAAACGCAGTAGGCCAACTTGACCGGATCTTTCATGTGCCAATAAGTCATGTTCAACAGCAGGCAAAATATTCTTTTCTGGTTGACGAACAGTTTTTCGAAATCGACGCATTGGCAATCTTCCACGGCCACTACCCAATTGGATGCTTCTTTCGTGGACACGTCGGCCCTGCTGTACGTAAATTCGACGTGTTCCTGATTTTTGTCCGGATATTTTTTCAAAAATTTCACCGAAGCGCAAGAAGTAGATTTATACTCGCTCAGAGTTTTAACCCTGCGGTAAATCGAATATCTTTTAGGATCCCTGCACAGGTAATCGGCTGCCAGAACAGTTTCGACCCAAACGTTCCAACCTTTGCTGAATTTTTCTTTTTTCGTTTCTACTTTTTGCGGATAAAAATTGGTTTTCCAAACCTCGTCCAGTATCCTGTCGGTCATGAACTCGACGAGACCGTTGATTTTCTTCTGGAAGCCTTTCGTTATGAGTTTGGGGTTATCGAATCGTTCGTAGACGTACCTTTTTTTCGACAAGATGACCAAATATTTCATGCGTTGTTCGTATTTCAGTTCCACGTACGGTAGATTCAAAAACTCGTTGACTCGATCGCAATTTTCGACGGGCCATCTGTGAACCATCAGACTGTCCGTGTCGGCGTAACACACGTCGTAACCCAAATTTTTCAAATAATGATACGATCCGAGTAACTGGTAGCGCGAGAGGGTCACGATGGTCATGGCGACGGGCAGATAGGCCAGGGGCGAATCCTTGGTGGCCATGACTCCGTAGAGAGAATTGATCAAGATTTTTATACCCAGCTGGACGTTGTAATGATAAATTTCTTCGGTTCGCTTAAACTCTTTCTGATGGTGTTTCCGCATTTCGATGAAATGGTCCACGATTTTGGGTAAAAACGCTTCCGCGTGGGAGTTGACGACGATCACTACTTCGTCCGAAGCGGGATCGAATTTCGGATAGGAAAATTTGGACATATTTTTCGTACTTTTCGTGAAATCGCCGTCGGAATGTTGTCTGTACGGAATACAAACCATCCGTTTAACCGCGTCGTTGGACGACCATTCTTCTCGAGTCATGATCGTGCAGGTGCCGTAACACAAATTGCAATTCCGCAACGCGTTCGGATACATGCTCGAAAAATCCATGACCGAGACGTCTGTTTTTATCTGTTCGGGAACGCAAAAATTCAACGCGCCCTGATAAGTTTTTCCCTGGTAAAATCTTTCGTACTTGGAGTCGTGGTCGAACGACGTACCGAAAAACTTCGGGTTGATGAAATAGCCCAGACGCGTACCGTAAGTTTTGAACAGTTCCAGTAAATAACGCGAATTTCCCAAGTGTAAGACTTTCACGGCATCCAGAGCGGTGAAATTGGCGCGTTCGACCAGGAAAGACAGCACGTGTTCTTCTACGAACAGCCTGTACACCAATTCCGAATCTCTCAAACAATAATCCAAATACGTGCGAAACGTTCCGAATTCGGAAAGTCCGGACACCGTGTCGGGTTTCAACGAATCGAAACATTTTTTAACGTCTCGTTCGTCCAACAGATTGCGCGTCAAATCGGGATTTCGATACCAACTCGATATTCCGGTCGACTCGACTTGCAATTTGGTCTCTTTCAACTTTACCCGCGCCACGTCGTCCAGCTTGTAACTCGGCAAGTCGTAATCGGAAAAAGTTTTGAAATAAGCGTAGAGATCCAAGACGATTTTATTCTTGTACGTGACCACCAGGTCCGAACCCACCTTGCTAGACGTGTAATATCTGAGCACGTTGGGCAGATCGAGCCAGCAAAGCCTCGCGAAAATACACGGAAAATCAAACTCGTTGATGTTGTAACCGGTTACGATTTGAGCGTCGTCCAACAGAGCGTGGAACCGAATCAACATTTCTGATTCGGTTTCGAACGCGTGTTCGTAATCGGGTACGGGTCGCGCACCTTCCGGAAGCAGATAGAGTAACCATTTTCGAACTCCTAGTCGCTTGTTCCATTTGTAAAGGCTCAGCATGACGATTCTGTCGGATTTGCGATAGCCTTTCGGAACCACGTTCCCGATTAAAGAAACGGTTTCGATATCGAAAGCGGCCACGGTCCAATCTGGTTCGTCTCTGTGATCGGAGATCATTCGCAGAGAATCCGTCAGACTCTGAGAATCGTTTTCCAACTCGTACCATTTGTAGTAAAACGAATACGTGTCGTACTGAGAACACAAATCGATATAGATCCGTATCAACCAGTCGTCTGGACCGAGATAACTGACTTTGTATTTGTGTAATAATTCGCCGACATCTTTGTGGAAAGCCTTGGTATATACTTTGTAGAAGGGTTTCAAACGGTAATCCAATTTGTTTTTGGCTAACCTGTCTTCGAAGTACGGTAAAATTTTTTTAGCGCTCCCGATTTTACGATACAAAACCTTATGACAAGGAAAAGATTCCTTTATGGCGCAAACCAGCTTGTTGATGTTGTTCGTGCATACGCCGATCCAATCTTCGTAATATTTAATTTTTCTTTCGCAGTTTCCTTCTTGATCGAGAAATGTAATTTCGATTTTATTAATGTTTTCGCGATACTGTAATCGTCTCCAGTGAATAGAAAAGTGCATGGTGAAAAGAACAAATCGAAAATGTGTACTTTAATATACAACTAACAAAAAAAAAAAAAAAAAAAAAAAAAAAAAAAATTTTTTTTTTTTTTTTTTTTTTTTTTTAAGGGTAATGATTTACAACGGATCTTTCCACGGCGCAGGATTTTCCCATTGTGGAGGTAGTAATTCATCATTATCGAATTTGGGAAATATAGGATTAAAGTTCACCATTGGCTTCCTTGCAGTAAATGGATTTAACAACATTCCACCATTAGGTTTTCTTTGATTTGTAATGTTAGGATGTAAATCCTGTTCTCCAATACTAAAAGGATTTTGTAAATCCTGTTCTCCAGCGCTTAGTGGGTTTCGTTTTTTAAAGTACTCCATTTTTTTACTTGTGTTAAAAGAACCAGTATGATTTTTACAAGATTCCGAAAGTAAGAAACCTCCTCCTTCAACTTGATGTGTGCTATACTAAATTCAGATAAAGAAAAATGAAATACTGTAATATGCCCAAGTAGTGCAACTTATATAGTAAACTTGTCAAGCTCAAAAAAAAAAAAAAAAAAAAAAAAAAAAAAAAAAATTTTTTTTTTTTTTTTTTTTTTTTTTTTTTTTTTTTTTTTTTTTTACTAGTCTAGAACGCAAACTAAGATCTGAAAAAATTTACGAGTCCAAAACGCTAAATAAATCTGAAAAAAATTACAAGTATCGTGGCTTTTAGGTAAACTGTCATCTGAATCCGATTCTGACCTTTTATCGTGTGCAGAACGTAAATCATATTTTTTCAGCTTTTTTCGACAATTTGGACACTGCACGTTAGATTTGGATTTATTTATCAAATCTATAATGCAAACTCTATGGAAAAAATGTTTGCATCCTGAAAGCGTAAAAGAATGTGAAAATTCAGGCTCAGAAGTAGTTGTTTTATCTAACATAATTTATAGTTCTAAAAAAAAAAAAAAAAAAAAAAAAAAAAAAAAAAAATTTTTTTTTTTTTTTTTTTTTTTTTTTTTTTTTTTTTTTTTTTTTTTGAATCGAGGATTATAGGATCGAGAGAATTTTTACACTTTCTTTTATACACTTTCTCGGATAAATATCTGGAAAATTTTACAAGTCCAGAGCGCGAGATTAAATGTGGAAAATTTTACAAGTCCAGAACGCGAGATTAAATGTGGAAAATTTTACAAGTCCAGAACGCGAGATTAAATGTGAAAAATTTTACAAGTCCAGAACGCTACGATAAATTTAACTAAGATTCAAAAGTCTAAAAGATATAAATCCCCAACCCTAAAAAAAAAAAAAAAAAAAAAAAAAAAAAAAAAAAAAAAAAAAAATTTTTTTTTTTTTTTTTTTTTTTTTTTTTTTTTTTTTTTTTGAGTTTTACACCCGAACGATTCGTCCGCAACTTTTACATTTTTTGTACAAGCTCGGCATTTCGTCCATCGCCCTGTCTTGTTTCAAAAAAGAAACGTATTCGGGAGTCTTACAACACTGTCGGACGCGAGTACGTTTCGCCCATTCTTCGCATTCCGCTTCGGTGAATAACGGTTCCATTTTCGACGAGAACTGTTTCCTAACCAAGAAAGAATGATCCGAGTCTTCTTCTTGTGTTTGTTGTTGATCTATTATTGGTATTTTTACGCGTCCGGAAAAGGCGTACGCGTGGCGAAACCGTCTGTCGGATCCCCTTCCGACCCCCCGACTCGCCGATTCCGATTCGATTCGACGCAACCGAACCATTTTCGATTCTCGGTCGACGGAAACACGGTCTGGGAACACACGTTACCCGTCGACACTTTTACGTTCCATCGAGACAAAATAGTTCAGATCGATCCTTGCCACGGACATCCGAACCGCGCTCTCGTTCCCGCAAAGGGAAAGGCTCTCTACGATTATTTGAAATCGAACACGGTCACGAAAAATATTTTGAATTTCAAGGAAAACAGCTCGTTCACCGTTCAGAAAGGCGACGTGTTTTATTTCAAGTGCTCGGGGGGCCACGTGGACAAACTCCAAATTTGTCCTTCGGGCACGTTACTCGCGTCGAATCGATGTCAAGCCATCGATTCGTGTACGGGAAAAAGAGACGGAACCGTGCTTCCCGATCGCATTTCGTCTCGTTACATTTTGTGCAAGGGCGGAAAGGAAACGATCAAAAAATGCCCCCCCAAGACCATTTTCCGTCACGATCGATGCGAATCGATGGACGATCTGAGTCATTACTGTCGATACTTTTCGGCGCCTATTCTGTTGGACGACGAGACGAGACTCGAATGTCGAAACGGAAAACCGTTCTACATCACGTGCAAATCCGGAACAAAGTTCATCGACAAAGATTATTGCGAACCCGCGGATTGCATCGGATTGCCCGACGAAACTAAACTGCCCCTTCCCGAACGGAAAACGAATCCGTTTAAATTTTCACCCGGTTACATGACTTGTCGAAAAAACAAAATTCACGAAATCGTAGAATGTCCGCAAAACTGGGACGACGGTCTGAGCAAAGGCGAAAACTTGTTGTCGCTACCCATGGTTTTCGACCCCGAAAGCAACCAGTGCTCCGTTCCCGCGTTTTGCGAAAACGTTTTCTCGGACGACCCGGACGTGATCGTACCCGTTTACGAATTTACCAGACGCGTCAAGAATTGGAATCTGTCCGAGCTTTTAGATCGCTCTGTGGGTTTCGCTTGCGAAAATAAAACTCGAAAGCGCAAGCTTCTGTCGCCGGGCGAGCGAATTTCCAAACGATTCAAAGCCGAATCCGCATGCGGACCTCAGGCGCCCGAAAAATTACCGATATACTACGATTCCGGACATTTTTACGACTGCGCGCTGAGCAGAATCGAAACTTGCCCCCCGCAGACATTTTTCAACGGTTCCGCTTGCGTCCCGGAACCTGCCGACGCCTTTAAATTCAACGATTTGCCGCTCTTCCGATTCGACTCTTTGAATTTCGAATCTTGGATCCAACCGTGGGATTATTCGAAAGCGACCGTACCTTCCTGTCGAGATCCCGAATCGACGTTGATCGAATTGTACAACATTTGCTCCCATCCCGATTGTTCGAAATACGCGTTCGTGTCTCAGATTCCAGACATGGCCGTCCTGTTACCTCGCGAACACCGCGCCAAATGCAAATTTTACGAAACGGAAAAGCTGCTGAAGAAGGAACCCGTGGATTTCGACTATCATTTTTGGACTCAAAAGGTATCGAACGGCGAAACGGAAAAACCTTGTCGGGTGGGTCAGAAACTACAAACTGGGAATTTCGTCTGGGACAGCACGGTGTACGCCACTTGCAACGCGGAACGACCGTTCGTTTTCTGTCCGTCCGTACACAGCCGGCGCATCGTTTCGGTACCCGGCGAATACTTTGCCTGCGATCCCCCGCATTCGAAATCTTACGTTTTCGACCGAGCGGACTGGACCCCTTTCGAAACGAACGAAATCAAACGCATTTCGCCAGTGTATTGGAACGACGACAAAGACCAACACATTCGAAGAACCAAGGCCAAACCGCAGGAAATTTTACCCATCGGCGGCGTGGACGTCAAAGTGGGAGAAAGGCTCAATTTGCTCGCCAGTCAAGCAGTCAGGTTAGAACCTCGGTTCAGAGTCACGTATCCGCCCAACGTGGCATTCGAATACGACGATCGAAACGACAGAAAAGCGCACACTTCTACGCCGAATCACGGATTTCTAGTCAGACTGAAAAATTTCACGGGCAAACCGTTGACTTTTGCCACGCACAGACCCGTTCCTTTCGTCGAATCGTTCGACCGCCAGCTGTACGTTTAAGCAAGTGTTTAAAATCATGGACGAACGTTCATTGGCCAACGGAGTTTTATTTTATTCTAGTCTTTACGTAAATTGCGTTCTTTTGGCGATCGGCGTGACGACCGGTCGTTGGATCTTCATGCTTTTGATCCTGTTGACCGTCGGATTGACGGCCTACATGATGTACGTGGCCTCGCACAACGCCGATCATCTCAAAAACGTAGGTGGCTGGGCGGAAATCAATTTCTCTAAATATCTCAAACAACTGAAGCAGCTGTTTTAACCAGAAACGCTCGAACCTCTCTTTCTACCGCGTCCGGAGACGCGTCTTTCACCACGAAAACGTTCGATCGACCCGTCAACAAATTGGACGCGTAAGAGTCGTGCAAACTGCGTAAATAATCCAGAGATATCAAACTGTCTACCGGGGATCGATTTCGAATTCGGTCGAAAGCGTCGATCGGATCCACGTCCAGATAAACGAAAAAATCCACCTCGAAACCCAGCGTCCGATAGAGTTTGTCGTACGTGCGAAGAGTTTCGTCGTCCAGTATCAACGGTGCGAAAACATTCCGAGAAGTCCACGGACAGCGTTCCACGAGAATCAAATCGTCCGTGTTCCAGAAAGATTGTTTTTGATTGAATTGAGACAGCAAAACTTGAAACTGAAAAGCCGGTCCGTAGCGCGTTAAATTTTTATACAGAAACGGAAGTAGAGTCCATTCCTCGACGGGCTCGGGAAAACATGCGTAACTGTCGGCGAGTCGTTTTATCAGAGTAGATTTACCGGCTCCGATCAAGCCGTCGATGCATACGACGAAAGGAGACATGATTCGATGTGTCGAAAATTCGCAGACGGATCATATAAAAGATCGCATCTTACAAAAAAAAAAAAAAAAAAAAAAAAAAAAAAAAAAAAAAATTTTTTTTTTTTTTTTTTTTTTTTTTTTTTTTTTTTTTTTTATGAAAACCATCCACGTTTATTTTTTACTTGTTCGTCGATTAAATATTCACGCCATTCGTTCGGTTGAATATTATGATATAATGTTTTCCAAGTTATGTTAGCGTACATTCGATATAATCTATGATTCCAACATACAAATAACATATACATCCACAAAATAATAAACATTATCTTGTCTTTCGAGATGCGTATTAAATAAAGTATGTCGACTGGTAAATCAGTTTCAACTAACGGAAACACGAGTAGGCGCAGGAAGCGCGATTCTTCTTTGTTGCAACCCTTGAATAAAAATCCAAAGTTAACGGAATCAGAAAAATCGAATCTGATTGAAGGTGAGAAAAGGGACGCTAATGTTCCATCAACCGCAATGGATATTGAGGGAGAAGAATCGAATAAAATCAACGAGGTACCTGGTAACCCGATAATTAATGAATTCGATGATAATTTCAACAACATTCCAGTTTTAAACGCAGAACGTGAAAACGCGGAAAATTTCAACAACGACTTGGAGCCCAAAAACAGCCTACATGAAAATGAGGATCGAGCTAGCAAATCAGATGACGGATCAGATAATCCCATGGAAAAATCTAGCGAAAAACCCGCAGACGGATCCAGTGAAAAAGAAGGCGAATCCGAAAAACCCATGGACGTATCTAGCGAAAAAGGAGACGAATCTAGCGAAAAACCTGCAGACGGATCTAGCGAAAAACCTGCAGTCGGATCTAGCGAAAAAGAAGGCGAATCCGAAAAACCCATGGACGTATCTAGCGAAAAACCCGCAGTCGGATCTAGCGAAAAAGAAGGCGAATCCGAAAAACCCATGGACGTATCTAGCGAAAAAGGAGACGAATCTAGCGAAAAACCTGCAGACGGATCTAGCGAAAAACCCGCAGACGGATCCAGCGAAAAAGAAGACGAATCTAGCGAAAAGGGAGACGAATCTGGCGAAAAAGGAAACGAATCCGAAAAACCCGCGGACGTATCTAGCGAAAAGGGAGACGAATCCGACAAACCCAAGGATGAATCTTCATCCAGTGAAACAGAGGGGGGAAATGATGAATCGGATACATATTTAAATGAATATTTTGAGATGTATCTCAATAAAGGCTATGCTACTCAAAACGAGGGTAGAGTAGAATATTATGCAAAGAACCGCGATAAAGATGAAACATATTTTACAGGTCCAGCTGGAGAAACAATATATGCAACTAAAATAATACAAGTCGGTGATTGGAATCAAACAGTTGAATATCCGACGCGAAATAAAGATGGTGAATTTGAATATATTTACCAACACGGGGTTCCAAGGTACCCTGAAAATAAAAATACAGGTGAATTAGTCTTTCCTAGAGATCCAGAAACAAATGAGGAAATTTATCTCCCGAATGCAGACGGAAAAATAAACGATTATCCCTCAAACACATTCGGTCGCCAATTTTATCGTAAGGATGCGGATGGTAATGAAGTTCCTCTGCCCAACAAGACATATGCAAAATTTGGTGGAAAACAAATTTATCCAAAACGAAGTAACAAAGATGAATATTATCTAACAAGAGACGATAATAAAACTGAATACGGAGCCTACATGACTGTAAATGGGGAACAAATCCAATACTATGCTCAAAAGAAAAACGGGGATGAAATTTATCCTCGAATGTGGTTGTAAAAAAAAAAAAAAAAAAAAAAAAAAAAAAAAAAAAAAAAATTTTTTTTTTTTTTTTTTTTTTTTTTTTTTTTTTTTTTACTAGATGGTAATGATGAAATTTTTTTCGAAAAGATTTCTTTGAAAATTTTTGCAAGTCCAGACTGCGAGATCAACACTGAAAATTTTTACAAGTCCAGACTGCGAGAACAAAACTGAAAATTTTTACAAGTCCAGACTGCGAGATCAAAACTGAAAATTTTTACAAGTCCAGACTGCGAGATCAAAACTGAAAATTTTTACAAGTCCAGACTGCGAGGCAAAACTGAAAAAAATTACAAGTCCAGACTGCGAGATCAAAACTGAAAATTTTTACAAGTCCAGACTGCGAGGCAAAACTGAAAAAAATTACAAGTCCAGACTGCGAGATCAAAACTGAAAAAAATTACAAGTCCAGAGCGCGAGGCAAAAATTCTCCTTTCAACTCCTTTCCCTCCAAAATTCAACTCCTTTGGCACCGACGATCAAATGAACGAATGTGGCTCGCACACCTGTATTTATACCCCGGGATTGCGTAACCTTCCAGAGATATTGCGTCAGAAAACTTGAACTTGATTCTCAAAACGCGTAAAAAAAAAAAAAAAAAAAAAAAAATTTTTTTTTTTTTTTTTTTTTTTTTTTTTTTTTTTTTTTTTTTTTACAATTCATCTCCCGCTTTCGAATCTTCATCTCCTCCCGCTTTCAAATTTTCATCTTCAGTTTCCGAATTTTCATCTTCAGTTTCCCAATCTGATATTTTATACTCTTCAGCGAATAAAGTTGTCAAGTAACTTTCAGTATCTTTCATGCATTTTTTCAATAACACGTCCTTAGTCACCAGTTTTGTACTAATCCGTTTCTTTTCTCCGAGTATACTTTCCAAATCAAGATACACGTATTCCACCAAAATATCCAATAGTGTGTTGGTACGGATATTCGTACCCGTTATACTTTCTAATAATCCTAGTTTTGAAATTATCAGATCTCGCATTTCCTCTAAATTCGGTAACTTATTTTGTAAAATAGTCGCTTTTAGTTTAAAATATGATCGATACAATATGTAAAACATATTTTGAATCTCAAGAGGCGTAAAATCTGCATCCGGGCGAAATTTCTTGTCAGTTGCCCCTGCGTCATCGACATACTCTACCAATGTACGTTTTCTCCTTAGTTCTAAACTTTTTAATTTTTCTGCAAATTTTTCTGGTTTTAAATCTGGAGCAAATTTCAGTATTTTTAACCATTCGTTATAAAAAGAATTAATTTTTGATTCATCAACTTTGTGATCGTCTTGTCGGGAAGTGAAATGATTCTGAATTAAATCATAATAAAATTGGAAATGATTTTCGATTGATGATTTGTCCGTTACAGAAAATATGTCGAGTTTCAAAATTCCTAATTTCGTAATTAGACCGTCGAGAACAGAATCGATTCTGTAAACAATATTTTCAAGAGCTATGTTTTCAATACCGAAATACATCTTCAAATTTTGTATGAGTTCAGAGTTTTTATTACAGTTTTTAACGAATTCACTATTTATTATATCTGTATAAAAAGTTTTACGGTCGAAATATTTTTCAGGCTGAAAATATTTTAACAAACCCTTACATTGAGAATTTAAGGTATTATCTTTTATATCATAAGGGACAGTTCTATTGGTCTTTTTATCCACTTTGAGTTTGCCACTTTCGAGTGCGGTTCCACTACTTTCGAGTGACGTGTTATTACCGCTTAATATTTTAAACATCCACTGTTTCAAGTCTCCCTCGAACGAATCTTTCAAACGTAAGGTTTTAACAAATAATATTAAATTTCTAATAAATATCGCCATCCATGCCGAATGTTGCATGATTTCGGGATTCAAATGCGTTGCGGTTTCTATTAAATCTGTTTGAAGACTTCTTAAAGAATCATCAAGATAGTCTGGATTTCTAAATGTTTGCGGATTATCAGAGATGAAATTTAAAGCAAAATTCCACAAACTCTTATATCTTCTTATAAATAAAATTTTCCACTCATTGTTATCATTAAATTCAATGTCCGAAGTCACGGCTACTATTTCTCCTAAAATAGCTTCATTCGCGTAAAGTTTATCGAGGGAAATCTTATTTATTAAAGTAAATTTTTCGAACCTCTTCGTGTCCTCCTTTAAATTTGCGTCCGTTTTAATTATTTCGTTATTCAAAAATTCGAGATACGCAAAAGCTTCCGTTACAGAGGGGAAAAGTTTTTTCGTGTTTTCTTCATAACCTGGAAGCGAATTCGAAAAATTAATGTACCAGTTTTCGTCAGTCAGGTATTTAGAGTCGAAAAGAATTACGATTCGTTTCAGACGGTCAAATACTTCGATGATTTTATCAAGGAAATTATCGACGTTTAAACCGTAACCCAGTTTCTTGACATCGTCTTCATATTTACGAAACTTCGTCAAAATTTCACCCAACTTAGCGATCAAGTCTTCGTCGTTTTTCAAATGAGCTAAATCTGCAATTTGGTTCAATTTGGCCAAATAATTCGGATTATTTTCCAGCATATTGATCAATTTATCTGCGAAATTATCCGGAGTCACATCCATGCGATCCGCTCTGTCTCCTAATACTTTGCATTGCTCTTCCACCTGTTTTAACGACTCGATTTGTTTTTCAAATTCTTGGATGAAAGATTTTCCCCAACTAACCGTACCTTTATATTTTTCACGCAAATATTCGATGATTTCGTCTTCTTCACTATTACGTTTAGAATTTTGATCCGTGTTAATTTTTCCATCTGTTTGATAATCCTGCGAATGCATTTGAAAATCTAAAGCGTTTTCCGTCTGAGAAGCAACATTTCCCCGTTTTCCTATTTTTTCCTCGTTATCAATTTCACGTGCTTTGTACTTTTCCGAGTCCTCTTGCAATTTACCTTTTTCCTTTTCCAGAGTTTGTATTTGAATCAGGTACTCGTTTTTAAGTGTTTTCCACTGCTCTAAATCTATTTGTAAATTCTGAAATTTTTCGTTTTCAATTTTCAGATTTTCTATTTCGCTCACGTGAGATCGTTCACGCTTCTCACACTCGTTCGACCGATGCTCCAAATCTTTCAAATTATCTGCTAAACCTGAATTTTGTTGTTTAAGCTTTTCAATTAATTGTTTTTCATGTTTTATATTCTCTTTTAACTCCTCTATTTGTTCCGATAATAATTCGTTGTCTTTCATCAACGACTTATTTTTTTGGTCGTCCGTTAGAGTTTGTAATTCTTCCAGACGTTTTATTTTTTTCTCGTACTCGCTTTCACGTTCTCTGCACTCTTCTAAATCCGCTTGCGAGTTACCGTATTTCTCGTTTTCAATTTTCAGAATTTCTATTTCTTCCTGCTGTTTTTCTACACGTGTACTATGCTCCTTCGACCGACGTTCCGATTTCTCCAACCGCTTTTGTAAGTCTGAATTTCGTTGTTTGAAAGCTTCGTTTAAAGATTGTTGGCGTTTTATTTCCTCCTCTAAATTATTTATCTGTGCCGATAATTTTTCGACGGTCTCGTTCGAAACTCGCCAACGTTCGAGAGTTTCGTCCGTTTGCGAATGATCCATCTGGCTAGTTTGGGGATCGGCAGGAACCAACGGTGCAGGCATCGGAATCGCAGGGGCGGAGAATTCATACGGAGCGATGGGTTGCGACGTTTCGTGTGAAAGCGGAATAGCGGGAGCAGGTTGACCGAACGCTCCGATCGAACTGAAATCTGGCATTGGAATAACCGAAAAAGCGGGTTGCTGCGGAAAATGTTTCGTGCGATGTTTCGAACTCAGTGCGTATTTTCTACTTGTTCCGGAGTCGTTTGTTTGAAGCACGTACTTTTGTGTCGAACTCTGAACCAGTTCATTTTCTCGCTTGCATTTGTCGAGTTGTTGTTTCAAATCATTTATTTGTTTTTCGTACTCTTTTGAAAGATTATTTTTCTCGCTTTCAAGAGTATTCAACACTCCGTGCAATTGATCATTTTTGTTCTGAATGGAAAGCAATTCTTGGTCCATTTTATTCAGTCGATCGGTCAAGGTGTTCTTTTCTCGATCGCATTCGTGTAACCGATCGGTCAAAGTGTTCTTTTCTCGATCGCATTCGTGTAACCGATCGGTCAAAGAACCTTTTTCTTCTCTGCACTCGTTCAATTGTTGCGATAAAAGAGTCGGATCGCCAGACTGCGCGGAAGCGTCTCGGTTCGTTTCGTAGTCGAGATCGTTCGGCAACCGGTTGAGTTTGAGCAAAAAATCTAAAAAACTCTTACTTTCGAAAAAGAGAGTGGCGTTTTTATCGATCAGAGGTCGACTCAAATCGTACGCTTGAATCAAATCCTTTCTCAACTCGCGATTCAACGTATTTACGGTATTCAGAGCCAAAGAATCTTCGGGATCCCTTTTAAATTTGATCAAGGCTTCGACCAACGCTTTAAAGACCATCTTGTTTCAATTCCCCGAAGAGTATTTTGGCCACTACCGTCAGATCCTCGAGAATCGACTCGTATTTATCGGCAGTTTGTATTCGCAGCCACGAAACGACTTGCGCGAGCCGTGCTTTTTTCGAACGTAGATCGTACGCGTAAAACGGCAAACCGTAGTCTTTCCACGTTTTCCGATCCTTGTACAGCGGCATCCAAGTGTCGCATACGACGGAACGGGTGTCGAGATACGATCGATTCGTTCGTTTCACTACCATGGGGGACACGTATTCCAACCGACGAAATTCGTCTTTGGAAAACGCGCAGAGTATTCCCACTGGCTCGGAATCCGTGAGGAAAATCTCGCATTCGTAGAAATCCGAATCGTGCACCTTCTCGGGGGAATTTTCCGATCGTTTCAAAATTTTGAATATCTCTCGCCCCGTGGATTCGGAAGGCAGAGCGTTGGTGACGGGGAAAAAAGATTCGCGACAGAGGTGGAAAGCGAACGGACTCCAGCGATTGAAGCGGTTCAATTTCCCGCAAGGCCTCTTGAAGAACCGAAGCCTGGCCGCTTCGTCCAGAGTCAGGAGACGTTTGTTTTTCTTCGCTTCGACGATGGTGACCAGACAATGAAAGGCCGCTTCCCTTCGACACCGTTTCGTGATTTTATCGAAAGGATTCCACGTGGCCACCACGTAAAGCGTCGAATTCGTAAAATGACTGTAAACGATTTTGCTCGGTGGAAACAAGGCTCGCAGTAAAGTGTTGACTGATTCGTCGGTCACTTTTATACCATTTTCGTAGTCGTTTCCCACGCTGAAAAACAAAACGGATGGATTTTTGTCGAAACGGATCGGGGGACACGGGCCGCGAAGAACGACGATGCTGTTATCTGGAGGTTCTATAGGGGTAACGTTTAACCCCATACATCGGTAGGACGTAATGGGCCGTTTGAAACGCACGGCGATGAAATGTTGTCGTCTGAACTTGTTCCCGTAGACGTCGATAAATTTATCGTATTCAATCCGAGGCTCCATCGTAAACTTGATTAAAAAAAAAAAAAAAAAAAAAAAAAAAAAAAAAAAAATTTTTTTTTTTTTTTTTTTTTTTTTTTTTTACTAGAGGGTAATGATGAAATTTTTTTCGAAAATATTTCTTTGAAAATTTTTACAAGTCCAGACTGTGAGGCAAAAAAACTGAAAATTTTTACAAGTCCAGACTGCGAGGCAAAACTGAAAAAAATTACAAGTCCAGACTGCGAGATCAAAACTGAAAATTTTTACAAGTCCAGACTGCGAGATCAAAACTGAAAATTTTTACAAGTCCAGACTGCGAGATCAAAACTGAAAATTTTTACAAGTCCAGACTGCGAGATCAAAACTGAAAATTTTTACAAGTCCAGACTGCGAGATCAAAACTGAAAATTTTTACAAGTCCAGACTGCGAGATCAAAACTGAAAAAAATTACAAGTCCAGACTGCGAGATCAAAACTGAAAAAAATTACAAGTCCAGACTGCGAGATCAAAACTGAAAAAAATTACAAGTCCAGAGCGCGAGGCAAAAACTTCAAAGTACGATTAAAGGAATAATCAGAAATCGACTTACCCACGAGTCCATCTTCCGTCCAGCAGAACTTCTGGTAGCAACTCCTTTGGCACCGACGATCAAATGAACGAATGTGGCTCGCACACCTGTATTTATACCCCGGGATTGCGTAACCTTCCAGGGATATTGCGACAGAAAACTTGAACTCGATTCTCAAAACGAGTAAAAAAAAAAAAAAAAAAAAAAAAAAAAAAAAAAAAAAAAAAGGTTTTTTTTTACGTTATAGAATTGAGATATTTTATACACTTTCTTTTATACACTTTCTCGGATAAATATCTGGAAAATTTTACAAGTGCAGAACGCGAGATTAAATGTGAAAAATTTTACAAGTCCAGAACGCGAGATTAAATGTGAAAAATTTTACAAGTCCAGAACGCGAGATTTAATGTGTAAAATTTTACAAGTCCAGAACGCGAGATTAAATGTGAAAAATTTTACAAGTCCAGAACGCGAGATTAAATGTGGAAAATTTTACAAGTCCAGAACGCTACGATAAATTTAACTAAGATTCAAAAGTCTAAAAGATATAAACCTCCAACCCTAAAAAAAAAAAAAAAAAAAAAAAAAAAAAAAAAAAAAATTTTTTTTTTTTTTTTTTTTTTTTTTTAATAGTTAATATTTTTAGCTTCCACTTTTTAGTTTTTGTTTTGTCAACTTTTTCTGAAATCCTAAGAAATTTTCTTCAACTTCTTTTTTTACTTCATCGCAAATTACCGACGTCATATCCTTTAAAGAGTCTCGTATCATCTCTTTTTTTATTTCTTCTGGGTAATCACCAAATTTGGAATAAGCTGAAAAGAATCTATTATAGTTTATGTAGGATTTAATTTTATTCTTGTTTAACAATGGAACTTTTTTTACGCGAAATTCTTCTCTTACCAGCTTGAAAATATCTCTCGATTTAGATAACTGATTTTCATCCTTTTTTAGTACAAACCCTTCTACAAACTTTTCAGAAAATTGACTTTGATACTTTTCCACTATAATATACAAATCGTCAATAGTCTTGTAATTTATATTTAAAATGGGTACGCAAGGTAACTCAACTTTTTTAAATATCTGAATAGCATCACTGTAATTTACATATGTATTTTTATCCACATTGTAAAGATCAAAGGCTCTGAAAAATACTTCTTTACTACCGAACACAGCTACAGATTCAGAATCATAATAGTTCATCATAGGAAACGTTTTACCAAATATTTCTCCGTAGATTAGGAAATTATAGTCTAAGATACTTTTGATCTTTTCCACAATTTGGGTTAACGGTTCTATGATTTCTTGTAAACCAAATTGATTAAAATTTTTTTAGACTATTTTAGTCCTTGTCTGAAGTCGAAGTAAATTTTCAATATAACCGATTGCAAAATTAGAACCATGAATCTTTTCAGTCACAATAGATTCACCGGAAAACGGTTCACTCTCAATGAGATGGTATTTATAAAACCTATTCTGTTTAGCCATTATCATGTATTAAGAAATTGTATCTTGATTTATTGAACATGTTACATTTACATATGTTAATAATAAAAAAAAAAAAAAAAAAAAAATTTTTTTTTTTTTTTTTTTTTTTTTTTTTTTTTTTTTTTTTTTTTACAGTCAAAACTTTAGTTTGAAAAAATGTCGGAGAAAAAATAAACTGATTTAAAACAAGCTATTCAATTACAAAAACGCCGTGATTTTTTCAGATACGGGTTGTCTGCAAACGGGGCACCGGTCGTCGATTCGGAGCGAACATTCTTCGCAGCACACGAAATGCTTGCATGTCAGGAACATCACGTTTCTCGACTTCTGGAAACAGACCACGCAAGTCGTCGAGTCTTCTTTTACGTCGACCCGGTAGTTCAAATTCTTTTCTCGAAGAATCAGTTTTTGAAATTCTGCTTCGGACATCCCGACTTTCGAACTTTCGAGCTCTAGACCCTTTCGCCCCGTCGCGACCATTTCGTGCGGCTCGATCTCGAGCAAGGCGATTCGGCAGCGCGGATTCTTTTGGAAATGTTCCAGACGGGGCACGTCGTCTTTTTCAAAGTTTCCCAGCGTGACGCCGCACCAGTAACAAGTCACCGCGTCCGCCACGTTTCTGTAATAAAAACCGCATCTGGCGAGTTCGCTTTTCCCGATCCACGCTTCGTGGGGCCATTCGGAGCCGAAGGTCGCGTGGCGTTTTCGGAAATTTTCCATCTCGGGACGCATCGGAACGCAGATCGCGTCCGTTCGAGCCACGGGTACGTTTTCGCAATCCCTCGCGATGCGGGACTTTAATAAGTCCGTAGATTTTTCCGAAAAGGGACACGACGCGTGGTTCCTTTCGATCTCGAGCCGATTTTCTCGAAACGCGTACTTCGACTCGAGAAAAGGGCAGAAAGCGCAGCGGACGGTTTGATCCCGATTCCTGTAGTACAGACCTTTTCGAGCCGCGCGCTCTCGATCCCGATGCCGTTCGAGCGGCGAGTTTCGATGGTAAAAACTCTGCAGGCGAACCAATTCCAACCGAGGATCGTTCCGAACGAAAATGTGCAGCGGATGGTCGAGAAGAGAAACGTTGCGATAGACGGGATCGTCCGTGATACCCATCGCGTGGGGACATCGGGGATTTTTTCGAACGTGCACGTAGCACGGTCGGTCGAAAAAAAGTTTCGACTCGGAAGAATCGTAGTGGAACGAAAAAGCGAACGGGCAGAAAGCGCAGCGGATGGTGTGGACCGTATCGTCGCAATACAGACCGTTTTCGGCAAATTCCGCCGGAGAACCGGTAAACTGTAAATCTCTGAGCCTGTTCCTGGTAAACTTGTTCCTGGTAAAACTCTTCAGACGTTTGTATTCCGAGTTCATGGTGGATCTGAGGGAAAGCTTGATTGGAAACGATTAAGAATAAAACGTTCAACTGCAAAAAAAAAAAAAAAAAAAAAAAAAAAAAAAAAAATTTTTTTTTTTTTTTTTTTTTTTTTTTTTTTTCGTAACGCATCAAAGATTATTGGTAAATAAACTAAATATATCATGTAACAAATTCCAATGTCGAGTTTTTAAAAATAATAAATTTCCTTTGGAATCCGTAATGACTTTTTTATTCATACTTTTGATAATTCGTTCATTTCATCCGTCGAAGGCATAAGATTCAAACATATCAAATCGCTTTCGACTGTGCCTTTCAATATTGTTTTCATAGCGCTGTCGAATTTCTTTTTCGTATTCCATGATGTAGTAGATTGTCGAACGATTAAAAACGCCCACCACACATTAATTGACTTTCTATGACACACGATCGATCTTATTCTGTAAACGACCATCGAAACGTTAAAGAAAATCAAGATTAGAGTCAATCCGTAAAAGGCCAAAAATATTTTACGGTAAACGCTACATAACGGCAAAAGACATTGGAACCAAGCATCCGTGCTCCCGCTACTTTGGAAATATCGCACGAAGCAAGTTCCGTTATCCGGGAATATTTTATAAACTGCATCCCACGACCATCCGGAAAGGCTCCAGAGATTATTGAAAAACGAGTCTGTTATATGTAAAATTAAAATTAAATATATTATGTAAAAAAATTCCAAAGCCCAAGTTTTTAAGAATAATAAATTTCCTTTCGAATCCTTAATGACTTGTATCGCCTCGTTGGGTTTATCGGCCAGATTTTCGAGATGTCGAAGATAACCCCCGAAAAACTTTGACCAGATCGAGTATGGAAAATAAAATCCAAACGCCAACAACAACATATAAACGGATATCCATTGATAGTAATCGTGGTAAATCGTAACGTCATTTTCAACGCCTTTAGTCATGGTTCCGTTAATATAGCATTTAGTGTCGATGAAATTTTGCGTTAGACTCTTTACCGTCGATTGGCAAATTATATTTTCTCCAAACAACAAACGAGCCATGCTCAGGCCTGTACAGAATAAAATAACATTCCGAATGTAGATTTGTTGAAAATCAACCAAAATACTGTGACTTTGACTGTTTTTAGAATTAAACTTGACCAGTTGCAGTAGAGTATTCATAATGAATGTACGTAGTAAAATATCTCTTTACTTTAAAATGGTTACATACATGAAAAAAAAAAAAAAAAAAAAAAAAAAAAAAAAAAATTTTTTTTTTTTTTTTTTTTCAAATTACATATCGTAAAAATTCTCCCTTTTGACAAACCCAGTTCCAAAACGGAAAAGATCCTTCGGCGGTGGAAATTTCCAATTCGAATTGCGTTTCATCTCTTTCGCCTTCGGTCTCCAACACGGGGGTCATCGGATCGTTCATCAATCTCTGGAAAACTTTCCAGAGTTTTCTCTTCGGTCGTTTGCGGAAATTTTTCCTCTTGTCCGTCACCATCGAATGCAGCAAGTCCAGCGTTTCGTCGGTGTTCGAAACGCGAATTTTCTTCGACTTGTCGTCTAAATCGCGACAAAAATCACCCAGGCATTTGTCGCTCCGGTCAACGGCGAACACGTAGGGGTTCGCGTAACCCACGAACTTTGCCAGATCGACGGTTTTCCAGAGCAAATAACCACGTTCGGTTATAAATCCGTGGACGGGCGGGCGATGTCGATCCACGATCAAAGAAAACTTTAACACGGTCATGGTTCCCGGCAAACGTCTGGAGAAAGAATACGAGCCGTGAAGAAATTGAATCTGTTATATACCCTTCGAAAAAAAAAAAAAAAAAAAAAAAAAAAAAAAAAAAAAAAAAAAAAAAATTTTTTTTTTTTTTTTTTTTTTTTTTTTTTTTCAGGGTTGGAGATTTATATCTTTTAGACTTTTGAATCTTAGTTAAATTTATCGTAGCGTTCTGGACTTGTAAAATTTTTCACATTTAATCTCGCGTTCTGGACTTGTAAAATTTTTCACATTTAATCTCGCGTTCTGGACTTGTAAAATTTTCCACATTTAATCTCGCGTTCTGGACTTGTAAAATTTTCCACATTTAATCTCGCGTTCTGGACTTGTAAAATTTTCCAGATATTTATCCGAGAAAGTGTATAAAAGAAAGTGTATAAAATATCTCAATCCCGTAATGTAAAAAAAAAAAAAAAAAAAAAAAAAAAAAAAAAAAAAATTTTTTTTTTTTTTTTTTTTTTTTTTAATGATTCTGTTCGAGATGGTCTATTCTTTTTTTTCTAGACAGTCTTTTACTGCGGCGCAAAATAATATCATCTAAATTTACATGTGGAAAAACTTCCATTTCTTCATCCAATACAATCGCTTCCCAACCATTGTGTTCGTCGATCCAGGGTTGAAGTTTTTCCTTTACAATTATAGAAAAATATTTATACAAAAGATCGTTAGGACTGTGTGTGATGGCGAAAAACGCAATGATATCTATAAATAACAAGATTCGTGACCATGTAATACCGTTCGAAAAAAGTTGATCGTATAAACCATACAGTAATTCTTCTAATTTGTTTTTTTCAACTCGAAAAAAACTGTAAACAAGGTAATATATTTTAGCAAAATGAAAATAATGAATAATATTGCAGAATCTAAACACCCGTTTCAAGACTCTTTCTTCTTTTTCATTTAAAGCGGGTATTGAAGATAATTTTATAGGATGAACGCTTTTTCTCAAATGGATAAATGTATTCGCTAGAATAAAATCTGTCCTCACTTTTTCCGTACTCATTCTTTATTACACAGATTATAATTATTATTTTCATTAATTTATGTATGAGTGATTAATACCACCAAACGATGTTTCAGACAAAACATAATGGCTTTTAACTTTAACGCCTTTTTCAAAGTACTCGATTTTTATCACAGGTTCACGCACTTCATCAAATGAAATGTATTTTTCGAAATATCCAGATATACTAAATGTATACGAGTCATCAAACTGAGAAACGGTTAATAATTGAAAAAGGGGGACTTGTTGACACGCGTGGCACCAATTCATAGGATTTTGGAAAAACGCCACATTCCTTGAAACAAAACGCCATTCCTTTAACATATACCTTCTCTGGTAATAACCGTTCTCGCTTTCAAATTTCATACATTTTAAACACAGTTTAACGCTATTGTTAGCAGTAGTTCTAAAATCGTAATGCACGATCAGTTGTTTTGAAAATTTAGCATAAATACCACGCAAGAGCTCGTAATTCTCGTTATCCTGGAACCAAACTACAAATTTTTTATCAAAGGCGAAATCTCGTTCGGTATAAAATCCAAAAATTTTATAACACTGTACTAAACTTTTTTTCGTGGGAGGGTCGGATTCTCGTAGATGAAAACGAGATTTACTCTGCTGAAAAATATCTATCAAAAAACGTTTCGGAAGCTCTAGCTTCTCCATGTTGTGTAAACAGTCTAAGTTTCTTAAAATTATTTTTATACACGTATTTTTTAGTGGGGGAATACTAAACGTAGCGTCGCAAAAAAAATCGTGTTTTTTTTCAGAGCACTGAAAATAACGAGTGACGAAATAATCTAATTTAGAAGAATCAAACCATTCTGATCGAATTCCTGCACTGTTTTTTAACTTTTTTGTTGAATGAACGATCAAATGTACATGTTCGTTTCTCCACAGCTGGGAAATTTTAATCTTTAATAGATTTGATTCTAGCATTCCCAAAGCTGATTTATGAATTACGACATGATGAAAAACCATATGCTTTGAAAAATTTATATCATGGGAAATTAATCTGATTGAACCAACGCATTGTTTCTTTAGACGACCGTAAATCTCGTCGAAACTCATCTCGAAGAAACCAAATAGAGAGAACAAAAAATATTCGTGTGAAATAAATAGTATAGTCGCCGGGAGAACAACTTGAAAAAAAAAAAAAAAAAAAATTTTTTTTTTTTTTTTTTTTTTTTTTTTTTTTTTTAATCCAATTTTGCCATCTCGAAATTTTTCTTGACGAGTACTTCTTCTAATATGTGATCGAAAGTTTCCTCCGACATGACGTCCGTGTGATGAATGGCATACAGTACGTCCTGTTCTACGACTCGACTCTTGCCGTCTATCAACCGTCCTAAATAATCTTGTTTCAAGCCTTGAACGTTAAATATTATTTTGTTGTGACCGTATCCGGGTTGCCAAATTTTAGCCGTTTGCCAAAGGGCCACGTGCGACGCTTTCGCATGCGCCACCGCTTCGAACGGGGTCAATCCCGACCAAAACGAACTCTTCACGAAATAGTTTCCCTGCGCGCCGATTTCGCCAAACATCTGATGCAAATGTTCGAAATTACCTTTCGCTTTCGCCTTGACCTGAATTACCAGACAGCCGCGACCGCGACTTATATCGCCGCCGATCGCGATCGTTTCCACCAACCAATCCATCTCTTCTAAAGTCAAAGCGAAACAGTAATGGTTTTCGAACTTTTCGAGTTGAAATTTCCGCATGTCGTCGAACGCTTTGAACGCCCTCTTCGACCCGTAAATTTCGTAGATGACTCTGAGCGTTTTCTTCAAATCCGGATTCTTGTAGGGTAAAAAATCAATCTCGCCGTAAAACTGGTAATAAGCGACCAACTGGTCTTGGCTCGGGCTCAATTTCATCCCCATGACGAAACTACCCATTTCCCATTCCGGATTCAGCAAGGTGGCGCATTCGGCCTGGGACAGGATGCTGAAAAACAGGTAAATGTTCACCTCGTCTCCGTCGAAATCGCCGTTGATGCTCGGTAAAATTTCCAACGGTACGCCGAAACAGTCGTGCGGCCACGAGGGTCCGTCCGAAGGTACTCGCAAGGCCACGAAATTTTCGGGTTGGAGAGACGGCATCCTGTTCAGAATGACCCATTTACCTTTCAGTCCGAATTTTTTCACGATGGAATCGGGCAGTCGAATTTCGTTGGCCTTGAGGGTCGCGTCGGGCACGATCATGCCCCGCATCGAGTAACAGCATCGTTTCCCGAACGCCGCCTGACGAATAAAAGTGGCTTTTCCGCAAGACCGAGAATCCAAACTGCCGTAGTTCAGAGGCGCTTCTTGAATCTGTTTGTAAAACGTCGGAGTTTTGGAAGGCGGTTGGACGGTCTTCGTTCGACAAGTCATGGGTTGGCCCGACACGAATTTCAAAATTTTTTCGTAAATCAGAGTGGTCGCCATTTGCCAGTAAACGGGATCCGGAATAATCAAAAAATCCTGATCGGTTTCGATGCCGGCTTTTTCGATCATGCGTTTGAGTTGGGGCAGAAGAAAAGTGTATCCGGGCGTGGGTACGGCGATGGACTCGAGAGAATAAAACGGACGCTGATCGTCGAAATAAAACTGGTCGCAGCACAGGGCAAAGTTGGTCGACCCGAAATTTATTTTCGTTTCGCATTTCGAACAAACGTTTCCGAATTCGTTCTTTTTTCGCCACGCTTTCAAAACTCTGAGTAATTCTTTCGGGGTCAGTCGCAAGCGACAGTCTTTCAACTCGAGCAAGGAAATGCGGTATCGGTTCACGGCCATTCTATAAACAAGCGATGGCGTATCGGAGAAGGTGGAACGGGGACGAGTATTATCCCCGTGGCAAATTCATGACGGACAAATACGGGAGAGAAATCTATGCCCGCGACAGGAACCGCAACGAGTACTATCCCAAACGGAAAGGGGACGTTTTCGCTCGAGACAATTCGGACGCGTTTTATTACGCCAAAGACAGCATGGGTAACGAAATCTATCCCGTGAAAAAGAACAGGTCGATTTTCATCAAAGACTCTTTGAATCCGAACATTAAATTGGCCCTCAATGCAGACGGTAGTCAGCGGTACCCGGCCGATTCCAAAGGAAACGAATATTACTTGACGGAAGACGGAAAACCTTATTTAATGCGAAAACAAAACGGAAAAATTTATTATGCTACAAATCGCAAGGGTCATCCGATGATTCCCTGGAATCATATACAAAACGTGTGCGAAAACGAACCTTTGATATACATGAGGGATTCGGTCGATAATTTGGTGTACGTGAAAGAATCTTGTTACTTGCGATGCCAAGCCCATCTAAAGTGTCCTCTGTGCGAAAGATGGATGACTAGCTGTCTATAACGATTATCTTTTTTTTTTTGTAAAAAAAAAAAAAAAAAAAAAAAAAAAAAAAAAAAAATTTTTTTTTTTTTTTTTTTTTTTTTTTTTTTTTTTTTTTTTTAACCATTTGAAAAAATGGTTGTTGTTTTCGGTCGAGGATTGACCCCCTGACGTCACGCTTTTATTATTTTTAACCATTTTCAAAGAAATTCTTTACTTTTAGAAGAATTTGCATTTGAATAGGCGATCGAAATGCGTAAAATCGTTCATAATAAAGAAAGTTGCAAAATGGGTAGACGCAAATTATCAGATATAGAAAAAACCGAATCCAAAGAGCGACGTCGGATGAAAAAATGTCTTGCAAAGCAAAAATCGAGGTCTTCAACTGATTATGTAACCCATGAAAACCAATTACGAAATGAAAGACGATCACGAAAAAGGAAACAATCTAATTTTGAATCGATTGATAGTAAAAGGCCGTGTCTCGAGGGGCTCCAATCCACTAGCCGCGGCGTTTCACAATCGGTCGATTCTAGCCATGAAAAATTGGGTTCGAGTTCAGATTCTAACAAGCCTGTAGATGTACCACCTATTACTCTTTACTCTCCACAACTTAAAAAGAAATCTAAAAACAACCCATGTCCGCTTGGGAAAAACTAGAGAAAAACTTTTTCGATTCGATGGCCGTTGGACCCACTCACAGGTGCACGTGTTGCGATCGGCTATGGTTCAAAACATCCATGACAAATGTTCCGCTATTTAACCACTTCACCGGCTGCCCCGAGATAAGTCGGGGGTAAAAGCACTGTTTCCCTTTACCTGTCACCGGTGAAGTGGTTAAAATCAAAAAGTATTTACCAAACTCTTACGATTTTGTTTTTTCCGAAAAGATTCAAGATGTCGCGTCGTTTTGCAAAACGTGTTATTCTCACGTTCGTTACGGCCATACCCCACCTTTGGCAGCCAATTGCGGATTTAAATATCTCCCTCTACCACCTCGCCTTTCCAATTTAAACGAGTTGGGAGAACGCTTGGTGTCACTTCGGATTCCTTTCATGCAAGCCCCACCAGTGGCTGAGAGGTTCTGCTCTCGAAGCTGGTAGACGGGAGGTGCTGGGTTCGAACCCAATCGCGCCCGTCGGCCTAATCGTTCGGAGTTTTCGTGGTTTTCTTCGAACCGTGGGTTTCCATGCGTTAATACGGATTAGGTTCCCTTAGAAAGACCTCCACGGAAGGCACTCCCCCTAGGGCCCATATTCCTCGTGTAGATAATTGGCCGTCAACAATCAACCCAACCCAACCCTTTCATGCAAATTAGAGAATTGGGATCCACTCGGCAATTTGGTTGCAAAGGTTCTGTGACCAACGTGCCGATCGAACTCGGACCAACCGTAAAATTCCTGCCAAGAAATCCCAACGAATCACAGACAATCTTCGTGAAACTGAAAAAACGCCTGAGACACAAATCTCATTACATGGCTCAAATGATCGATAAAAAACGAATCCACGAAGCGGCAAGGTATCTTTCGCGAACACCGCTATATCAGTCTCAGGGCGTCGAATTGGATTTGACTCGGCTCGGAAATTACGACGAACAAACGTTTCCATCGGGTACTGATACCGAGGTCGATTTAATTTCGTCGGATAATGATTATGAGGATGAAGAACCGATCGAGTTTTGGGACGATGAATTTCAAAATGACGATGGCGACGACGAATTTACGACCCTTGCTGAAACAATCATCATGCCACGCTATCAAGATTTCGAGAATAAGGGTTTATGTTTGGCTCCGGGTGAAAATAAAATGCCTATATCTTTGTGGTTCGATACGCTCGGAGATGAACTTTCCTATCCGAAAATTTACTGTGGGCAAGTTCGTCATTTCACGAGATTCAAAGATCCATCTTACTTAGAAATGTGCAAAAGCGAACTCCGTCGGTATGATCGAAGGGGAGCCACTCCCCAAAAAGTATTATATAATTTTCTCAAACTCTCGCACCAACAAATGTTGAGTTGTGCATGGTTTCTATGACTAGGAAATTTGTTCGAAAATTTTTACAAGTTCAGAACGCGAAACAAGATTGAAATATTTTATAAGTCCAGAACGCGAAACAAGATGAATTTTTTTACAAGTCCAGAACGCGAAACAAGATGAATTTTTTTACAAGTCCAGAACGTTACGATAAATTTAACTAAGATTCAAAAGCGTAAAAGATACAAACCTCCATCCTTAAAAAAAAAAAAAAAAAAAAAAAAAAAAAAAAAAAAAAAAAAAAACCATTTTTTCAAATGGTTGTTGTAATTTCTTAAATTACAATTTTTTTTTTTTTTTTTTTTTTAGGTTAATCAACTTCTTCCAAACGGAAATAGTCTGAATCTAAATTTGCTGTAATTGGGTCTACACATTTATCTTTATCATTTGAATTCGATAAACTAAAATCAAATAAACTATAATCTATATCTAAATTTGGCGTAATTTGGGCACCACGTTCGTTTAAATCCGGTAAATATTTATCATTTGAATTCGATAAATTCGAATCAAATAAACTATAATCTATATCTAAATTTGCTGTAATTTGGTCAACACGTTCGTTTAAATCCGGTAATTCTTCATCATCCGAATCCGATAAATTCGAATCAAATAAACTATAATCTATATCTAAATTTGGCGTAATTTGGTCAACACGTTCGTTTAAATCCGGTAATTCTTCATCATCCGAATCCGATAAATGCAAATCAAATAAACTGTCATAGTCTGAATCTAAATTTGGTCCAACTTGGTCATCATGTTCGTCTAAATCCTGTGAATCTTCATCATGTGAATGTAAATTTGGTCTAATTTGGTTGCGGTCTTCTGAAAATGAATCGAATATGCCATTCGGTCTTATAGTTATTCGTGGATAATTAAGTGAAAGGTAAGCTAACACTCTATCGTACCGAAATCGAGGTATCCGTAATCGCCCTACGTTGCCCGGATTAATCGATTCTTTTTCGCCTGGACGAATCGATTCTTTTTTTCTACCGATCTGGGAAAGTAATTCGTCTCTGTTCAATTTCGTCCGACAACACGGGCAACGTAATTCGTATTCAGATTCGGTTATCAATAAGGCGACGCAATCTTTATGGAAAGAATGCTTGCATTTCGGAAGCGTAAAAGAATCCTCGGGTAGTTTAGTTTCTAAGCAAATGGCACACTCGTCCGTCACGTTCGAATCCGAAGACCGATTCTCTACAGGTGAAATAATGTCATCCATGGCTTGATTCCAAAGTGTAATTCCAGTCACGGAAGCGTTCAGAAGTAGTTTTATAATTCCAAATCGAAAAACCTAACAGTAAAAAAAAAAAAAAAAAAAAAAAAAAAAAAAAAAAAAAATATATTTTTTTTTTTTTTTTTTTTTTTTTTTTTACCCATTAACTTTACAAACTTTTACTCAGAGAAAATTTTTACGAATCCGGAACATGATTTTAAAGTTAAGGATCGTTCGGGCTAAACTCCCTCTTTGGAATATTCCAAGTGGCATCGCCTCCGAATCCTCTTTCTCCACGTTCGCTTTCGGACAGATCGGTTTCGTCCACTTCGACCATAATCGGCCGTATCGCTAACTGAAATAGCATTTGTGCGACGGCATCTTTTTTCTTGATCGTAATTCTTTTCAGAGTATTATTTCGCAAAATTATGCCGACGGAGCCCCTGTAACCAGGATCCACGACACCGCCGCAAACGCAAAGATTTTTGTGTAAAGCTATAAACGATTTGTCCCAGACGAACATACCCAAGAAAGTCGGAGGTTCCAAAACGATTCCGGTATCGACGACTATAGTTTCATAGGGTTTGAATTCGAGATCTATCGGAGTATAGAAATCCCAACCTAAAGATCCATCGTTTCGACACGTCGGAGTTATGGCCCAGGAAAACTTTTTCGCAAACTTGACTCGTGGTCGAAATCGACTGAAAAGAAAAGGGACGAACCAATCGACGAAAAGTTGTAGGACCATGGTGAAATGGAAAGTAAATATCGAGAGCGAAATCAGTTGCAGGTTTTATAATAAAATTTATCTATAAAAAAAAAAAAAAAAAAAAAAAAAAAAAAAAATTTTTTTTTTTTTTTTTTTTTTTTTACTAGAGGGTAATGCTGAAATTTTTTTCGAAAAGATTTCTTTGAAAATTTTTACAAGTCCAGACTGCGAGATCAAAACTGAAAATTTTTACAAGTCCAGACTGCGAGATCAAAACTGAAAATTTTTACAAGTCCAGACTGCGAGATCAAAACTGAAAATTTTTACAAGTCCAGACTGCGAGATCAAAACTGAAAATTTTTACAAGTCCAGACTGCTAGATCAAAACTGAAAATTTTTACAAGTCCAGACTGCTAGATCAAAACTGAAAATTTTTACAAGTCCAGACTGCTAGATCAAAACTGAAAATTTTTACAAGTCCAGACTGCGAGATCAAAACTGAAAAAAATTACAAGTCAATTAAGTTTTCAGAAAGTTATATTTCAAAAAAAAAAAAAAAAAAAAAAAAAAATTTTTTTTTTTTTTTTTTTTTTTTTTTTTTTTTTTTTTGGTTTCTATGACTAGGAAATTTGTTCGAAAATTTTTACAAGTTCAGTCCGGGTTCACATTTTGTCTCTGTTCACCATCGATAGCAATTCGCATCCTATCACTTTCCAAGACTCGTCGTTTTTAAATTCATCGCCGTAAATTTTACCAAACCTCTCCAACAAGTTTTCGTCCACGTTTTTCACGTCGTGATAATATTCTCCGTTCTGTTGCAAATATCCTTCCGCCCATAATTTCGCTTGTTTCACCTGAAACGTAATCTGGTCGTCCTTCATCAAATCGTCTCCCATCCGACGCTCGTACCAATGCAACAGAGCCAAGAAAATCACCCACGCCGAATCGGTTCCCGTCAGACTCGACACTTTTTCGTTTTCGTCGAAAAATTCATACATGCTTCTCACCCCGCGGACGTGAGATTTGTATTCTTCTCTCAACGGAAGCAAAACATCGGGCAGATACGAGGTCAGATGCTTGGGTTTGAACCCGCGAAACCCGTCCACGGCTAAAATTCGATACACGGCCCGGTTCGAAAGGACGGCCCCGGACGTGTGGGCTTTCAACCATTTGTTTAAGAGTTTCGTCCATTCGGAATTGTCCGCAGGAACGTCGACGAAATATTTTTTCGAGGTCGCAGCGAGCAAAGTCACGAGTTCGTGGCGATAACGACCGTTTTCGTCCTTGGTGGAAGAATCTTCGTCCTCGTCGAAAAAACCTATCCAATCGGCCAACTGTTTAATCAACTGGCGACGATGGAAACGCAACGTCTCGAAAGGTCGACCCGAAACCACTCGGCGCACGAGTTTTTCGTGCAGTAATTTTTTAATCTCGTCGTCCAAGGAGCTTGCGGACAAACGTTTCTGGATGGATGGATTCGAAAGGTAAAAATTGTTTGGCGTGTCTTTTTTCGCAGACGAGGACGACCGGCGATCGATAGGTGGATAGCAAATACTCTCGGAAGATTCCTTGGGACGTCGCTTGGGCAATGGGACCGAACTGTTCGATGTCCTTTTGGCAAAAGATGGTGGCGTATTCCACTCGGACGCCATGAGCTCTGAATTTTTCGACGAACCAAAAGGAAGGTTTTTTAGTGATGTGTAACGCATATTTCAGATCCTCTATGACGTCGAACGAACGCGTTTCGGTGAGTATCAAAACGTAATTACAAACGGGAGTCGCGATTATTTCGTTTAGCTTTTCGACCGACTTCCACTGTCTGAAATAATCGTCCATGACATGGATAAGAAAATCGACCGAGGGTCTTTAGTATATAAAGGAAACTGCAAGCGTCAAAAAAAAAAAAAAAAAAAAAAAAAAAAAAAAAAAAAAAAAATTTTTTTTTTTTTTTTTTTTTTTTTTTTTTTCAAAAATCAACATCTTTCGTAAAAGTACGATCATCCATTTTAGACGACATGACGCCTATTTTTTGATATTCACTCACTCTCTTTTCAAAAAAGTTCGTTTTACCTTCCAAGCTTATAAATTCCATAAACTCGAACGGATTTTCAACGTGATAAATTTTTTTGCAATTCAATTCCTGCAAAAGTCTGTCGGCCACGAATTCTATGTATTGTTTCATCAAATGATTATTCATTCCGATGAGGGCTACCGGTAACGCCTCGGTTAAAAACTCTTGTTCGATTTTAACCGCATCCGATATAATTTGGATAATTTTTTGTTCCGAAGGCTTATGTTTTAAATGGTTCATCATCATGCAAGCGAAATCGCAATGTAAACCCTCGTCTCTACTGATGAGTTCGTTGCTGAACGTTAAACCTGGCATTAAACCTCTCTTCTTTAACCAGAAAATAGCAGCGAACGAACCGGAGAAAAAAATACCTTCGACTGCGGCGAAAGCGACGAGTCGTTCGCCGAAAGAGGCATCGCACGTTTTAATCCAGGCGATGGCCCAATCGGCCTTCTTTTTCACGCAGGGTAATGTTTCGATCGCGCCGAAAAGCTTTTCTTTTTCGAAAGGATTCGTGATGTACGTGTCGATGAGCAAACTATACATCTCCGAATGGATGTTCTCCATCGCTATTTGGAAACTGTAAAAGCATCGAGCTTCGGATATTTGAACTTCCTGATAAAACCTCTCGGCTAAGTTTTCATTCACGATACCGTCGCTTGCTGCAAAAAAGGCCAAGACGTGAGAAATGAAATGTTTTTCTTCGGGTTTTAGTTTTTGCCAGTCGTTTAAATCTTTGGATAAATCTACTTCCTGGGCAGTCCAAAAAGACGCCTCGGCCATTTTGTACATTTTCCATAAATCATGATATTGAATGGGAAAAATAACAAACCGCTTAGGGTTTTCCTTCAACAAAGGTTCCGTGTTTTGCCGTTGATCCAAATCCATAGTTTGATTCAACTTTATTACGGTACTGTATTTTAAAAAAAAAATCTACTGTTAAAAAAAAAAAAAAAAAAAAAAAAAAAAAAAAAAAAAAATTTTTTTTTTTTTTTTTTTTTTTTTTTTTTTTTTTTTACATTATAGGGTTGAGATATTTTATACACTTTCTTTTATACACTTTCTCGGATAAATATGTGGAAAATTTTACAAGTCCAGAACACGAGATTAAATGATGAAAATTTTACAAGTCCAGAACGCGAGATTAAATGTGGAAAATTTTACAAGTCCAGAACGCGAGATTAAATGTGGAAAATTTTACAAGTCCAGAGCGCGAGATTAAATGTGGAAAATTTTACAAGTCCAGAACGCGAGATTAAATGTGAAAAATTTTACAAGTCCAGAACGCGAGATTAAATGTGAAAAATTTTACAAGTCCAGAACGCTACGATAAATTTAACTAAGATTCAAAAGTCTAAAAGATATAAATCTCCAACCCTGAAAAAAAAAAAAAAAAAAAATTTTTTTTTTTTTTTTTTTTTTTTTTTTTTTTTTTTTTTGAGGTGTATAACTTTGAACATTTTTACAAGTCCATTTTTTAAAGATTCCGATATTGCCAACAGGGTGGTTGTTTTTCTTTCGTTTTCAAAACTATTCCCGATTTTAACATGTCATACAAGCATCTATTTGCCGTTCTTTTATCACATCCAGCAAATCTACAAATATCTTTAATACTATGCGACTTATCATAATGCCCAAGTAAAAAACAATATATTTTTTCATAAACGATCACGTCGTTCATGATTCGAATATAACTTTATTACGTGTTCTGAAGCGTTATTGCAATTGTTTAAATTTAATTTAATCTGGTCGGTTCTGCCGAAGGTATACACTTTGTATACCTCGAAAAAAAAAAAAAAAAAAAAAAAAAAAAAAAAATTTTTTTTTTTTTTTTTTTTTTTTTTTTTTTTTTTTTAATGTAGGATTGGGATAATATCAATCCTTCAAATTTAGTGGATACACTTGTGTAGATCGTACTGTTCCGAGTCGTACTGTTCTGGTATCGTTCTTTAAAAAATCTCGTTACGACTTTCTCTCTTCCTCCAGTCGATTCGAAACTCGCTCGTGCCACCAGTCCGAACGATGTTTTCTCCAGATTCTTTCGGACGTCGCTCCGGAACCCGATTCCCCGCGCTCGAGAAACCCGCCACGTGGCATCGCGAGTTCGGGATTCGTCCGGTCGATGCGTCTTTCGCGGAACGGGGCGGACGAGTTTCCGTGGCCCTCGAACCGAGGCTCTCGAGAAAAAATCACGGGTCGGGGATTCGCGACGCGAGATTGGCCGAACTGGAGTCGGAACTGCTCGCGCTCAGAAAGGAATTGGAAGTTCTGAAGAAACGAACGGCCGATGGATCTCGCTACGTCCATTGCGAAAACGCGTACGCTCTGTTTTCCTTCAGTCGAGTTTACGTCGCAGGGCGAATGTGAAACGCGATATAAATATAAAGTGAGAGATTTCTCCAAACGATGGGTGAACAAACAGATCCGCTGGCTCTGTTAAATAAACTGGAATCGATAGTGAAAGACTTTGAAACCGTTTACCAAAAAGTTTAAGAAAGAACGAAAAAAGTTTCGAAAAATTTGTAAGAGTCCAGAGCGCGAGACGAAACTGGAAAATTTTACGAATCCAGAGTGCGAGACAACACTGAAAAATTTACGAATCAATTGAATCAAGTCCAGCCAGGTGAAAATGTATAGGGATGAAAAAAAAAAAAAAAAAAAAAAAAAAAAAAATTTTTTTTTTTTTTTTTTTTTTTTTTTTTTTTTTTGAGAAATATAACTTTCTGAAAACTTAATTGACTGGTAATTTTTTTCAGTTTTGCCTCGCAGTCTGGACTTGTAAAAATTTTCAGTTTTGATCTCGCAGTTTGGACTTGTAAAAATTTTCAGTTTTGCCTCGCAGTCTGGACTTGTAAAAATTTTCAGTTTTGCCTCGCAGTCTGGACTTGTAAAAATTTTCAGTTTTGCCTCGCAGTCTGGACTAATTTTCAAAGAAATCTTTTCGAAAAAAATTTCATCATTACCCTCTAGTAAAAAAAAAAAAAAAAAAAAAAAAAAAAAAAAAAATTTTTTTTTTTTTTTTTTTTTTTTTTTTTCAACGCTGAAGATTTATATACTTTACATTTTTGAATCTTAGTTAAATTTATCGTAGCGTTCTGGACTTGTAAAATATTCCAGATTTGATATCGCGTTTTAGACTTGTAAAATATTTAGATAATAAAATATGTAGATAATAAAGCATGCCTAACCCGAGCAAAATACCAGTCTTGTATGTTTTTCATATGTTGGAGGGATCGAATCGGGGATACGAATATCCCGACCCGATCGAAATAAACGAATTTCGAGAGTTGACAGTCGATCACGGCGGGTTGGTACCTGTATCGAAACTCAGACGCTTCTTCGCAAGCCCTTCGGCTTTTAAAAAATTCAGAGAAAATTTATCGGTTAGCGACAACGACTGGAACGCTGCCATTTCCATGCGTCCCTCGATTAAAAAATATGCTAAACGGTTTATGACTAATACTTCTCCGACGAGACGAACGCAGCGCGTAAACCTTAAAAAGAAGCAAGAGTATAGTTCCACGTTAGGTAGTTTTTCGGACGACGAAATTTCCGGCCACGAGTCCATGATATCCATCAGTCCGTCCGACGACGAATGCGACGAAACCGACGTCCATTTCCCATTACCTACTTGTGCGGGCGTCAGGAGAGTTTGTCGATATTACGATTCCAATCGCCGATATCTGCCTTACGAACCTGATTCGAGCGATCGCAAAAAATATCATTTAAAAGTTTCTTATGCCAGTGATGGAATAGTTCAATAAAAAACAAAAACAAATCGACATGAAAACTCTGACGAGTAAAAAAAAAAAAAAAAAAAAAAAAAAAAAAAAAAAAAAAAAATATATATATTTTTTTTTTTTTTTTTTTTTTTTTTTTAGGGTTGGAGATTTATATCTTTTAGACTTTTGAATCTTAGTTAAATTTATCGTAGCGTTCTGGACTTGTAAAATTTTTCACATTTAATCTCGCGTTCTGGACTTGTAAAATTTTTCACATTTAATCTCGCGTTCTGGACTTGTAAAATTTTCCACATTTAATCTCGCGTTCTGGACTTGTAAAATTTCCCACATTTAATCTCGCGTTCTGGACTTGTAAAATTTCCCACATTTAATCTCGCGTTCTGGACTTGTAAAATTTCCCACATTTAATCTCGCGTTCTGGACTTGTAAAATTTTTCACATTTAATCTCGCGTTCTGGACTTGTAAAATTTTCCACATTTAATCTCGCGCTCTGGACTTGTAAAATTTTCCACATTTAATCTCGCGTTCTGGACTTGTAAAATTTCCCACATTTAATCTCGCGTTCTGGACTTGTAAAATTTTCCACATATTTATCTGAGAAAGTGTATAAAAGAAAGTGTATAAAATATCTCAATCCTATAATGTAAGAAAAAAAAAAAAAAAAAAAAAAAAAAAATTTTTTTTTTTTTTTTTTTTTTTTACCGGAAAAGGAATATATATCGAACGCGAAACGCGATACAGTATCCTTCAGCTCGTGTCTTTTGGTTAAACTGTTCATCATGTCCGAGAACGATCGCCAGTTGTTCGATTTACGGAAAAAAATAGAGACTTACGAGTTGATCGAGTTACGGAAACGACTAGAGACTTACGACTTCAGGACCAAAATTTTACTCTTTCAATGCACGGCCGTTCGTCTCAACAGTCGGTGTCGGTTCTTGCTGACCGACAAAGGAGAGTTTCACCTCAACGAATGTTTCTGGACGTTGAAAAACGCCCGCGGTTCCCAAACCTGTCAGTGTCTTTCGAAACTCGATTCTCCCGATAGTTTCTTCGAAGAGAGGATGTTGGCTCACACGAATAACGTTTCGAACTTCCATCTAGTCAAACCCAGAAATTCGAAAGCGATGTACTACAAACCGCTGGACATGTGCCAAGACGAAAACCTGTACGATTTTTACATGTTTCGGGTTTCGGATTCCGAAAACGTGTTCAAATGGTACGAAATGTACAAGGTGAGGACGAACGTTCTTCGATTTCGAGTGAAAGTAAGAGAACTGAAGAAACAAGATCTCATCGACGCGGTTTACAGCACGGACAGCGAAGAGTGGCACTTGACGGATTGCATCAAGTGCGTGAAATGGGACAACGGGCCCGATACGTGTCACTGCCAGTCGGCCATGATGAATCCGTGGAAATATCTGAAGGAAGTTTATAATTTCGTAGACGGCGAGAAACTCGTAGAAAAAATACGAAACGAAAAAGTACCGGTTAATTTTAAAAAGAATCTGTAAACTCGACGAACCGCTTTTGTTTCGAGGTTCGGACTCTTTACAAGATTTATTTTTAGAAATAATGACGTCATCTCAATTACATATTAAATATCAGTTTTGGGATACCGAATAAAGTTCAAATCTTTAGCCATTACAAAAAAAAAAAAAAAAAAAAAAAAAAAAATTATATATATATTTTTTTTTTTTTTTTTTTTTTTTTTTTTTTTTTTACTTGTAAAAATATCTTGAGAAATTTTTTCATAATTAGCTGGGCGGTTTAGACTTTTAAATAACTTTAACCATTTAGCTTTTTCTCCGAGATTCCACTTCACTCGATGTTTCCGCGAGTGCAGACAACAATGTAATTCTTTAACATTGGATCGTACTACCAGGTACCGAGAAATGAAGAAAGATTTCCATTTCGTGGTACCCGAGCCGCTTCCTGACAGTCGATCGATAAATTATTCGAGCACTGCATCCCAACCAATATTTTTCTCAATAATCAAAATATGATATGATTTAAAAACTAGATGAAGAAAACGAGGAGTAAATCTTCGACTTTTAATACGTAAATGAAATGACGTCATTGTTTCTAAAAATAGATGTGGTAAAGAGTTTGTATCTCTGATTCGATACTGTAAAGTTTAAAATATTTTTTAGTTTTAGTTACTACCCTACAAAAAAAAAAAAAAAAAAAAAAAAAAAAAAAAAAAAAAATTTTTTTTTTTTTTTTTTTTTTTTTTTTTTTTAAATTGAGAAATATAAGTTTCTGGATTCTTATATTTTCACACACCTCGGAAAGGACTCGTCTTACTTTTCCAATTCGACATGGGGAAATTTTACATTAACCGATCTGACGGACTACACTTGGAATACGTTCCCGAGTTTTACTCGTGTTCGTTCGATCGACTGTACGGCGCACTACCCCTCAAAGACGTAACGTATCACCAATCTTCTTTCTACCGAAAACCTCTACGGAAAATTTGCGCGTTCTCCGACGTGCGCGGAAAACGATACTATTACGCTAGACGATGCGTAGAAGCCGTGGTCTGGCCTCCACTGATCGAGGAAATGAAACGCGAAGTGGAAAATTACTTGGGGGTGAAGTTTAACTTTGCTCTCGTCAACTGTTATCCGAACGGCAGAGCCGGCATAGGGAAACACTCAGACAGCGAAAGTTGCATGGATCCGACTAAACCGATCGCTTGCCTGAATTTCGGAGCCAGCAGAAAACTAATTTTTAGAGAAAAGGGAGGAACGGGGCGTTTCGAATTTAAGCCGGAAAACGAATCTCTATACGTCATGGAGTATCCCACGAATAAAAAATGGACTCACGAAATACCGGCCGAAAGGAAAGTGAAGGAACCTAGAATCAGTATCACGTTTAGAGTATTTAATAATTGAAAAAAATGTAAAAGTAAATCTTTAAGTTTTTATTTCCAAAAGTTATATTCCCAAAACAAATTCCAAATACGGAAAAAAAAAAAAAAAAAAAAAAAAAAAAATTTTTTTTTTTTTTTTTTTTTTTTTTTTTTTTTTTTTACATAACTCTATAAAACCCAATCTTCCATCGGACATTTTTTCCTTCTCGAACTTTTACGTTTTTCCTTTCCCTACGCCCGATAAATATTTTTCGGGTGGCGAAACCCCGTTTTTCGTTCGCACGTCTGCCGATTCCGGAAAACAGTTTCACGGATCTGGATTTCGCCCGACTCGAAAAAAAGGTACGATTTCACGCGGTAATATTTTCGCCCGTCACGAAACGTTGTCGAACGAGAGATACCGCAAACGCGAGACGGGATCTGCGATCGCGGTACCTGACCCGCTTTCTGACAGTCGGACGATTTAATCTTCGAGCACTCTGACCCCCTCGGGTTTTTTCCGAATCCGAAAAAGAAGCGAGAACGGGGAAGGAAAAGACAACGACGAAGGGTTCGAGGTCGATCGCACGGGGAACGGGGTAAAAATTAAACTCTCGACACACGGCACCCGACAGTCGAATCACGGATCGGGAAATATAATTCGCGCGTGTGTGTGGGGGGGGAGAAACAAAACACCAACAACGGATGTGTGTATTTCAATGATGTCACAGCCTTCCGAATGGTCTGAAATTTTAAATATGTAATTGTTGCGAAATTTTGTCGAGTCATTTCAAATTTTATGAAAATCGGCGTATAGTTTAATTACAGAGACAGCCAAAAGGTTTACGTTACATTACGGGGAACGGGAAAAAATTATCGCGAGTGCATTTCAATGATGTTACAGACTATGCACTCATGAAGAGCAAAAAAATATACATTCAGTACGATACGGGATGCAAAAAATAATTATAAAACTAGTTATAGTACGAACGCACCTCATTTGCCACGTTCGAAGAGCAATTTCCAACTCGTTTCGAACGGTCGAAAAACAATTACAGACCGAGACGAGTCGCGATAAACGATAATGGCTAGAGCGCTATGCTTTTTCTCGGAAATTTTTCCATCTCCGAGCGTTCGAGAAACATTTCCGGCGTGCATGCGAATTTTTCAGTGGCTTTTTAAGTTCTTTGTCGTCATATTCACGAGCTCCGTTCTTCTCGAAGCGTCCGCGCGAATTTTTCAGTGGCTTTTTAAGTTCTTTGTCGTCATATTCACGAGCTCCGTACTTCTCGAAGCGTCCACGCGAAATTTTCGGTGGCTTTTTTAAGTTCTTCGTCGTCGTATTTACGAGCTCCGTACTTCTCGAATCGTATTCTTTTAGAACAGTCGTTCGGAGCACAGCGTCCGCGAATCGAATCCGGTGTCGAAAAAGACATCGGCGGTCGATCACACCACGGAACAAGCAAAGAACAACGTGATCGCGGCGAACGCGACTTCGAACACAGCACAGATCCCCCAGAACACGTCTTTCCATTCCATTTCTTTATATTTAATTTTTTCTTTACATCTCGTTCTTTTGTTCGCGAGAGAGAAAACATCGCGTAAACGAAAAGCCCAGTTTTCGACATCGGATGGGGAAAAGACATTTTTTACTTTCTTCTATCTTTACGAGAAGAAAGTATTGGATTCATGAAAATTTTCGACGGATTTACACGTTTTAGGGGTCAGAGAACCCGAAAAACATGTTTTTACAAAATGTCTGTCTGTGACTCTGTGAGTCTGTCTGTCTGTGTGTACGTGACACAAATTTTGTGGGCGCTCTATCTCAAGAACTAATGCACGGAATTTAATAAAAATTTATATTCTGTTAGTCCCCGATACAATTTGATACTGATTAGTTTTTGGTGTTAATCACCCAATAGGGGGCGCTGCTATGCAGTAATTTTCACGATTTTTGCTATAGCTCTATCTCGAAAACTAATGCACGGATTTTCTCCAAACTTCAGATTCAGTCAGATTCCACACTTTTTTCCCGAAACAGCGAAAACAAGGCGGGATCGTCATCGGAAGCCCGTCGCGCGGGAAACAGGATGCGTCGGCTTTTTTCATCCGGAAGGTCGAAAGGTCGCGCGGGCGATCAAGTATAGCAAGTTTTCTTATCGGCTTCCGCTCGCGCAATCGTTCCGAGAAAAGATCCAAAGAAACGGGTCGAAGGCCATCACGTGATCAGCTTCCCGCGAAACAGGATGTTTACGCCGCGCGAGATTATTTTCGTTTCGGCTTCGATTTCCACGAGTCGTGGAAAGGAAGTCACGTGATCGCGTGTTTTTCTTCCGGCGAAACAGGATGTTCTGGAACAATCTCTCGACCTCGAGAGACGGTATAAATACGGGTCCGTGGGCGAAAAGAAAATCATTCTGCCTCAGAGAACCGCTGCGAGTGGACAGCTCCGTGTTCCCGACGAGTTTTTTTCTCTGACTTTTGCCTGCCGAGTTTCTCCGACTTTTGCTTGCCGAGTGTTTTTCAGTCTTTCGCCTGCCGAGTTTCTCTGACTTTTGCCCGCCGAGTGTTTTCCAGTCTTTCGTCTGCCGAGTTTCATCATGTTTTTCTACCTGTGCCACGATCGCCTGCCCGCCCCCGTGCTGGTCGTCCTGTCCGCCGACGGGCTGCCTTTCCTGAGGGCCGCGGACGTGGCCCGGATCCTGGAATACAGAAACACGCACCGATTTTCCTCGATGTACGCCAGTCTCAGGATCCGGGACATCGTGTATAAGAGAATGGAGCTGCCCCGCCAGGTGCTGGACATGAAAATTTTTTCTGCCGAAGAAGCCGTCGAACTTCTCAAGCCGTGCAGGCGGAGATCGGCCCTCTACTTGCGTTGCGTCTTCGAAATGTCGGATACCTGTCGAGTCTTGCCCCTGGACACCATCAGGGCCGCCACCATGCAGAAAAGGGCCATGCGCGTCAAGTTCCTGGTCGCCGAGTATTCGAATTCTATGACTTTTCGGGATTTCCTGAACGAGTTCAAGACGAAGACGTTTCTCCTGTACGAAGACCTGGCCCGAGAATACATGTTCAAAAGGATCGAAATACACTCGTACAACTCGAGCCTGGAAATCCTCAGACTTCCCGAGCCGCCGAGAAAAGTATTGGTACATTTCGGGGACGAAGTCTTCGAGTACCGATTGAACTGATTTCTGTAAAAATTGATTTATGTAAAAAAAAAGAAAAAAAAAAAAAAAAAAAAAAAAAAAAAAAGGTCGAACGAGGTGTGTGTAAGGAAAGACTTTATGTCTTTGTCCACACACACCTCGTTCGGCCTTTTTTTTAAAAACAGACAGGTCGCCAATATTGAAAATATCTTAAAATAAAACTTGTACGTTTCGAAACGGATTGTCGCAAAAAACCGTATTCGGTATTAAAAAATCCCAACTTTTTTCGTTACCCGACTCGTGTGAAATAACGTGACGGAATTCCTCGAGCGTAAAACCCATACGTTCGATTTTTCATGAAATTTGAAACGACTCGACGAAATTCTGCAAGTATCGAAAAGAAGCGACAATTATAACTTTTTTCAGCTTTTCGATAAACTGGACTTTCGATTCTGGACTTGTAAAAAAATTCAATCTTGTTTCGCGTTCTGGACTTGTAAAATATTTCGAACAAATTTCCTAGTCATAGAAACCATGCATTAAAAAAAAAAAAAAAAAAAAAAAAAAAAAAATTTTTTTTTTTTTTTTTTTTTTTTTTTTTTTTTTTTTTTTTTTTTTTTTAGATTTTTATATAATTTAGATTTTCGAATCTCTGGACTTGTAAAAAAATTCAATCTTGTTTCGCGTTCTGGACTTGTAAAAAAATTCAATCTTGTTTCGCGTTCTGGACTTGTAAAAAAATTCAATCTTGTTTCGCGTTCTGGACTTGTAAAAAAATTCAATCTTGTTTCGCGTTCTGGACTTGTAAAATATTTCAATCTTGTTTCGCGTTCTGGACTTGTAAAATATTTCAATCTTGTTTCGCGTTCTGAACTTGTAAAATATTTCAATCTTGTTTCGCGTTCTGAACTTGTAAAAATTTTCGAACAAATTTTCTAGTCATAGGAACCATGCATTAAAAAAAAAAAAAAAAAAAAAAAAAAAATATATATATATATATGTAATTTTTTTTTTTTTTTTTTTTTTTTTTTTTTTTTTTTCAAGGATGGAGGTTTGTATCTTTTACGCTTTTCAATCTTAGTTAAATTTATCGTAGCGTTCTGGACTTGTAAAATATTTCAATCTTGTTTCGCGTTCTGGACTTGTAAAAAAATTCAATCTTGTTTCGCGTTCTGGACTTGTAAAATATTTCAATCTTGTTTCGCGTTCTGGACTTGTAAAATATTTCAATCTTGTTTCGCGTTCTGAACTTGTAAAAATTTTCGAACAAATTTTCTAGTCATAGGAACCATGCAAAAAAAAAAAAAAAAAAAAAAAAAAAAAAAAAAAAAATATATATATATATATATATATATATATATATATATATATATATATATATGTAATATGTGTATATATATATATGTAATTTTTTTTTTTTTTTTTTTTTTTTTTTTTCGTTTGCTCTACAAAACGGTCTCGCGGAAAACCCGAGAACGCGTTTGCTACGAAACCTTTCGACCAAACTCATGTCCCTGAGCATCGCGAACGTGAGCGGAACCGTGAACGTGATGAATTACACGATGAACGTCACGAACAATCGCATCCACTCGACCAGGATCTCGGTCCCCGCCGGCGAAAAGCCGAAGGTCCGTTCTTCCGAATCCGAACGGCCCGCGAGAATCGTGCACGAACATTCCAGGTGCGTGGCCTCGCTGGCCGTGTCCGCGAACGGATTCACCCTGTTCGACGGACGATTCAGCGTGGTCCACGACGGGGGCCTCAGCAATTCCGGGTTGGTACGGGAAATCGCGAAACGCGGCGTCAGGAAACTGCACGTGTGCGACGACAGGACCTGGAAAAAAGTGAAAGATCTCCGAAAATCGTACCCGCACCTGTTGGGAAAAATGGAAGTGAAAAGGCACGAGGCCCCGAAGCACGCGAACGCCACTTGCGCTTACTGCCGATCCGCGAACTGTCACAGGTGGATCGCCGTGTCCTTGCTCTCGGAGGTTTTCGAAATATTTTTCGACCACGCGATCCACTGATTGAATTTTCGCGAAAAGAAAGGGGATGACAGAGATATCCAACGTTAAAAAAAACTCGTAAAATTTTCCAGATAGTTATCCGAGAAAGTGTATGAAAGAAAATATATAAATCTTTCAACGCTGGAGATTTATATACTTTACATTTTTGACTCTTAGTTAAATTTATCGTAGCGTTCTGGACTTGTAAAATATTCCAGATTTGATATCGCAGTCTGGACTTGTAAAAATTTTCAAAGAAATCTTTTCGAAAAAAATTTCATCATTACCCTCTAGTAAAAAAAAAAAAAAAAAAAAAAAAAAAAAAAAAAAAAAAAATTTTTTTTTTTTTTTTTTTTTTTTTTAACGTTGGAGATTTATATACTTTACACTTTTGACTCTTAGTTAAATTTATTGTAGCGTTCTGGACTTGTAAAATATTTCAATCTTGTTTCGAGTTCTGGAGTTGTAAATATTTCAATCTTGTTTCGCGTTCTGAACTTGTAAAAATTTTCGAACAAATTTCCTAGTCATAAAAAAAAAAAAAAAAATATATATATATATATATATATTTTTTTTTTTTTTTTTTTTTTTTTTTTTTTTTGAGTTTTCCTTCCACGCGTTTCGAGAATCGAGTTCAAGTTTTCTGACGCAATATCTCAGGAAGGTTACGCAATCCCGGGGTATAAATACAGGTGTGCGAGCCACATTCGTTCATTTGATCGTCGGTGCCAAAGGAGTTGCTACCAGAAGTTCTGCTGGACGGAAGATGGACTCGTGGGTAAGTCGATTTCTGATTATTTCTTTAATCGTACTTTGAAGTTTTTTCGAACAGATTGGAAATTTTTGCCCCGCGCTCTGGACTTGTAATTTTTTTCAGTTTTGATCTCGCAGTCTGGACTTGTAATTTTTTTCAGTTTTGCCTCGCAGTCTGGACTTGTAATTTTTTTCAGTTTTGCCTCGCAGTCTGGACTTGTAAAAATTTTCAGTTTTGATCTCGCAGTCTGGACTTGTAAAAATTTTCAGTTTTGATCTCGCAGTCTGGACTTGTAAAAATTTTCAGTTTTGATCTCGCAGTCTGGACTCGTATAAATTTTCAAAGAAATCTTTTCGAAAAAAATTTCATCATTACCCTCTAGTAAAAAAAAAAAAAAAAAAAAAAAAAAAAAAAAAAAAAATTATATATATATATATATATTTTTTTTTTTTTTTTTTTTTTTTTTTTTTTTTTTGAAAATTCAATGTATAAAAGTGTGCGTTTTCTTTCAGAAAACTAAGAAGACTCTTCGGACGAACAAATTGGTAAGTTTCGTGTTTTCTTTTTGTGTTTTTCTATCTTTTCTTCTCGTTCGAGGCGCCGGAAACCCAGCGGTGTTAACTGAAAGCGTCTCAATCCCTTCAGCTTTTTTGTGTTTTTCTGTCTTTCTTCTCGTTCGGTGCACCCGAAACCCAGCGGTGTTAACGTAAAGTGCCCGAACCCTTCGACTTTTTCTTCGAGGCGCCGGAAACCCAGCGGTGTTAACGGAAAGCGTCTCGATTCTTTTTCTGTCTTTCTTCTCGTTCGGTGCACCCGAAACCCAGCGGTGTTAACGTAAAGTGCCCGAACACTTCGACTTTTTCTTCGAGGCGCCGGAAACCCAGCGGTGTTAACGGAAAGCGTCTCGATTCTTTTCTGGCGTGTCGTTTCGTCCTTACTCGTGCGAGCGAAGATTCTCCGGACGTGCCAGCCAGGCGACAGATTCGAAGGACGTGCCAGCCAGGCAACAGATTCTGGGGACGTGCCAGCCAGGAAACAGATTCGAAGGACGTGCCAGCCAGGAAACAGATTCGAAGGACGTGCCAGCCAGGAAACAGATTCGAAGGACGTGCCAGCCAATATTCCGATTCTCGGGACGTGCCAGCCAGAATTCCGATTCGACAGACGGACCGGAAAAAGGGGTGAGTATTCTTTTCGTTTTTTCCCAGGCATTTTTTTTTCACTCCGAGTCGGATTCGCTTCGAGTCAGTGCGCGTTCCGCCAATTACCGAGCGAAAAAAACCAGGCGCGAGTCAGGTAGTCCGTTTGATCCTGGTCTTGCGGCAAAAGACGAGTTTTTCAGAGCGCGTGTTTAACGAAAAACGCGCGGTTCTAGCGCGTTCTCAAAAACCAGTTTCACGAATCAAAAAGTCCTTTCCTTGGTGCTGGTCTTGGGAGGCACGGTTCGTCTCGAGAAACAGTTTTTTCCCGAGACGAACGCGCGGATAGGAAAGAGCCATCTCGGACGAATTCGATCTCGGAGTCGGAGTGTTTTCTTAACTATTTTTTTTTGGATTCGACCCATCGAGCCATTCCTTCGTCTTCGGGCGAGCGAGGAGACGTGCAATGCCTTCAGCGACTGCGTCGGTGAATCGCTCGTTCGATTCGACGATGCGTTTTCGTGGATCGGGGCTCGGGCCGAATCTCGAATTTTTCTTAAATGTTTTTTTTTTCGACCGATCGAACCCGCCCTTCGTCGTCGTTCGAGCGAAGAGACGTGCAATGCCTTCAGAGACTGCGTCGGTGAATCGCTCGTTCGATTCGGCGATGTGTTTTCGTGGATCAGGGGTTCGAAAGGTCTAGAATTTTTTCGAAACGGGTTCCCGTTCTTCTCTCTCTCGGTGTCCCCGTTTTATACGCCGGCCGGAAGCCGTTCGGGCCCTCGAGCGTGGATTTTCTCGACGATCTGTTCCCAGACGCCAAGCCGCGGATTTTCGGAGGGTTTCTTTTGTCTCCGGCGAACGTTTAAGGAAAGCACTCGATATAATTTCCCTTGCGGGAGATTTCGCGTGGCCTCTGGAGCGAGAATCGATTTTCGGGTCGATTCCCGTTGCAGCTGCGTGTGGTCTGACCTGGTACGCACCGCAGAAAGGCGTGGCGGGTAGACACTTTCCAGTTCGGTGGAAAAGATACCGACGGCGTCGACGGAGACAATCGACGCGTTTTTCTTCTCGAATCGGGAAGGAAAACGCGAACCGGTCCGCGGCGAACATCTTTTCACGCACCCCCGGCGCCAGAAAAAGTCCGGGAGTAAATTTGCCGTCGAGCTGTCCTCCGTGAAGCCGCGGTGAATCCAATCCCAGTTGTGACGGCGTTTTTTCGTTTTTTATGTTTTTTTATCTTTTTCTCGAGGAGGTGCGTAAAGATGGCGTTCCCGTTCGGTAAACCGCAGTAACCGTCCACCTGCTCGGTAACGCAGATGAATCTTCGGACGATGCTGGCCGATGCGAGATCGGTCGGTAGGTGGCGGCGATCTGCGCGTAAACCGTTTAGGCACCCCGAACGGAACGAGCTACGATGTGCGGCTCTGGGACTTTTCGAATGACTGAATTTTCCGCCGAGAATCACTCGTTCTGCCGATGGCCGGTGGAAAAACGCGGGGCCGACGAGCGAGAAAACGGGAACCGTACCGCGGAATCTGGAAACGAGGTGAGTGAAATTTTTATTTTTTCAATAAAGTTTTTTACAAACGCTCGTGTACGTGTCTGTTTCTCGAGTCGAGTCCTTATTTTTTTCTTCCCACGCAGACAGAAAACAGATCCGTCGGGCGGGAACAGAGCGAAAAAAATTTTTCTGGTAATAAAAAACGCTGGTTCTCCTTCGACGGATCGCGTACTTTATTCTCACACGCTCTAGGAACTCTGTTTTTTTCGAATCGATTCGATTTCTTTTTCAGGTTTTCTCTTTCAGATTTTCTCTTTCAGCTCTTCTTTTTCAGCTCGTCCGTCGTTTCATCATTTCATCATTCGATTTCCCGTCCGATCATTCCATCATTTCATCGTTCCGTACCGAATCCCAAATCCCAAATCCCAAATCACGAGCCCCATCCCATCATATCCGATCGTTCCACCATCCATTCGCCCCGTCCAAACATTCCACCACACCCGAATCCCGAGCCCCGTCCGATTATTCCATCGTCCATTCCTCCACTGCCCTGAATCCCGAATCCCGAACCCCGTCCGATCATTCCACCGTCCATCGTCCCTTCGCGCACTGCCCCGAATCCCGAGCCCCGTCCGATCATTCCGCCATACATCGTCCGTTCATCCCGACCGTTCGAAGTTTTCCGTGGTTTCCTTCGAACCTCGAGCGAATGCTGGTCGGGTTCGCCAAAGTCCCGCCACGGAGGGCAACAAATGATCAGGGTCAAAAAAGATTTCTAAACTCGACTCGTAAAAAATGATCAGGGTCAAAAAAAGATTTCTAAACTTGACTTTTAAAAATATTACCAGAGTAAAAAAAAGATTTCTAAACTTAACTTTTAAAAATATCAAAAAAAAAAAAAAAAAAAAAAACTCTCGATCCTATAATGTAAAAAAAAAAAAAAAAAAAAAAAAAAAAAAAAAAAAATTTTTTTTTTTTTTTTTTTTTTTTTTTTTACATTATAGGATTTATATACTTTACATTTTTGAATCTTAACTTAACTTTTAAAAATATTATCAGAGTAAAAAAAAAAAAAAAAAAAAAAAAAAAATTTTTTTTTTTTTTTTTTTTTTTTTTTTTTTTTTTTTTACGTTATGGGATTTATATTTAGAGGGAACTTTGTTGCCTATAAATTCGACGCGGGATCGAGTAGTAAAAAAGGGTATTTATTTTTTATAAGCTTTCGTAACGTTTTGAGCCTGGGGTTTCGTATCGATAGAAAATTCTCGACCGCTCGCTTTATTCGTCTTTCGCGTCTCGAACCTATAAAAGGTGAGATCGCAGCATGGACGCACCGTTCGAAAAATTCCCGGAGGAGACGTCGAAACACCTCAAAGATTTCGACCGCGTCGAAAAGAAAAATCCCGACTGTTTCGGAAAAATGTCTCGTAAACGCGCGGAAAGAAAACGTCATCGAGGTCGCGCGTGTTCCCTCTGCAACGATTATTACGAATGTCTGAATTTAAAAGATCGAGAATTGGAAGAAAGAAAGAATCGGGTGTCCAGACACAGGGGAAAATCACCTCCGAAAACACCGGAACATTATTGGGAACCGGAAATTCCCGACGACGAAGAGTGTTTGAGACGCGGCTACATCGATCCCCCGCAACCGTATTACTTTCAAAAGACAAATAAATACGATAAAAAAGTTGTATCGAAAAATCTAAAAGACGTGAAAATTCAAAACTGTAATTGAAAGGAAAAATTCTCTCGATCCTATAACGTAAAAAAAAAAAAAAAAAAAAAAAAAAAAAAAAAAAAAATTTTTTTTTTTTTTTTTTTTTTAGGGTTGGAGATTTATATCTTTTAGACTTTTGAATCTTAGTTAAATTTATCGTAGCGTTCTGGACTTGTAAAATTTTCCACATTTAATCTCGCGTTCTGGACTTGTAAAATTTTCCACATTTAATCTCGCGTTCTGGACTTGTAAAATTTTCCACATTTAATCTCGCGTTCTGGACTTGTAAAATTTTCCACATTTAATCTCGCGTTCTGGACTTGTAAAATTTTCCACATTTAATCTCGCGTTCTGGACTTGTAAAATTTTCCACATTTAATCTCGCGTTCTGGACTTGTAAAATTTTCCACATTTAATCTCGCGTTCTGGACTTGTAAAATTTTCCACATTTAATCTCGCGTTCTGGACTTGTAAAATTTTTCACATTTAATCTCGCGTTCTGGACTTGTAAAATTTTTCACATTTAATCTCGCGTTCTGGACTTGTAAAATTTTCCACATTTAATCTCGCGTTCTGGACTTGTAAAATTTTCCACATTTAATCTCGCGTTCTGGACTTGTAAAATTTTCCACATTTAATCTCGCGTTCTGGACTTGTAAAATTTTTCACATTTAATCTCGCGTTCTGGACTTGTAAAATTTTTCACATTTAATCTCGCGTTCTGGACTTGTAAAATTTTCCACATTTAATCTCGCGTTCTGGACTTGTAAAATTTTCCACATTTAATCTCCCGTTCTGGACTTGTAAAATTTTCCACATTTAATCTCACGTTCTGGACTTGTAAAATTTTCAACATTTAATCTCGCGTTCTGGACTTGTAAAATTTTCCAGATATTTATCCGAGAAAGTGTATAAAAGAAAGTGTATAAAATATCTCAATCCTATAATGTAAAAAAAAAAAAAAAAAAAAAAAAAAAAAAAAAAAAAAAATTTTTTTTTTTTTTTTTTTTTTTTTTTTTCAACGCTGGAGATTTATATACTTTACACTTTTGAATCTTAGTTAAATTTATTGTAGCATTCTGGACTTGTAAAATATTTCAATCTTGTTTCGCGTTTATTACAGGATCACGCGTACATTATAGGATCGAGAGAATTTTTATTGCTCGGAGAAACTTTTCGAAATATTTTACGAGTCCGCGACGCGAGATCAAAACTGAAAAATTTAGCGCAAACACTCGTAAATAAAGAATTTTTTTCTTCGGTATTTTACAATAATGGCGATGCTACCGACGCAAAAAAACGGGCCGAACGAGGCGCGTACGGACAGAGACTCAGAGTCTCTCCACACGCGCGCCTCGTTCGACCCGTTTTTTCTTTCTCTTTCTTTCGAAGAGAGATTACGACAGTCTGTACTCGAAAGTCCGTTCGCCGAAACGAACCAGCAGGCTTTCGGGCGGCTCCGGCAGATTCATGTTCTCCAGGCTCTCGTTTCTCAGGCTAATCTCCAGGTTTCTCGCCGCAAAATCCCTGGCCGCGGTCTCGTACATCTCCGCGGTCGCGCGCGAGAATTCTTCCAAGAATTCCTCGAAGCTGGGCGCGTTCCGATAGTCTTCGACCCCGATCTTCACGTCCTGGGCTTTTCTCCGGTCCGTGCAGGGCCTGACGGGCTCGAGAAGGGACACCCTCGGTATTTCGGGATTCCGGAACCAGAATCGGATCATGCGGGCGGATCTGTCGCCGCAGTCTCTCAGCAGATCCAGGGTCTTTTCCACGGAGAATATCCTGGTTTTCAGCGCGGAACGGGGCAGGTCCGTTTTCCTGCGGACGACGTCCCGTACTCTGAGCGCGGCGAGTCTTTCGCCCGGCCGGCGGAGATTCTCGCGGCCCAGGATCCGGATCACGTCCATCGCCCTCAGGAAAGGCCGGCCGTCGGAAGACACGACTATCAGGATCGGAACGGGCAGGCGATCGTGGCACAGGTTGAAGAACATGGCGAGAGTGACAAAAAAACGAAGGCTAGAGTGACAGAGATTCGACAGCACGGTAGTCTCAGGCAGAATGATTTTCTTTTCGCCCAGAGTCCCGCATTTATACCCGATCGATTGCGCAACATCCCGTTTCGCCAGAAAAAGATTGCGCGCGTGCCAGGAAATCACGCGTCCGAGAAAAGACTGGGCGGTTTCCCGTGACCTAGAAGAACGGATGCGGAACTTCCTTTCGAGACGAAAAAAGATCTTGCGCGTGCCAGGAAATCACGCGTCCGAGAAAAGACTGGGCGGTTTCCCGTGACCTCGAAGAACGGATGCGGAACTTCCTTTCGAGACGAAAAAAGATCTTGCGCGTGATTTCAAATCATCTCTATTCTATATTGAAAAAAAAAAAAAAAAAAAAAAAAAAAAAAAAAAAATTTTTTTTTTTTTTTTTTTTTTCCTTTTATATAATTTAGATTTTCGAATCTTGGTTAGATTTATTGTAGCGTTCTGGACTCGTGAAATGTTTCGAAAGATTTTCAATAACAATTATTTCAAACACGTAACGTAAAAAAAGTGCAAGAATCCAGCTCGGAAAGAAATATTTACCCTTTCGAACGGAAAGAAAATATCCAAGAAAATCGATATCCGAGAATATTATCGACTGTCGTTTGTAAAAAACAACACGGTTTATCAAAAAGCCGAAAAAAGTTATGACTGTCAACCTGTATCTTATATAATACAGGTTGACAATACAATTTTGACACTATGGTCAGCCCGTATACAAACATGGAAGATCCAATCTGAAAATAATTTTTTTTTATTATTATAAAAATCATCTCTATCCTATATTGTAATATTGTAATATCCTATATTGTAATTTTATATAATTTAGATTTTCGAATCTTGGTTAAATTTATTGTAGCGTTCTGGACTCGTGAAATGTTTCGAAAGATTTTCAATAACAATTATTTCAAACACGTAATGTAAAAAAGTGCAAGAATCCAGCTCGGAAAGAAATATTTACCCTTTCGAACGGAAAGAAAATATCCAAGAAAATCGATATCCGAGAATGTCATCGACCTGTGTCTTATATTTAATACAGTTTCGACACTGCGCCGCGCTCGGTTCCGAAACGCGAGTTTTATTCTTCTGAATTTTACAATATTGGCGATGCGTCCGATTTAAAAAAACGGGCCGAACGAAGCGCGTCCGGGTCGAAAAGACTCGCGTCTTTTCACCCTTCGCGCCTCGTTCGGCCCGTTTTTTTCTTTTTTTTCAAAGTTTTTTTTTCACTCTCGTTCCAGCCGGTCTCTCGCCCACTCGGCGAAGAAGAAACATTCGACTTTAGCGCAGTGAGCCGCGGCCCCTTTCCCTTTCAGTTTTCCGTGGTGTCCGCAGTCTCTGACCGCCGATTTCATGGGATGCAGCAAGTCGTCGAATTTCGGGCATCCGAAGTTTTCCAGGTTCACGCAAGGTATGCCCAGTTCTTCCAAGACGTCCTTTTCGACGTGGCCCCCCTTATACGCGACCAGGCGCTTTTCCACCGTGGCGTTTTCCTCGTATACGATACGCAGGAGGATTTTCAGGAAATCTTCGTCGAACAGGTCCGTTTCTCCGGGCAGGCTCCGGAGCGACATTCCGTGTATCCTGTCGGTGCAATAGCGGACGCTCTGCCATTCTTTTGGGGTCGGGGTCAGATGGTCCAGCCGGAACCTGAAACAACGACAGTCGTTTCTGGTCAGCGAAGCGAATCCCATCTCGCGGGCCCGAAATTTCTTGTCGATGCGAAATCCGTCGAGGTCCAAGACCATGCACACTTCGGACAGGCTCATGGCGGCTTGTTTTTCGAGAAAAAACAGCAGAGTGATGCGGAGAGAAAATTTTCGACGCGTCAGTTGGCGAGAACAGAAATTCAGAATGATTTTCTCTTCCCCCGGAGACACGCATTTATACGCCCGATCGACCTCGATCGGTTCCGGAAAAACACCGGGCCACGTGATTTCCGCGCGAGATAAAAACGTCGTCCGGTCGCGCCTTCCGGATTCGTCGCTTCGAGGAAAAAGATTGCGCAACTTCCCGTGACCCCGACGGCTTATCGCTACCGACCGGAAGTTCTGGAATAAATCTGGCACGAGTTCGAAAGCGTAAAAGATACAAACCTCCATCCTTGAAAAAAAAAAAAAAAAAAAAAAAAAAAAAAATTTTTTTTTTTTTTTTTTTTTTTTTTTTTTTTTCAAAGGATGGAGGTTTGTATCTTTTACGCTTTTGAATCTTAGTTAAATTTATCGTAGCGTTCTGGACTTGTAAAATATTTCAATCTTGTTTCGCGTTCTGGACTTGTAAAATATTTCAATCTTATCGTAGCGTTCTGGACTTGTAAAATATTTCAATCTTATCGTAGCGTTCTGGACTTGTAAAATATTTCAATCTTATCGTAGCGTTCTGGACTTGTAAAATATTTCAATCTTGTTTCGCGTTCTGGACTTGTAAAATATTTCAATCTTATCGTAGCGTTCTGGACTTGTAAAATATTTCAATCTTGCTTCGCGTTCTGGACTTGTAAAATATTTCAATCTTGTTTCGCGTTCTGAACTTGTAAAAATTTTCGAACAATTTTCCTAGTCATAGAAACCATGCATGAAAAAAAAAAAAAAAAAAAAAAAATTTTTTTTTTTTTTTTTTTTTTTTTTTTTTTTTTTTTTCGAGGTTGGAGATTTACATCTTTTACGCTTTCGAACTCGATGAGATATTTTCGTCGAGGTCACCGGATGTTATGCCGTCTTTTCCTCGAAGCGACGAATCAGACAGGCGTCGCGCGACCGGACGACCTCGTTTATTTCTGTCTTTCCTTCCGATCTGCGATCGTTCTGGAAATCCGGTTGCGCAACTTCCCGCGGCCCGAGCGTATAAAAGCCAGAGCTTCGGGCCGAAAGCATCATTTCGATTCTTCATCGAGACCTGCGTGCCCGACCGCCGATCGTTTCATTTTTCCTTCGTGTTTTTCGAAAAGCCATGAACACCAAGAAATCTTTCAAGGGAACGGACGTGTTCCCCAAACGCCCGTCTACGTCTGTCTACAGACTCCAGTATCCCGAAAAAAACTTCAAGTGCTGGACTTCCAATAAGGACGTGAAGGTTTTCGTCCCGTTCATGAACGAAGACCGCAAGATATATTTCTGCAAGCACGTAGGCCACGACGGAAACATGTCCAGCGTGCAGTACATGGGAAAAGAATGCCAGAGATTCGACTCGTTTCACCCCGAGAGCATAGACTGGTCCCTGATCGCCACCAGGTACAGGAGAAACCCGAGGCAGGAGTTTCGGAAGAACGCGGACGTGAGGATGAGCTTCAAGATGGAAAATCAGTTTCTCGTGAAAGCTTATTTCACGTTCGGCCTGAGAACCGTGACGGAAGGCACGGTCCATCTGATCCAGACCCTGAACGTGCCCTTGCTGTTTTATCTGCTCCCGAGAACGATGGGGAGAAAAGAACTGAGCCGCGAAGACAAACTGTTTCATTACGACAACGTCCATCTCTTCGACAGGAGAATTTTGCTGGCCGACGGCGCTTACGCCGTTCCCCCGGGAACCACGTACATGCTTTTCACGACTCAGAAGAATTTTTTCTCTCTGGATCTGTTGGCGAGCGATTTTCCGATTCCTTTCCGGACGACCGATCCCGTGGCCCAGCGAGTCACCAGACTGGAATGTTCGATGGATTTTCCACCCCAGACCCCGTACATCGACGACGAAAGGGACGAAGACGAAGATCGGGCCGCCATGCCGCCGCCTCTGCCGCGATCGGAATCTAGTACTTTTTCGTATTTCGAACCGCAGCCCGGCCCTTCTTCGGCTTCTTCGTATGTCGAACCGCAGCCCGGCCCTTCTTCGGCTTCTTCGTATTTCGAACAGCAACCCGTGACTTCTCCTTACTTTCCACCGCAACCTTGCACTCCGTCTTACTTTCAGCGGCAAAAGCGGGCCAGGACCGAAGCGGAAAGCGATTTCGACGAGTTTTTCGTGCCCGAAGAAGCGCCGCAGCAGCCGGAAGCGCCGCAGCAAATGCCAGAAGCGCCGCAGCAACAGATCACGTACTGGCTGATTCCCAATCCGCCGATTCTGGAAAGGCGCGTGGTCACGGCTTCTCCCGATTTCGTGAAGAATTACCAGATCTTGAACTCGAAGGTCTTGGACGATCCGAAAGCGGTGGTTTTTCGCAGCGAAGAACCGGATCCGGAACCCTTGGACTTGACGATCCGCCGGAACGCGGAATGCGTGGATCTGACTGCAGAAATGCCCGAAAACTCCGACGGTTCGAATCCAGAAACGCCCGATTCGGAAAACTCTGACGTTTCGAATCCCGAGAATTTCGCAGACTGCCCCCAGGTCGACCGATCCGATTCTCCAGAAAAAGAATTGGATCTGGATGCCATGTTGGACATGCCCTTCGATCCGAAAGAAGACGTCGCCCTGGACAGCATCATTTCCGACTTGTACAATTCTTCTCCCGCCATGAATTATGATCTGTGTCCTTCTGTGTTGTAAAAAAAACTCTTGTAAAAATATTTGTGATACTTGTAAACTTGAAAAAAAAAAAAAAAAAAAAAAAAAAAAAAAAAAAAAACGGGTCGAACGAGGCCTGTGAGGAAAGATACGTATCTTTCCTCACAGGCCTCGTTCGACCCGTTTTTTTTGCGTTAAATATACAACCAATATTGAAAAATTCTTCAGAATAAAACTTGTACGTTTCGAAACAAAGTGTTATGGTGACGTATTTGATGATACTGTGCCGCGTGACACTTGGCTTTTTCTCTAGTCTAACAAATAACTTTACTTTTTCCGTTATCCGACTGTTTTCGTATACACCAGTTTCTCCGTTATTTTTTCACAAGTTTTCCTGCTTACATAAAACTCTATAATGTAAAAAAAAAAAAAAAAAAAAAAAAAAAAAAAAAAAAAAAATTTTTTTTTTTTTTTTTTTTTTTTTTTTTTTTTTTTTCATGCATGGTTTCTATGACTAGGAAATTTGTTCGAAAATTTTTACAAGTTCAGAACGCGAATCAAGATTGAAATATTTTACAAGTCCAGAATGCTACGATAAATTTAACTAAGATTCAAAAGCGTAAAAGATACAAACCTCCATCTTAAAAAAAAACGAACGGAAAGAAAATATCCAAGAAAATCGATTTCCGAGAATGTTATTGACTGTCGCGTGCAAAAAACAACACGGTTTATCAAAAAGCTGAAAAAAGTTATAACTGTCGAACTGTATCTTATATAATAAAGTGCAAGAATCCAGCTCGGAAAGAAATATTTACCCTTTCGAACGGAAAGAAAATATCCAAGAAAATCGATTTCCGAGAATATTAATGACTGTCGCGTGCAAAAACAACACGGTTTATCAAAAAGCTGAAAAAACTAAAATATTTTACAAGTTCAGAACGCTAGCATAAATCTGATCAAGATTCGAAAATCTAAATTATATAAAAATCTCAATACTGAAAAAAAAAAAAAAAAAAAAAAAAAAAAAATTTTTTTTTTTTTTTTTTTTTTTTTTTTTTTCCATGGTTGGGAAAATATCAATACTACGACTCGTGAAAAAAATTAAATATATTTTTCGATGCGGTAGTTTTCGAATCTCGGCCGAATTCGTTCTACGACTTCCTGTCGCCGTTTCGGCCGAATCGATTACGCAACTTCCCGTGACCTCGGTCGGTCGCGGTCGTGCGAAACGCGGATGAAAAAAACACGCGTGGCCTCGTTTTTCTGGAATCCGGTTGCGCAACTTCCCGCGATAACAGGCCGCTTTTGTTCCGGCGTTTCCTGTCGTTCCGCGTATCGAGTTGCGCAACATCCCGCGACCGAAAGGAAATCGTGGGAAGACGAACGCGTGTTTACCCTTTTTTCTCGGAACGGGTGCGGCGACCCGGAAAGATTTGTTTTCTTCTGCGAACCGGATTGCGCAACGTCCTTCCCCGGGGGCTTTTTTTATCTGCCCGGAGGAAACCTTCGGATAATTTCGGCTGGGGATTTCCTGTCGTTCTCAGAACCGGTCGGGGCCGCGGGAAACGCGCGACCTCGATGTTCTGTATAAAAAGGCGAAGATATTCTGATCGAAATCATACCCTCCTGAGTTTTCGTAGCGCGCTGTCGCTGTTGCTCCGCTGATTTTTCTTTGCTCGTTTGCCAGAGTCCCGTTGGATTACGTTTCATTTACTCGTTGCCAGAGTGCTGTTGGATTTTAAATTTCATTTACTCGTTGCCAGAGTGCCGTTGGATTTTAAATTTCATTTACTCGTTGCCAGAGTGCTGTCGAATCGGATCGATTTTCTCGGACGAGATGGCTCTGAATTTCGAAGACCTGGAAGGACTGATGGAATGGTGTGACGAACAGTGTTCCGACCGGAACGGAGTCTACGATCCGTACCGCATGGTACTGCACACGCCGCTCGTCACTTACGAAGAAGATCGTCCTTGCCCGCCGGATCCGATGCCGGTTTCGTCCGGAGAGGAAAAGTTTTTGGAGGTTTTCGCCCTGGACGAATCCGTTTTCTTGCCGCCGCCTGCACCGATGCCCGAGCCCGAAAAATTCTCTCCCGTTTTCTTGCCTCCGGAAAATCTCGCCCCGGAACAATCGAAGAAGGCTCTCGTTTTCTCGCCGCCGATAGAAAAAAAACCAGTTCCTGTGAAATCCGAGCCGCCCCGAGAAAAAAAGACTGTTCCTGCCGAAATTCCTGTGAAACCAGAGCCCGTGAACAAGAAACTGAAAAAAACTGTTCCCGCCGAAATTCCTGTGAAACCAGAGACCGTGAACGAGAAACTGAAAAAACCAGTTCCTGCGAAACCCGAGCCCGTGAACGAGAAACTGAAAAAGCCTGTTCCCGCCGAAATTCCCGTGAAACCAGAGCCGCCCCGAGAGAAAGAACCTGTTCCTGCCGAAGATTTTCGGAAAAGGAAATTTTTCGAAGCCGTGGAGGCCTCCAGAGCTAAAATTCGAGAGGGGTTGAAACAGTTCAAGATCCCGAAGAGAACGCCGGTTCCCGAAGAGAAATCGAAACCGATTTCTCGCGAAAAGATGGTTTCGAAAGCTGCGGAGCCGAAGCGGAAAAATCTTCGAATTCCTCGGACGAAGAAAGAGGAAAGGAAAGTGTTTCGAGCCATGGAGATTGCCCCCGCCCGGTCGAAAAAAGACGAGGTTTTCAAAATACCCTTTCAGAAAACTAGAGATCTTCGGAAACACGTTACGAAATTCGAGCCTTCCAAGTTCACTTTCGACTCGGATTCTATCCTGATTCTCTCGCCGGATGCAGAAGATTATAAGTACATTTTTAATCTGAAAGGTAAAAGCTTCCTGAAATTCAAAGAGCAGTACGAGAAAAGCTTTGTGTGAAGGACTTTTTTTCAACTGATATTTCGAAGATCTATTCGAAAAAAACTTTCTGTGAGAGACATTTTTTCCACTTGACGTTTCGAAGAACTGTTCGAAACAAAAAACTTTGTGTGAGAGACTTTGTTTCACCTGATGTTTTCCCCCTTTCTTTTTCGAACGGGTGAAAAAAATTGTTAGAGGTGAAAGTGAAAAAATGGGTCAGAGGCGGGTTTATACCCGCCTCTGGCCCATTTTTTTGCGACGCTTCGTTTGCCAATATTGACGAAACGTAAAAGTTTCACTCGTGTATTTTTCTTCTCGAAACGAGGAGACTTTTTCACCTGATGTTTTCCCCCGTTCGAAAAAGAAAGAATGCGAAAAATTGTTAGAGGTGAAAGTGAAAAAATGGGTCAGAGGCGGGTTTATACCCGTCTCTGGCCCATTTTTTTGCGACGCTTCGTTTGCCGATATTGACGAAACGCAAAAGTTTCACTCGTGTATTTTTCTTCTCGAAACGAGTAATAAACGGAATTTTATCCTGTAATGTTTTGTCGTCTGTTTTTGTTTCTTTCCGCTTTGGAATGCGCGATCTGTGGATGATTCGGTGGAACTGCTTTCGATTTTTAAACTGTTTTCCTTCGGAAGTTTGATCTTTGCGATTCGATGAAATTAATGGAGGAAATTTAGAAATTTAAAATTGTTCATTGGCCTTGGAACGCGCGATCTGGATGATTCGGTGGAACTGCTTTCGATGGTCTCGGTTTTTCTTCGGAAGTTTGATCTTTGCGATTCGATGAAATTAATGGAGGAAATTTAGAAATTTAAAATTGTTCATTGGCCTTGGAATGCGCGATCTGTGGATGATTCGGTGGAACTACTTTCGATGGTCTCGGTTTTCCTTCGGAAGTTTGATCTTTGCTATTTGATTCCGGATAGGATTCGATGAAATCGATGGAGGAAATTTAGAAATTTAAAATTGTTCATTGGCTTTGGAATGCGCGATCTGTGGATGATTCGGTGGAACTGCTTTCGATGGTCTCGGTTTTTCTTCGGAAGTTTGATCTTTGCGATTCGATGAAATTAATGGAGGAAATTTAGAAATTTAAAATTGTTCATTGGCTTTGCAATGCGCGATCTGGATGATTCGGTGGAACTGCTTTCGATGGTCTCGGTTTTTCTTCTCGAAACGGAACTGGGGAGTTTGTTGATGAGGGTGACTGGTTGGTAGAATTTATTATGGGATTCGATGAAATCGATGGAGGAAATTTAAAATTTAAAATTGTTCGTTGGCTTTGAGACGGTAGTCGTGTTGAGAGAAATGTTTTTCTTTCCCTTTTTCTGTTTCGAATGGGGAAGGGAAAACGGGCCGCCTCTGGCCCGTTTCTTCGAGACGCGTCGTGTACCGATATTGATGAATCGAAAAACTTGATGACGCGAAAGAAACTAGATTTTTACCCGATAGTGCTTTGTTTCTGGAAACGTTCGTCGTTGGTTTTTCGTTTCCCCGTCCCCCTCTCCCCCCCCCCACGAATTATTTTTCCCCGACCCGTGATTCGACTGTCGAGAGTTTAATTTTTACGCGTTCCCCGTGCGAACGATCTCGGACCCTTCGTCGTTGTCTTTTCCTTCCCCGTTTTCGCTTCTTTTTCGGATTCGGAAAAAACCCGCGGGGGTCAGAGTGCTCGAAGATTAAATCGTCCGACTGTCAGAGAACGGTTTACGTACCGCGATCGAACGCACGGTCCTTCGTTCGCGGTACCTGCCGTAAGAGTAATGTCGGACGCGCTTCGATCGGTCTGCTTCGCGATGCGCTTATTTTTTCTCCGAGTTTGGCGAAATCCCGAGTCTCGTACCCCCGACGAAGCGAAATGGATCGTCTTCCACGTTCCGCGGCCGATCGACCCGCCGGATGTCGATCGCGGAGGGTCGGCGGGCGGGAAGAATCGAGATTTTAAAAAAATGAACCGTCGATGAAAAAACGACCGATCGTCGAGAAATGTGATTGTTTGAAAGCGGAGGGTCGGGTCGCACGAAAAGCCACGAATACGAGACGCGAGAAAAATCAATCTACTTAAACGGTTGAGTAAAAAAAAAAAAAAAACTGAGGTCATTCACTTCTGACGTCATCCCATTTGCATATTGAAAACGTTAGTTTTTTTTTCATTTTTTTCTGAGACAGTTTTATAAACTTTTTCTGTGGCTATAGAAATGTAAATTCTAAAAATAGAAACTGAGGTCAATGACCTCTGACGTCATCTCATTTGCATATTGCAAACGGTAGTTTTTTTTCATTTTTTTGGGAGAGCGTTTCACAAACTTTTTCTGTGGCTATAAAAAAAAAAAAAAAAAAAAAAAAAAAAAAAAAAAAATTTTTTTTTTTTTTTTTTTTTTTTTTTTTTTTTTTTTCATGCATGGTTTCTATGACTAGGAAATTTGTTCGAAAATTTTTACAAGTTCAGAACGCGAATCAAGATTGAAATATTTTACAAGTCCAGAATGCTACGATAAATTTAACTAAGATTCAAAAGCGTAAAAGATACAAACCTCCATCTTAAAAAAAAACGAACGGAAAGAAAATATCCAAGAAAATCGATTTCCGAGAATGTTATTGACTGTCGCGTGCAAAAAACAACACGGTTTATCAAAAAGCTGAAAAAAGTTATAACTGTCGAACTGTATCTTATATAATAAAGTGCAAGAATCCAGCTCGGAAAGAAATATTTACCCTTTCGAACGGAAAGAAAATATCCAAGAAAATCGATTTCCGAGAATATTAATGACTGTCGCGTGCAAAAACAACACGGTTTATCAAAAAGCTGAAAAAACTAAAATATTTTACAAGTTCAGAACGCTAGCATAAATCTGATCAAGATTCGAAAATCTAAATTATATAAAAATCTCAATACTGAAAAAAAAAAAAAAAAAAAAAAAAAAAATTTTTTTTTTTTTTTTTTTTTTTTTTTTTTTTTTTTTCCATGGTTGGGAAAATATCAATACTACGACTCGTGAAAAAAATTAAATATATTTTTCGATGCGGTAGTTTTCGAATCTCGGCCGAATTCGTTCTACGACTTCCTGTCGCCGTTTCGGCCGAATCGATTACGCAACTTCCCGTGACCTCGGTCGGTCGCGGTCGTGCGAAACGCGGATGAAAAAAACACGCGTGGCCTCGTTTTTCTGGAATCCGGTTGCGCAACTTCCCGCGATAACAGGCCGCTTTTGTTCCGGCGTTTCCTGTCGTTCCGCGTATCGAGTTGCGCAACATCCCGCGACCGAAAGGAAATCGTGGGAAGACGAACGCGTGTTTACCCTTTTTTCTCGGAACGGGTGCGGCGACCCGGAAAGATTTGTTTTCTTCTGCGAACCGGATTGCGCAACGTCCTTCCCCGGGGGCTTTTTTTATCTGCCCGGAGGAAACCTTCGGATAATTTCGGCTGGGGATTTCCTGTCGTTCTCAGAACCGGTCGGGGCCGCGGGAAACGCGCGACCTCGATGTTCTGTATAAAAAGGCGAAGATATTCTGATCGAAATCATACCCTCCTGAGTTTTCGTAGCGCGCTGTCGCTGTTGCTCCGCTGATTTTTCTTTGCTCGTTTGCCAGAGTCCCGTTGGATTACGTTTCATTTACTCGTTGCCAGAGTGCTGTTGGATTTTAAATTTCATTTACTCGTTGCCAGAGTGCCGTTGGATTTTAAATTTCATTTACTCGTTGCCAGAGTGCTGTCGAATCGGATCGATTTTCTCGGACGAGATGGCTCTGAATTTCGAAGACCTGGAAGGACTGATGGAATGGTGTGACGAACAGTGTTCCGACCGGAACGGAGTCTACGATCCGTACCGCATGGTACTGCACACGCCGCTCGTCACTTACGAAGAAGATCGTCCTTGCCCGCCGGATCCGATGCCGGTTTCGTCCGGAGAGGAAAAGTTTTTGGAGGTTTTCGCCCTGGACGAATCCGTTTTCTTGCCGCCGCCTGCACCGATGCCCGAGCCCGAAAAATTCTCTCCCGTTTTCTTGCCTCCGGAAAATCTCGCCCCGGAACAATCGAAGAAGGCTCTCGTTTTCTCGCCGCCGATAGAAAAAAAACCAGTTCCTGTGAAATCCGAGCCGCCCCGAGAAAAAAAGACTGTTCCTGCCGAAATTCCTGTGAAACCAGAGCCCGTGAACAAGAAACTGAAAAAAACTGTTCCCGCCGAAATTCCTGTGAAACCAGAGCCCGTGAACGAGAAACTGAAAAAACCAGTTCCTGCGAAACCCGAGCCCGTGAACGAGAAACTGAAAAAGCCTGTTCCCGCCGAAATTCCCGTGAAACCAGAGCCGCCCCGAGAGAAAGAACCTGTTCCTGCCGAAGATTTTCGGAAAAGGAAATTTTTCGAAGCCGTGGAGGCCTCCAGAGCTAAAATTCGAGAGGGGTTGAAACAGTTCAAGATCCCGAAGAGAACGCCGGTTCCCGAAGAGAAATCGAAACCGATTTCTCGCGAAAAGATGGTTTCGAAAGCTGCGGAGCCGAAGCGGAAAAATCTTCGAATTCCTCGGACGAAGAAAGAGGAAAGGAAAGTGTTTCGAGCCATGGAGATTGCCCCCGCCCGGTCGAAAAAAGACGAGGTTTTCAAAATACCCTTTCAGAAAACTAGAGATCTTCGGAAACACGTTACGAAATTCGAGCCTTCCAAGTTCACTTTCGACTCGGATTCTATCCTGATTCTCTCGCCGGATGCAGAAGATTATAAGTACATTTTTAATCTGAAAGGTAAAAGCTTCCTGAAATTCAAAGAGCAGTACGAGAAAAGCTTTGTGTGAAGGACTTTTTTTCAACTGATATTTCGAAGATCTATTCGAAAAAAACTTTCTGTGAGAGACATTTTTTCCACTTGACGTTTCGAAGAACTGTTCGAAACAAAAAACTTTGTGTGAGAGACTTTGTTTCACCTGATGTTTTCCCCCTTTCTTTTTCGAACGGGTGAAAAAAATTGTTAGAGGTGAAAGTGAAAAAATGGGTCAGAGGCGGGTTTATACCCGCCTCTGGCCCATTTTTTTGCGACGCTTCGTTTGCCAATATTGACGAAACGTAAAAGTTTCACTCGTGTATTTTTCTTCTCGAAACGAGGAGACTTTTTCACCTGATGTTTTCCCCCGTTCGAAAAAGAAAGAATGCGAAAAATTGTTAGAGGTGAAAGTGAAAAAATGGGTCAGAGGCGGGTTTATACCCGTCTCTGGCCCATTTTTTTGCGACGCTTCGTTTGCCGATATTGACGAAACGCAAAAGTTTCACTCGTGTATTTTTCTTCTCGAAACGAGTAATAAACGGAATTTTATCCTGTAATGTTTTGTCGTCTGTTTTTGTTTCTTTCCGCTTTGGAATGCGCGATCTGTGGATGATTCGGTGGAACTGCTTTCGATTTTTAAACTGTTTTCCTTCGGAAGTTTGATCTTTGCGATTCGATGAAATTAATGGAGGAAATTTAGAAATTTAAAATTGTTCATTGGCCTTGGAACGCGCGATCTGGATGATTCGGTGGAACTGCTTTCGATGGTCTCGGTTTTTCTTCGGAAGTTTCATCTTTGCGATTCGATGAAATTAATGGAGGAAATTTAGAAATTTAAAATTGTTCATTGGCCTTGGAATGCGCGATCTGTGGATGATTCGGTGGAACTACTTTCGATGGTCTCGGTTTTCCTTCGGAAGTTTGATCTTTGCTATTTGATTCCGGATAGGATTCGATGAAATCGATGGAGGAAATTTAGAAATTTAAAATTGTTCATTGGCTTTGGAATGCGCGATCTGTGGATGATTCGGTGGAACTGCTTTCGATGGTCTCGGTTTTTCTTCGGAAGTTTGATCTTTGCGATTCGATGAAATTAATGGAGGAAATTTAGAAATTTAAAATTGTTCATTGGCTTTGCAATGCGCGATCTGGATGATTCGGTGGAACTGCTTTCGATGGTCTCGGTTTTTCTTCTCGAAACGGAACTGGGGAGTTTGTTGATGAGGGTGACTGGTTGGTAGAATTTATTATGGGATTCGATGAAATCGATGGAGGAAATTTAAAATTTAAAATTGTTCGTTGGCTTTGAGACGGTAGTCGTGTTGAGAGAAATGTTTTTCTTTCCCTTTTTCTGTTTCGAATGGGGAAGGGAAAACGGGCCGCCTCTGGCCCGTTTCTTCGAGACGCGTCGTGTACCGATATTGATGAATCGAAAAACTTGATGACGCGAAAGAAACTAGATTTTTACCCGATAGTGCTTTGTTTCTGGAAACGTTCGTCGTTGGTTTTTCGTTTCCCCGTCCCCCTCTCCCCCCCCCACGAATTATTTTTCCCCGACCCGTGATTCGACTGTCGAGAGTTTAATTTTTACGCGTTCCCCGTGCGAACGATCTCGGACCCTTCGTCGTTGTCTTTTCCTTCCCCGTTTTCGCTTCTTTTTCGGATTCGGAAAAAACCCGCGGGGGTCAGAGTGCTCGAAGATTAAATCGTCCGACTGTATTTCTGAGTCCAGTTATATGAGAAGTCTATGGATTCAAATAACTTAACAAGCAGATGTACCGAGTTGTACTCCCTAAAGGCTTTTTTCTTAAGTTTCAAGAAAAATAATGTGCCACACATAGATTTAAAAAATAATTTCCAACGCTATAAAATAATGAATAAAAAAGTTTTATATTTAAATACAGTGAAAAAGAAAAATATGTGCTTTAATATGCTGTTTACTACCAAAAGGACCTAATTTATTTAGCAAATATTCAACAATTACAAAGTACTCATCAAAATTTCTATCAGAAAATGCATCAAATTGAAAGTTATAATTGTAAAAAAGCAGTATTTTTCAAGCGAAGGAAAAGACTAGGCTATCACCAAACTCTGCCAGGCTGCCATAGATTGGACAAAAACTTTGGAACTGAACATTCGTTCTGTGCATATATTGCTATTCTCTTTTTAAAAAACTCTGCGGAACAATGCCTTATTTTTATCTAATAAAAACGTTAGGTAATACCATAGACTTATCATATAATCTCTTATTATCTTTACTCTGAGGGTAACACAAAGCTATCCCCCTCCATATACATCTGTCTCCTTCGCGCCCGGGACAATAGGGAAGAAACTCCCCATCCTTGTAAAATTTTTATCATTGAGCATCTACCTTATTGTAATCTTTCTTTTTTTTAATGTTTTATGTTTACGTTTTCAATAAAATCTTACACCGATACATGAACATAGAATAGATATTCTATTTTATATATCTAATATCTATTTTATGTCCATGCAATGATATATGATTTTTTTTTTTTTTTTTTTTTTTTTTTTTTTTTTTTTTTACATGATGAGTGAACGATATAAGTGCAACGAAAAACAGGGTAAAAATTTCGTCTTGAATGCTATATATGAATTAATATGATATAATTGGATTTGAAGCTACATAAAGTAATGATATAATATAAAAATATACGAAGTATTGCACTCTACAAATCCCAGAAAATTTCATAAACATTCTCATTCGGTAGCAAAATTTTTATAGCCGATGTTTTATTAATTTATGAAGTTTAACGTATTAAACAATCGTTACAATAATCTTTTAAAATTTGCGCATTTTCACTTTCTTACAGGTAAAATAAAATTATTATTTTTAATGTAAATAACGTACAATCAATTCAATAATATTCATAATATTAACATATAAGAAATAATAATAAAATTACAGATGGGAAAAATTCATTTCGGCAAATTTTTAGAATTATATAAATCTAACAGCTAAAACTAAATAGATGTACTGACATGACACTCAATACAGTTTTATTCGATATGAATAAACTAACACAATACCTGAATTTGATTTTTTACAATTTAATCTCATAAACTTACGTTATTAACAGAATTTTCTAGGGTTTTTCTTTTATATTATTGGGAATTAAAACGGCCTATAGAGGCGCTGCTCGCAGCCTTCGGTACAGGAAAATTGTCCCTTTAATTTATCTTTAACTAATGCTAAAGTGCCATTGAAATAATTTTTTATTGCAAATGCATTTGAACGTTTTAGATATTCAAATTCGGATCATTTTTACTTTGTCATATAAGACAGAACACAAATGTCACAGGAAATCTGAAATTATGCAAAATAATAATCATTCTGAGCAAATTTAAAATACATGTAATGCAATGGGCTTGCATGGCAGTATCCTGAAGCGAGAAGTTACATCTTTTCTCCACCAGATGGCGTATTCGAGCGCTTGAATCGCCAATTGCTCTAATTATCATTTTGTAAGTTAAAGACGACAAATACAAGTATACAGTAAAAAAAAAAAAAAAAAAAAAGCAAGTATGAATAGAATATCGTCTGACACCTGCTTCGTTTTAGGAAAGAATAGATATTCAAGGCATAGAGGGTACACATATTTTTTCAACATAGGTAAATTTCGGAGGCTTGTTAATTCTTCCCCCTTGTCGGTAGTGACGCTAGTACTGTTGCCATTACAGATTTTGCCGTAAACGTCCCATCTTGGTCCTTAATCTATGGTTAAAACTTCGCCAAGTGTCACTTGAGCTTTTTACTTTCTTCTATCTTCAATAGAAGAAAGTACTGTAATCGAATTTTTTTCGACTTATTTACACGTTTTAGGGGTCAGAGATCCCAAAAAACATGTTTATAGAAAATGTCTGTCTGTTCGTGTGCCCGTCTGTCCGTGAGTCTGTCGCCATTGTACCATTAAAAAGTGTATGGAGTTATGCATAGAACTGAACAATTTTTTTTTTTTTTAAGTTTTTTGCTATGGCAAGCAGGTTGTTCCTTAATTTTGAAAAAATCCGCTGGAAGGAGACGCTGTAATAGCAATTTTTTGTGCGATTTTGAATATCGTACCATCGAAAAGTGCATGAAGTTATAAATAGAATTGAACCAAATTTTTACATTCTTCGAACTTCAATAGAAGAAAGTATTCTAATCGAAATTTTTTTCGACATCCGGTTTTCGACGGATTTACACGTTTTAAGGGTCAGAGATCCCCAAAAACATGTCTATGGAAAATGTCTGTCTTTTCGTGTGTCTGTCGCCATTGCACAATCAAAAAGTGTATGGAGTTATGCATAGAATAGAACCATTTTTTTTTAAGTTTTTGGCTATGGCAAGCAGGTCCTTCCTTAATTTGGAAAAAAATCGCCGGTAGAGGGCGCTGTAATAGCGATTTTGAATATTGTACCATCGAAAAGTGTATGAAGTTATGCATAGAACTGAACTAAATTTTTTGTGTATGTTTTTCGCCAAGGCAAGAAGGTCCTCCCTGCATTTGGAAAAAATCCGCCGGTAGGGGGCGCTGTAATAGCTATTTTTGTGCCATTTTCAATATTGTACCATCGAGAAGTGTATGAAGTTATGCATAAAATTGAACCAAATTTTTAGGTCCTGCTTGAATTAGGAAATATTCCGTCGAAAGGTGGAACTATAATAGCGATTTTTGTGTAATTTTCTTGATTTTTCGTAGTTCTATTATACATCGGCGGCTTTCTTTCTTTCTAACCGATGACCAGGCCTCTTCCTGCCGGGTTGTCCCAGCTTAACGGGTTTGATACCATACCTGGTATCGGGGCGGCGACCGCCTAATCGCCGCGTAGCGGCAATAAATCTCACGAGCGCCTAGATCTTCAACCTATCACCTGTGCCTACTGCTTAGTTGTGAACTTAGTTAATCCGGTTACGTGACATTTTAATCTTGTTGATTGGTACCTGCGCTTTGCTACTTAAGTTGATCTCGTAATTTAGAACGTTGGTCAGGTGACAAGATCTTCACCGGGCAAGGCACCTCCAGAGGTATAATTCACAGGTAACGTGGAGGACTTTGCACCCACGACGGATTTTACATGCATCGGGTGCCTTTAGCATACATGGTGGACATCGGTTGACGGCAGACCGATGTCCAGGTCCCTGCTGCCAGATTTCCCTAGCTGAATAAGTATACCTGTCTGGCATCGGGGAAGTTGTCCGCTTGATCGCCGCATGGCGGCCATCCAATAGAGGAACGCCACGGTCGACCGTGGTCAGGTTTTTTCCCTAATATAAAGAGATATTTATTACCAATACTATGTCAAGACAGGTAATCAATATCTCCCTATATTGAAAAAAAAGGCTTTGCTATTTTATAGTGTCGAATCTAGTTTTAACCAATATCGGCCGAGTCCGGCGCTCACCGACATTGGCCGATCCGGTGCTCACTGATATCGGCCGGTCCGGCGTTCGCCGATATCGGTTGGCATTGGGTCCCGATATTGGAAAAAAGTTTGCCATGCGATATCGGCGATGCGGTGTTTACCGATATTGGCCGATATTGCGAAATCGCTGTTTCCGATATTGCTGTGCTACCTGGGTAATTGCAGAGCCTGTTATTTTGCTGATTTCTCTGTTATACCACTTGCTTAACTAATTGAATTTGTTGATTTAGCTCCTGCACATTAAGCACCACTCGCACTAAAATCAAACCGGCTTTTTAGGAAGGGGTGATACGCGGCTGTCGTACAGGGGCGCCATTTCAGAACTTTCTTGTGGGGGGGGGCAAAGATTTTTTGAGGGAAGTTATACAGCTAAGAGTAGGATCCGGGCGTCTGCTCCCCCCTCCCCCGCCACGAACGAGAAACATACATAAACTAAATCATGCTTACAAAAACAACAAAAACTTTGAATACGGAAACTCAAGAACCAATGAAAAATGTCGTTTTAAAGAGGTTTCCATCTTAGCGGGTAAAATTTTAATATATTGAATATGAAAAATTTCTCTTTAGATAAGATGCTATTATAGGTTCCATTTTTTCAGGTATCCTCAAGGGCCTTTAAAGTCACTATCAAAAATCCAACATTTTGCAATAAAAATTGCTTACCTTGCTGAAATAAATTTTCGATATTCTTTTAATTCATCATTTCCTGTTAGTGTTTTCTGCATATCGTCCCTTCTTTTAGGAATGATTTTAAAAGATATTCGACTAATCTTCCGCAATCGGGTCACCGTTAATTGGCGTTTTTACCATACTGTTGCAATTAGAAGTTTCTTTTATGTTTGAAAGGGACTCTGGACGGGGAATCCTATTAGAGAAGATTAGACAGATTTTGTAATTAGCGATTACTAAATTTATATGTCAGGTTTCTGACGCTAATGAGCAGGTAACTAATTAAGATTACTGTTATCTGATATTATCTTTTCTATTGTATTTCATATGTATCGCTTTCTGCGTACACGGGTTTAAAGTAATATTTTTCCTTATCTTGAAGTTGATCCGAGAGATTATAGTTAGATCCTATTGTATGAACAAGTTCCATTGTATCAATGAATTGCTGTTCCTCTTTCTATTCAAGATTGTAGGTTCCAGATAAGGGAAACAAAGAAATTCCCGGGCAATCTGGCTGAGGGAGAAGTTTTAGATAAGAGAACGGTATCTCTGCGGACATGAGGAAGCCCCGTTTTTTTTTCGTGGAGGAATTAACTGAGAGAGACGGGGAGTTCTGACGAAAACCTCAAGAAGTGACGTTGGTGTGATTTTGGTTAAGTTTTCGGGACTAGAGGGTAGAGAGTAGCGGGAAAAGGCTTGAGTTTCGTGCGGAGAAAGCCGGCCGCAACGGGAGATGGTGATCATCTGATAAACTTAATGAGATACCGTAGGGTGAGAAGGAAATAGGGTATTTTAATAAGTTGACACCCAGTGCGCAGAAAGTATTTGCTGTATGTATACTTAGCATCGGGCCGGATCGTCTATATCCGAGCTCTTAAATGTAAATACTGTTTTGTCTCTATGTAAATTATTTGTAAGTAAATTGTTCTTTAATATTAGCATATTTTTTTTTTCCAAGGGAGTTCGTCGATCGGAACTGTAGCTCGTAACCTCATTGGTTCTTGCCTTTGGCAGTGTCATAGTCTATATTGGCGATAATAACATTTGGCGAAGAGTACTTCTGGGGGTTTTGTATGAATTCTATTTTAAGCTCAATCGGTTTGAATGCATACTAGCGTTAAGGTATGACGTTTGTCTGTAAATCTGAGTACTTGAGTTCGAATCCAAGCATGCGGGAAGTTGTTTAAATTTTTCAATGGTTAATTAAGTTATAAAAATATTTTTTAATATTTAATTATTAACATAATATTATTAATTAATCCATTATTATATAATATAATTATGTGATAATATTAATATAATAATACTATTTATATTTAAAAAAATTATCATTTGTGATTAAAACTATATGCATTTTGTTTTTAAAGCTGCAGTTAGAGGAGAATATTAATATTTATATTTTAAAATTATAATAATTTTTTTAATATAATTAATAATATTAAAATAATTAATATTATTAATTAATTATTATATAATACAATTATGTAATAATATTAATATAACTATTATTATTATTAATTATTATATAACATAATTATATAATAATATTAATATTATTGTATTACTTATATTCTTTAAAAATTGTCGTTTGTGATTAAAACTATATGCATTTTGTTTTTCAAGCTGCAGTCCTAGGGAGAATATTACTATTTATATTAAAAATATTGTAATAATTTTTTAAATATAAATAACAATGCTATATTATTATATAATTATTAATATAGTATATTATAATATAGTATTAATTAATATTATTATTAATTAATTAGTTAATTATTATATAATATAATTATACAATAACATTAATATAATTCTTCTTGGGACTGCAGCTTGAAAAACAGTTTTTTTAATCACAAATAGCATTTTAAAAATATATAAATAATATAATTATATTAATTAATTATTATATAATATAATTATGCAATAATATTAATATAACTATTATTAGTATTAATTATTATATAATATAATATAATTATATAATAATATTAATACAATTGTATTATTTATATTCTTTAAAAATTGTCATTTGTGATTAACACTATATATACATTTGGTTTTTCAAGCTGCAGTTCCAGGGAGAATATTACTATTTATATCAAAAATATTGTAATATTTTTTTAAAATATAAATAATGTAATATTATTATATAATTATTAATATGATATATTATAATATAAAATTAATTATTATTATTAATTAATTATATTATATAATTATACAATAACATTAATATAATTATATTATATTATTTATATTAAAATATATATATAATTTTTTAAAATATAAATAACATTTTTATATTATTATATAATTTATTAATTATTATATAATAATATTAATATAAGTATATTATTTATATCTTTTTTAAATGCTATTTGTGATAAACAAAAAAGAAACTATATATATTTTATTTTTCAAGCTGCAGTTCCAGGAAGAATTTGCAGTTTTAATCCATAAAAAACCTTAAAATCCAAAATCTGGGAGGGGGGGGGGGGGTGAAGAAGAGGTTGGATTCCATAACAATCCCATGAATTTGTAACTGCATGCTCTTATACCTTTATGGAATATAGTTCAAAATTATACATTACATGGAACCAAAAAAGAAAAAAAATTACTTGTCTTTATTTTTTATTTATTTTTGTCTTTGCTACTTAAATGTCATTTTAGTTGAAATTTTACACTTTAGTGTGTAATGTTAGTTTCTGGTGCAAATAAATTACAGTTTCGCAGTAGCATTAATTTGGTATGTATGTGTGTATGAATGTGTGTGCGGGGGGGGGGGGGGGGGGTTCTGTCTTTCATTTGACAAATAATCATTATAAAATATAGCGGCACAGTTAATATATATATATATATATATTTTTTTTTTTTCTGGAAGAAGTTATATACTTTGAACAATCATTATTAATACAAAGTGGAAAAACGAAAAAAAAAAAGTTGTTGATTATGTGTAAAAATATTTTGTAATGAATACGTCAAATTTAAAAACGAACGTTAAGAAAAACCCAAATATTTAGGATTAACAGCATTCAGTCTAAAGATTTATTATTTATTTAAAATAAGCTAACTGTATAATATAAATTTAGTTATAATTAGCATATAGTCTAAATATGTATTATTATTTATTTAAAATAGTCTAATCTAATTATATAATATGAATGAAAAAAAAATACATGAACATTTTATAATTATTAATATTTAATAATAATGTTTATTAAATCAATATAATAAATACATAGTAACAATTTTTTTAAAATAAATTAATATTGATTAAGATATATTAAATAATATAATAATAATAATATAATAATAATAATATAAAAGCAGAAACAAATATTCTGTGCAATTAGTTATAAATAATCTGCATTTACAAATATAATATCATATTTGTATAATATACATTTGTATTAGAAGAAAATATTTAATAAATAATAACAAAAATTAAGTATACTTAGTTACAAAATATGTAACGTTTAAGAAAATTAATAATAATAATAATAAACTGAAGGCAAATATTACTAAATTTGTATTTATAAATATACAAAATACATTAAATAGCATCCTTCTAAAACCAAATTAACCCAATATTGCCTAAGTAAGTACATTCATTAAAAAGAAATTAAATAAATAATTTTAATACTAAGAGCGATTTTTTTTTTTTTTTTTTAAGAAAAAGAAAAAAGAAATCTTTCATTCGTCTTTATTTAGTAAACAAAAATTAATATTAAGTATATACTTGGATATAAAAATATAGCGTTCAAAAAATTAATTAAAAATGTATTGAAGAGACATATTTCTAAATCATTATTTATAATTATACAAAATGCATTGAATAACATTCAACAGATTACCATTATGTTATAAAAAACGCATTTTTGCTTTATTTTGTTTGTAATGTAGTTTCTCAAAACAAGTGCAAAGTCGCCAAAACTGGTTGAACAACATGCTGGACACTGGGCAACCAACAACCAATAAGATTGCGAGTTTCGGCTCGGAACGACGAACTCCCTTGGAAAAAAAAATTATGCTTAATATTAATTGAATAAGTTTACCATTTTTGATAATCCTTCTCACATCGTGTCCTATATCACGTATTTATATCGGTGGTGGCAGTCTATCGAATAAAAGAACATTTTTTCGAAGTTTGTACGAGTGGTGATCGTGGATCCGGGAAAATTCCTCAGCGTGTGTACTAAGGAAGAGTGCAACAGTATGAAGCAAATGAGCAAAAGAAGATTTATGATTACATATTTTTCATCTCCAGTTATTTTACTATTACCAAACAGAAATACTTACAATGTACGGAATAAACTTTGTAATGCCAATGGTGTCAAATGTAACAATATTTGTTGATTTATCATTTGAGCTTACATTTTAAAAAAAAGTACACAAAATTCTCATTAGATAAAATTTCGATCATTGTAAAGCAATTTCGGCTAACAGCTAAACTAAGTGACAAATTAATGATTATTTTCATTTACATAGGCGACAGACTGAAGAATAATTTAATCTTGAATAGAAAGGAAATAATAAGCCTATTTATTTCTCCGTTTTAATATGCTCATTAGAAAAATGCAAAAAATAAAATAAAATAAATCTTTGGTTTTTTAGTATCCACCAAATATATTACTATTACCAAACATTTTTCATAACTAACTTTATAATTGTCATTTCTTTTTCAGGTACGATGTTTGGTTGGTGCAAGGGGATCTATAATTGAGTCAAGAAAAATTTGACAGTATTTGATAGAACGCAGTTTAGCACGTAATTAACTTCGTTTTGTAACTAACTGTATTGTATTTTACATCGGGAGCGACAGCACAGACAATCACCTCATCGAGTTGGAGGCTGAAAGTAAAATTTCAGAATTAGTTAAAACTCGATTCGCATATTAAAATGCAACTGGTCTGCTAAGTATATTTTGGTGGAAAACACCTCCAAATCCGATTTTAGCAGGTTTACCATTGTGTTTTCCTGCTCCCAGTCCTTTATGTTTTCATACCTTTGGGTGCAGGAAAACACAATAGCAAACCTACGAGTCAACCACTAAAATCGGCCTTGCAAGTGTTTTCCACCAAGATATGACTTGGCAGACCAGTTGCATTTTAATATGTGAATCGAGTTCTGTCTAATTCTGGAATTTCAGCCTCCAACTCGATGAGGTGATTGTCTGCGCTGTCGCCTCCCGGCCTATTTGCAACCATGATTTCGTTGCTAGCACTTTAATGTTTAACGTCAAACTTGGGTATGGAGCCGATTAAAGATTTTACATTCAAATTCTTAAAGAAGATTTTTTTTGCATTCAAACTAGATTTATTTTCCTACTAGAATCAGTCATCAAGGTTTTTTCAGGTTTAACGGATACATGATATGTAACTGGTTTATAAAATGAAAAGGCAATGAAAATGATGTAATTTTAAATTTATTCAAATAAATCACTCGAGAATTATTTCAATTCAATATTCAATATTTGCAATCATTGTAATGCTCTCTATTTTAGTAGTATTGGAGACTAGAGAATATTTTAATTTCTGTTGTCATAACATCCTCATTTTCCTACCATACTGTACTATAAACGATCAACTAAAAGAGTTGCTTCATATATGAAGCAACTCTTTTGGGCTATTATTATTATTATTGGGCTCAAAATTTTGGGCTATTATAATAGCCTAAAATTTTCCAACTCATAAGATGATATAATAGCAGAATGGCGGTCGCATTGTTATCAGCAATGCGGAAGGACATTCGAAGTGTAGTTTTTTTTCTATTAGGATAGTTTCAATTTCAGAACCGGTTCCGAAAGAGAAAGTAATTTTTTCTTTTAAATCTGAAGCCAAAATCGAAAGCGTAGAAATCGTCTTTAACTATCCTCTGCAAAAAGAATCATTCAAAAATATTAAAATCCAAGCGAGAAATTTGGAAACAACTTCCTCACAGGATTAATAATCTTCTGCTAAAAGCTAGCCGTGATTGTTTCGGAAATCGCCAACAACTTAGTGATGGGCGATTCTTAAAAATTCACCAATCGAAAAAAATCGTCATCGTAAAAAACACAATCGATACAGTCATCGATTACTTTCGAGAATCTACAATCGAGATCTTTTACAATCGATTATTAAAATCATTGTTTTTACATATTTATAAGGAGGATTTTATTAAATATATGGTTACTGAAAACAGATGTAATTAAAAAACAACAAACCAAAAGAAGGCTATAAAGGAGCCACAAGAGTGGAAAAGTCGTGTGACTGCGCCCTCTGGTTGAAAAAAGTTGAAAAAACGCGAGTAGCTATGAAGCGGTAAGGGAAGTTTAAGTATCAAAAATTAGAATTTTTCGGCAATTAGCACCAAAATGGCCGAAGAAATAAGATTCAAAAGCACTCCCTAGTGGCAAAGACAGGAACTAAAATGATGGTAAATGGGATCAATATTTTTTATTGATTTTTCTAAGTCATTTGAGATCAGATCTGTAATTTCTTCATTATGAGAAAACCTTCTACTGGAATACGTTAAACGAACCCCCGCAAGGAGCAAAGTGGGGAGGGGGAGGGGCAAGGAAAGAACATAATATGAATAAATGGTCACAGGACTCACCAACGATATATCACATGAGGGGTGTCGGCTAAATGTAAGAAAGTGCCCCCGCTCGGGGGTAAAGGGTAAAGTAGGGGGAGGAGCGCAGAAGATATATAAAATGAAATAGTAGTCACAGAGCTTTCCAATGATATATCACATGAGGGATGTTGGCAAAAGATAGAAAAGAGTCCCGCCCCCAAGATTCCAACTATCGTGCCCCCCCCCCCCCAGAATACACCTGCTCATCTCTCTTTTTGAAATTTTCATATATTATAAATTATTTATCGGAGGGCTCCGAAAAAAAAAATCAGATCTAAAATGTTAAAAACGGTACGATTTCAAAAAAGTTCGAAAAGCGCCTCCCCCGGGGCGTCAAACTGGGGAGGGGAGAAGAAAGGTTCATAATATGAAAGAGTGGTCCGAAAACTTTCCAATGACATATCATATGACGGGTCCAAAAAAAGTTTGAAATTTACCTCTCCCACGTGGATTTACTCTTTTTTTCCCAGAATATACCCGGAAATCACGCAGCCCCACTTTTAAATTTTTATATTTAATAAATAATATTTACTGGAGAGCTCCATCAAAAAACCACATCTAAAATGATATTTATTGCAGAAATCGGTACAATTTAAAAAATTCACCGCTCCCTCTCCCGCCTCCCTCCCGAAATTCAACTCCGAGAGGAGAAAGGTTCATAATATGAAAGAGTGGCCAAAGGACTTTCCGATGATATGTCACAGGAGAAGTTCGGTAAAAGTTTGAAAATTACCCCCCCCCCCCTTTCGCTTCACTCTCGCGCCCCCTGGAAATTTTTGAAATTTTAATATTTAATAAATAATATTTATTTGAGGGCTCCAGGTATGGGGCAGCTTGGCAGGGCTAAAATAAGAGAAACATTGAAATTCGGGGCAAAATGACACTAAATTTAACAGTAAACATTGAAACTACGTCTGTGCAGAACTAAATACATAAACCACTATGCCTCCTAACCCATATCCGTTAATAACAAAAAGAAATTGGATAAGCAGATGGACTCCTTTGAGAAATTATGACTTAAACCAGAAATGCGGTAAGTTTGACTTTGAGAGCTTCATTTCTATCTCGCATTTCGGCAAATCTCATCTAGATGATTTTTCTGGCATCTCGACGCTTCCCGATAAGAAGCTACTACTTCTGACGGTTTGACGAGGAGCCCGGGACATCAGCCCCACATCCCCGTGCCATAACAACTGGATAGGTAAGATGAAAAACAGTCAGCAGCGACGTGTTAGATGGTGAATTCGGAGTGGTTGGGGCAAGCCCCGCCCATCCAAACATGCCAGGACGATCAGAACGAAAGGGAGGGGTAAAGCTGTAACTCCACTAAAAAAAAAGACCCTTTTCAGGGACCATACATTTTTACATTATACTAAATAAATTTGCCTACACAATAGAAGAAATACTTAACATTAAATAAAGAAAAAGAAAAAGGTATTTACATTTACAATAGAAAATTTACAATATTTACAAAGAAAAAATTATTCTATTCTCGCTCTTTTAGAGAATCTGGACATTCCGTCCATAAATTTAAGAGTTTTCTTGGTATCATCAGCTTCTGCTGCGATTTGATCGTAGAGTTTCTCTAGAAAGATTGTTAACTCATCAAAAGACTCAATTTTTAGTTCTTTTTTAATTTTATCAAGAATTTCAAAAAACTTGGGAAGGTCATTTCCCATTTCGAAGTCATGGTAAACCGGCGCCACCTGGTGGGTGGGGTTTGGGTTACAAGTTTGGGGCTTTCTATTTTTTGAAGTCTCAATTTTATTTTTACCTTGCAGCGCGTTTGCGTAAGAATTTTTAACGTTTTTGAGGGGAAAACTTTTACAGCCTCTGAAGGAAGCTGGGTGTTCCTCAGAACAATTTGTGCATTTTGGTTTTGGGGCGTTTTCCGTGGGAATTTCTGGGGGAACTTTAGAGGGGCACGATGCAGAATCATGATTTTGGTCGCATCTGACGCATTTTGGGTCAAGAAAACATAGGGCGGCGTGATGGAAGAATTTTTGACATTTGAAGCATTGGGTCGCTTTCTTTGGCGCCCTGTATGCTTCAATAGTTACTCGAAAATGGAAGAGGGCTTTTAGTTTGAAAATTTTAGCTGAGTTTTCCGTCTTAGGGAGGTGTAAAAGAAAAAGGGGCAAGATGCGCTTGTCTTTTCGGCTAACCATTTGGACAGTTTTTATAATCTCTAAGCCTTCGGCAGTGAGGGTGTTTTCGATATTTTTTGGGTCAATGTTAACGGGGAGACCTCTGATTACTATTTTAAGTGGGGGGATTTTATCAGTCGTTACGTAGAATTTATAATTTTCTGCTTTAAGGTAAACTATCAATTTTTCTTTAATTTCGAAGGAATCAGCGTAGAGCTTCATCCAATTTTGGTTAGTTTTAACATAGAAGTTTTTGTCACAATTATCTGCTATTTTCTTTATGGTTTCCGTGAGATTTTGTGGCATTTCAACAACAATCGGATTCGGTGTCCTTGTGGCTCCCTCTTTGGGTGCGTCTATCAAGGACAAGTTCTCCGATTGTTGAGCATGCTCACTAGGAGTTGGGGGATTTGCCTGTTTAATGGGGGTCTTTTCATTATTTTTAGGGGAATTTTCCGGTTTTTCCTTCTGGGAAGTAGAGATAAAAGAGAAGTCTAGCATTTCAATATTGAAGTTAGCAGGGTTTTTAGAGTTATTTAGTTGGTTTTGCGACATAAGGTCATCAATTAAATTTACCATATCAAATTGTAGCCCTTTGGCTGTTAAATTATGCTTATGATTATAGTATTGCAAAATCTCTTCAGGGAGGTCTTCAAATATTGCATACTTAAGTTCTAAGAGGTAGCTTAAATCACTCTCGGGTATAACTTCCGTATTAGATAGGGGTTTATATAACTGATTGAAATCATTCTTGTGACGCCATCTACCATGACTTGTGAACATATTAAGTTCATCCTTGCTAAGGTCCGCGAATTTACGGTTAGTTCTCTTACAATACCTAACCAGATGGTTATCTTTTAAGGTGGGGGGGTTCTGATCGACAAAGAAAAATGGCATTTGCTCACCATCTCGACTCCAATCTGAGGTTCCACTCCAAGCTGAGGATGTTGACAATGCTGACTCAGGACGGTCTTGCTGCATCTCCATGTCAGGGTCAGTAGGCTTAATCAATTCACCCACCGGCATGAGTTACTGGCATACGTAGTTCTGATAAGAACTTTTCACTCTTTACCGGTGGTGACTGGCACTATTGAGGGGGATGTCATCTCCGGAGCTAACACTCTCGCTGTTGTCTCGATAAGAAGCTTCTCGATGATTTCTCTCGCGCTTTTCAACATTTCCCTATGAGAAGCTTCTCGATTATTTCTCTTGCGCTTTCAGCATTTCATATGTTGGCCGAGAATGAGAAATCAATTTTCTTCGCTTCTCAGTATGTTGTTCTCGATCATTTTCTTTTCACACGTTAACCAAGAATGAGAAATCAATTTCACGTCCTCGGCAGAGAAGAGATGTGAGAAGATTTATCGAGAAGTACCAAGGGACGAGATAGAGAAAGAGGCATACAATGAGCTGTGAAATGAAGCCCTAATTTTCAAATTTTTTCTTAATTTAGCCTTATCAAAATGTCACATACCTGGAGCCCTCCGATAAATATTATTTATTAAATGTAAAAATTTCAAAGATGAAGGTGGGTCGGGTGAATTCGGAGGCCGTGTGAGTAGACCAATACGGGGTGCAATTTTAAAAATTTTACCGGACCCTTCCTGTGGCATATAATCGAAAAGCCCTTTTAGTCCAAGAGCCGATAGCACAAAAACGTGTATCAAACACAAGAAAAAAAACCTTTATTTTTAGTCCAGGCAATAGGGTATTTTACCTGGCAAAATAAATGGTAGTTCTGGAAATCGACTTACTTTATGTTTTTTGGGTCGCTGAATCCGAATTTGTAACTTCCCACCAAAATTTCCCCCGGCAACCCCCCCCCCCCCAAATTTTGGTAAAATGCCCCCAAAAAAGGTTTTTATTAAAAAAAATCATTTTTTTTTATTGTTTTAGGGAAAAAGTATCTAGAAATTCAGAAAGCGGACAAAATTTGCAACAAATAAGATATTTGACATTATGACGTAGTATGAATGGGGAGGGGGATCTGCTTCGGAACATGAGCCGCGGTGCTGCGTGGACTAAGTTGCGCAATTCCACTTAACCACTCACATCGTTTACATTCGTCCTCCCTTCTCCCATCCGAACTTTCCCTATAAGGTTTACTTTAAGTTTTTGTGTCGCTGAATCCGAATTTTTAACTTCCCCCAAAATCCCTCCCTCCGCAATCCCCCCAATATAGTTGTTTTTAAATTAAATTTTTTGTTGTTTTAGGGGAGAAGTATGTAGAAATTCAGAAAGTAGACAAAATTTGCAACAAATAGGACATATGACATTATCACGTAGGATAAACGGGGAGAGTGGGGGCAGCCTCGGAACATTCCCCGCGCGGTGTTCTCAAAAAACAAATTTTTTCAAAAAATCATTTTTTTGAGGGGTTGCCGGGTAAAATTTTGGTGGGAAGTGACAAATTCGGATTCAGAGACCCAAAGAACATAAAGTGAGTCGAAATCCAGAACTAGCATTAATTTTGCCAGGTAAAATCCCCTATTGCCTGGACTTGCATAACTTAGTGCACGTAGCGCCGCAGTGCATGTTCAGAGGCAGCCCTCCCCCTCCTAGTTCATTCTACGTCATAATGTCATATATCCTATTTGTTGCAAATTTTGTCTACTTTCTGAATTTCTACATACTTTTCCCCTAAATAATAATTTTTTTATTTAAAAACAGCTATTTTTTTGGGAGGGGGGGGGGGGTTGCGGAGGGGGGAATTTAAAAATTCGGATTCAGCGACCTAAAAAACTTAAAGTAAACCTTATAGGGAAAGTTCGGAGAGGAGACGGGAGAGCGAATGTAAATGATGTGAGTGGTTAAGTGGAATTACGCAACTTAAGCACCGCTGCTCATGTTCCGAGGCAGATCCCCCCCTCCCCATTGTCCGTCATAACGTCATTGTCCCCATCCTACGTCATAATGTCATATATCTTATTTGTTGCAAATTTTGTCTACTTTCTGAATTTCTAGATACTTTTTCCCTAAAACAATAATAAAAAAAAAATGATTTTTTTAATAAAAACCTTTTTTGGGTGCATTTTACCAAAATTTGGGGGGGGGGGGGTTGCCTGGGGAAATTTTGGTGGGAAGTTAAAAATTCGGATTCAGCGACCCAAAAAACATATAGTAAGCCCTTTTCCAGAACTACCATGAATTTTGCTAGGTAGAGCCCCTATACGGTCTCTATTGCCTGGACTATTTATGGAAGAGTAGAAGTAGGGGAATCTAATTATCCATGTCTGCCGGAAGTGAAGTGGTGCATAAGCCAAACATTAATACCATTAGTGGTTGACTCGTAGGTTTATCATTGTGTTTGTCCTACAACTATCCTCCATGTTTTCATACC